>CAUYWW010000117.1:0-1250787 GCA_963576845.1 Megachile leachella | reverse complement strand
CAGTTCCAGCGATAATAACTGCATTATATGGGTAATAATGGATGTTATATTGATAATATCGGGAGTAATAAGTATATTTATTATAGTTCTATCAGTAATAACTGCGTAATATGGGTAATAATGCATGTTATATTGATGATAATAAAAGTAATACGTATATTTATTATAGTTCTAGCGATAATAACTGCATTATATGCGTAATAATGCATGTTATATAGATGACATCGCCAGTAATAAGTATAATCATTACAGTTCTAGCGATAATAACTGCATTATATGGGTAATCATGGATGTTATATTGATAATATCAGGAGTAATAAGTATAATTATTATAGTTCTAGCGATAATAATAGTAAAATATGGCTAATAGTGCATGTTATATTGATAATAATAAAAGTAATAAGTATAATTATTACAGTTCTAGCGATAATAACTGCATTATATGGGTAATAATGGATGTTATATTGATAATATCGGGAGTAATAAGTATATTTATTATAGTTCTATCAATAATAACTGCATAATATGGGTAATAATGCATGTTATATTGATGATAATAAAAGTAATACGTATATTTATTATAGTTCTAGCGATAATAACTGCATTATATGCGTAATAATGCACGTTATATTGCTAATAATATAAGTAATAAGTATAATTATTACAGTTCTCGCGATAATAACTGCATTATATGGGCAATAATGCATGTTATACTGATAATAATAAAAGTAATAAGTATATTTATTATAGTTCTATCGATAATAACTGCATAATATGGGTAATAATGCATGTTATATTGATGATAATAAAAGTAATACGTATATTTATTATAGTTCTAGCGATAATAACTGCATAATATGGGTAATAATGCGTGTTATATTTATAATAATATAAGTAATAAGTATATTTATTACAGTTCTAGCGATAATAGCTGCATTATATGCGTAATAATTCATGTTATATTGATAATATTCGGAGTAATAAGTATAATTATTATAGTTTTAGCGATAATAATAGTAAAATATGGCTAATAGTGCCTGTTATATTGATAATAATAAAAGTAATAAGTATATTTATTATAGTTCTGTCGATAATAACTGCATAATATGGGTAATAATGCATGTTATATTGATGATAATAAAAGTAATACGTATATTTATTATAGTTCTAGCGATAATAACTGCATTATATGCGTAATAATGCATGTTATACTGATAATATCGGGAGTAATAAGTATAATTATTGCAGTCCTAGCGATAATAACTGCATAATATGGGTAACAATGCACGTTATATTGCTAATAATATAAGTAATAAGTATAATTATTACAGTTCTAGCGATAATAACTGCATTATATGCGTAATAATGCATGTTATAATGACAATAATATAAGTAATAAGTATAATTATTACAGTTCTAGCAATAATAACTGCATAATATGGGTAGTAATGCACGTTATATTGCTAATAATATAAGTAATAAGAATAATTATTACAGTTCTAGCCATAATAACTGCATAATACGGGTAATAATGCACGTTATATTGCTAATAATATAAGTAATAAGTATAATTGTTACAGTTCTAGCGATAATAACTGCATTATATGGGTAATAATGCACGTTATATTGCTAATAATATAAGTAATAAGTATAATTATTACAGTTCTAGCGATTATAACTGCATTATATGGGTAATAATGCATGTTGTATTGATAATATCGGGAGCAATAAGTATAATTATTACAGTTCTAGCGATAATAACTGCATTATGTGGGTAATAATGCATGTTATATTGATAATATCGGGGGTAATAAGTATAATTATTACAGTTCTATCGATAATAACTGCATAATATGGGTAATAATGCATGTTATATTGATGATAATAAAAGTAATACGTATATTTATTATAGTTCTAGCGATAATAACTGCATAAAATGGGTAATAATGCATGTTATATTGATAACAATATAAGTAATAAGTATAATTATTACAGTTCTAGCGATAATAACTGCATTATATGGGTAATAATGCACGTTATATTGCTAATAATATAAGTAATAAGTATAATTATTACAGTTCTAGAAATAATAATAGTAAAATATGGCTAATAGTGCATGCTATATTGATAATAATAAAAGTAATATGTATATTTATTACAGTTCTAGCGATAATAACTGCATTATATGCGTAATAATGCCTGTTATATTGATAATATCGGGAGTAATCACTATAATTATTATAGTTCTAGCGATAATAATAGTAAAATATGGCTAATAGTGCATGTTATATCGATAATAATAAAAGTAATAAGTATATTTATTACAGTTCTATCGATAATAACTGCATAATATGGGTAATAATGCATGTTATATTGATGATAATCAAAGTAATACGTATATTTATTATAGTTCTAGCGATAATAACTGCATAATATGGGTAATAATGCATGTTATATTGATAATAATATAAGTAATAAGTATAATTATTACAGTTCTAGCGATAATAACTGCATTATATGGGTAATAATGCATGTTATATTGATAATATCGGGAGTAATAACTATAACTATTACAGTTGTAGCGATAATAATAGTAAAATATGGCTAATAATGCATGTTATATTGATAATAATAAAAGTAATAAGTATATTTATTATAGTTCAATCGATAATAACTGCATTATATGCGTAATAATGGATGTTATATTGATAATATCGGGAGTAATAAGTATAATTATTACAGTTCTAGCGATAATAACTGCATTATATGGGTAATAACGCACGTTATATTGCTAATAATATAAGTAATAAGTATAATTATTACAGTTCTCGCGATAATAACTGCATTATATGGGCAATAATGCATGTTATACTGATAATAATAAAAGTAATAAGTATATTTATTATAGTTCTATCGATAATAACTGCATAATATGGGTAATAATGCATGTTATATTGATGATAATGAAAGTAGTGGGTATATTCATTACAGTTCTAGCGATAATAACTGCATTATATGCGTTATAATGCATGTTATATTGATAATATCGGGAGTAATAAGTTTAATTACTACAGTTCTAGAAATAATAATAGTAAAATATGGCTAATAGTGCATGTTATATTGATAATAATAAAAGTAATATGTATATTTATTACAGTTCTGTCGATAATAACTGCATAATATGGGTAATAATGCATGTTATATTTATGATAATAAAAGTAATACGTATATTTATTATAGTTCTAGCGATAATAACTGCATTATATGCGTAATAATGCATGTTATACTGATAATATCGGGAGTAATAAGTATAATTATTGCAGTCCTAGCGATAATAACTGCATAATATGGGTAACAATGCACGTTATATTGCTAATAATATAAGTAATAAGTATAATTATTACAGTTCTAGCGATAATAACTGCATTATATGCGTAATAATGCATGTTATATTGATAATATCGGGAGTAATAAGTATAACTATTACAGCTCCAGCGATAAGAACTGCATTATATGGGTAATAATGGATGTTATATTGATAATATCGGGAGTAATAAGTATAATTATTACAGTTCTAGCGATAATACTAGTAAAATATGGCTAAGAGTGCCTGTTATATTGATAATAATAAAAGTAACAAGTATATTTATTATACTTCTGTCGATAATAACTGCATTATATGAGTAATAGTGCATGTTATATTGATAATAATATAAGTAATAAGTATAATTATTACAGTTCTAGCGATAATAACTCCATTATATGGATAATAATGCATGTTATAATGACAATAATATAAGTAATAAGTATAATTATTACAGTTCTAGCAATAATAACTGCATAATATGGGTAGTAATGCACGTTATATTGCTAATAATATAAGTAATAAGAATAATTATTACAGTTCTAGCCATAATAACTGCATAATACGGGTAATAATGCACGTTATATTGCTAATAATATAAGTAATAAGTATAATTGTTACAGTTCTAGCGATAATAACTGCATTATATGGGTAATAATGCACGTTATATTGCTAATAATATAAGTAATAAGTATAATTATTACAGTTCTAGCGATTATAACTGCATTATATGGGTAATAATGCATGTTGTATTGATAATATCGGGAGCAATAAGTATAATTATTACAGTTCTAGCGATAATAACTGCATTATGTGGGTAATAATGCATGTTATATTGATAATATCGGGGGTAATAAGTATAATTATTACAGTTCTATCGATAATAACTGCATAATATGGGTAATAATGCATGTTATATTGATGATAATAAAAGTAATACGTATATTTATTATAGTTCTAGCGATAATAACTGCATAAAATGGGTAATAATGCATGTTATATTGATAACAATATAAGTAATAAGTATAATTATTACAGTTCTAGCGATAATAACTGCATTATATGGGTAATAATGCACGTTATATTGCTAATAATATAAGTAATAAGTATAATTATTACAGTTCTAGAAATAATAATAGTAAAATATGGCTAATAGTGCATGCTATATTGATAATAATAAAAGTAATATGTATATTTATTACAGTTCTAGCGATAATAACTGCATTATATGCGTAATAATGCCTGTTATATTGATAATATCGGGAGTAATCACTATAATTATTATAGTTCTAGCGATAATAATAGTAAAATATGGCTAATAGTGCATGTTATATCGATAATAATAAAAGTAATAAGTATATTTATTACAGTTCTATCGATAATAACTGCATAATATGGGTAATAATGCATGTTATATTGATGATAATCAAAGTAATACGTATATTTATTATAGTTCTAGCGATAATAACTGCATAATATGGGTAATAATGCATGTTATATTGATAATAATATAAGTAATAAGTATAATTATTACAGTTCTAGCGATAATAACTGCATTATATGGGTAATAATGCATGTTATATTGATAATATCGGGAGTAATAACTATAATTATTACAGTTGTAGCGATAATAATAGTAAAATATGGCTAATAATGCATGTTATATTGATAATAATAAAAGTAATAAGTATATTTATTATAGTTCAATCGATAATAACTGCATTATATGCGTAATAATGGATGTTATATTGATAATATCGGGAGTAATAAGTATAATTATTACAGTTCTAGCGATAATAACTGCATTATATGGGTAATAACGCACGTTATATTGCTAATAATATAAGTAATAAGTATAATTATTACAGTTCTCGCGATAATAACTGCATTATATGGGCAATAATGCATGTTATACTGATAATAATAAAAGTAATAAGTATATTTATTATAGTTCTATCGATAATAACTGCATAATATGGGTAATAATGCATGTTATATTGATGATAATGAAAGTAGTGGGTATATTCATTACAGTTCTAGCGATAATAACTGCATTATATGCGTTATAATGCATGTTATATTGATAATATCGGGAGTAATAAGTTTAATTACTACAGTTCTAGAAATAATAATAGTAAAATATGGCTAATAGTGCATGTTATATTGATAATAATAAAAGTAATATGTATATTTATTACAGTTCTGTCGATAATAACTGCATAATATGGGTAATAATGCATGTTATATTTATGATAATAAAAGTAATACGTATATTTATTATAGTTCTAGCGATAATAACTGCATTATATGGGCAATAATGCATATTATACTGATAATAATAAAAGTAATAAGTATATTTATTATAGTTCTATCGATAATAACTGCATAATATGGGTAATAATGCATGTTATATTGATGATAATGAAAGTAGTGGGTATATTCATTACAGTTCTAGCGATAATAACTGCATTATATGCGTAATAATGCATGTTATATTGATAATATCGGGAGTAATAAGTATAAATATTACAGTTCTACAAATAATAATAGTAAAATATGGCTAATAGTGCATGTTATATTGATAATAATAAAAGTAATATGTATATTTATTACAGTACTGTCGATAATAACTGCATAATATGGGTAATAATGCATGTTATATTGATAATAATATAAGTAACAAGTATAATTATTACAGTTCTAGCGATAATAACTTCATAATATGGGTAATAATGCACGTTATATTGCTAACAATATAAGTAATAAGTATAATTATTACAGTTCTAGCCATAATAACTGCATAATACGGGTAATAATGCACGTTATATTGCTAATAATATAAGTAATAAGTATAATTATTACAGTTCTAGCGATAATAACTGCATTATATGGGTAATAATGCACGTTATATTGCTAATAATATAAGTAATAAGTATAATTATTACAGTTCTAGCGATTATAACTGCATTATATGGGTAATAATGCATGTTGTATTGATAATATCGGGAGCAATAAGTATAATTATTACAGTTCTAGCGATAATAACTGCATTATGTGGGTAATAATGCATGTTATATTGATAATATCGGGGGTAATAAGTATAATTATTACAGTTCTATCGATAATAACTGCATAATATGGGTAATAATGCATGTTATATTGATGATAATAAAAGTAATACGTATATTTATTATAGTTCTAGCGATAATAACTGCATAAAATGGGTAATAATGCATGTTATATTGATAACAATATAAGTAATAAGTATAATTATTACAGTTCTAGCGATAATAACTGCATTATATGGGTAATAATGCACGTTATATTGCTAATAATATAAGTAATAAGTATAATTATTACAGTTCTAGAAATAATAATAGTAAAATATGGCTAATAGTGCATGCTATATTGATAATAATAAAAGTAATATGTATATTTATTACAGTTCTAGCGATAATAACTGCATTATATGCGTAATAATGCCTGTTATATTGATAATATCGGGAGTAATCACTATAATTATTATAGTTCTAGCGATAATAATAGTAAAATATGGCTAATAGTGCATGTTATATCGATAATAATAAAAGTAATAAGTATATTTATTACAGTTCTATCGATAATAACTGCATAATATGGGTAATAATGCATGTTATATTGATGATAATCAAAGTAATACGTATATTTATTATAGTTCTAGCGATAATAACTGCATAATATGGGTAATAATGCATGTTATATTGATAATAATATAAGTAATAAGTATAATTATTACAGTTCTAGCGATAATAACTGCATTATATGGGTAATAATGCATGTTATATTGATAATATCGGGAGTAATAACTATAATTATTACAGTTGTAGCGATAATAATAGTAAAATATGGCTAATAATGCATGTTATATTGATAATAATAAAAGTAATAAGTATATTTATTATAGTTCAATCGATAATAACTGCATTATATGCGTAATAATGGATGTTATATTGATAATATCGGGAGTAATAAGTATAATTATTACAGTTCTAGCGATAATAACTGCATTATATGGGTAATAACGCACGTTATATTGCTAATAATATAAGTAATAAGTATAATTATTACAGTTCTCGCGATAATAACTGCATTATATGGGCAATAATGCATGTTATACTGATAATAATAAAAGTAATAAGTATATTTATTATAGTTCTATCGATAATAACTGCATAATATGGGTAATAATGCATGTTATATTGATGATAATGAAAGTAGTGGGTATATTCATTACAGTTCTAGCGATAATAACTGCATTATATGCGTTATAATGCATGTTATATTGATAATATCGGGAGTAATAAGTTTAATTACTACAGTTCTAGAAATAATAATAGTAAAATATGGCTAATAGTGCATGTTATATTGATAATAATAAAAGTAATATGTATATTTATTACAGTTCTGTCGATAATAACTGCATAATATGGGTAATAATGCATGTTATATTTATGATAATAAAAGTAATACGTATATTTATTATAGTTCTAGCGATAATAACTGCATTATATGGGCAATAATGCATATTATACTGATAATAATAAAAGTAATAAGTATATTTATTATAGTTCTATCGATAATAACTGCATAATATGGGTAATAATGCATGTTATATTGATGATAATGAAAGTAGTGGGTATATTCATTACAGTTCTAGCGATAATAACTGCATTATATGCGTAATAATGCATGTTATATTGATAATATCGGGAGTAATAAGTATAAATATTACAGTTCTACAAATAATAATAGTAAAATATGGCTAATAGTGCATGTTATATTGATAATAATAAAAGTAATATGTATATTTATTACAGTACTGTCGATAATAACTGCATAATATGGGTAATAATGCATGTTATATTGATGATAATAAAAGAAATACGTATATTTATTATAGTTCTAGCGATAATAACTGCATAATATGGGTAATAATGCATGTTATATTGATGATAATAAAAGTAGTAAGTATATTTATTACAGTTCTAACGATAATAACTGCATTATATGCGTAATAATGTATGTTATATTGATAATATCGGGAGTAATAACTATAATTATTATAGTTCTAGCGATAATAATAGTAAAATATGGCTAATAGTGCATGTTATATCGATAATAATAAAAGTAATAAGTATATTCATTACAGTTCTAGCGATAATAACTGCATTATATGCGTAATAATGCATGTTATATTGATAATATCGGGAGTAATAAGTTTAATTATTACAGTTCTAGAAATAATAATAGTAAAATATGGCTAATAGTGCATGTTATATTGATAATAATAAAAGTAATATGTATATTTATTACAGTTCTGTCGATAATAACTGCATAATATGGGTAATAATGCATGTTATATTGATGATAATAAAAGTAATACGTATATTTATTATAGTTCTAGCGATAATAACTGCATTATATGGGCAATAATGCATATTATACTGATAATAATAAAAGTAATAAGTATATTTATTATAGTTCTATCGATAATAACTGTATAATATGGGTAATAATGCATGTCATATTGATGATAATGAAAGTAGTGGGTATATTCATTACAGTTCTAGCGATAATAACTGCATTATATGCGTAATAATGCATGTTATATTGATAATATCGGGAGTAATAAGTATAAATATTACAGTTCTACAAATAATAATAGTAAAATATGGCTAATAGTGCATGTTATATTGATAATAATAAAAGTAATATGTATATTTATTACAGTTCTGTCGATAATAACTGCATAATATGGGTAATAATGCATGTTATATTGATGATAATAAAAGAAATACGTATATTTATTATATTTCTAGCGATAATAACTGCATAAAATGGGTAATAATGCATGTTATATTGATAACAATATAAGTAATAAGTATAATTATTACAGTTCTAGCGATAATAACTGCATTATATGGGTAATAATGCACGTTATATTGCTAATAATATAAGTAATAAGTATAATTATTACAGTTCTAGAAATAATAATAGTAAAATATGGCTAATAGTGCATGCTATATTGATAATAATAAAAGTAATATGTATATTTATTACAGTTCTAGCGATAATAACTGCATTATATGCGTAATAATGCCTGTTATATTGATAATATCGGGAGTAATCACTATAATTATTATAGTTCTAGCGATAATAATAGTAAAATATGGCTAATAGTGCATGTTATATCGATAATAATAAAAGTAATAAGTATATTTATTACAGTTCTATCGATAATAACTGCATAATATGGGTAATAATGCATGTTATATTGATGATAATCAAAGTAATACGTATATTTATTATAGTTCTAGCGATAATAACTGCATAATATGGGTAATAATGCATGTTATATTGATAATAATATAAGTAATAAGTATAATTATTACAGTTCTAGCGATAATAACTGCATTATATGGGTAATAATGCATGTTATATTGATAATATCGGGAGTAATAACTATAATTATTACAGTTGTAGCGATAATAATAGTAAAATATGGCTAATAATGCATGTTATATTGATAATAATAAAAGTAATAAGTATATTTATTATAGTTCAATCGATAATAACTGCATTATATGCGTAATAATGGATGTTATATTGATAATATCGGGAGTAATAAGTATAATTATTACAGTTCTAGCGATAATAACTGCATTATATGGGTAATAACGCACGTTATATTGCTAATAATATAAGTAATAAGTATAATTATTACAGTTCTCGCGATAATAACTGCATTATATGGGCAATAATGCATGTTATACTGATAATAATAAAAGTAATAAGTATATTTATTATAGTTCTATCGATAATAACTGCATAATATGGGTAATAATGCATGTTATATTGATGATAATGAAAGTAGTGGGTATATTCATTACAGTTCTAGCGATAATAACTGCATTATATGCGTTATAATGCATGTTATATTGATAATATCGGGAGTAATAAGTTTAATTACTACAGTTCTAGAAATAATAATAGTAAAATATGGCTAATAGTGCATGTTATATTGATAATAATAAAAGTAATATGTATATTTATTACAGTTCTGTCGATAATAACTGCATAATATGGGTAATAATGCATGTTATATTTATGATAATAAAAGTAATACGTATATTTATTATAGTTCTAGCGATAATAACTGCATTATATGGGCAATAATGCATATTATACTGATAATAATAAAAGTAATAAGTATATTTATTATAGTTCTATCGATAATAACTGCATAATATGGGTAATAATGCATGTTATATTGATGATAATGAAAGTAGTGGGTATATTCATTACAGTTCTAGCGATAATAACTGCATTATATGCGTAATAATGCATGTTATATTGATAATATCGGGAGTAATAAGTATAAATATTACAGTTCTACAAATAATAATAGTAAAATATGGCTAATAGTGCATGTTATATTGATAATAATAAAAGTAATATGTATATTTATTACAGTACTGTCGATAATAACTGCATAATATGGGTAATAATGCATGTTATATTGATGATAATAAAAGAAATACGTATATTTATTATAGTTCTAGCGATAATAACTGCATAATATGGGTAATAATGCATGTTATATTGATGATAATAAAAGTAGTAAGTATATTTATTACAGTTCTAACGATAATAACTGCATTATATGCGTAATAATGTATGTTATATTGATAATATCGGGAGTAATAACTATAATTATTATAGTTCTAGCGATAATAATAGTAAAATATGGCTAATAGTGCATGTTATATCGATAATAATAAAAGTAATAAGTATATTTATTACAGTTCTATCGATAATAACTGCATAAGATGGGTAATAATGCATGTTATATTGGTAATATCGGGAGTAATAAGTATAAATATTATAGTTCTAGCGATAATAATAGTAAAATATGGCTAATAGTGCATGTTATATTGATAATAATAAAAGTAATAAGTATAATTATTACAGTTCTAGCGATAATAACTGCATAATATGGGTAATAATGCATGTTATATTGATGATAATGAAAGTAGTGGGTATATTCATTACAGTTCTAGCGATAATAACTGCATTATATGCGTAATAATGCATGTTATATTGATAATATCGGGAGTAATAAGTTTAATTATTACAGTTCTAGAAATAATAATAGTAAAATATGGCTAATAGTGCATGTTATATTGATAATAATAAAAGTAATATGTATATTTATTACAGTTCTGTCGATAATAACTGCATAATATGGGTAATAATGCATGTTATATTGATGATAATAAAAGTAATACGTATATTTATTATAGTTCTAGCGATAATAACTGCATTATATGGGCAATAATGCATATTATACTGATAATAATAAAAGTAATAAGTATATTTATTATAGTTCTATCGATAATAACTGTATAATATGGGTAATAATGCATGTCATATTGATGATAATGAAAGTAGTGGGTATATTCATTACAGTTCTAGCGATAATAACTGCATTATATGCGTAATAATGCATGTTATATTGATAATATCGGGAGTAATAAGTATAAATATTACAGTTCTACAAATAATAATAGTAAAATATGGCTAATAGTGCATGTTATATTGATAATAATAAAAGTAATATGTATATTTATTACAGTTCTGTCGATAATAACTGCATAATATGGGTAATAATGCATGTTATATTGATGATAATAAAAGAAATACGTATATTTATTATAGTTCTAGCGATAATAACTGCATAAAATGGGTAATAATGCATGTTATATTGATAACAATATAAGTAATAAGTATAATTATTACAGTTCTAGCGATAATAACTGCATTATATGGGTAATAATGCACGTTATATTGCTAATAATATAAGTAATAAGTATAATTATTACAGTTCTAGAAATAATAATAGTAAAATATGGCTAATAGTGCATGCTATATTGATAATAATAAAAGTAATATGTATATTTATTACAGTTCTAGCGATAATAACTGCATTATATGCGTAATAATGCCTGTTATATTGATAATATCGGGAGTAATCACTATAATTATTATAGTTCTAGCGATAATAATAGTAAAATATGGCTAATAGTGCATGTTATATCGATAATAATAAAAGTAATAAGTATATTTATTACAGTTCTATCGATAATAACTGCATAATATGGGTAATAATGCATGTTATATTGATGATAATCAAAGTAATACGTATATTTATTATAGTTCTAGCGATAATAACTGCATAATATGGGTAATAATGCATGTTATATTGATAATAATATAAGTAATAAGTATAATTATTACAGTTCTAGCGATAATAACTGCATTATATGGGTAATAATGCATGTTATATTGATAATATCGGGAGTAATAACTATAATTATTACAGTTGTAGCGATAATAATAGTAAAATATGGCTAATAATGCATGTTATATTGATAATAATAAAAGTAATAAGTATATTTATTATAGTTCAATCGATAATAACTGCATTATATGCGTAATAATGGATGTTATATTGATAATATCGGGAGTAATAAGTATAATTATTACAGTTCTAGCGATAATAACTGCATTATATGGGTAATAACGCACGTTATATTGCTAATAATATAAGTAATAAGTATAATTATTACAGTTCTCGCGATAATAACTGCATTATATGGGCAATAATGCATGTTATACTGATAATAATAAAAGTAATAAGTATATTTATTATAGTTCTATCGATAATAACTGCATAATATGGGTAATAATGCATGTTATATTGATGATAATGAAAGTAGTGGGTATATTCATTACAGTTCTAGCGATAATAACTGCATTATATGCGTTATAATGCATGTTATATTGATAATATCGGGAGTAATAAGTTTAATTACTACAGTTCTAGAAATAATAATAGTAAAATATGGCTAATAGTGCATGTTATATTGATAATAATAAAAGTAATATGTATATTTATTACAGTTCTGTCGATAATAACTGCATAATATGGGTAATAATGCATGTTATATTTATGATAATAAAAGTAATACGTATATTTATTATAGTTCTAGCGATAATAACTGCATTATATGGGCAATAATGCATATTATACTGATAATAATAAAAGTAATAAGTATATTTATTATAGTTCTATCGATAATAACTGCATAATATGGGTAATAATGCATGTTATATTGATGATAATGAAAGTAGTGGGTATATTCATTACAGTTCTAGCGATAATAACTGCATTATATGCGTAATAATGCATGTTATATTGATAATATCGGGAGTAATAAGTATAAATATTACAGTTCTACAAATAATAATAGTAAAATATGGCTAATAGTGCATGTTATATTGATAATAATAAAAGTAATATGTATATTTATTACAGTACTGTCGATAATAACTGCATAATATGGGTAATAATGCATGTTATATTGATGATAATAAAAGAAATACGTATATTTATTATAGTTCTAGCGATAATAACTGCATAATATGGGTAATAATGCATGTTATATTGATGATAATAAAAGTAGTAAGTATATTTATTACAGTTCTAACGATAATAACTGCATTATATGCGTAATAATGTATGTTATATTGATAATATCGGGAGTAATAACTATAATTATTATAGTTCTAGCGATAATAATAGTAAAATATGGCTAATAGTGCATGTTATATCGATAATAATAAAAGTAATAAGTATATTTATTACAGTTCTATCGATAATAACTGCATAAGATGGGTAATAATGCATGTTATATTGGTAATATCGGGAGTAATAAGTATAAATATTATAGTTCTAGCGATAATAATAGTAAAATATGGCTAATAGTGCATGTTATATTGATAATAATAAAAGTAATAAGTATATTTATTATAGTTCGATCGATAATAACTGCATAATATGGGTAATAATGCTGTTATATTGATAATAATATAAGTAATAAGTATAATTATTACAGTTCCAGCGATAATAACTGCATTATATGGGTAATAATGGATGTTATATTGATAATATCGGGAGTAATAAGTATATTTATTATAGTTCTATCAATAATAACTGCATAATATGGGTAATAATGCATGTTATATTGATGATAATAAAAGTAATACGTATATTTATTATAGTTCTAGCGATAATAACTGCATTATATGCGTAATAATGCATGTTATATAGATGACATCGCCAGTAATAAGTATAATCATTACAGTTCTAGCGATAATAACAGCATTATATGGGTAATCATGGATGTTATATTGATAATATCGGGAGTAATAAGTATAATTATTATAGTTCTAGCGATAATAATAGTAAAATATGGCTAATAGCGCATGTTATATTGATAATAATAAAAGTAATAAGTATAATTATTACAGTTCTAGCGATAATAACTGCATAATATGGGTAATAATGCATGTTATATTGATGATAATGAAAGTAGTGGGTATATTCATTACAGTTCTAGCGATAATAACTGCATTATATGCGTAATAATGCATGTTATATTGATAATATCGGGAGTAATAAGTTTAATTATTACAGTTCTAGAAATAATAATAGTAAAATATGGCTAATAGTGCATGTTATATTGATAATAATAAAAGTAATATGTATATTTATTACAGTTCTGTCGATAATAACTGCATAATATGGGTAATAATGCATGTTATATTGATGATAATAAAAGTAATACGTATATTTATTATAGTTCTAGCGATAATAACTGCATTATATGGGCAATAATGCATATTATACTGATAATAATAAAAGTAATAAGTATATTTATTATAGTTCTATCGATAATAACTGTATAATATGGGTAATAATGCATGTCATATTGATGATAATGAAAGTAGTGGGTATATTCATTACAGTTCTAGCGATAATAACTGCATTATATGCGTAATAATGCATGTTATATTGATAATATCGGGAGTAATAAGTATAAATATTACAGTTCTACAAATAATAATAGTAAAATATGGCTAATAGTGCATGTTATATTGATAATAATAAAAGTAATATGTATATTTATTACAGTTCTGTCGATAATAACTGCATAATATGGGTAATAATGCATGTTATATTGATGATAATAAAAGAAATACGTATATTTATTATAGTTCTAGCGATAATAATAGTAAAATATGGCTAATAGTGCATGTTATATCGATAATAATAAAAGTAATAAGTATATTTATTACAGTTCTATCGATAATAACTGCATAAGATGGGTAATAATGCATGTTATATTGGTAATATCGGGAGTAATAAGTATAAATATTATAGTTCTAGCGATAATACTAGTAAAATATGGCTAAGAGTGCCTGTTATATTGATAATAATAAAAGTAACAAGTATATTTATTATACTTCTGTCGATAATAACTGCATTATATGAGTAATAGTGCATGTTATATTGATAATAATATAAGTAATAAGTATAATTATTACAGTTCTAGCGATAATAACTCCATTATATGGATAATAATGCATGTTATAATGACAATAATATAAGTAATAAGTATAATTATTACAGTTCTAGCAATAATAACTGCATAATATGGGTAGTAATGCACGTTATATTGCTAATAATATAAGTAATAAGAATAATTATTACAGTTCTAGCCATAATAACTGCATAATACGGGTAATAATGCACGTTATATTGCTAATAATATAAGTAATAAGTATAATTGTTACAGTTCTAGCGATAATAACTGCATTATATGGGTAATAATGCACGTTATATTGCTAATAATATAAGTAATAAGTATAATTATTACAGTTCTAGCGATTATAACTGCATTATATGGGTAATAATGCATGTTGTATTGATAATATCGGGAGTAATAAGTATAATTATTACAGTTCTAGCGATAATAACTGCATTATGTGGGTAATAATGCATGTTATATTGATAATATCGGGGGTAATAAGTATAATTATTACAGTTCTATCGATAATAACTGCATAATATGGGTAATAATGCATGTTATATTGATGATAATAAAAGTAATACGTATATTTATTATAGTTCTAGCGATAATAACTGCATAAAATGGGTAATAATGCATGTTATATTGATAACAATATAAGTAATAAGTATAATTATTACAGTTCTAGCGATAATAACTGCATTATATGGGTAATAATGCACGTTATATTGCTAATAATATAAGTAATAAGTATAATTATTACAGTTCTAGAAATAATAATAGTAAAATATCTCTAATAGTGCATGCTATATTGATAATAATAAAAGTAATATGTATATTTATTACAGTTCTAGCGATAATAACTGCATTATATGCGTAATAATGCCTGTTATATTGATAATATCGGGAGTAATCACTATAATTATTATAGTTCTAGCGATAATAATACTAAAATATGGCTAATAGTGCATGTTATATCGATAATAATAAAAGTAATAAGTATATTTATTACAGTTCTATCGATAATAACTGCATAATATGGGTAATAATGCATGTTATATTGATGATAATCAAAGTAATACGTATATTTATTATAGTTCTAGCGATAATAACTGCATAATATGGGTAATAATGCATGTTATATTGATAATAATATAAGTAATAAGTATAATTATTACAGTTCTAGCGATAATAACTGCATTATATGGGTAATAATGCATGTTATATTGATAATATCGGGAGTAATAACTATAATTATTACAGTTGTAGCGATAATAATAGTAAAATATGGCTAATAATGCATGTTATATTGATAATAATAAAAGTAATAAGTATATTTATTATAGTTGAATCGATAATAACTGCATTATATGCGTAATAATGGATGTTATATTGATAATATCGGGAGTAATAAGTATAATTATTACAGTTCTAGCGATAATAACTGCATTATATGGGTAATAACGCACGTTATATTGCTAATAATATAAGTAATAAGTATAATTATTACAGTTCTCGCGATAATAACTGCATTATATGGGCAATAATGCATGTTATACTGATAATAATAAAAGTAATAAGTATATTTATTATAGTTCTATCGATAATAACTGCATAATATGGGTAATAATGCATGTTATATTGATGATAATGAAAGTAGTGGGTATATTCATTACAGTTCTAGCGATAATAACTGCATTATATGCGTTATAATGCATGTTATATTGATAATATCGGGAGTAATAAGTTTAATTACTACAGTTCTAGAAATAATAATAGTAAAATATGGCTAATAGTGCATGTTATATTGATAATAATAAAAGTAATATGTATATTTATTACAGTTCTGTCGATAATAACTGCATAATATGGGTAATAATGCATGTTATATTTATGATAATAAAAGTAATACGTATATTTATTATAGTTCTAGCGATAATAACTGCATGATATGGGCAATAATGCATATTATACTGATAATAATAAAAGTAATAAGTATATTTATTATAGTTCTATCGATAATAACTGCATAATATGGGTAATAATGCATGTTATATTGATGATAATGAAAGTAGTGGGTATATTCATTACAGTTCTAGCGATAATAACTGCATTATATGCGTAATAATGCATGTTATATTGATAATATCGGGAGTAATAAGTATAAATATTACAGTTCTACAAATAATAATAGTAAAATATGGCTAATAGTGCATGTTATATTGATAATAATAAAAGTAATATGTATATTTATTACAGTACTGTCGATAATAACTGCATAATATGGGTAATAATGCATGTTATATTGATGATAATAAAAGAAATACGTATATTTATTATAGTTCTAGCGATAATAACTGCATAATATGGGTAATAATGCATGTTATATTGATGATAATAAAAGTAGTAAGTATATTTATTACAGTTCTAACGATAATAACTGCATTATATGCGTAATAATGTATGTTATATTGATAATATCGGGAGTAATAACTATAATTATTATAGTTCTAGCGATAATAATAGTAAAATATGGCTAATAGTGCATGTTATATCGATAATAATAAAAGTAATAAGTATATTTATTACAGTTCTATTGATAATAACTGCATAAGATGGGTAATAATGCATGTTATATTGGTAATATCGGGAGTAATAAGTATAAATATTATAGTTCTAGCGATAATAATAGTAAAATATGGCTAATAGTGCATGTTACATTGATAATAATAAAAGTAATAAGTATATTTATTATAGTTCGATCGATAATAACTGCATAATATGGGTAATAATGCTGTTATATTGATAATAATATAAGTAATAAGTATAATTATTACAGTTCCAGCGATAATAACTGCATTATATGGGTAATAATGGATGTTATATTGATAATATCGGGAGTAATAAGTATATTTATTATAGTTCTATCAATAATAACTGCATAATATGGGTAATAATGCATGTTATATTGATGATAATAAAAGTAATACGTATATTTATTATAGTTCTAGCGATAATAACTGCATTATATGCGTAATAATGCATGTTATATAGATGACATCGCCAGTAATAAGTATAATCATTACAGTTCTAGCGATAATAACTGCATTATATGGGTAATCATGGATGTTATATTGATAATATCGGGAGTAATAAGTATAATTATTATAGTTCTAGCGATAATAATAGTAAAATATGGCTAATAGCGCATGTTATATTGATAATAATAAAAGTAATAAGTATAATTATTACAGTTCTAGCGATAATAACTGCATTATATGGGTAATAATGGATGTTATATTGATAATATCGGGAGTAATAAGTATATTTATTATAGTTCTATCAATAATAACTGCATAATATGGGTAATAATGCATGTTATATTGATGATAATAAAAGTAATACGTATATTTATTATAGTTCTAGCGATAATAACTGCATTATATGCGTAATAATGCATGTTATATAGATGATATCGCAAGTAATAAGTATAATTATTACAGTTCTAGCGATAATAACTGCATTATATGGGTAATAATGGATGTTATATTGATAATATCGGGAGTAATCAGTATAATTATTACAGTTCTATCGATAATAACTGCATAATATGGGTAATAATGCATGTTATATTGATAATATCGGGTGTAATATGTATAATTATTAAAGTTCTAGCGATAATAATGGTAAAATATGGCTAATAGTGCATGCTATATTGATAATAATAAAAGTAATAAGTATATTTATTATAGTTCAATCGATAATAACTGCATTATATGCGTAATATTTAATGTTATATTGATAATATCGGGAGTAATAAGTATAATTATTACAGTTCTAGCGATAATAACTGCATTATATGGGTAATAATGCACGTTATATTGCTAATAATATAAGTAATAAGTATAATTATTACAGCTCTCGCGATAATAACTGCATTATATGGGCAATAATGCATGTTATACTGATAATAATAAAAGTAATAAGTATATTTATTATAGTTCTATCGATAATAACTGCATAATATGGGTAATAATGCATGTTATATTGATGATAATAAAAGTAATACGTATATTTATTATAGTTCTAGCGATAATAACTGCATAATATGGGTAATAATGCGTGTTATATTTATAATAATATAAGTAATAAGTATATTTATTACAGTTCTAGCGATAATAGCTGCATTATATGCGTAATAATTCATGTTATATTGATAATATTCGGAGTAATAAGTATAATTATTATAGTTTTAGCGATAATAATAGTAAAATATGGCTAATAGTGCCTGTTATATTGATAATAATAAAAGTAATAAGTATATTTATTATAGTTCTATCGATAATAACTGCATAATATGGGTAATAATGCATGTTATATTGATGATAATAAAAGTAATACGTATATTTATTATAGTTCTAGCGATAATAACTGCATAATATGGGTAATAATGCGTGTTATATTTATAATAATATAAGTAATAAGTATATTTATTACAGTTCTAGCGATAATAGCTGCATTATATACGTAATAATTCATGTTATATTGATAATATTCGGAGTAATAAGTATAATTATTATAGTTTTAGCGATAATAATAGTAAAATATGGCTAATAGTGCCTGTTATATTGATAATAATAAAAGTAATAAGTATATTTATTATAGTTCTGTCGATAATAACTGCATTATATGGGTAATAATGCATGTTATGTTGATAATAATATAAGTAATAAGTATAATTATTATAGTTCTAGCGATAATACTAGTAAAATATGGCTAAGAGTGCGTGTTATATTGATAACAATAAAAGTAATAAGTACATTTATTATACTTCTATCGATCATAACTGCATAGTATGGGTAATAATGCACGTTATATTGCTACTAATAAAAGTAATAAGTATAATTATTACAGTTCTAGCGATAATAACTGCATTATATGGGCAATAATGCATATTATACTGATAATAATAAAAGTAATAAGTATATTTATTATAGTTCTATCGATAATAACTGCATAATATGGGTAATAATGCATGTTATATTGATGATAATGAAAGTAGTGGGTATATTCATTACAGTTCTAGCGATAATAACTGCATTATATGCGTAATAATGCATGTTATATTGATAATATCGGGAGTAATAAGTATAAATATTACAGTTCTAGAAATAATAATAGTAAAATATGGCTAATAGTGCATGTTATATTGATAATAATAAAAGTAATATGTATATTTATTACAGTTCTGTCGATAATAACTGCATAATATGGGTAATAATGCATGTTATATTGATGATAATAAAAGTAATACGTATATTTATTATAGTTCTAGCGATAATAACTGCATAATATGGGTAATAATGCATGTTATATTGACGATAATAAAAGTAATACGTATATTTATTATAGTTCTAGCGATAATAACTGCATAATAAGGGTAATAATGCATGTTATATTGATGATAATAAAAGTAGTAAGTATATTTATTACAGTTCTAACGATAATAACTGCATTATATGCGTAATAATGTATGTTATATTGATAATATCGGGAGTAATAACTATAATTATTATAGTTCTAGCGATAATAATAGTAAAATATGGCTAATAGTGCATGTCATATCGATAATAATAAAAGTAATAAGTATATTTATTACAGTTCTATCGATAATAACTGCATAATATGGGTAATAATGCATGTTATATTGGTAATATCGGGAGTAATAAGTATAAATATTATAGTTCTAGCGATAATAATAGTAAAATATGGCTAATAGTGCATGTTATATTGATAATAATAAAAGTAATAAGTATATTTATTATAGTTCGATCGATAATAACTGCATAATATGGGTAATAATGCTGTTATATTGATAATAATATAAGTAATAAGTATAATTATTACAGTTCCAGCGATAATAACTGCATTATATGGGTAATAATGGATGTTATATTGATAATATCGGGAGTAATAAGTATATTTATTATAGTTCTATCAATAATAACTGCATAATATGGGTAATAATGCATGTTATATTGATGATAATAAAAGTAATACGTATATTTATTATAGTTCTAGCGATAATAACTGCATTATATGCGTAATAATGCATGTTATATAGATGACATCGCCAGTAATAAGTATAATCATTACAGTTCTAGCGATAATAACTGCATTATATGGGTAATCATGGATGTTATATTGATAATATCGGGAGTAATAAGTATAATTATTATAGTTCTAGCGATAATAATAGTAAAATATGGCTAATAGTGCATGTTATATTGATAATAATAAAAGTAATAAGTATAATTATTACAGTTCTAGCGATAATAACTGCATTATATGGGTAATAATGGATGTTATATTGATAATATCGGGAGTAATAAGTATATTTATTATAGTTCTATCAATAATAACTGCATAATATGGGTAATAATGCATGTTATATTGATGATAATAAAAGTAATACGTATATTTATTATAGTTCTAGCGATAATAACTGCATAATATGGGTAATAATGCATGTTATATTGATGATAATAAAAGTAGTAAGTATATTTATTACAGTTCTATCGATAATAACTGCATAATATGGGTAATAATGCATGTTATATTGATAATATCTGGAGTAATATGTATAATTATTACAGTTCTAGCGATAATAACTGCATTATATGGGTAATAATGGATGTTATATTGATAATATCGGGAGTAATAAGTATATTTATTATAGTTCTATCAATAATAACTGCATAATATGGGTAATAATGCATGTTATATTGATGATAATAAAAGTAATACGTATATTTATTATAGTTCTAGCGATAATAACTGCATAATATGGGTAATAATGCATGTTATATTGATGATAATAAAAGTAGTAAGTATATTTATTACAGTTCTATCGATAATAACTGCATAATATGGGTAATAATGCATGTTATATTGATAATATCGGGAGTAATATGTATAATTATTAAAGTTCTAGCGATAATAATGGTAAAATATGGCTAATAGTGCATGTTATATTGATAATAATAAAAGTAATATGTATATTTATTACAGTTCTGTCGATAATAACTGCATAATATGGGTAATAATGCATGTTATATTGATGATAATAAAAGTAATACGTATATTTATTATAGTTCTAGCGATAATAACTGCATAATATGGGTAATAATGCATGTTATATTGACGATAATAAAAGTAATACGTATATTTATTATAGTTCTAGCGATAATAACTGCATAATAAGGGTAATAATGCATGTTATATTGATGATAATAAAAGTAGTAAGTATATTTATTACAGTTCTAACGATAATAACTGCATTATATGCGTAATAATGTATGTTATATTGATAATATCGGGAGTAATAACTATAATTATTATAGTTCTAGCGATAATAATAGTAAAATATGGCTAATAGTGCATGTCATATCGATAATAATAAAAGTAATAAGTATATTTATTACAGTTCTATCGATAATAACTGCATAATATGGGTAATAATGCATGTTATATTGGTAATATCGGGAGTAATAAGTATAAATATTATAGTTCTAGCGATAATAATAGTAAAATATGGCTAATAGTGCATGTTATATTGATAATAATAAAAGTAATAAGTATATTTATTATAGTTCGATCGATAATAACTGCATAATATGGGTAATAATGCTGTTATATTGATAATAATATAAGTAATAAGTATAATTATTACAGTTCCAGCGATAATAACTGCATTATATGGGTAATAATGGATGTTATATTGATAATATCGGGAGTAATAAGTATATTTATTATAGTTCTATCAATAATAACTGCATAATATGGGTAATAATGCATGTTATATTGATGATAATAAAAGTAATACGTATATTTATTATAGTTCTAGCGATAATAACTGCATTATATGCGTAATAATGCATGTTATATAGATGACATCGCCAGTAATAAGTATAATCATTACAGTTCTAGCGATAATAACTGCATTATATGGGTAATCATGGATGTTATATTGATAATATCGGGAGTAATAAGTATAATTATTATAGTTCTAGCGATAATAATAGTAAAATATGGCTAATAGTGCATGTTATATTGATAATAATAAAAGTAATAAGTATAATTATTACAGTTCTAGCGATAATAACTGCATTATATGGGTAATAATGGATGTTATATTGATAATATCGGGAGTAATAAGTATATTTATTATAGTTCTATCAATAATAACTGCATAATATGGGTAATAATGCATGTTATATTGATGATAATAAAAGTAATACGTATATTTATTATAGTTCTAGCGATAATAACTGCATAATATGGGTAATAATGCATGTTATATTGATGATAATAAAAGTAGTAAGTATATTTATTACAGTTCTATCGATAATAACTGCATAATATGGGTAATAATGCATGTTATATTGATAATATCTGGAGTAATATGTATAATTATTACAGTTCTAGCGATAATAACTGCATTATATGGGTAATAATGGATGTTATATTGATAATATCGGGAGTAATAAGTATATTTATTATAGTTCTATCAATAATAACTGCATAATATGGGTAATAATGCATGTTATATTGATGATAATAAAAGTAATACGTATATTTATTATAGTTCTAGCGATAATAACTGCATAATATGGGTAATAATGCATGTTATATTGATGATAATAAAAGTAGTAAGTATATTTATTACAGTTCTATCGATAATAACGGCATAATATGGGTAATAATGCATGTTATATTGATAATATCGGGAGTAATATGTATAATTATTAAAGTTCTAGCGATAATAATGGTAAAATATGGCTAATAGTGCATGTTATATTGATAATAATAAAAGTAATATGTATATTTATTACAGTTCTGTCGATAATAACTGCATAATATGGGTAACAATGCATGTTATATTGATGATAATAAAAGTAATACGTATATTTATTATAGTTCTAGCGATAATAACTGCATAATATGGGTAATAATGCATGTTATATTAATAATAATACAAGTAATAAGTATAATTATTACAGTTCTAGCGATAATAACTGCATTATATGGGTAATAATGCATGTTATATTCATGATAATAAAAGTAATACGTATATTTATTATAGTTCTAGCGATAATAACTGCATAATATGGGTAATAATGCATGTTATATTGATGATAATAAAAGTAGTATGTATATTTATTACAGTTCTTGCGATAATAACTGCATTATATGCGTAATAATGCCTGTTATATTGATAATATCGGGAGTAATTACTATAATTATTATAGTTCTAGCGATAATAATAGTAAAATATGGCTAATAGTGCATGTTATATCGATAATAATAAAAGTAATAAGTATATTTATTACAGTTCTATCGATAATAACTGCATAATATGGGTAATAATGCATGTTATATTGGTAATATCGGGAGTAATAAGTATAAATATTATAGTTCTAGCGATAATAATAGTAAAATATGGCTAATAGTGCATGTTATATTGATAATAATAAAAGTAATAAGTATATTTGTTATAGTTCGATCGATAATAACTGCATAATATGGGTAATAATGCTGTTATATTGATAATAATATAAGTATTAAGTATAATTATTACAGTTCCAGCGATAATAACTGCATTATATGGGTAATAATGGATGTTATATTGATAATAATATAAGTAATAAGTATACTTATTACAGTTCTAGCGATAATAACTGCATTATATGGGTAGTAATGCATGTTATATTGATAATATCGGGAGTAATAACTATAATTATTATAGTTCTAGCGATAATAATAGTAAAATATGGCTAATAGTGCATGTTATATTGATAATAATAAAAGTAATAAGTATATTTATTACAGTTCTAGTGATAATAACTGCATTATATGGGTAATAATGCACGTTATATTGCCAATAATATCAGTAATAAGTATAATTATTACAGTTCTCGCGATAATAACTGCATTATATGGGCAATACTGCATGTTATACTGATAATAATAAAAGTAATAAGTATATTTATTATAGTTCTATCGATAATAACTGCATAATATGGGTAATAATGCATGTTATATTGATGATAATAAAAGTAGTAAGTATATTTATTACAGTTCTATCGATAATAACTGCATAATATGGGTAATAATGCATGTTATATTGATAATATCGGGAGTAATATGTATAATTATTACAGTTCTAGCGATAATAACTGCATTATATGGGTAATAATGGATGTTATATTGATAATATCGGGAGTAATAAGTATATTTATTATAGTTCTATCAATAATAACTGCATAATATGGGTAATAATGCATGTTATATTGATGATAATAAAAGTAATACGTATATTTATTATAGTTCTAGCGATAATAACTGCATAATATGGGTAATAATGCATGTTATATTGATGATAATAAAAGTAGTAAGAATATTTATTACAGTTCTATCGATAATAACTGCATAATATGGGTAATAATGCATGTTATATTGATAATATCGGGAGTAATATGTATAATTATTAAAGTTCTAGCGATAATAATGGTAAAATATGGCTAATAGTGCATGCTATATTGATAATAATAAAAGTAATAAGTATATTTATTATAGTTCTATCGATAATAACTGCATAATATGGGTAATAATGCATGTTATATTGATGATAATAAAAGTAATACGTATATTTATTATAGTTCTAGCGATAATAGCTGCATAATATGGGTAATAATGCGTGTTATATTTATAATAATATAAGTAATAAGTATATTTATTACAGTTCTAGCGATAATAGCTGCATTATATGCGTAATAATTCATGTTATATTGATAATATTCGGAGTAATAAGTATAATTATTATAGTTTTAGCGATAATAATAGTAAAATATGGCTAATAGTGCCTGTTATATTGATAATAATAAAAGTAATAAGTATATTTATTATAGTTCTGTCGATAATAACTGCATTATATGGGTAATAATGCAGGTTATATTGATAATAATATAAGTAATAAGTATAATTATTATAGTTCTAGCGATAATACTAGTAAAATATGGCTAAGAGTGCGTGTTATATTGATAATAATAAAAGTAATAAGTACATTTATTATACTTCTATCGATCATAACTGCATAGTATGGGTAATAATGCACGTTATATTGCTAATAATATAAGTAATAAGTATAATTATTACAGTTCTACCGATAATAACTGCATTATATGGGCAATAATGCATGTTATACTGATAATAATAAAAGTAATAAGTATATTTATTATAGTTCTATCGATAATAACTGCATAATATGGGTAATAATGCATGTTATATTGATGATAATGAAAGTAGTGTGTATATTCATTACAGTTCTAGCGATAGTAACTGCATTATATGCGTAATAATGCATGTTATATTGATAATATCGGGAGTAATAAGTATAATTATTACAGTTCTAGAAATAATAATAGTAAAATATGGCTAATAGTGCATGTTATATTGATAATAATAAAAGTAATATGTATATTTATTACAGTTCTGTCGATAATAACTGCATAATATGGGTAATAATGCATGTTATATTGATGATAATAAAAGTAATACGTATATTTATTATAGTTCTAGCGATAATAACTGCATAATATGGGTAATAATGCATGTTATATTAATAATAATACAAGTAATAAGTATAATTATTACAGTTCTAGCGATAATAACTGCATTATATGGGTAATAATGCATGTTATATTCATGATAATAAAAGTAATACGTATATTTATTATAGTTCTAGCGATAATAACTGCATAATATGGGTAATAATGCATGTTATATTGATGATAATAAAAGTAGTAAGTATATTTATTACAGTTCTAGCGATAATAACTGCATTATATGGGTAATAATGGATGTTATATTGATAATATCGGGAGTAATACGTATATTTATTATAGTTCTAGCGATAATAACTGCATTATATGCGTAATAATGCATGTTATATAGATGATATCGCAAGTAATAAGTATAATTATTACAGTTCTAGCGATAATAACTGCATTATATGGGTAATAATGGATGTTATATTGATAATTTCGGGAGTAATAAGTATAATTATTACAGTTCCAGCAATAATACTAGTAAAATATGGCTAATAGTGCATGTTCTATTGATAATAATGAAAGTAATAAGTATATTTATTATAGTTCTATCGATAATAAGTGCATAATATGGGTAATAATGCATGTTATATTGATGATAATAAAAGTAGTAAGTATATTTATTACAGTTCTAGCGATAATAACTGCATTATATGGGTAATAATGCATGTTATATTGATAATATTGGGAGTAATAAGTATAAATATTATAGTTCTAGCGATAATAATAGTAAAATATGGCTAATAGTGCATGTTCTATTGATAATAATGAAAGTAATAAGTATATTTATTATAGTTCTATCGATAATAACTGCATAATATGGGAAATAATGCATGTTATATTGATAATATCGTTAGTAATAAGTATAATTATTATAGTTCTAGCGATAATAGTAGTAAAAAATGGCTAATAGTGCATGTTATATTGATGATAATATAAGTAATAAGTATATTTATTATAGTTCTATCGATAATCACTGCATTATATGGCTAATAATGGATGTTATATTGATAATATCGGGAGTAATAAGTATAATTATTACAGTTCTAGCGATAATAACTGCATAATATGGGTAATAATGCATGTTATATTGATAATAATATAAGTAATACGTATATTTATTATAGTTCTAGCGATAATAACTGCATAATATGGGTAATAATGCATGTTATATTAATAATAATACAAGTAATAAGTATAATTATTACAGTTCTAGCGATAATAACTGCATTATATGGGTAATAATGCATGTTATATTGATGATAATAAAAGTAATACGTATATTTATTATAGTTCTAGCGATAATAACTGCATAATATGGGTAATAATGCATGTTATATTGATGATAATAAAAGTAGTGTGTATATTCATTACAGTTCTAGCGATAATAACTGCATTATATGAGTAATAATGCATGTTATATTGATAATATCGGGAGTAATAGGTATAATTATTACAGTTCTAGAAATAATAATAGTAAAATATGGCTAATAGTGCATGTTATATTGATAATAATAAAAGTAATATGTATATTTATTACAGTTCTGTCGATAATAACTGCATAATATGGGTAATAATGCATGTTATATTGATGATAATAAAAGTAATACGTATATTTATTATAGTACTAGCGATAATAACTGCATAATATGGGTAATAATGCATGTTATATTAATAATAATACAAGTAATAGGTATAATTATTACAGTTCTAGCGATAATAACTGCATTATATGGGTAATAATGCATGTTATATTGATGATAATAAAAGTAATACGTATATTTATTATAGTTCTAGCGATAATAACTGCATAATATGGGTAATAATGCATGTTATATTGATGATAATAAAAGTAGTAAGTATATTTATTACAGTTCTAGCGATAGTAACTGCATTATATGCGTAATGATGCCTGTTATATTGATAATATCGGGAGTAATAACTATAATTATTATAGTTCTAGCGATAATAATAGTAAAATATGGCTAATAGTGCATGTTATATCGATAATAATAAAAGTAATAAGTATATTTATTACAGTTCTTTCGATAATAACTGCATAATATGGGTAATAATGCATGTTATATTGGTAATATCGGGAGTAATAAGTATAAATATTATAGTTCTAGCGATAATAATAGTAAAATATGGCTAATAGTGCATGTTATATTGATAATAATAAAAGTAATAAGTATATTTGTTATAGTTCGATCGATAATAATTGCATAATATGGGTAATAATGCTGTTATATTGATAATAATATAAGTAATAAGTATAATTATTACAGTTCCAGCGATAATAACTGCATTATATGGGTAATAATGGATGTTATATTGATAATATCGGGAGTAATAAATATATTTATTATAGTTCTATCAATAATAACTGCATAATATTCGTAATAATGCATGTTATATTGATGATAATAAAAGTAATACGTATATTTATTATAGTTCTATCGATAATAACTGCATAATATGGGTAATAATGCATGTTATATTGATGATAATCAAAGTAACACGTATATTTATTATATTTCTAGCTATAATAACTGCATAATATGGGTAATAATGCATGTAATATTGATAATAATATAAGTAATAAGTATTTTTATTACAGTTCTATCGATAATAACTGCATAATATGGGTACTAATGCATGTTATATTGATGATAATAAAAGTAGTAAGAATATTTATTACAGTTCTATCGATAATAACTGCATAATATGGGTAATAATGCATGTTATATTGATAATATCGGGAGTAATATGTATAATTATTAAAGTTCTAGCGATAATAATGGTAAAATATGGCTAATAGTGCATGCTATATTGATAATAATAAAAGTAATAAGTATATTTATTATAGTTCTATCGATAATAACTGCATAATATGGGTAATAATGCATGTTATATTGATGATAATAAAAGTAATACGTATATTTATTATAGTTCTAGCGATAATAGCTGCATAATATGGGTAATAATGCGTGTTATATTTATAATAATATAAGTAATAAGTATATTTATTACAGTTCTAGCGATAATAGCTGCATTATATGCGTAATAATTCATGTTATATTGATAATATTCGGAGTAATAAGTATAATTATTATAGTTTTAGCGATAATAATAGTAAAATATGGCTAATAGTGCCTGTTATATTGATAATAATAAAAGTAATAAGTATATTTATTATAGTTCTGTCGATAATAACTGCATTATATGGGTAATAATGCATGTTATATTGATAATAATATAAGTAATAAGTATAATTATTATAGTTCTAGCGATAATACTAGTAAAATATGGCTAAGAGTGCGTGTTATATTGATAATAATAAAAGTAATAAGTACATTTATTATACTTCTATCGATCATAACTGCATAGTATGGGTAATAATGCACGTTATATTGCTAATAATATAAGTAATAAGTATAATTATTACAGTTCTACCGATAATAACTGCATTATATGGGCAATAATGCATGTTATACTGATAATAATAAAAGTAATAAGTATATTTATTATAGTTCTATCGATAATAACTGCATAATATGGGTAATAATGCATGTTATATTGATGATAATGAAAGTAGTGTGTATATTCATTACAGTTCTAGCGATAGTAACTGCATTATATGCGTAATAATGCATGTTATATTGATAATATCGGGAGTAATAAGTATAATTATTACAGTTCTAGAAATAATAATAGTAAAATATGGCTAATAGTGCATGTTATATTGATAATAATAAAAGTAATATGTATATTTATTACAGTTCTGTCGATAATAACTGCATAATATGGGTAATAATGCATGTTATATTGATGATAATAAAAGTAATACGTATATTTATTATAGTTCTAGCGATAATAACTGCATAATATGGGTAATAATGCATGTTATATTAATAATAATACAAGTAATAAGTATAATTATTACAGTTCTAGCGATAATAACTGCATTATATGGGTAATAATGCATGTTATATTCATGATAATAAAAGTAATACGTATATTTATTATAGTTCTAGCGATAATAACTGCATAATATGGGTAATAATGCATGTTATATTGATGATAATAAAAGTAGTAAGTATATTTATTACAGTTCTAGCGATAATAACTGCATTATATGGGTAATAATGGATGTTATATTGATAATATCGGGAGTAATACGTATATTTATTATAGTTCTAGCGATAATAACTGCATTATATGCGTAATAATGCATGTTATATAGATGATATCGCAAGTAATAAGTATAATTATTACAGTTCTAGCGATAATAACTGCATTATATGGGTAATAATGGATGTTATATTGATAATTTCGGGAGTAATAAGTATAATTATTACAGTTCCAGCAATAATACTAGTAAAATATGGCTAATAGTGCATGTTCTATTGATAATAATGAAAGTAATAAGTATATTTATTATAGTTCTATCGATAATAAGTGCATAATATGGGTAATAATGCATGTTATATTGATGATAATAAAAGTAGTAAGTATATTTATTACAGTTCTAGCGATAATAACTGCATTATATGGGTAATAATGCATGTTATATTGATAATATTGGGAGTAATAAGTATAAATATTATAGTTCTAGCGATAATAATAGTAAAATATGGCTAATAGTGCATGTTCTATTGATAATAATGAAAGTAATAAGTATATTTATTATAGTTCTATCGATAATAACTGCATAATATGGGAAATAATGCATGTTATATTGATAATATCGTTAGTAATAAGTATAATTATTATAGTTCTAGCGATAATAGTAGTAAAAAATGGCTAATAGTGCATGTTATATTGATGATAATATAAGTAATAAGTATATTTATTATAGTTCTATCGATAATCACTGCATTATATGGCTAATAATGGATGTTATATTGATAATATCGGGAGTAATAAGTATAATTATTACAGTTCTAGCGATAATAACTGCATAATATGGGTAATAATGCATGTTATATTGACAATAATATAAGTAATACGTATATTTATTATAGTTCTAGCGATAATAACTGCATAATATGGGTAATAATGCATGTTATATTAATAATAATACAAGTAATAAGTATAATTATTACAGTTCTAGCGATAATAACTGCATTATATGGGTAATAATGCATGTTATATTGATGATAATAAAAGTAATACGTATATTTATTATAGTTCTAGCGATAATAACTGCATAATATGGGTAATAATGCATGTTATATTGATGATAATAAAAGTAGTGTGTATATTCATTACAGTTCTAGCGATAATAACTGCATTATATGAGTAATAATGCATGTTATATTGATAATATCGGGAGTAATAGGTATAATTATTACAGTTCTAGAAATAATAATAGTAAAATATGGCTAATAGTGCATGTTATATTGATAATAATAAAAGTAATATGTATATTTATTACAGTTCTGTCGATAATAACTGCATAATATGGGTAATAATGCATGTTATATTGATGATAATAAAAGTAATACGTATATTTATTATAGTACTAGCGATAATAACTGCATAATATGGGTAATAATGCATGTTATATTAATAATAATACAAGTAATAGGTATAATTATTACAGTTCTAGCGATAATAACTGCATTATATGGGTAATAATGCATGTTATATTGATGATAATAAAAGTAATACGTATATTTATTATAGTTCTAGCGATAATAACTGCATAATATGGGTAATAATGCATGTTATATTGATGATAATAAAAGTAGTAAGTATATTTATTACAGTTCTAGCGATAGTAACTGCATTATATGCGTAATGATGCCTGTTATATTGATAATATCGGGAGTAATAACTATAATTATTATAGTTCTAGCGATAATAATAATAAAATATGGCTAATAGTGCATGTTATATCGATAATAATAAAAGTAATAAGTATATTTATTACAGTTCTTTCGATAATAACTGCATAATATGGGTAATAATGCATGTTATATTGGTAATATCGGGAGTAATAAGTATAAATATTATAGTTCTAGCGATAATAATAGTAAAATATGGCTAATAGTGCATGTTATATTGATAATAATAAAAGTAATAAGTATATTTGTTATAGTTCGATCGATAATAATTGCATAATATGGGTAATAATGCTGTTATATTGATAATAATATAAGTAATAAGTATAATTATTACAGTTCCAGCGATAATAACTGCATTATATGGGTAATAATGGATGTTATATTGATAATATCGGGAGTAATAAATATATTTATTATAGTTCTATCAATAATAACTGCATAATATTCGTAATAATGCATGTTATATTGATGATAATAAAAGTAATACGTATATTTATTATAGTTCTATCGATAATAACTGCATAATATGGGTAATAATGCATGTTATATTGATGATAATCAAAGTAACACGTATATTTATTATATTTCTAGCTATAATAACTGCATAATATGGGTAATAATGCATGTAATATTGATAATAATATAAGTAATAAGTATTTTTATTACAGTTCTATCGATAATAACTGCATAATATGGGTACTAATGCATGTTATGTTGATGATAATAAAAGTAATACGTATATTTATTATAGTTCTAGCGATAATAACTGCATAATATGGGTAATAATGCATGTTATATTGATGATAATAAAAGTAATACGTATATTTATTATAGTTCTGGCGATAATAACTGCATTATATGCGTAATAATGCATGTTACATAGATGATATCGCCAGTAATAAGTATAATTATTACAGTTCTAGCGATAATAACTGCATTATATGGGTAATCATGGATGTTATATTGATAATATCGGGAGTAATAAGTATAATTATTATAGTTCTAGCGATAATAATAGTAAAATATGGCTAATAGTGCATGTTATATTGATAATAATAAAAATAATTAGTATATTTATTACAGTTCTATCGATAATAACTGCATAATACGGGTAATAATACATGTTATATTGATGATAATAAAAGTAATACGTATATTCATTATAGTTCTAGCGATAATAACTGCATTATATGGGTAATAATGCACGTTATATTGCCAATAATATAAGTAATAAGTATAATTATTACAGTTCTCGCGATAATAACTGCATTATATGGGCAATACTGCATGTTATACTGATAATAATAAAAGTAATAAGTATATTTATTATAGTTCTATCGATAATAACTGCATAATATGGGTAATAATGCATGTTATATTGATGATAATGAAAGTAGTGGGTATATTCATTACTGTTCTAGCGATAATAACTGCATTATATGCGTAATAATGCATGTTATATTGATAATATCGGGAGTAATAAGTATAATTATTACAGTTCTAGAAATAATAATAGTAAAATATGGCTAATAGTGCATGTTATATTGATAATAATAAAAGTAATATGTATATTTATTACAGTTCTGTCGATAATAACTGCATAATATGGGTAATAATGCATGTTATATCGATAATAATAAAAGTAATAAGTATATTTATTACAGTTCTATCGATAATAACTGCATAATATGGGTAATAATGCATGTTATATTGGTAATATCGGGAGTAATAAGTATAAATATTATAGTTCTAGCGATAATAATAGTAAAATATGGCTAATAGTGCATGTTATATTGATAACAATAAAAGTAATAAGTATATTTATTATAGTTCGATCGATAATAACTGCATAATATGGGTAATAATGCTGTTATATTGATAATAATATAAGTAATAAGTATAATTATTACAGTTCTAGCGATAATAACTGCATTATATGGGTAATCATGGATGTTATATTGATAATATCGGGAGTAATAAGTATAATTATTATAGTTCTAGCGATAATAATAGTAAAATATGGCTAATAGTGCATGTTATATTGATAATAATAAAAATAATTAGTATATTTATTACAGTTCTATCGATAATAACTGCATAATACGGGTAATAATGCATGTTATATTGATGATAATAAAAGTAATACGTATATTTATTATAGTTCTAGCGATAATAACTGCATTATATGGGTAATAATGCACGTTATATTGCCAATAATATAAGTAATAAGTATAATTATTACAGTTCTCGCGATAATAACTGCATTATATGGGCAATACTGCATGTTATACTGATAATAATAAAAGTAATAAGTATATTTATTATAGTTCTATCGATAATAACTGCATAATATGGGTAATAATGCATGTTATATTGATGATAATGAAAGTAGTGGGTATATTCATTACTGTTCTAGCGATAATAACTGCATTATATGCGTAATAATGCATGTTATATTGATAATATCGGGAGTAATAAGTATAATTATTACAGTTCTAGAAATAATAATAGTAAAATATGGCTAATAGTGCATGTTATATTGATAATAATAAAAGTAATATGTATATTTATTACAGTTCTGTCGATAATAACTGCATAATATGGGTAATAATGCATGTTATATCGATAATAATAAAAGTAATAAGTATATTTATTACAGTTCTATCGATAATAACTGCATAATATGGGTAATAATGCATGTTATATTGGTAATATCGGGAGTAATAAGTATAAATATTATAGTTCTAGCGATAATAATAGTAAAATATGGCTAATAGTGCATGTTATATTGATAATAATAAAAGTAATAAGTATATTTATTATAGTTCGATCGATAATAACTGCATAATATGGGTAATAATGCTGTTATATTGATAATAATATAAGTAATAAGTATAATTATTACAGTTCTAGCGATAATAACTGCATTATATGGGTAATAATGGATGTTGTATTGATAATATCGGGAGTAATAAGTATATTTATTATAGTTCTATCAATAATAACTGCATAATATGGGTAATAATGCATGTTATATTGATGATAATAAAAGTAATAAGTATAATTATTACAGTTCTCGCGATAATAACTGCATTATATGGGCAATACTGCATGTTATACTGATAATAATAAAAGTAATAAGTATATTTATTATAGTTCTATCGATAATAACTGCATAATATGGGTAATAATGCATGTTATATTGATGATAATGAAAGTAGTGGGTATATTCATTACTGTTCTAGCGATAATAACTGCATTATATGCGTAATAATGCATGTTATATTGATAATATCGGGAGTAATAAGTATAATTATTACAGTTCTAGAAATAATAATAGTAAAATATGGCTAATAGTGCATGTTATATTGATAATAATAAAAGTAATATGTATATTTATTACAGTTCTGTCGATAATAACTGCATAATATGGGTAATAATGCATGTTATATCGATAATAATAAAAGTAATAAGTATATTTATTACAGTTCTATCGATAATAACTGCATAATATGGGTAATAATGCATGTTATATTGGTAATATCGGGAGTAATAAGTATAAATATTATAGTTCTAGCGATAATAATAGTAAAATATGGCTAATAGTGCATGTTATATTGATAATAATAAAAGTAATAAGTATATTTATTATAGTTCGATCGATAATAACTGCATAATATGGGTAATAATGCTGTTATATTGATAATAATATAAGTAATAAGTATAATTATTACAGTTCTAGCGATAATAACTGCATTATATGGGTAATAATGGATGTTGTATTGATAATATCGGGAGTAATAAGTATATTTATTATAGTTCTATCAATAATAACTGCATAATATGGGTAATAATGCATGTTATATTGATGATAATAAAAGTAGTAAGTATATTTATTACAGTTCTAGCGATAATAACTGCATTATATGCGTAATAATGCATGTTATATTGATAATAATATAAGTAATAAGTACAATTATTACAGTTCTAGCGATAATAACTGCATTATATGGGTAATAATGGATGTTATATTGACAATATTGGGAGTAATAAGTATAAATATTATAGTTCTAGCGATAATAATAGTAAAATATGGCTAATAGTGCATGTTCTATTGATAATAATGAAAGTAATAAGTATATTTATTATAGTTCTATCGATAATAACTGCATAATATGGGTAATAATGCATGTTATATTGGTAATATCGGGAGTAATAAGTATAAATATTATAGTTCTAGCGATAATAATAGTAAAATATGGCTAATAGTGCATGTTATATTGATAATAATAAAAGTAATAAGTATATTTATTATAGTTCGATCGATAATAACTGCATAATATGGGTAATAATGCATGTTATATTGATGATAATAAAAGTAGTAAGTATATTTATTACAGTTCTAGCGATAGTAACTGCATTATATGCGTAATAATGCCTGTTATATTGATAATATCGGGAGTAATAACTATAATTATTATAGTTCTAGCGATAATAATAGTAAAATATGGCTAATAGTGCATGTTATATCGATAATAATAAAAGTAATAAGTATATTTATTACAGTTCTATCGATAATAACTGCATAATATGGGTAATAATGCATGTTATATTGGTAATATCGGGAGTAATAAGTATAAATATTATAGTTCTAGCGATAATAATAGTAAAATATGGCTAATAGTGCATGTTATATTGATAATAATAAAAGTAATAAGTATATTTGTTATAGTTCGATCGATAATAATTGCATAATATGGGTAATAATGCTGTTATATTGATAATAATATAAGTAATAAGTATAATTATTACAGTTCCAGCGATAATAACTGCATTATATGGGTAATAATGGATGTTATATTGATAATATCGGGAGTAATAAATATATTTATTATAGTTCTATCAATAATAACTGCATAATATTCGTAATAATGCATGTTATATTGATGATAATAAAAGTAATACGTATATTTATTATAGTTCTATCGATAATAACTGCATAATATGGGTAATAATGCATGTTATATTGATGATAATCAAAGTAACACGTATATTTATTATATTTCTAGCGATAATAACTGCATAATATGGGTAATAATGCATGTAATATTGATAATAATATAAGTAATAAGTATTTTTATTACAGTTCTATCGATAATAACTGCATAATATGGGTACTAATGCATGTTATGTTGATGATAATAAAAGTAATACGTATATTTATTATAGTTCTGGCGATAATAACTGCATTATATGCGTAATAATGCATGTTACATAGATGATATCGCCAGTAATAAGTATAATTATTACAGTTCTAGCGATAATAACTGCATTATATGGGTAATCATGGATGTTATATTGATAATATCGGGAGTAATAAGTATAATTATTATAGTTCTAGCGATAATAATAGTAAAATATGGCTAATAGTGCATGTTATATTGATAATAATAAAAATAATTAGTATATTTATTACAGTTCTATCGATAATAACTGCATAATACGGGTAATAATGCATGTTATATTGATGATAATAAAAGTAATACGTATATTTATTATAGTTCTAGCGATAATAACTGCATTATATGGGTAATAATGCACGTTATATTGCCAATAATATAAGTAATAAGTATAATTATTACAGTTCTCGCGATAATAACTGCATTATATGGGCAATACTGCATGTTATACTGATAATAATAAAAGTAATAAGTATATTTATTATAGTTCTATCGATAATAACTGCATAATATGGGTAATAATGCATGTTATATTGATGATAATGAAAGTAGTGGGTATATTCATTACTGTTCTAGCGATAATAACTGCATTATATGCGTAATAATGCATGTTATATTGATAATATCGGGAGTAATAACTATAATTATTACAGTTCTAGAAATAATAATAGTAAAATATGGCTAATAGTGCATGTTATATTGATAATAATAAAAGTAATATGTATATTTATTACAGTTCTGTCGATAATAACTGCATAATATGGGTAATAATGCATGTTATATCGATAATAATAAAAGTAATAAGTATATTTATTACAGTTCTATCGATAATAACTGCATAATATGGGTAATAATGCATGTTATATTGGTAATATCGGGAGTAATAAGTATAAATATTATAGTTCTAGCGATAATAATAGTAAAATATGGCTAATAGTGCATGTTATATTGATAATAATAAAAGTAATAAGTATATTTATTATAGTTCGATCGATAATAACTGCATAATATGGGTAATAATGCTGTTATATTGATAATAATATAAGTAATAAGTATAATTATTACAGTTCTAGCGATAATAACTGCATTATATGGGTAATAATGGATGTTATATTGATAATATCGGGAGTAATAAGTATATTTATTATAGTTCTATCAATAATAACTGCATAATATGGGTAATAATGCATGTTATATTGATGATAATAAAAGTAGTAAGTATATTTATTACAGTTCTAGCGATAATAACTGCATTATATGCGTAATAATGCATGTTATATTGATAATAATATAAGTAATACGTACAATTATTACAGTTCTAGCGATAATAACTGCATTATATGGGTAATAATGGATGTTATATTGATAATATTGGGAGTAATAAGTATAAATATTATAGTTCTAGCGATAATAATAGTAAAATATGGCTAATAGTGCATGTTCTATTGATAATAATGAAAGTAATAAGTATATTTATTATAGTTCTATCGATAATAACTGCATAATATGGGTAATAATGCATGTTATATTGATGATAATATAAGTAATAAGTATATTTATTTTAGTTCTATCGATAATCACTGCATTATATGGCTAATAATGGATGTTATATTGATAATATCGGGAGTAATAGGTATAATTATTACAGTTCTAGCGATAATAACTGCATAATATGGGTAATAATGCATGTTATATTGATAATAATATAAGTAATAAGTATAATTATTACAGTTCTAGCGATAATAACTGCATAATATGGGTAATAATGCACGTGAAATTGCTAATAATATAAGTAATAAGTATAATTATTACAGTTCTAGCGATAATAACTGCATTATATGGGTAATCATGGATGTTATATTGATAATATCGGGAGTAATAAGTATAATTATTATAGTTCTAGCGATAATAATAGTAAAATATGGCTAATAGTGCATGTTATATTGATAATAATAAAAATAATTAGTATATTTATTACAGTTCTATCGATAATAACTGCATAATACGGGTAATAATGCATGTTATATTGATGATAATAAAAGTAATACGTATATTTATTATAGTTCTAGCGATAATAACTGCATTATATGGGTAATAATGCACGTTATATTGCCAATAATATAAGTAACAAGTATAATTATTACAGTTCTCGCGATAATAACTGCATTATATGGGCAATACTGCATGTTATACTGATAATAATAAAAGTAATAGGTATATTTATTATAGTTCTATCGATAATAACTGCATAATATGGGTAATAATGCATGTTGTATTGATGATAATGAAAGTAGTGGGTATATTCATTACTGTTCTAGCGATAATAACTGCATTATATGCGTAATAATGCATGTTATATTGATAATATCGGGAGTAATAAGTATAATTATTACAGTTCTAGAAATAATAATAGTAAAATATGGCTAATAGTGCATGTTATATTGATAATAATAAAAGTAATATGTATATTTATTACAGTTCTGTCGATAATAACTGCATAATATGGGTAATAATGCATGTTATATCGATAATAATAAAAGTAATAAGTATATTTATTACAGTTCTATTGATAATAACTGCATAATATGGGTAATAATGCATGTTATATTGATAATATCGGGAGTAATAAGTATATTTATTATAGTTCTATCAATAATAACTGCATAATATGGGTAATAATGCATGTTATATTGATGATAATAAAAGTAATACGTATATTTATTATAGTTCTAGCGATAATAACTGCATTATATGCGTAATAATGCATGTTATATAGATGATATCGCCAGTAATATGTATAATTATTACAGTTCTAGCGATAATAACTGCATTATATGGGTAATCATGGATGTTATATTGATAATATCGGGAGTAATAAGTATAATTATTATAGTTCTAGCGATAATAATAGTAAAATATGGCTAATAGTGCATGTTATATTGATAATAATAAAAATAATTAGTATATTTATTACAGTTCTATCGATAATAACTGCATAATACGGGTAATAATGCATGTTATATTGATGATAATAAAAGTAATACGTATATTTATTATAGTTCTAGCGATAATAACTGCATTATATGCGTAATAATGCCTGTTATATTGATAATATCGGGAGTAATAACTATAATTATTATAGTTCTAGCGATAATAATAGTAAAATATGGCTAATAGTGCATGTTATATCGATAATAATAAAAGTAATAAGTATATTTATTACAGTTCTATCGATAATAACTGCATAATATGGGTAATAATGCATGTTATATTGGTAATATCGGGAGTAATAAGTATAAATATTATAGTTCTAGCGATAATAATAGTAAAATATGGCTAATAGTGCATGTTATATTGATAATAATAAAAGTAATAAGTATATTTGTTATAGTTCGATCGATAATAATTGCATAATATGGGTAATAATGCTGTTATATTGATAATAATATAAGTAATAAGTATAATTATTACAGTTCCAGCGATAATAACTGCATTATATGGGTAATAATGGATGTTATATTGATAATATCGGGAGTAATAAATATATTTATTATAGTTCTATCAATAATAACTGCATAATATTCGTAATAATGCATGTTATATTGATGATAATAAAAGTAATACGTATATTTATTATAGTTCTATCGATAATAACTGCATAATATGGGTAATAATGCATGTTATATTGATGATAATCAAAGTAACACGTATATTTATTATATTTCTAGCGATAATAACTGCATAATATGGGTAATAATGCATGTAATATTGATAATAATATAAGTAATAAGTATTTTTATTACAGTTCTATCGATAATAACTGCATAATATGGGTACTAATGCATGTTATGTTGATGATAATAAAAGTAATACGTATATTTATTATAGTTCTAGCGATAATAACTGCATAATATGGGTAATAATGCATGTTATATTGATGATAATGAAAGTAATACGTATATTTATTATAGTTCTGGCGATAATAACTGCATTATATGCGTAATAATGCATGTTACATAGATGATATCGCCAGTAATAAGTATAATTATTACAGTTCTAGCGATAATAACTGCATTATATGGGTAATCATGGATGTTATATTGATAATATCGGGAGTAATAAGTATAATTATTATAGTTCTAGCGATAATAATAGTAAAATATGGCTAATAGTGCATGTTATATTGATAATAATAAAAATAATTAGTATATTTATTACAGTTCTATCGATAATAACTGCATAATACGGGTAATAATGCATGTTATATTGATGATAATAAAAGTAATACGTATATTTATTATAGTTCTAGCGATAATAACTGCATTATATGGGTAATAATGCACGTTATATTGCCAATAATATAAGTAATAAGTATAATTATTACAGTTCTTGCGATAATAACTGCATTATATGGGCAATACTGCATGTTATACTGATAATAATAAAAGTAATAAGTATATTTATTATAGTTCTATCGATAATAACTGCATAATATGGGTAATAATGCATGTTATATTGATGATAATGAAAGTAGTGGGTATATTCATTACTGTTCTAGCGATAATAACTGCATTATATGCGTAATAATGCATTTTATATTGATAATATCGGGAGTAATAACTATAATTATTACAGTTCTAGAAATAATAATAGTAAAATATGGCTAATAGTGCATGTTATATTGATAATAATAAAAGTAATATGTATATTTATTACAGTTCTATCGATAATAACTGCATAATATGGGTAATATTGCATGTTATTTTGGTAATATCGGGAGTAATAAGTATAAATATTATAGTTCTAGCGATAATAATAGTAAAATATGGCTAATAGTGCATGTTATATTGATAATAATAAAAGTAATAAGTATATTTATTATAGTTCGATCGATAATAACTGCATAATATGGGTAATAATGCTGTTATATTGATAATAATATAAGTAATAAGTATAATTATTACAGTTCTAGCGATAATAACTGCATTATATGGGTAATAATGGATGTTATATTGATAATATCGGGAGTAATAAGTATATTTATTATAGTTCTATCAATAATAACTGCATAATATGGGTAATAATGCATGTTATATTGATGATAATAAAAGTAGTAAGTATATTTATTACAGTTCTAGCGATAATAACTGCATTATATGCGTAATAATGCATGTTATATTGATAATAATATAAGTAATACGTACAATTATTACAGTTCTAGCGATAATAACTGCATTATATGGGTAATAATGGATGTTATATTGATAATATTGGGAGTAATAAGTATAAATATTATAGTTCTAGCGATAATAATAGTAAAATATGGCTAATAGTGCATGTTCTATTGATAATAATGAAAGTAATAAGTATATTTATTATAGTTCTATCGATAATAACTGCATAATATGGGTAATAATGCATGTTATATTGATGATAATATAAGTAATAAGTATATTTATTTTAGTTCTATCGATAATCACTGCATTATATGGCTAATAATGGATGTTATATTGATAATATCGGGAGTAATAGGTATAATTATTACAGTTCTAGCGATAATAACTGCATAATATGGGTAATAATGCATGTTATATTGATAATAATATAAGTAATAAGTATAATTATTACAGTTCTAGCGATAATAACTGCATAATATGGGTAATAATGCACGTGAAATTGCTAATAATATAAGTAATAAGTATAATTATTACAGTTCTAGCGATAATAACTGCATTATATGGGTAATCATGGATGTTATATTGATAATATCGGGAGTAATAAGTATAATTATTATAGTTCTAGCGATAATAATAGTAAAATATGGCTAATAGTGCATGTTATATTGATAACAATAAAGGTAATAAGTATATTTATTACAGTTCAAGCGATAATAACTGCATTATATGGGTAATAATGCATGTTATATTGAGAATATTGGGAGTAATAAGCATAAATATTATAGTTCTAGCGATAATAATAGTAAAATATGGCTAATAGTGCATGTTCTATTGATAATAATGAAAGTAATAAGTATATTTATTATAGTTCTATCGGTAATAACTGCATAATATGGGTAATAATGCATGTTATATTGATGATAATAAAAGTAGTAAGTATATTTATTATAGTTCTAGCGATAATAACTGCATAATATGGGTAATAATGCATGTTTATTGATGATAATAAAAGTAATACGTATATTTATTATAGTTCTGGCGATAATAACTGCATTATATGCGTAATAATGCATGTTACATAGATGATATCGCCAGTAATAAGTATAATTATTACAGTTCTAGCGATAATAACTGCATTATATGGGTAATCATGGATGTTATATTGATAATATCGGGAGTAATAAGTATAATTATTATAGTTCTAGCGATAATAATAGTAAAATATGGCTAATAGTGCATGTTATATTGATAATAATAAAAATAATTAGTATATTTATTACAGTTCTATCGATAATAACTGCATAATACGGGTAATAATGCATGTTATATTGATGATAATAAAAGTAATACGTATATTTATTATAGTTCTAGCGATAATAACTGCATTATATGGGTAATAATGCACGTTATATTGCCAATAATATAAGTAACAAGTATAATTATTACAGTTCTCGCGATAATAACTGCATTATATGGGCAATACTGCATGTTATACTGATAATAATAAAAGTAATAAGTATATTTATTATAGTTCTATCGATAATAACTGCATAATATGGGTAATAATGCATGTTATATTGATGATAATGAAAGTAGTGGGTATATTCATTACTGTTCTAGCGATAATAACTGCATTATATGCGTAATAATGCATGTTATATTGATAATATCGGGAGTAATAAGTATAATTATTACAGTTCTAGAAATAATAATAGTAAAATATGGCTAATAGTGCATGTTATATTGATAATAATAAAAGTAATATGTATATTTATTACAGTTCTGTCGATAATAACTGCATAATATGGGTAATAATGCATGTTATATCGATAATAATAAAAGTAATAAGTATATTTATTACAGTTCTATCGATAATAACTGCATAATATGGGTAATAATGCATGTTATATTGGTAATATCGGGAGTAATAAGTATAAATATTATAGTTCTAGCGATAATAATAGTAAAATATGGCTAATAGTGCATGTTATATTGATAATAATAAAAGTAATAAGTATATTTATTATAGTTCGATCGATAATAACTGCATAATATGGGTAATAATGCTGTTATATTGATAATAATATAAGTAATAAGTATAATTATTACAGTTCTAGCGATAATAACTGCATTATATGGGTAATAATGGATGTTATATTGATAATATCGGGAGTAATAAGTATATTTATTATAGTTCTATCAATAATAACTGCATAATATGGGTAATAATGCATGTTATATTGATGATAATAAAAGTAATACGTATATTTATTATAGTTCTAGCGATAATAACTGCATTATATGCGTAATAATGCATGTTATATAGATGATATCGCCAGTAATATGTATAATTATTACAGTTCTAGCGATAATAACTGCATTATATGGGTAATCATGGATGTTATATTGATAATATCGGGAGTAATAAGTATAATTATTATAGTTCTAGCGATAATAATAGTAAAATATGGCTAATAGTGCATGTTATATTGATAACAATAAAAGTAATAAGTATATTTATTACAGTTCCAGCGATAATAACTGCATTATATGGGTAATAATGCATGTTATATTGATAATATTGGGAGTAATAAGTATAAATATTATAGTTCTAGCGATAATAATAGTAAAATATGGCTAATAGTGCATGTTCTATTGATAATAATGAAAGTAATAAGTATATTTATTATAGTTCAATCGATAATAACTGCATTATATGCGTAATAATTAATGTTATATTGATAATATCGGGAGTAATAAGTATATTTATTACAGTTCCAGCGATAATAACTGCATTATATGGGTAATAATGCATGTTATATTGATAATATTGGGAGTAATAAGTATAAATATTATAGTTCTTGCGATAATAATAGTAAAATATGGCTAATAGTGCATGTTCTATTGATAATAATGAAAGTAATAAGTATATTTATTATAGTTCTATCGATAATAACTGCATAATATGGGTAATAATGCATGTTATATTGATGATAATAAAAGTAGTAAGTATATTTATTACAGTTCTAGCGATAATAACTGCATTATATGCGTAATAATGCATGTTATATTGATAATAATATAAGTAATAAGTACAATTATTACAGTTCTAGCGATAATAACTGCATTATATGGGTAATAATGGATGTTATATTGATAATATCGGGAGTAATACGTATATTTATTATAGTTCTAGCGATAATAACTGCATTATATGCGTAATAATGCATGTTATATAGATGATATCGCAAGTAATAAGTATAATTATTACAGTTCTAGCGATAATAACTGCATTATATGGGTAATAATGGATGTTATATTGATAATATCGGGAGTAATAAGTATAATTATTACAGTTCCAGCAATAATACTAGTAAAATATGGCTAATAGTGCACGTTCTATTCATAATAATGAAAGTAATAAGTATATTTATTATAGCTCTATCGATAATAACTGCATAATATGGGTAATAATGCATGTTATATTGATGATAATATAAGTAATAAGTATATTTATTATAGTTCTATCGATAATCACTGCATTATATGGCTAATAATGGATGTTATATTGATAATATCGGGAGTAATAAGTATAATGATTACAGTTCTAGCGATAATAACTGCATAATATGGGTAATAATGCACGTGATATTGCTAATAATATAAGTAATAAGTATAATTATTACAGTTCTAGCGATAATAACTGCATTATATGGGTAATAATTCATGTTATATTCATAATATCGGGAGTAATCAGTATAATTATTACAGTTCTATCGATAATAACTGCATAATATGGGTAATAATGCATGTTATATTGATGATAATAAAAGTAGTAAGTATATTTATTATAGTTCTAGCGATTATAACTGCATAATATGGTTAATAATGCATGTTATATTCATGATAATGAAAGTGGTAGGTATATTCATTACAGTTCTAGCGATAATAACTGCATTATATGCGTAATAATGGATGTTATATTGATAATATCGGGAGTAATAAGTATATTTGTTATAGTTCTATCAATAATAACTGCATAATATGGGTAATAATGCACGTTATATTGATGATAATAAAAGTAATACGTATATTTATTATAGTTCTGGCGATAATAACTGCATTATATGCGTAATAATGCATGTTATATAGATGATATCGCCAGTAATAAGTATAATTATTACAGTTCTACCGATAATAACTGCATTATATGGGTAATCATGGATGTTATATTGATAATATCGGGAGTAATAAGTATAATTATTATAGCTCTAGCGATAATAATAGTAAAATATGGCTAATAGTGCATGTTCTATTGATAATAATGAAAGTAATAAGTATATTTATTATAGTTCAATCGATAATAACTGCATTATATGCGTAATAATTAATGTTATATTGATAATATCGGGAGTAATAAGTATATTTATTACAGTTCCAGCGATAATAACTGCATTATATGGGTAATAATGCATGTTATATTGATAATATTGGGAGTAATAAGTATAAATATTATAGTTCTAGCGATAATAATAGTAAAATATGGCTAATAGTGCATGTTCTATTGATAATAATGAAAGTAATAAGTATATTTATTATAGTTCTATCGATAATAACTGCATAATATGGGTAATAATGCATGTTATATTGATGATAATAAAAGTAGTAAGTATATTTATTACAGTTCTAGCGATAATAACTGCATAATATGGGTAATAATGCACGTGAAATTGCTAATAATATAAGTAATAAGTATAATTATTACAGTTCTAGCGATAATAACTGCATTATATGGGTAATCATGTATGTTATATTGATAATATCGGGAGTAATAAGTATAATTATTATAGTTCTAGCGATAATAAGTGTAAAATATGGCTAATAGTGCATGTTATATTGATAACAATAAAGGTAATAAGTATATTTATTACAGTTCCAGCGATAATAACTGCATTATATGGGTAATAATGCATGTTATATTGAGAATATTGGGAGTAATAAGCATAAATATTATAGTTCTAGCGATAATAACTGCATTATATGGGTAATAATGCACGTTATATTGCTAATAATATGAGTAATAAGCATAATTATTACAGTTCTAGCGGTAATAACTGCATTATATGGATAATAATGCATGTTATATTGATAATAATAAAAGTAACAAGTGTATTTATTATAGTTCTAGCGATTATAACTGCATAATATGGGTAATAATGCATGTTATATTGATAATATCTGGAGTAATAAGTATAATTATTATAGTTCTAGCGATAATAATAGTAAAATATGGCTAATAGTGCATGTTATATTGATAAGAATAAAAGTAATAAGTATATTTATTATAGTTCTAGCGATTATAACTGCATAATATGGGTAATAATGCATGTTATATTGATAATAATAAAAGTAATAAGTATAATTATTACAGATCTAGCGATAATCACTGCATTATATGGGTAATAATGGATGTTATATTGATAATATCGGGAGTAATAAGTATAAATATTATAGTTCTAGCGATAATAATAGTAAAATATGGCTAATAGTGCATGTTATATTGATAATAATAAAAGTAATAAGTATATTTATTACACTTCCAGCGATAATAACTGCATTATATGGGTAATAATGCATGTTATATTGATAATATTGGGAGTAATAAGTATAATTATTATAATTCTAGCGATAATAATAGTAAAATATGGCTAATAGTGCATGTTATATTGATAATAATCAAAGTAATATGTATTTTTATTACAGTTTTATCGATAATAACTGCATAATATGGGAAATAATGCATGTTATATTGATAATATCGGGAGTAATAAGTATAATTATTATAGTTCTAGCGATAATAGTAGTAAAAAATGGCTAATAGTGCATGTTATATTGATAATAATAAAAGTAACAAGTGTATTTATTATAGTTCTAGCGATTATAACTGCATAATATGGGTAATAATGGATGTTATATTGATAATATCGGGAGTAATAAGTATATTTATTATAGTTCTAGCGATAATAATAGTAAAATATGGCTAATAGTGCATGTTATATTGATAATAATCAAAGTAATAAGTATATTTATTACAATTCTATCGATAATGACTGCATAATATGGGTAATAATGCATGTTATATTGATGATAATAAAAGTAGTAAGTATATTTATTACAGTTCTAGCGATAATAACTGCATTATATGGGTAATAATGGATGTTATATTGATAATATCGGGAGTAATAAGTATAATTATTACAGATCTAGCGATAATCACTGCATTATATGGGTAATAATGGATATTATATCGATAATATCGGGAGTAATAAGTATAAATAATATAGTTCCAGCGATAATAATAGTAAACTATGGCTAATAGTGCATGTTATAGTGATAATAATAAAAGTAATAAGTATAATTGTTACAGATCTAGCGATAATCACTGCATTATATGGGTAATAATGGATGTTATATTGATAATATCGGGAGTAATAAGTATAAATATTATAGTTCTAGCGATAATAATAGTAAAATGTGGCTAATAGTGCATGTTATATTGATAATAATAAAAGTAATAAGTATATTTATTACACTTCCAGCGATAATAACTGCATTATATGGGTAATAATGCATGTTATATTGATAATATTGGGAGCAATAAGTATAATTATTATAGTTCTAGCGATAATAATAGTAAAATATGGCTAATAGTGCATGTTATATTGATAATAATCAAAGTAATATGTATTTTTATTACAGTTTTATCGATAATAACTGCATAATATGGGAAATAATGCATGTTATATTCATCATATCGGGAGTAATAAGTATAATTATTATAGTTCTAGCGATAATAGTAGTAAAAAATGGCTAATAGTGCATGTTATATTGATAATAATAAAAGTAACAAGTGTATTTATTATAGTTCTAGCGATTATAACTGCATAATATGGGTAATAATGGATGTTATATTGATAATATCGGGAGTAATAAGTATATTTATTATAGTTCTATCGATAATAACTGCATTATATGGGTAACAATGCATGTTATATTGATAATATCGGGAGTAATAAGTATAAATATTATAGTTCTAGCGATAATAATAGTAAAATATGGCTAATAGTGCATGTTATATTGATAATAATAAGAGTAACAAGTATATTTATTATAGTTCTATCGATAATAACTGCATAATATGGGTAATAACGCATGTTATATTGATGATAATAAAAGTACGAAGTATATTTATTATAGTTCCAGCGATAATAACTGCATAATATGCGCAATAATGCATGTTATAATGATAATAATATAAGTAATAAGTATAATTATTACAGTTCTAGCGATAACACCTGCATTATATGGGTAATAATGCATGTTATATTGATAATAATATAAGTAATAAGTATAATTATTACAGTTCTAGCGATAATAACTGCATTATATGGGTAATAATGGATGTTATATTGATAATATCGGGAGTAATAAGTACAATTATTATAGTTCTAGCGATAATAATAGTAAAATATGGCTAATAGTGCATGTTATATTGATAATAATAAAAGTAATAAGTATATTTATTATAGTTCTATCGATAATAACTGCATAATATGGGTAATAATGCTGTTATATTGATAATAATATAAGTAATCAGTATAATTATTACAGTTCTAGCGATAATAACTGCATTATATGGGTAATAATGGATGTTATATTCATAATATCGGGAGTAATAAGTATATTTATTATAGTTCTATCAATAATAACTGCATAATATGGGTAATAATGCATGTTATATTGATGATAATAAAAGTAATACGTATATTTATTATAGTTCTAGCGATAATAACTGCATTATATGCGTAATAATGCATGTTATATAGATGATATCGCCAGTAATAAGTATAATTATTACAGTTCTAGCGATAATAACTGCATTATATGTTTAATAATGGATGTTATATTGATAATATCGGGAGTAATATGTATATTTATTACAGTTCCAGCAATAATACTAGTAAAATATGGCTAAGAGTGCATGTTATATTGATAATAATAATAGTAATAAGTATAATTATTACAGTTCTAGCGATAATAACTGCATAATATGGGTAATAATGCATGTTATATTGATAATGATATAAGTAATAAGTATAATTATTACAGTTGTAGCGATAATAACTGCATTATATGGGTAATAATGCATGTTATATTGATAATAATAAAAGTAATAAGTATATTTATTATAGTTCTATCGATAATAACTGCATAATATGGGTAATAATGCATGTTATATTGATGATAATAAATGTAATACGTATATTTATTATAGTTCTAGCTATAATAACTGCATAGTATGGGTAATAATGCATGTTAAATTGATAATAATATGAGTAATAAGTATAATTATTACAGTTCTACCGATAATAACTGCATTATATTGGTAATAATGGATGTTATATTGAAAAGATCGGGAGTAATAAGTATATTTATTATAGTTCTAGCGATAATAACTGCATTATATGGGTAATAATGGATGTTATATTGATAATATCGGGAGTAATAAGTATAAATATTATAGTTCTAGCGATAATAATAGTAAAATTTGGCTAATAGTGCATGTTATATTGATAATAATATAAGTAATAAGTATAATTATTACAGTTCTAGCGATAATAACTGCATTATATGGGTAATAATGCACGTTATATTGCTAATAATATGAGTAATAAGCATAATTATTACAGTTCTAGCGGTAATAACTGCATTATATGGGTAATAATGCATGTTATATTGATAATAATATAAGTAATAAGTATAATTATTACAGTTCTAGCGATAATAACTGCATTATATGGGTAATAATGGATGTTATAGTGATAATATCGGGAGTAATAAGTACAATTATTATAGTTCTAGCGATAATAAAAGTAAAATTTGGCTAATAGTGCATGTTTTATTGATAATAATAAAAGTAATAAGTATATTTTTTATAATTCTGTCGATAATAACTGCATTATATGGGTAATAATGCATGTTATATTGATAATAATATAAGTAATAAGTATAATTATTACAGTTCTAGCGATAATAACTGCATTATATGGGTAATAATGGATGTTATATTGATAATATCGGGAGTAATAAGTATAAATATTATAGTTCTAGCGATAATAATAGTAAAATTTGGCTAATAGTGCATGTTATATTGATAATAATAAAAGTAATAAGTGTATTTATTATACTTCTGTCGATAATAACTGCATTACATGGGTAATAATGCATGTTATATGGATAATAATATAAGTAATATGTATAATTATTACAGTTCTAGCGATAATAACTGCATAATATGCGCAATAATGCATGTTATAATGATAATAATATAAGTAATAAGTATAATTATTACAGTTCTAGCGATAATAACTGCATTATATGGGTAATAATGCATGTTATATTGATAATAATATAAGTAATAAGTATAATTATTACAGTTCTAGCGATAATAACTGCATTATATGGGTAATAATGGATGTTATATTGACAATATCGGGAGTAATAAGTACAATTATTATAGTTCTAGCGATAATAATAGTAAAATATGGCTAATAGTGCATGTTATATTGATAATAATAAAAGTAATAAGTATATTTATTATAGTTCTATCGATAATAACTGCATAATATGGGTAATAATGCTGTTATATTGATAATAATATAAGTAATCAGTATAATTATTACAGTTCTAGCGATAATAACTGCATTATATGGGTAATAATGGATGTTATATTCATAATATCGGGAGTAATAAGTATATTTATTATAGTTCTATCAATAATAACTGCATAATATGGGTAATAATGCATGTTATATTGATGATAATAAAAGTAATACGTATATTTATTATAGTTCTAGCGATAATAACTGCATTATATGCGTAATAATGCATGTTATATAGATGATATCGCCAGTAATAAGTATAATTATTACAGTTCTAGCGATAATAACTGCATTATATGTTTAATAATGGATGTTATATTGATAATATCGGGAGTAATAAGTATATTTATTACAGTTCCAGCAATAATACTAGTAAAATATGGCTAAGAGTGCATGTTATATTGATAATAATAATAGTAATAAGTATAATTATTACAGTTCTAGCGATAATAACTGCATAATATGGGTAATAATGCATGTTATATTGATAATGATATAAGTAATAAGTATAATTATTACAGTTGTAGCGATAATAACTGCATTATATGGGTAATAATGCATGTTATATTGATAATATCGGGAGGAATAAGTATAAATATTATAGTTCTAGCGATAATAATAGTAAAATATGGCTAATAGTGCATGTTATATTGATAATAATAAAAGTAATAAGTATATTTATTATAGTTCTATCGATAATAACTGCATAATATGGGTAATAATGCATGTTATATTGATGATAATAAATGTAATACGTATATTTATTATAGTTCTAGCTATAATAACTGCATAGTATGGGTAATAATGCATGTTAAATTGATAATAATATGAGTAATAAGTATAATTATTACAGTTCTACCGATAATAACTGCATTATATGGGTAATAATGGATGTTATATTGAAAAGATCGGGAGTAATAAGTATATTTATTATAGTTCTAGCGATAATAACTGCATTATATGGGTAATAATGGATGTTATATTGATAATATCGGGAGTAATAAGTATAAATATTATAGTTCTAGCGATAATAATAGTAAAATTTGGCTAATAGTGCATGTTATATTGATAATAATAAAAGTAATAAGTGTATTTATTATACTTCTGTCGATAATAACTGCATTACATGGGTAATAATGCATGTTATATGGATAATAATATAAGTAATATGTATAATTATTACAGTTCTAGCGATAATAACTGCATAATATGCGCAATAATGCATGTTATAATGATAATAATATAAGTAATAAGTATAATTATTACAGTTCTAGCGATAATAACTGCATTATATGGGTAATAATGCATGTTATATTGATAATAATATAAGTAATAAGTATAATTATTACAGTTCTAGCGATAATAAAAGTAAAATTTGGCTAATAGTGCATGTTTTATTGATAATAATAAAAGTAATAAGTGTATTTATTATACTTCTGTCGATAATAACTGCATTACATGGGTAATAATGCATGTTATATTGATAATAATAAAAGTAATAAGTATATTTATTATACTTCTGTCGATAATAACTGCATTATATGGGTAATAATGCATGTTATATTGATAATAATATAAGTAATAAGTATAATTATTACAGTTCTAGCGATAATAACTGCATAATATGCGCAATAATGCATGTTATATTGATAATAATATAAGTAATAAGTATAATTATTACAGTTCTAGCGATAATAACTGCATTATATGGGTAATAATGCATGTTATATTGATAATAATATAAGTAATAAGTATAATTATTACAGTTCTAGCGATAATAACTGCATTATATGGGTAATAATGGATGTTATATTGATAATATCGGGAGTAATAAGTACAATTATTATAGTTCTAGCGATAATAAAAGTAAAATTTGGCTAATAGTGCATGTTTTATTGATAACAATAAAAGTAATAAGAATATTTATTATAATTCTGTCGATAATAACTGCATTATACGGGTAATAATGCATGTTATATTGATAATATCGGGAGGAATAAGTATAATTTCTATAGCTATAGCGATAATAATAGTAAAATATAGCTAATAATGCATGTTATATTGATAATAATATAAGTAATAAGTATAATTATTACAGTTCTAGCGATAATAACTGCATTATATGGGTAAGAATGCACGTTATATTGCTAATAATATGAGTAATAAGCATAATTATTACAGTTCTAGCGGTAATAACTGCATTATATGGGTAATAATGGATGTTATATTGTAAATATCGGGAGTAATAAGTATAAATATTATAGTTCTAGCGATAATAATAGTAAAATATGGCTAATAGTGCATGTTATATTGATAATAATAAAAGTAATAAGTATATTTATTATAGTTCTATCGATAATAACTGCATTATATACGTAATAATGCATGTTATATTGATGATAATAAAAGTAATACGTATAATTATTATAGTTCTAGCTGTAGTAACTGCATAATATGGGTAATAATGCATGTTAAATTGATAATAATATAAGTAGTAAGTATAATTATTACAGTTCTAGCGATAATAACTGCATTATATGGGTAATAATGGATGTTATATTGATAATATCGGGAGTAATAAGTATATTTATTATAGTTCTAGCGATAATAACTGCATTATATGGGTAATAATGGATGTTATATTGATAATATCGGGAGTAATAAGTATAAATATTATAATTCTAGCGATAATAATAGTAAAATATGGCTAATAGTGCATGTTATATTGATAATAATAAAAGTAATAAGTATATTTATTATAGTTCTATCGATAATAACTGCATTATATGCGTAAAAATGCATGTTATATTGATGATAATAAAAGTAATACGTATATGTATTATAGTTCTAGCTGTAATAACTGCATAATATGGGTAATAATGCATGTTAAATTGATAATAATATAAGTAATAAGTATAATTATTACAGTTCTAGCGATAATAACTGCATAATATGGGTAATAATGCATGTTATATTGATAATGATATAAGTAATAAGTATAATTATTACAGTTGTAGCGATAATAACTGCATTATATGGGTAATAATGCATGTTATATTGATAATATCGGGAGGAATAAGTATAATTATTATAGTTCTAGCGATAATAATAGTAAAATATAGCTAATAATGCATGTTATATTGATAATAATATAAGTAATAAATATAATTATTACAATTCTATCGATAATAACTGCATAATATGGGTAATAATGCATGTTATATTGATGATAATAAATGTAATACGTATATTTATTATAGTTCTAGCTATAATAACTGCATAATATGGGTAATAATGCATGTTAAATTGATAATAATATAAGTAATAAGTATAATTATTACAGTTCTAGCGATAATAACTGCATTATATGGGTAATAATGGATATTATATTGATAATATCGGGAGTAATAAGTATAAATATTATAGTTCTAGCGATAATAATAGCAAAATTTGGCTAATAGTGCATGTTATATTGATAATAATATAAGTAATAAGTATAATTATTACAGTTCTAGCGATAATAACTGCATTATATGGGTAATAATGCACGTTATATTGCTAATAATATGAGTAATAAGCATAATTATTACAGTTCTAGCGGTAATAACTGCATTATATGGGTAATAATGCATGTTATATTGATAATAATATAAGTAATAAGTATAATTATTACAGTTCTAGCGATAATAACTGCATTATATGGGTAATAATGCATGTTATATTGATAATAATATAAGTAATAAGTATAATTATTACAGTTCTAGCGATAATAACTGCATTATATGGGTAATAATGGATGTTATATTGATGATAATAAATGTAATACGTATATTTATTATAGTTCTAGCTATAATAACTGCATAATATGGGTAATAATGCACGTTATATTGCTAACAATATAAGTAATAAGTATATTTATTATAGTTCTAGCGATAATAACTGCATAATATGCGCAATAATGCATGTTATATTGATAACAATATAAGTAATAAGTATAATTATTACAGTTCTAGCGATAATAACGGCATTATATGCGTAATAATGCATGTTATATTGATGATAATAAAAGTACTAAGTATATTTATTATAGTTCTAGCGATAATAACTGCATAATATGCGCAATAATGCATGTTATATTGATAATAATATAAGTAATAAGTATAATTATTACAGTTCTAGCGATAATAACTGCATTATATGGGTAATAATGCATGTTATATTGATAATAATATAAGTAATAAGTATAATTATTACAGTTCTAGCGATAATAACTGCATTATATGGGTAATAATGGATGTTATATTGATAATATCGGGAGTAATAAGTACAATTATTATAGTTCTAGCGATAATAAAAGTAAAATTTGGCTAATAGTGCATGTTTTATTGATAACAATAAAAGTAATAAGAATATTTATTATAATTCTGTCGATAATAACTGCATTATACGGGTAATAATGCATGTTATATTGATAATATCGGGAGGAATAAGTATAATTTCTATAGCTATAGCGATAATAATAGTAAAATATAGCTAATAATGCATGTTATATTGATAATAATATAAGTAATAAGTATAATTATTACAGTTCTAGCGATAATAACTGCATTATATGGGTAAGAATGCACGTTATATTGCTAATAATATGAGTAATAAGCATAATTATTACAGTTCTAGCGGTAATAACTGCATTATATGGGTAATAATGGATGTTATATTGTAAATATCGGGAGTAATAAGTATAAATATTATAGTTCTAGCGATAATAATAGTAAAATATGGCTAATAGTGCATGTTATATTGATAATAATAAAAGTAATAAGTATATTTATTATAGTTCTATCGATAATAACTGCATTATATACGTAATAATGCATGTTATATTGATGATAATAAAAGTAATACGTATAATTATTATAGTTCTAGCTGTAGTAACTGCATAATATGGGTAATAATGCATGTTAAATTGATAATAATATAAGTAGTAAGTATAATTATTACAGTTCTAGCGATAATAACTGCATTATATGGGTAATAATGGATGTTATATTGATAATATCGGGAGTAATAAGTATATTTATTATAGTTCTAGCGATAATAACTGCATTATATGGGTAATAATGGATGTTATATTGATAATATCGGGAGTAATAAGTATAAATATTATAATTCTAGCGATAATAATAGTAAAATATGGCTAATAGTGCATGTTATATTGATAATAATAAAAGTAATAAGTATATTTATTATAGTTCTATCGATAATAACTGCATTATATGCGTAAAAATGCATGTTATATTGATGATAATAAAAGTAATACGTATATGTATTATAGTTCTAGCTGTAATAACTGCATAATATGAGTAATAATGCATGTTAAATTGATAATAATATAAGTAATAAGTATAATTATTACAGTTCTAGCGATAATAACTGCATAATATGGGTAATAATGCATGTTATATTGATAATGATATAAGTAATAAGTATAATTATTACAGTTGTAGCGTTAATAACTGCATTATATGGGTAATAATGCATGTTATATTGATAATATCGGGAGGAATAAGTATAATTATTATAGTTCTAGCGATAATAATAGTAAAATATAGCTAATAATGCATGTTATATTGATAATAATATAAGTAATAAATATAATTATTACAATTCTATCGATAATAACTGCATAATATGGGTAATAATGCATGTTATATTGATGATAATAAATGTAATACGTATATTTATTATAGTTCTAGCTATAATAACTGCATAATATGGGTAATAATGCATGTTAAATTGATAATAATATAAGTAATAAGTATAATTATTACAGTTCTAGCGATAATAACTGCATTATATGGGTAATAATGGATGTTATATTGATAATATCGGGAGTAATAAGTATAAATATTATAGTTCTAGCGATAATAATAGCAAAATTTGGCTAATAGTGCATGTTATATTGATAATAATATAAGTAATAAGTATAATTATTACAGTTCTAGCGATAATAACTGCATTATATGGGTAATAATGCACGTTATATTGCTAATAATATGAGTAATAAGCATAATTATTACAGTTCTAGCGGTAATAACTGCATTATATGGGTAATAATGCATGTTATATTGATAATAATATAAGTAATAAGTATAATTATTACAGTTCTAGCGATAATAACTGCATTATATGGGTAATAATGCATGTTATATTGATAATAATATAAGTAATAAGTATAATTATTACAGTTCTAGCGATAATAACTGCATTATATGGGTAAAAATGGATGTTATATTGATGATAATAAATGTAATACGTATATTTATTATAGTTCTAGCTATAATAACTGCATAATATGGGTAATAATGCACGTTATATTGCTAACAATATAAGTAATAAGTATATTTATTATAGTTCTAGCGATAATAACTGCATAATATGCGCAATAATGCATGTTATATTGATAACAATATAAGTAATAAGTATAATTATTACAGTTCTAGCGATAATAACGGCATTATATGCGTAATAATGCATGTTATATTGATGATAATAAAAGTACTAAGTATATTTATTATAGTTCTAGCGATAATAACTGCATAATATGCGCAATAATGCATGTTATATTGATAATAATATAAGTAATAAGTATAATTATTACAGTTCTAGCGATAATAACTGCATTATATGGGTAATAATGCATGTTATATTGATAATAATATAAGTAATAAGTATAATTATTACAGTTCTAGCGATAATAACTGCATTATATGGGTAATAATGGATGTTATATTGATAATATCGGGAGTAATAAGTACAATTATTATAGTTCTAGCGATAATAAAAGTAAAATTTGGCTAATAGTGCATGTTTTATTGATAACAATAAAAGTAATAAGAATATTTATTATAATTCTGTCGATAATAACTGCATTATACGGGTAATAATGCATGTTATATTGATAATATCGGGAGGAATAAGTATAATTTCTATAGCTATAGCGATAATAATAGTAAAATATAGCTAATAATGCATGTTATATTGATAATAATATAAGTAATAAGTATAATTATTACAGTTCTAGCGATAATAACTGCATTATATGGGTAAGAATGCACGTTATATTGCTAATAATATGAGTAATAAGCATAATTATTACAGTTCTAGCGGTAATAACTGCATTATATGGGTAATAATGGATGTTATATTGTAAATATCGGGAGTAATAAGTATAAATATTATAGTTCTAGCGATAATAATAGTAAAATATGGCTAATAGTGCATGTTATATTGATAATAATAAAAGTAATAAGTATATTTATTATAGTTCTATCGATAATAACTGCATTATATACGTAATAATGCATGTTATATTGATGATAATAAAAGTAATACGTATAATTATTATAGTTCTAGCTGTAGTAACTGCATAATATGGGTAATAATGCATGTTAAATTGATAATAATATAAGTAGTAAGTATAATTATTACAGTTCTAGCGATAATAACTGCATTATATGGGTAATAATGGATGTTATATTGATAATATCGGGAGTAATAAGTATATTTATTATAGTTCTAGCGATAATAACTGCATTATATGGGTAATAATGGATGTTATATTGATAATATCGGGAGTAATAAGTATAAATATTATAATTCTAGCGATAATAATAGTAAAATATGGCTAATAGTGCATGTTATATTGATAATAATAAAAGTAATAAGTATATTTATTATAGTTCTATCGATAATAACTGCATTATATGCGTAAAAATGCATGTTATATTGATGATAATAAAAGTAATACGTATATGTATTATAGTTCTAGCTGTAATAACTGCATAATATGAGTAATAATGCATGTTAAATTGATAATAATATAAGTAATAAGTATAATTATTACAGTTCTAGCGATAATAACTGCATAATATGGGTAATAATGCATGTTATATTGATAATGATATAAGTAATAAGTATAATTATTACAGTTGTAGCGATAATAACTGCATTATATGGGTAATAATGCATGTTATATTGATAATATCGGGAGGAATAAGTATAATTATTATAGTTCTAGCGATAATAATAGTAAAATATAGCTAATAATGCATGTTATATTGATAATAATATAAGTAATAAATATAATTATTACAATTCTATCGATAATAACTGCATAATATGGGTAATAATGCATGTTATATTGATGATAATAAATGTAATACGTATATTTATTATAGTTCTAGCTATAATAGCTGCATAATATGGGTAATAATGCATGTTAAATTGATAATAATATAAGTAATAAGTATAATTATTACAGTTCTAGCGATAATAACTGCATTATATGGGTAATAATGGATGTTATATTGATAATATCGGGAGTAATAAGTATAAATATTATAGTTCTAGCGATAATAATAGCAAAATTTGGCTAATAGTGCATGTTATATTGATAATAATATAAGTAATAAGTATAATTATTACAGTTCTAGCGATAATAACTGCATTATATGGGTAATAATGCACGTTATATTGCTAATAATATGAGTAATAAGCATAATTATTACAGTTCTAGCGGTAATAACTGCATTATATGGGTAATAATGCATGTTATATTGATAATAATATAAGTAATAAGTATAATTATTACAGTTCTAGCGATAATAACTGCATTATATGGGTAATAATGCATGTTATATTGATAATAATATAAGTAATAAGTATAATTATTACAGTTCTAGCGATAATAACTGCATTATATGGGTAATAATGGATGTTATATTGATGATAATAAATGTAATACGTATATTTATTATAGTTCTAGCTATAATAACTGCATAATATGGGTAATAATGCACGTTATATTGCTAACAATATAAGTAATAAGTATATTTATTATAGTTCTAGCGATAATAACTGCATAATATGCGCAATAATGCATGTTATATTGATAATAATATAAGTAATAAGTATAATTATTACAGTTCTAGCGATAATAACTGCATTATATGGGTAATAATGCATGTTATATTGATAAGAATATAAGTAATAAGTATAATTATTACAGTTCTAGCGATAATAACTGCATTATATGGGTAATAATGGATGTTATATTGATGATAATAAAAGTAATACGTATATGTATTATAGTTCTAGCTGTAATAACTGCATAATATGGGTAATAATGCATGTTATATTGATAATAATATAAGTAATAAGTATAATTATTACAGTTCTAGCGATAATAACTGCATTATATGGGTAATAATGGATGTTATATTGATAATATCGGGAGTAGTAAGTACAATTATTATAGTTCTAGCGATAATAAAAGTAAAATTTGGCTAATAGTGCATGTTTTATTGATAACAATAAAAGTAATAAGAATATTTATTATAATTCTGTCGATAATAACTGCATTATACGGGTAATAATGCATGTTATATTGATAATATCGGGAGGAATAAGTATAATTTCTATAGCTATAGCGATAATAATAGTAAAATATAGCTAATAATGCATGTTATATTGATAATAATATAAGTAATAAGTATAATTATTACAGTTCTAGCGATAATAACTGCATTATATGGGTAAGAATGCACGTTATATTGCTAATAATATGAGTAATAAGCATAATTATTACAGTTCTAGCGGTAATAACTGCATTATATGGGTAATAATGGATGTTATATTGTAAATATCGGGAGTAATAAGTATAAATATTATAGTTCTAGCGATAATAATAGTAAAATATGGCTAATAGTGCATGTTATATTGATAATAATAAAAGTAATAAGTATATTTATTATAGTTCTATCGATAATAACTGCATTATATACGTAATAATGCATGTTATATTGATGATAATAAAAGTAATACGTATAATTATTATAGTTCTAGCTGTAGTAACTGCATAATATGGGTAATAATGCATGTTAAATTGATAATAATATAAGTAGTAAGTATAATTATTACAGTTCTAGCGATAATAACTGCATTATATGGGTAATAATGGATGTTATATTGATAATATCGGGAGTAATAAGTATATTTATTATAGTTCTAGCGATAATAACTGCATTATATGGGTAATAATGGATGTTATATTGATAATATCGGGAGTAATAAGTATAAATATTATAATTCTAGCGATAATAATAGTAAAATATGGCTAATAGTGCATGTTATATTGATAATAATAAAAGTAATAAGTATATTTATTATAGTTCTATCGATAATAACTGCATTATATTCGTAAAAATGCATGTTATATTGATGATAATAAAAGTAATACGTATATGTATTATAGTTCTAGCTGTAATAACTGCATAATATGGGTAATAATGCATGTTAAATTCATAATAATATAAGTAATAAGTATAATTATTACAGTTCTAGCGATAATAACTGCATAATATGGGTAATAATGCATGTTATATTGATAATGATATAAGTAATAAGTATAATTATTACAGTTGTAGCGATAATAACTGCATTATATGGGTAATAATGCATGTTATATTGATAATATCGGGAGGAATAAGTATAATTATTATAGTTCTAGCGATAATAATAGTAAAATATAGCTAATAATGCATGTTATATTGATAATAATATAAGTAATAAATATAATTATTACAATTCTATCGATAATAACTGCATAATATGGGTAATAATGCATGTTATATTGATGATAATAAATGTAATACGTATATTTATTATAGTTCTAGCTATAATAACTGCATAATATGGGTAATAATGCATGTTAAATTGATAATAATATAAGTAATAAGTATAATTATTACAGTTCTAGCGATAATAACTGCATTATATGGGTAATAATGGATGTTATATTGATAATATCGGGAGTAATAAGTATAAATATTATAGTTCTAGCGATAATAATAGCAAAATTTGGCTAATAGTGCATGTTATATTGATAATAATATAAGTAATAAGTATAATTATTACAGTTCTAGCGATAATAACTGCATTATATGGGTAATAATGCACGTTATATTGCTAATAATATGAGTAATAAGCATAATTATTACAGTTCTAGCGGTAATAACTGCATTATATGGGTAATAATGCATGTTATATTGATAATAATATAAGTAATAAGTATAATTATTACAGTTCTAGCGATAATAACTGCATTATATGGGTAATAATGCATGTTATATTGATAATAATATAAGTAATAAGTATAATTATTACAGTTCTATCGATAATAACTGCATAATATGGGTAATAATGCATGTTATATTGATGAAAATAAATGTAATACGTATATTTATTATAGTTCTAGCTATAATAACTGCATAATATGGGTAATAATGCACGTTATATTGCTAACAATATAAGTAATAAGTATATTTATTATAGTTCTAGCGATAATAACTGCATAATATGCGCAATAATGCATGTTATATTGATAATAATATAAGTAATAAGTATAATTATTACAGTTCTAGCGATAATAACTGCATTATATGGGTAATAATGCATGTTATATTGATAATAATATAAGTAATAAGTATAATTATTACAGTTCTAGCGATAATAACTGCATTATATGGGTAATAATGGATGTTATATTGATGATAATAAAAGTAATACGTATATGTATTATAGTTCTAGCTGTAATAACTGCATAATATGGGTAATAATGCATGTTAAATTGATAATAATATAAGTAATAAGTATAATTATTACAGTTCTAGCGATAATAACTGCATTATATGGGTAATAATGGATGTTATATTGATAATATCGGGAGTAATAAGTATAAATATTATAGTTCTAGCGATAATAATAGTAAAATTTGGCTAATAGTGCATGTTATATTGATAATAATAAAAGTAATAAGAATATTCATTATACTTCTGTCGAGAATAACTGCATTATATGGGTAATAATGCACGGTATATTGATAATAATATAAGTAACAAGTATAATTATTACAGTTCTAGCGATAATAACTGCATAATATGGGTAATAATGCACGTTATATTGCTAACAATATAAGTAATAAGTATAATTATTACAGTTCTAGCGATAATAACTGCATAATATGGGTAATAATGCACGTTATATTGCTAACAATATAAGTAATAAGTATAATTATTACAGTTCTAGCGATAATAACGGCATTATATGCGTAATAATGCATGTTATATTGATGATAATAAAAGTACTAAGTATATTTATTATAGTTCTAGCGATAATAACTGCATAATATGCGCAATAATGCATGTTATATTGATAATAATATAAGTAATAAGTATAATTATTACAGTTCTAGCGATAATAACTGCATTATATGGGTAATAATGCATGTTATATTGATAATAATATAAGTAATAAGTATAATTATTACAGTTCTAGCGATAATAACTGCATTATATGGGTAATAATGGATGTTATATTGATAATATCGGGAGTAATAAGTACAATTATTATAGTTCTAGCGATAATAAAAGTAAAATTTGGCTAATAGTGCATGTTTTATTGATAATAATAAAAGTAATAAGTATATTTATTATAATTCTGTCGATAATAACTGCATTATACGGGTAATAATGCATGTTATATTGATAATATCGGGAGGAATAAGTATAATTTCTAGAGCTATAGCGATAATAATAGTAAAATATAGCTAATAATGCATGTTATATTGATAATAATATAAGTAATAAGTATAATTATTACAGTTCTAGCGATAATAACTGCATTATATGGGTAATAATGCACGTTATATTGCTAATAATATGAGTAATAAGCATAATTATTACAGTTCTAGCGGTAATAACTGCATTATATGGGTAATAATGGATGTTATATTGTAAATATCGGGAGTAATAAGTATAAATATTATAGTTCTAGCGATAATAATAGTAAAATATGGCTAATAGTGCATGTTATATTGATAATAATAAAAGTAATAAGTATATTTATTATAGTTCTATCGATAATAACTGCATTATATGCGTAATAATGTATGTTATATTGATGATAATAAAAGTAATACGTATAATTATTATAGTTCTAGCTGTAGTAACTGCATAATATGGGTAATAATGCATGTTAAATTGATAATAATATAAGTAGTAAGTATAATTATTACAGTTCTAGCGATAATAACTGCATTATATGGGTAATAATGGATGTTATATTGATAATATCGGGAGTAATAAGTATATTTATTATAGTTCTAGCGATAATAACTGCATTATATGGGTAATAATGCATGTTATATTGATAATAATATAAGTAATAAGTATAATTATTACAGTTCTAGCGATAATAACTGCATTATATGGGTAATAATGGATGTTATATTGATAATATCGGGAGTAATAAGTACAATTATTATAGTTCTAGCGATAATAAAAGTAAAATTTGGCTAATAGTGCATGTTTTATTGATAATAATAAAAGTAATAAGTATATTTATTATAATTCTGTCGATAATAACTGCATTATACGGGTAATAATGCATGTTATATTGATAATATCGGGAGGAATAAGTATAATTTCTAGAGCTATAGCGATAATAATAGTAAAATATAGCTAATAATGCATGTTATATTGATAATAATATAAGTAATAAGTATAATTATTACAGTTCTAGCGGTAATAACTGCATTATATGGGTAATAATGGATGTTATATTGTAAATATCGGGAGTAATAAGTATAAATATTATAGTTCTAGCGATAATAATAGTAAAATATGGCTAATAGTGCATGTTATATTGATAATAATAAAAGTAATAAGTATATTTATTACAGTTCTATCTATAATAACTGCATTATATGCGTAATAATGCATGTTATATTGATGATAATAAAAGTAATACGTATAATTATTATAGTTCTAGCTGTAGTAACTGCATAATATGGGTAATAATGCATGTTAAATTGATAATAATATAAGTAGTAAGTATAATTATTACAGTTCTAGCGATAATAACTGCATTATATGGGTAATAATGGATGTTATATTGATAATATCGGGAGTAATAAGTATATTTATTATAGTTCTAGCGATAATAACTGCATTATATGGGTAATAATGGATGTTATATTGATAATATCGGGAGTAATAAGTATAAATATTATAATTCTAGCGATAATAATAGTAAAATATGGCTAATAGTGCATGTTATATTGATAATAATAAAAGTAATAAGTATATTTATTATAGTTCTATCGATAATAACTGCATTATATGCGTAAAAATGCATGTTATATTGATGATAATAAAAGTAATACGTATATGTATTATAGTTCTAGCTGTAATAACTGCATAATATGGGTAATAATGCATGTTAAATTGATAATAATATAAGTAATAAGTATAATTATTACAGTTCTAGCGATAATAACTGCATAATATGGGTAATAATGCATGTTATATTGATAATGATATAAGTAATAAGTATAATTATTACAGTTGTAGCGATAATAACTGCATTATATGGGTAATAATGCATGTTATATTGATAATATCGGGAGGAATAAGTATAATTATTATAGTTTTAGCGATAATAATAGTAAAATATAGCTAATAATGCATGTTATATTGATAATAATATAAGTAATAAATATAATTATTACAATTCTATCGATAATAACTGCATAATATGGGTAATAATGCATGTTATATTGATGATAATAAATGTAATACGTATATTTATTATAGTTCTAGCTATAATAACTGCATAATATGGGTAATAATGCATGTTAAATTGATAATAATATAAGTAATAAGTATAATTATTACAGTTCTAGCGATAATAACTGCATTATATGGGTAATAATGGATGTTATATTGATAATATCGGGAGTAATAAGTATAAATATTATAGTTCTAGCGATAATAATAGCAAAATTTGGCTAATAGTGCATGTTATATTGATAATAATATAAGTAATAAGTATAATTATTACAGTTCTAGCGATAATAACTGCATTATATGGGTAATAATGCACGTTATATTGCTAATAATATGAGTAATAAGCATAATTATTACAGTTCTAGCGGTAATAACTGCATTATATGGGTAATAATGCATGTTATATTGATAATAACATAAGTAATAAGTATAATTATTACAGTTCTAGCGATAATAACTGCATTATATGGGTAATAATGGATGTTATATTGTAAATATCGGGAGTAATAAGTATAAATATTATAGTTCTAGCGATAATAATAGTAAAATATGGCTAATAGTGCATGTTATATTGATAATAATATAAGTAATAAGTATAATTATTACAGTTCTAGCGATAATAACTGCATTATATGGGTAATAATGCACGTTATATTGATAATAATATAAGTAACAAGTATAATTATTACAGTTCTAGCGATAATAACTGCATAATATGGGTAATAATGCACGTTATATTGCTAACAATATAAGTAATAAGTATAATTATTACAGTTCTAGCGATAATAACTGCATAATATGGGTAATAATGGATGTTATATTGATAATATCGGGAGTAATAAGTATAAATATTATAGTTCTAGCGATAATAATAGTAAAATATGGCTAATAGTGCATGTTATATTGATAATAATAAAAGTAATAAGTATATTTATTATACTTCTGTCGATAATAACTGCATTATACGGGTAATAATGCATGTTATATTGATAATATCGGGAGGAATAAGTATAATTTCTATAGCTATAGCGATAATAATAGTAAAATATAGCTAATAATGCATGTTATATTGATAATAATATAAGTAATAAGTATAATTATTACAGTTCTAGCGATAATAACTGCATTATATGGGTAATAATGCACGTTATATTGCTAATAATATGAGTAATAAGCATAATTATTACAGTTCTAGCGGTAATAACTGCATTATATGGGTAATAATGGATGTTATATTGTAAATATCGGGAGTAATAAGTATAAATATTATAGTTCTAGCGATAATAATAGTAAAATTTGGCTAATAGTGCATGTTATCTTGATAATAATAAAAGTAATAAGAATATTCATTATACTTCTGTCGAGAATAACTGCATTATATGCGTAAAAATGCATGTTATATTGATGATAATAAAAGTAATACGTATATGTATTATAGTTCTAGCTGTAATAACTGCATAATATGGGTAATAATGCATGTTAAATTGATAATAATATAAGTAATAAGTATAATTATTACAGTTCTAGCGATAATAACTGCATTATATGGGTAATAATGGATGTTATATTGATAATATCGGGAGTAATAAGTATAAATATTATAGTTCTAGCGATAATAATAGTAAAATTTGGCTAATAGTGCATGTTATATTGATAATAATAAAAGTAATAAGAATATTCATTATACTTCTGTCGAGAATAACTGCATTATATGGGTAATAATGCATGTTATATTGATAATATCGGGAGGAATAAGTATAATTTCTATAGCTATAGCGATAATAATAGTAAAATATAGCTAATAATGCATGTTATATTGATAATAATATAAGTAATAAGTATAATTATTACAGTTCTAGCGATAATAACTGCATTATATGGGTAATAATGCACGTTATATTGTTAATAATATGAGTAATAAGCATAATTATTACAGTTCTAGCGGTAATAACTGCATAATATGGGTAATAATGCATGTTAAATTGATAATAATATAAGTAGTAAGTATAATTATTACAGTTCTAGCGATAATAACTGCATTATATGGGTAATAATGCATGTTATATTGATAATAATATAAGTAATAAGTATAATTATTACAGTTCTAGCGATAATAACTGCATTATATGGGTAATAATGGATGTTATATTGATAATATCGGGAGTAATAAGTACAATTATTATAGTTCTAGCGATAATAAAAGTAAAATTTGGCTAATAGTGCATGTTTTATTGATAATAATAAAAGTAATAAGTATATTTATTATAATTCTGTCGATAATAACTGCATTATACGGGTAATAATGCATGTTATATTGATAATATCGGGAGGAATAAGTATAATTTCTAGAGCTATAGCGATAATAATAGTAAAATATAGCTAATAATGCATGTTATATTGATAATAATATAAGTAATAAGTATAATTATTACAGTTCTAGCGGTAATAACTGCATTATATGGGTAATAATGGATGTTATATTGTAAATATCGGGAGTAATAAGTATAAATATTATAGTTCTAGCGATAATAATAGTAAAATATGGCTAATAGTGCATGTTATATTGATAATAATAAAAGTAATAAGTATATTTATTACAGTTCTATCTATAATAACTGCATTATATGCGTAATAATGCATGTTATATTGATGATAATAAAAGTAATACGTATAATTATTATAGTTCTAGCTGTAGTAACTGCATAATATGGGTAATAATGCATGTTAAATTGATAATAATATAAGTAGTAAGTATAATTATTACAGTTCTAGCGATAATAACTGCATTATATGGGTAATAATGGATGTTATATTGATAATATCGGGAGTAATAAGTATATTTATTATAGTTCTAGCGATAATAACTGCATTATATGGGTAATAATGGATGTTATATTGATAATATCGGGAGTAATAAGTATAAATATTATAATTCTAGCGATAATAATAGTAAAATATGGCTAATAGTGCATGTTATATTGATAATAATAAAAGTAATAAGTATATTTATTATAGTTCTATCGATAATAACTGCATTATATGCGTAAAAATGCATGTTATATTGATGATAATAAAAGTAATACGTATATGTATTATAGTTCTAGCTGTAATAACTGCATAATATGGGTAATAATGCATGTTAAATTGATAATAATATAAGTAATAAGTATAATTATTACAGTTCTAGCGATAATAACTGCATAATATGGGTAATAATGCATGTTATATTGATAATGATATAAGTAATAAGTATAATTATTACAGTTGTAGCGATAATAACTGCATTATATGGGTAATAATGCATGTTATATTGATAATATCGGGAGGAATAAGTATAATTATTATAGTTTTAGCGATAATAATAGTAAAATATAGCTAATAATGCATGTTATATTGATAATAATATAAGTAATAAATATAATTATTACAATTCTATCGATAATAACTGCATAATATGGGTAATAATGCATGTTATATTGATGATAATAAATGTAATACGTATATTTATTATAGTTCTAGCTATAATAACTGCATAATATGGGTAATAATGCATGTTAAATTGATAATAATATAAGTAATAAGTATAATTATTACAGTTCTAGCGATAATAACTGCATTATATGGGTAATAATGGATGTTATATTGATAATATCGGGAGTAATAAGTATAAATATTATAGTTCTAGCGATAATAATAGCAAAATTTGGCTAATAGTGCATGTTATATTGATAATAATATAAGTAATAAGTATAATTATTACAGTTCTAGCGATAATAACTGCATTATATGGGTAATAATGCACGTTATATTGCTAATAATATGAGTAATAAGCATAATTATTACAGTTCTAGCGGTAATAACTGCATTATATGGGTAATAATGGATGTTATATTGATAATATCGGGAGTAATAAGTATAAATATTATAGTTCTAGCGATAATAATAGTAAAATTTGGCTAATAGTGCATGTTATATTGATAATAATAAAAGTAATAAGAATATTCATTATACTTCTGTCGAGAATAACTGCATTATATGGGTAATAATGCACGGTATATTGATAATAATATAAGTAACAAGTATAATTATTACAGTTCTAGCGATAATAACTGCATAATATGGGTAATAATGCACGTTATATTGCTAACAATATAAGTAATAAGTATAATTATTACAGTTCTAGCGATAATAACTGCATAATATGGGTAATAATGCACGTTATATTGCTAACAATATAAGTAATAAGTATAATTATTACAGTTCTAGCGATAATAACGGCATTATATGCGTAATAATGCATGTTATATTGATGATAATAAAAGTACTAAGTATATTTATTATAGTTCTAGCGATAATAACTGCATAATATGCGCAATAATGCATGTTATATTGATAATAATATAAGTAATAAGTATAATTATTACAGTTCTAGCGATAATAACTGCATTATATGGGTAATAATGCATGTTATATTGATAATAATATAAGTAATAAGTATAATTATTACAGTTCTAGCGATAATAACTGCATTATATGGGTAATAATGGATGTTATATTGATAATATCGGGAGTAATAAGTACAATTATTATAGTTCTAGCGATAATAAAAGTAAAATTTGGCTAATAGTGCATGTTTTATTGATAATAATAAAAGTAATAAGTATATTTATTATAATTCTGTCGATAATAACTGCATTATACGGGTAATAATGCATGTTATATTGATAATATCGGGAGGAATAAGTATAATTTCTAGAGCTATAGCGATAATAATAGTAAAATATAGCTAATAATGCATGTTATATTGATAATAATATAAGTAATAAGTATAATTATTACAGTTCTAGCGATAATAACTGCATTATATGGGTAATAATGCACGTTATATTGCTAATAATATGAGTAATAAGCATAATTATTACAGTTCTAGCGGTAATAACTGCATTATATGGGTAATAATGGATGTTATATTGTAAATATCGGGAGTAATAAGTATAAATATTATAGTTCTAGCGATAATAATAGTAAAATATGGCTAATAGTGCATGTTATATTGATAATAATAAAAGTAATAAGTATATTTATTATAGTTCTATCGATAATAACTGCATTATATGCGTAATAATGTATGTTATATTGATGATAATAAAAGTAATACGTATAATTATTATAGTTCTAGCTGTAGTAACTGCATAATATGGGTAATAATGCATGTTAAATTGATAATAATATAAGTAGTAAGTATAATTATTACAGTTCTAGCGATAATAACTGCATTATATGGGTAATAATGGATGTTATATTGATAATATCGGGAGTAATAAGTATATTTATTATAGTTCTAGCGATAATAACTGCATTATATGGGTAATAATGCATGTTATATTGATAATAATATAAGTAATAAGTATAATTATTACAGTTCTAGCGATAATAACTGCATTATATGGGTAATAATGGATGTTATATTGATAATATCGGGAGTAATAAGTACAATTATTATAGTTCTAGCGATAATAAAAGTAAAATTTGGCTAATAGTGCATGTTTTATTGATAATAATAAAAGTAATAAGTATATTTATTATAATTCTGTCGATAATAACTGCATTATACGGGTAATAATGCATGTTATATTGATAATATCGGGAGGAATAAGTATAATTTCTAGAGCTATAGCGATAATAATAGTAAAATATAGCTAATAATGCATGTTATATTGATAATAATATAAGTAATAAGTATAATTATTACAGTTCTAGCGGTAATAACTGCATTATATGGGTAATAATGGATGTTATATTGTAAATATCGGGAGTAATAAGTATAAATATTATAGTTCTAGCGATAATAATAGTAAAATATGGCTAATAGTGCATGTTATATTGATAATAATAAAAGTAATAAGTATATTTATTATAGTTCTATCGATAATAACTGCATTATATGCGTAAAAATGCATGTTATATTGATGATAATAAAAGTAATACGTATAATTATTATAGTTCTAGCTGTAGTAACTGCATAATATGGGTAATAATGCATGTTAAATTGATAATAATATAAGTAGTAAGTATAATTATTACAGTTCTAGCGATAATAACTGCATTATATGGGTAATAATGGATGTTATATTGATAATATCGGGAGTAATAAGTATATTTATTATAGTTCTAGCGATAATAACTGCATTATATGGGTAATAATGGATGTTATATTGATAATATCGGGAGTAATAAGTATAAATATTATAATTCTAGCGATAATAATAGTAAAATATGGCTAATAGTGCATGTTATATTGATAATAATAAAAGTAATAAGTATATTTATTATAGTTCTATCGATAATAACTGCATTATATGCGTAAAAATGCATGTTATATTGATGATAATAAAAGTAATACGTATATGTATTATAGTTCTAGCTGTAATAACTGCATAATATGGGTAATAATGCATGTTAAATTGATAATAATATAAGTAATAAGTATAATTATTACAGTTCTAGCGATAATAACTGCATAATATGGGTAATAATGCATGTTATATTGATAATGATATAAGTAATAAGTATAATTATTACAGTTGTAGCGATAATAACTGCATTATATGGGTAATAATGCATGTTATATTGATAATATCGGGAGGAATAAGTATAATTATTATAGTTTTAGCGATAATAATAGTAAAATATAGCTAATAATGCATGTTATATTGATAATAATATAAGTAATAAATATAATTATTACAATTCTATCGATAATAACTGCATAATATGGGTAATAATGCATGTTATATTGATGATAATAAATGTAATACGTATATTTATTATAGTTCTAGCTATAATAACTGCATAATATGGGTAATAATGCATGTTAAATTGATAATAATATAAGTAATAAGTATAATTATTACAGTTCTAGCGATAATAACTGCATTATATGGGTAATAATGGATGTTATATTGATAATATCGGGAGTAATAAGTATAAATATTATAGTTCTAGCGATAATAATAGCAAAATTTGGCTAATAGTGCATGTTATATTGATAATAATATAAGTAATAAGTATAATTATTACAGTTCTAGCGATAATAACTGCATTATATGGGTAATAATGCACGTTATATTGCTAATAATATGAGTAATAAGCATAATTATTACAGTTCTAGCGGTAATAACTGCATTATATGGGTAATAATGCATGTTATATTGATAATAACATAAGTAATAAGTATAATTATTACAGTTCTAGCGATAATAACTGCATTATATGGGTAATAATGGATGTTATATTGTAAATATCGGGAGTAATAAGTATAAATATTATAGTTCTAGCGATAATAATAGTAAAATATGGCTAATAGTGCATGTTATATTGATAATAATATAAGTAATAAGTATAATTATTACAGTTCTAGCGATAATAACTGCATTATATGGGTAATAATGCACGTTATATTGATAATAATATAAGTAACAAGTATAATTATTACAGTTCTAGCGATAATAACTGCATAATATGGGTAATAATGCACGTTATATTGCTAACAATATAAGTAATAAGTATAATTATTACAGTTCTAGCGATAATAACTGCATAATATGGGTAATAATGGATGTTATATTGATAATATCGGGAGTAATAAGTATAAATATTATAGTTCTAGCGATAATAATAGTAAAATATGGCTAATAGTGCATGTTATATTGATAATAATAAAAGTAATAAGTATATTTATTATACTTCTGTCGATAATAACTGCATTATACGGGTAATAATGCATGTTATATTGATAATATCGGGAGGAATAAGTATAATTTCTATAGCTATAGCGATAATAATAGTAAAATATAGCTAATAATGCATGTTATATTGATAATAATATAAGTAATAAGTATAATTATTACAGTTCTAGCGATAATAACTGCATTATATGGGTAATAATGCACGTTATATTGCTAATAATATGAGTAATAAGCATAATTATTACAGTTCTAGCGGTAATAACTGCATTATATGGGTAATAATGGATGTTATATTGTAAATATCGGGAGTAATAAGTATAAATATTATAGTTCTAGCGATAATAATAGTAAAATTTGGCTAATAGTGCATGTTATCTTGATAATAATAAAAGTAATAAGAATATTCATTATACTTCTGTCGAGAATAACTGCATTATATGCGTAAAAATGCATGTTATATTGATGATAATAAAAGTAATACGTATATGTATTATAGTTCTAGCTGTAATAACTGCATAATATGGGTAATAATGCATGTTAAATTGATAATAATATAAGTAATAAGTATAATTATTACAGTTCTAGCGATAATAACTGCATTATATGGGTAATAATGGATGTTATATTGATAATATCGGGAGTAATAAGTATAAATATTATAGTTCTAGCGATAATAATAGTAAAATTTGGCTAATAGTGCATGTTATATTGATAATAATAAAAGTAATAAGAATATTCATTATACTTCTGTCGAGAATAACTGCATTATATGGGTAATAATGCATGTTATATTGATAATATCGGGAGGAATAAGTATAATTTCTATAGCTATAGCGATAATAATAGTAAAATATAGCTAATAATGCATGTTATATTGATAATAATATAAGTAATAAGTATAATTATTACAGTTCTAGCGATAATAACTGCATTATATGGGTAATAATGCACGTTATATTGTTAATAATATGAGTAATAAGCATAATTATTACAGTTCTAGCGGTAATAACTGCATAATATGGGTAATAATGCATGTTAAATTGATAATAATATAAGTAGTAAGTATAATTATTACAGTTCTAGCGATAATAACTGCATTATATGGGTAATAATGCATGTTATATTGATAATAATATAAGTAATAAGTATAATTATTACAGTTCTAGCGATAATAACTGCATTATATGGGTAATAATGGATGTTATATTGATAATATCGGGAGTAATAAGTACAATTATTATAGTTCTAGCGATAATAAAAGTAAAATTTGGCTAATAGTGCATGTTTTATTGATAATAATAAAAGTAATAAGTATATTTATTATAATTCTGTCGATAATAACTGCATTATACGGGTAATAATGCATGTTATATTGATAATATCGGGAGGAATAAGTATAATTTCTAGAGCTATAGCGATAATAATAGTAAAATATAGCTAATAATGCATGTTATATTGATAATAATATAAGTAATAAGTATAATTATTACAGTTCTAGCGGTAATAACTGCATTATATGGGTAATAATGGATGTTATATTGTAAATATCGGGAGTAATAAGTATAAATATTATAGTTCTAGCGATAATAATAGTAAAATATGGCTAATAGTGCATGTTATATTGATAATAATAAAAGTAATAAGTATATTTATTACAGTTCTATCTATAATAACTGCATTATATGCGTAATAATGCATGTTATATTGATGATAATAAAAGTAATACGTATAATTATTATAGTTCTAGCTGTAGTAACTGCATAATATGGGTAATAATGCATGTTAAATTGATAATAATATAAGTAGTAAGTATAATTATTACAGTTCTAGCGATAATAACTGCATTATATGGGTAATAATGGATGTTATATTGATAATATCGGGAGTAATAAGTATAAATATTATAGTTCTAGCGATAATAATAGTAAAATATGGCTAATAGTGCATGTTATATTGATAATAATAAAAGTAATAAGTATATTTATTACAGTTCTATCTATAATAACTGCATTATATGCGTAATAATGCATGTTATATTGATGATAATAAAAGTAATACGTATAATTATTATAGTTCTAGCTGTAGTAACTGCATAATATGGGTAATAATGCATGTTAAATTGATAATAATATAAGTAGTAAGTATAATTATTACAGTTCTAGCGATAATAACTGCATTATATGGGTAATAATGGATGTTATATTGATAATATCGGGAGTAATAAGTATATTTATTATAGTTCTAGCGATAATAACTGCATTATATGGGTAATAATGGATGTTATATTGATAATATCGGGAGTAATAAGTATAAATATTATAGTTCTAGCGATAATAATAGTAAAATTTGGCTAATAGTGCATGTTATATTGATAATAATAAAAGTAATAAGAATATTCATTATACTTCTGTCGAGAATAACTGCATTATATGGGTAATAATGCACGTTATATTGATAATAATATAAGTAACAAGTATAATTATTACAGTTCTAGCGATAATAACTGCATAATATGGGTAATAATGCACGTTATATTGCTAACAATATAAGTAATAAGTATAATTATTACAGTTCTAGCGATAATAACTGCATAATATGGGTAATAATGCACGTTATATTGCTAACAATATAAGTAATAAGTATAATTATTACAGTTCTAGCGATAATAACGGCATTATATGCGTAATAATGCATGTTATATTGATGATAATAAAAGTACTAAGTATATTTATTATAGTTCTAGCGATAATAACTGCATAATATGCGCAATAATGCATGTTATATTGATAATAATATAAGTAATAAGTATAATTATTACAGTTCTAGCGATAATAACTGCATTATATGGGTAATAATGCATGTTATATTGATAATAATATAAATAGTAAGTATAATTATTACAGTTCTAGCGATAATAACTGCATTATATGGGTAATAATGGATGTTATATTGATGATAATAAAAGTAATACGTATATGTATTATAGTTCTAGCTGTAATAACTGCATAATATGGGTAATAATGCACGTTATATTGCTAACAATATAAGTAATAAGTATAATTATTACAGTTCTAGCGATAATAACGGCATTATATGCGTAATAATGCATGTTATATTGATGATAATAAAAGTACTAAGTATATTTATTACAGTTCTAGCGATAATAACTGCATTATATGGGTAATAATGCATGTTATATTGATAATAATATAAGTAATAAGTATAATTATTACAGTTCTAGCGATAATAACTGCATTATATGGGTAATAATGGTTGTTATATTGATAATATCGGGAGTAATAAGTACAATTATTATAGTTCTAGCGATAATAAAAGTAAAATTTGGCTAATAGTGCATGTTTTATTGATAATAATAACAGTAATAAGTATATTTATTATAATTCTGTCGATAATAACTGCATTATATTGGTAATAATGCATGTTATATTGATAATAATATAAGTAATAAGTATAATTATTACAGTTCTAGCTGTAATAACTGCATAATATGGGTAATAATGCATGTTAAATTGATAATAATATAAGTAGTAAGTATAATTATTACAGTTCTAGCGATAATAACTGCATTATATGGGTAATAATGGATGTTATATTGATAATATCGGGAGTAATAAGTATATTTATTATAGTTCTAGCGATAATAACTGCATTATATGCGTAAAAATGCATGTTATATTGATGATAATAAAAGTAATACGTATATGTATTATAGTTCTAGCTGTAATAACTGCATAATATGGGTAATAATGCATGTTAAATTGATAATAATATAAGTAATAAGTATAATTATTACAGTTCTAGCGATAATAACTGCATTATATGGGTAATAATGGATGTTATATTGATAATATCGGGAGTAATAAGTATAAATATTATAGTTCTAGCGATAATAATAGTAAAATTTGGCTAATAGTGCATGTTATATTGATAATAATAAAAGTAATAAGAATATTCATTATACTTCTGTCGAGAATAACTGCATTATATGGGTAATAATGCACGTTATATTGATAATAATATAAGTAACAAGTATAATTATTACAGTTCTAGCGATAATAACTGCATAATATGGGTAATAATGCACGTTATATTGCTAACAATATAAGTAATAAGTATAATTATTACAGTTCTAGCGATAATAACTGCATAATATGGGTAATAATGCACGTTATATTGCTAACAATATAAGTAATAAGTATAATTATTACAGTTCTAGCGATAATAACGGCATTATATGCGTAATAATGCATGTTATATTGATGATAATAAAAGTACTAAGTATATTTATTATAGTTCTAGCGATAATAACTGCATAATATGCGCAATAATGCATGTTATATTGATAATAATATAAGTAATAAGTATAATTATTACAGTTCTAGCGATAATAACTGCATTATATGGGTAATAATGCATGTTATATTGATAATAATATAAATAGTAAGTATAATTATTACAGTTCTAGCGATAATAACTGCATTATATGGGTAATAATGGATGTTATATTGATGATAATAAAAGTAATACGTATATGTATTATAGTTCTAGCTGTAATAACTGCATAATATGGGTAATAATGCACGTTATATTGCTAACAATATAAGTAATAAGTATAATTATTACAGTTCTAGCGATAATAACGGCATTATATGCGTAATAATGCATGTTATATTGATGATAATAAAAGTACTAAGTATATTTATTACAGTTCTAGCGATAATAACTGCATTATATGGGTAATAATGCATGTTATATTGATAATAATATAAGTAATAAGTATAATTATTACAGTTCTAGCGATAATAACTGCATTATATGGGTAATAATGGTTGTTATATTGATAATATCGGGAGTAATAAGTACAATTATTATAGTTCTAGCGATAATAAAAGTAAAATTTGGCTAATAGTGCATGTTTTATTGATAATAATAACAGTAATAAGTATATTTATTATAATTCTGTCGATAATAACTGCATTATATTGGTAATAATGCATGTTATATTGATAATAATATAAGTAATAAGTATAATTATTACAGTTCTAGCGATAATAACTGCATAATATGGGTAATAATGCATGTTAAATTGATAATAATATAAGTAATAAGTATAATTATTACAGTTCTAGCGATAATAACTGCATTATATGGGTAATAATGGATGTTATATTGATAATATCGGGAGTAATAAGTATAAATATTATAGTTCTAGCGATAATAATAGTAAAATTTGGCTAATAGTGCATGTTATATTGATAATAATAAAAGTAATAAGAATATTCATTATACTTCTGTCGAGAATAACTGCATTATATGGGTAATAATGCACGTTATATTGATAATAATATAAGAAACGAGTATAATTATTACAGTTCTAGCGATAATAACTGCATAATATGGGTAATAATGCATGTTATATTGATAATAATATAAGTAATAAGTATAATTATTACAGTTCTAGTGATAATAACTGCATTTTATGGGTAATAATGGTTGTTATATTGATAATATCGGGAGTAATAAGTACAATTATTATAGTTCTAGCGATAATAAAAGTAAAATTTGGCTAATAGTGCATGTTTTATTGATAATAATAACAGTAATAAGTATATTTATTATAATTCTGTCGATAATAACTGCATTATATTGGTAATAATGCATGTTATATTGATAATAATATAAGTAATAAGTATAATTATTACAGTTCTAGCGATAATAACTGCATAATATGGGTAATAATGCATGTTATATTGATAATAATATAAGTAATAAGTATAATTATTACAGTTCTAGCGATAATAACTGCATAATATGGGTAATAATGCATGTTAAATTGATAATAATATAAGTAATAAGTATAATTATTACAGTTCTAGCGATAATAACTGCATTATATGGGTAATAATGGATGTTATATTGATAATATCGGGAGTAATAAGTATAAATATTATAGTTCTAGCGATAATAATAGTAAAATTTGGCTAATAGTGCATGTTATATTGATAATAATAAAAGTAATAAGAATATTCATTATACTTCTGTCGAGAATAACTGCATTATATGGGTAATAATGCACGTTATATTGATAATAATATAAGAAACGAGTATAATTATTACAGTTCTAGCGATAATAACTGCATAATATGGGTAATAATGCATGTTATATTGATAATAATATAAGTAATAAGTATAATTATTACAGTTCTAGTGATAATAACTGCATTTTATGGGTAATAATGGTTGTTATATTGATAATATCGGGAGTAATAAGTACAATTATTATAGTTCTAGCGATAATAAAAGTAAAATTTGGCTAATAGTGCATGTTTTATTGATAATAATAACAGTAATAAGTATATTTATTATAATTCTGTCGATAATAACTGCATTATATTGGTAATAATGCATGTTATATTGATAATAATATAAGTAATAAGTATAATTATTACAGTTCTAGCGATAATAACTGCATAATATGGGTAATAATGCATGTTATATTGATAATGATATAAGTAATAAGTATAATTATTACAGTTCTAGCGATAATAACTGCATTATACGGGTAATATTGCATGTTATATTGATAATATCGGGAGGAATAAGTATAATTATTATAGTTCTAGCGATAATAATAGTAAAATATAGCTAATAATGCATGTTATATTGATAATAATATAATTAATAAGTATAATTATTACAGTTCTAGCGATAATAACTGCATTATATGGGTAATAATGGATGTTATATTGATAATATCGGGAGTAATAAGTACAATTATTATAGTTCTAGCGATAATAAAAGTAAAATTTGGCTAATAGTGCATGTTTTATTGATAATAATAAAAGTAATAAGTATATTTATTATAATTCTGTCGATAATAACTGCATTATATTGGTAATAATGCATGTTATATTGATAATAATAAAAGTAATAATTACATTTATTATACTTCTGTCGATAATAACTGCATTATATGGGTAATAATGCATGTTATATTGATAATAATATAAGTAGTAAGTATAGTTATTACAGTTCTAGCGATAATAACTGCATAATATGGGTAATAATGCACGTTATATTGCTAATAATATAAGTAGTAAGTATAATTATTACAGTTCTAGCGATAATAACTGCATTATATGGGTAATAATGGATGTTATATTGATAATATCGGGAGTAATAAGTATAAATATTATAGTTCTAGCGATAATAATAGTAAAATATGGCTAATAGTGCATGTTACATTGATAATAATAAAAGTAATAAGTATATTTCTTATAGTTCTATCGATAATAACTGCATTATATGCGTAATAATGCATGTTATATTGATGATAATAAAAGTACTAAGTATATTTATTATAGTTCTAGCGATAATAACTGCATAATATGCGCAATAATGCATGTTATATTGATAATAATATAAGTAATAAGTATAATTATTACAGTTCTAGCGATAATAACTGCATTATATGGGTAATAATGCATGTTATATTGATAATAATATAAGTAATAAGTATAATTATTACAGTTCTAGCGATAATAACTGCATTATATGGGTAATAATGGATGTTATATTGATAATAACGGGAGTAATAAGTACAATTATTATAGTTCTAGCGATAATAAAAGTAAAATTTGGCTAATAGTGCATGTTTTATTGATAATAATAAAAGTAATAAGTATATTTATTATAACTCTGTCGATAATAACTGCATTATATTGGTAATAATGCATGTTATATTGATAATAATATAAGTAATAAGTATAATTATTACAGTTCTAGCGATAATAACTGCATAATATGGGTAATAATGCACGTTATATTGCTAATAATATAAGTAGTAAGTATAATTATTACAGTTCTAGCAATAATAACTGCATTATATGGGCAATAATGGACGTTATATTGATAATATCGGGGGTAATAAGTATAAATATTATAGTTCTAGCGATAATAATAGTAAAATATGGCTAATAGTGCATGTTATATTGATAATAATAAAAGTAATAAGTATATTTATTATAGCTCTATCGATAGTAACTGCATTATATGCGTAATAATGCATGTTATATTGATAATATCGGGAGTAATAAGTATATTTATTATAGTTCTAGCGATAATAACTGCATTATATGCGTAAAAATGCATGTTATATTGATGATAATAAAAGTAATACGTATATGTATTATAGTTCTAGCTGTAATAACTGCATAATATGGGTAATAATGCATGTTAAATTGATAATAATATAAGTAATAAGTATAATTATTACAGTTCTAGCGATAATAACTGCATTATATGGGTAATAATGGATGTTATATTGATAATATCGGGAGTAATAAGTATATTTATTATAGTTCTAGCGATAATAACTGCATTATATGCGTAAAAATGCATGTTATATTGATGATAATAAAAGTAATACGTATATGTATTATAGTTCTAGCTGTAATAACTGCATAATATGGGTAATAATGCATGTTAAATTGATAATAATATAAGTAATAAGTATAATTATTACAGTTCTAGCGATAATAACTGCATTATATGGGTAATAATGGATGTTATATTGATAATATCGGGAGTAATAAGTATAAATATTATAGTTCTAGCGATAATAATAGTAAAATTTGGCTAATAGTGCATGTTATATTGATAATAATGAAAGTAATAAGAATATTCATTATACTTCTGTCGAGAATAACTGCATTATATGGGTAATAATGCACGTTATATTGATAATAATATAAGTAACAAGTATAATTATTACAGTTCTAGCGATAATAACTGCATAATATGGGTAATAATGCACGTTATATTGCTAACAATATAAGTAATAAGTATAATTATTACAGTTCTAGCGATAATAACTGCATAATATGGGTAATAATGCACGTTATATTGCTAACAATATAAGTAATAAGTATAATTATTACAGTTCTAGCGATAATAACGGCATTATATGCGTAATAATGCATGTTATATTGATGATAATAAAAGTACTAAGTATATTTATTATAGTTCTAGCGATAATAACTGCATAATATGCGCAATAATGCATGTTATATTGATAATAATATAAGTAATAAGTATAATTATTACAGTTCTAGCGATAATAACTGCATTATATGGGTAATAATGCATGTTATATTGATAATAATATAAATAATAAGTATAATTATTACAGTTCTAGCGATAATAACTGCATTATATGGGTAATAATGGATGTTATATTGATGATAATAAAAGTAATACGTATATGTATTATAGTTCTAGCTGTAATAACTGCATAATATGGGTAATAATGCACGTTATATTGCTAACAATATAAGTAATAAGTATAATTATTACAGTTCTAGCGATAATAACTGCATTATATGGGTAATAATGGATGTTATATTGATAATATCGGGAGTGATAAGTATAAATATTATAGTTCTAGCGATAATAATAGTAAAATTTGGCTAATAGTGCATGTTATATTGATAATAATAAAAGTAATAAGAATATTCATTATACTTCTGTCGAGAATAACTGCATTATATGGGTAATAATGCACGTTATATTGATAATAATATAAGTACCAAGTATAATTATTACAGTTCTAGCGATAATAACTGCATAATATGGGTAATAATGCACGTTATATTGCTAACAATATAAGTAATAAGTATAATTATTACAGTTCTAGCGATAATAACTGCATAATATGGGTAATAATGCACGTTATATTGCTAACAATATAAGTAATAAGTATAATTATTACAGTTCTAGCGATAATAACTGCATTATATGGGTAATAATGCATGTTATATTGATAATAATATAAATAATAAGTATAATTATTACAGTTCTAGCGATAATAACTGCATTATATGGGTAATAATGGATGTTATATTGATAATATCGGGAGTAATAAGTATAAATATTATAGTTCTAGCGATAATAATAGTAAAATTTGGCTAATAGTGCATGTTATATTGATAATAATAAAAGTAATAAGAATATTCATTATACTTCTGTCGAGAATAACTGCATTATATGGGTAATAATGCACGTTATATTGCTAACAATATAAGTAATAAGTATAAGTATTACAGTTCTAGCGATAATAACTGCATAATATGGGTAATAATGGATGTTATATTGATAATATCGGGAGTAATAAGTATATTTATTATAGTTCTAGCGATAATAACTGCATTATATGGGTAATAATGGATGTTATATTGATAATATCGGGAGTAATAAGTATAAATATTATAGTTCTAGCGATAATAATAGTAAAATATGGCTAATAGTGCATGTTATATTGATAATAATAAAAGTAATAAGTATATTTATTATAGTTCTATCGATAATAACTGCATTATATGCGTAAAAATGCATGTTATATTGATGATAATAAAAGTAATACGTATATGTATTATAGTTCTAGCTGTAATAACTGCATAATATGGGTAATAATGCATGTTAAATTGATAATAATATAAGTAATAAGTATAATTATTACAGTTCTAGCAATAATAACTGCATTATATGGGCAATAATGGATGTTATATTGATAATATCGGGGGTAATAAGTATAAATATTATAGTTCTAGCGATAATAATAGTAAAATTTGGCTAATAGTGCATGTTATATTGATAATAATAAAAGTAATAAGTATATTTATTATAGTTCTATCGATAGTAACTGCATTATATGCGTAATAATGCATGTTATATTGATAATATCGTGAGTAATAAGTATAATTATTATAGTTCTAGCGATAATAAAAGTAAAATATGGCTAATAGTGCATGTTATACTGATAATAATAAAAGTAATAAGTACATTTATTATAATTCTATCGATAATAACTGCATAATATTTGTAATAATGCAAGTTATATTGATGATAATAAAAGTACTAAGTATATTTATTATAGTTCTATCGATAATAACTGCATAATATTTGTAATAATGCAAGTTATATTGATAATAATATAAGTAATAAGTATAATTATTACAGTTCTAGCGATAATAACTGCATTATATGGGTAATAATGGATGTTATATTGATAATATCGGGAGTAATAAGTATAAATATTATAGTTCTAGCGATAATAATAGTAAAATTTGGCTAATAGTGCATGTTATATTGATAATAATAAAAGTAATAAGAATATTCATTATACTTCTGTCGAGAATAACTGCATTATATGGGTAATAATGCACGTTATATTGATAATAATATAAGAAACAAGTATAATTATTACAGTTCTAGCGATAATAACTGCATAATATGGGTAATAATGCATGTTATATTGATAATAATATAAGTAATAAGTATAATTATTACAGTTCTAGCGATAATAACTGCATAATATGGGTAATAATGCATGTTAAATTGATAATAATATAAGTAATAAGTATAATTATTACAGTTCTAGCGATAATAACTGCATTATATGGGTAATAATGGATGTTATATTGATAATATCGGGAGTAATAAGTATAAATATTATAGTTCTAGCGATAATAATAGTAAAATTTGGCTAATAGTGCATGTTATATTGATAATAATAAAAGTAATAAGAATATTCATTATACTTCTGTCGAGAATAACTGCATTATATGGGTAATAATGCACGTTATATTGATAATAATATAAGAAACAAGTATAATTATTACAGTTCTAGCGATAATAACTGCATAATATGGGTAATAATGCATGTTATATTGATAATAATATAAGTAATAAGTATAATTATTACAGTTCTAGTGATAATAACTGCATTATATGGGTAATAATGGTTGTTATATTGATAATATCGGGAGTAATAAGTACAATTATTATAGTTCTAGCGATAATAAAAGTAAAATTTGGCTAATAGTGCATGTTTTATTGATAATAATAACAGTAATAAGTATATTTATTATAATTCTGTCGATAATAACTGCATTATATTGGTAATAATGCATGTTATATTGATAATAATATAAGTAATAAGTATAATTATTACAGTTCTAGCGATAATAACTGCATAATATGGGTAATAATGCATGTTATATTGATAATGATATAAGTAATAAGTATAATTATTACAGTTCTAGCGATAATAACTGCATTATACGGGTAATATTGCATGTTATATTGATAATATCGGGAGGAATAAGTATAATTATTATAGTTCTAGCGATAATAATAGTAAAATATAGCTAATAATGCATGTTATATTGATAATAATATAATTAATAAGTATAATTATTACAGTTCTAGCGATAATAACTGCATTATATGGGTAATAATGGATGTTATATTGATAATATCGGGAGTAATAAGTACAATTATTATAGTTCTAGCGATAATAAAAGTAAAATTTGGCTAATAGTGCATGTTTTATTGATAATAATAAAAGTAATAAGTATATTTATTATAATTCTGTCGATAATAACTGCATTATATTGGTAATAATGCATGTTATATTGATAATAATAAAAGTAATAATTATATTTATTATACTTCTGTCGATAATAACTGCATTATATGGGTAATAATGCATGTTATATTGATAATAATATAAGTAGTAAGTATAGTTATTACAGTTCTAGCGATAATAACTGCATAATATGGGTAATAATGCACGTTATATTGCTAATAATATAAGTAGTAAGTATAATTATTACAGTTCTAGCGATAATAACTGCATTATATGGGTAATAATGGATGTTATATTGATAATATCGGGAGTAATAAGTATAAATATTATAGTTCTAGCGATAATAATAGTAAAATATGGCTAATAGTGCATGTTATATTGATAATAATAAAAGTAATAAGTATATTTATTATAGTTCTATCGATAATAACTGCATTATATGCGTAATAATGCATGTTATATTGATGATAATAAAAGTACTAAGTATATTTATTATAGTTCTAGCGATAATAACTGCATAATATGCGCAATAATGCATGTTATATTGATAATAATATAAGTAATAAGTATAATTATTACAGTTCTAGCGATAATAACTGCATTATATGGGTAATAATGCACGTTATATTGATAATAATATAAGAAACAAGTATAATTATTACAGTTCTAGCGATAATAACTGCATAATATGGGTAATAATGCATGTTATATTGATAATAATATAAGTAATAAGTATAATTATTACAGTTCTAGTGATAATAACTGCATTATATGGGTAATAATGGTTGTTATATTGATAATATCGGGAGTAATAAGTACAATTATTATAGTTCTAGCGATAATAAAAGTAAAATTTGGCTAATAGTGCATGTTTTATTGATAATAATAACAGTAATAAGTATATTTATTATAATTCTGTCGATAATAACTGCATTATATTGGTAATAATGCATGTTATATTGATAATAATATAAGTAATAAGTATAATTATTACAGTTCTAGCGATAATAACTGCATAATATGGGTAATAATGCATGTTATATTGATAATGATATAAGTAATAAGTATAATTATTACAGTTCTAGCGATAATAACTGCATTATACGGGTAATATTGCATGTTATATTGATAATATCGGGAGGAATAAGTATAATTATTATAGTTCTAGCGATAATAATAGTAAAATATAGCTAATAATGCATGTTATATTGATAATAATATAATTAATAAGTATAATTATTACAGTTCTAGCGATAATAACTGCATTATATGGGTAATAATGGATGTTATATTGATAATATCGGGAGTAATAAGTACAATTATTATAGTTCTAGCGATAATAAAAGTAAAATTTGGCTAATAGTGCATGTTTTATTGATAATAATAACAGTAATAAGTATATTTATTATAATTCTGTCGATAATAACTGCATTATATTGGTAATAATGCATGTTATATTGATAATAATATAAGTAATAAGTATAATTATTACAGTTCTAGCGATAATAACTGCATAATATGGGTAATAATGCATGTTATATTGATAATGATATAAGTAATAAGTATAATTATTACAGTTCTAGCGATAATAACTGCATTATACGGGTAATATTGCATGTTATATTGATAATATCGGGAGGAATAAGTATAATTATTATAGTTCTAGCGATAATAATAGTAAAATATAGCTAATAATGCATGTTATATTGATAATAATATAATTAATAAGTATAATTATTACAGTTCTAGCGATAATAACTGCATTATATGGGTAATAATGGATGTTATATTGATAATATCGGGAGTAATAAGTACAATTATTATAGTTCTAGCGATAATAAAAGTAAAATTTGGCTAATAGTGCATGTTTTATTGATAATAATAAAAGTAATAAGTATATTTATTATAATTCTGTCGATAATAACTGCATTATATTGGTAATAATGCATGTTATATTGATAATAATAAAAGTAATAATTATATTTATTATACTTCTGTCGATAATAACTGCATTATATGGGTAATAATGCATGTTATATTGATAATAATATAAGTAGTAAGTATAGTTATTACAGTTCTAGCGATAATAACTGCATAATATGGGTAATAATGCACGTTATATTGCTAATAATATAAGTAGTAAGTATAATTATTACAGTTCTAGCGATAATAACTGCATTATATGGGTAATAATGGATGTTATATTGATAATATCGGGAGTAATAAGTATAAATATTATAGTTCTAGCGATAATAATAGTAAAATATGGCTAATAGTGCATGTTATATTGATAATAATAAAAGTAATAAGTATATTTATTATAGTTCTATCGATAATAACTGCATTATATGCGTAATAATGCATGTTATATTGATGATAATAAAAGTACTAAGTATATTTATTATAGTTCTAGCGATAATAACTGCATAATATGCGCAATAATGCATGTTATATTGATAATAATATAAGTAATAAGTATAATTATTACAGTTCTAGCGATAATAACTGCATTATATGGGTAATAATGCACGTTATATTGATAATAATATAAGAAACAAGTATAATTATTACAGTTCTAGCGATAATAACTGCATAATATGGGTAATAATGCATGTTATATTGATAATAATATAAGTAATAAGTATAATTATTACAGTTCTAGTGATAATAACTGCATTATATGGGTAATAATGGTTGTTATATTGATAATATCGGGAGTAATAAGTACAATTATTATAGTTCTAGCGATAATAAAAGTAAAATTTGGCTAATAGTGCATGTTTTATTGATAATAATAACAGTAATAAGTATATTTATTATAATTCTGTCGATAATAACTGCATTATATTGGTAATAATGCATGTTATATTGATAATAATATAAGTAATAAGTATAATTATTACAGTTCTAGCGATAATAACTGCATAATATGGGTAATAATGCATGTTATATTGATAATGATATAAGTAATAAGTATAATTATTACAGTTCTAGCGATAATAACTGCATTATACGGGTAATATTGCATGTTATATTGATAATATCGGGAGGAATAAGTATAATTATTATAGTTCTAGCGATAATAATAGTAAAATATAGCTAATAATGCATGTTATATTGATAATAATATAATTAATAAGTATAATTATTACAGTTCTAGCGATAATAACTGCATTATATGGGTAATAATGGATGTTATATTGATAATATCGGGAGTAATAAGTACAATTATTATAGTTCTAGCGATAATAAAAGTAAAATTTGGCTAATAGTGCATGTTTTATTGATAATAATAAAAGTAATAAGTATATTTATTATAATTCTGTCGATAATAACTGCATTATATTGGTAATAATGCATGTTATATTGATAATAATAAAAGTAATAATTATATTTATTATACTTCTGTCGATAATAACTGCATTATATGGGTAATAATGCATGTTATATTGATAATAATATAAGTAGTAAGTATAGTTATTACAGTTCTAGCGATAATAACTGCATAATATGGGTAATAATGCACGTTATATTGCTAATAATATAAGTAGTAAGTATAATTATTACAGTTCTAGCGATAATAACTGCATTATATGGGTAATAATGGATGTTATATTGATAATATCGGGAGTAATAAGTATAAATATTATAGTTCTAGCGATAATAATAGTAAAATATGGCTAATAGTGCATGTTATACTGATAATAATAAAAGTAATAAGTACATTTATTATAGTTCTATCGATAATAACTGCATAATATTTGTAATAATGCAAGTTATATTGATGATAATAAAAGTACTAAGTATATTTATTATAGTTCTATCGATAATAACTGCATAATATTTGTAATAATGCAAGTTATATTGATAATAATATAAGTAATAAGTATAATTATTACAGTTCTAGCGATAATAACTGCATTATATGGGTAATAATGGATGTTATATTGATAATATCAGGAGTAATAAGTATAAATATTATAGTTCTAGCGATAATAATAGTAAAATTTGGCTAATAGTGCATGTTATATTGATAATAATAAAAGTAATAAGAATATTCATTATACTTCTGTCGAGAATAACTGCATTATATGGGTAATAATGCACGTTATATTGATAATAATATAAGTAACAAGTATAATTATTACAGTTCTAGCGATAATAACTGCATAATATGGGTAATAATGCACGTTATATTGCTAACAATATAAGTAATAAGTATAATTATTACAGTTCTAGCGATAATAACTGCATAATATGGGTAATAATGCACGTTATATTGCTAACAATATAAGTAAGAAGTATAATTATTACAGTTCTAGCGATAATAACGGCATTATATGCGTAATAATGCATGTTATATTGATGATAATAAAAGTACTAAGTATATTTATTATAGTCCTAGCGATAATAACTGCATAATATGCGCAATAATGCATGTTATATTGATAATAATATAAGTAATAAGTATAATTATTACAGTTCTAGCGATAATAACTGCATTATATGGGTAATAATGCATGTTATATTGATAATAATATAAATAATAAGTATAATTATTACAGTTCTAGCGATAATAACTGCATTATATGGGTAATAATGGATGTTATATTGATGATAATAAAAGTAATACGTATATGTATTATAGTTCTAGCTGTAATAACTGCATAATATGGGTAATAATGCATGTTAAATTGATAATAATATAAGTAATAAGTATAATTATTACAGTTCTATCGATAATAACTGCATTATATGGGTAATAATGGATGTTATATTGATAATATCGGGAGTAATAAGTATAAATATTATAGTTCTAGCGATAATAATAGTAAAATTTGGCTAATAGTGCATGTTATATTGATAATAATAAAAGTAATAAGAATATTCATTATACTTCTGTCGAGAATAACTGCATTATATGGGTAATAATGCACGTTATATTGCTAACAATATAAGTAATAAGTATAAGTATTACAGTTCTAGCGATAATAACTGCATAATATGGGTAATAATGGATGTTATATTGATAATATCGGGAGTAATAAGTATATTTATTATAGTTCTAGCGATAATAACTGCATTATATGGGTAATAATGGATGTTATATTGATAATATCGGGAGTAATAAGTATAAATATTATAGTTCTAGCGATAATAATAGTAAAATATGGCTAATAGTGCATGTTATATTGATAATAATAAAAGTAATAAGTATATTTATTATAGTTCTATCGATAATAACTGCATTATATGCGTAAAAATGCATGTTATATTGATGATAATAAAAGTAATACGTATATGTATTATAGTTCTAGCTGTAATAACTGCATAATATGGGTAATAATGCATGTTAAATTGATAATAATATAAGTAATAAGTATAATTATTACAGTTCTAGCGATAATAACTGCATTATATGGGTAATAATGGATGTTATATTGATAATATCGGGAGTAATAAGTATAAATATTATAGTTCTAGCGATAATAATAGTAAAATTTGGCTAATAGTGCATGTTATATTGATAATAATAAAAGTAATAAGAATATTCATTATACTTCTGTCGAGAATAACTGCATTATATGGGTAATAATGCACGTTATATTGATAATAATATAAGTAACAAGTATAATTATTACAGTTCTAGCGATAATAACTGCATAATATGGGTAATAATGCACGTTATATTGCTAACAATATAAGTAATAAGTATAATTATTACAGTTCTAGCGATAATAACTGCATAATATGGGTAATAATGCACGTTATATTGCTAACAATATAAGTAATAAGTATAATTATTACAGTTCTAGCGATAATAACGGCATTATATGCGTAATAATGCATGTTATATTGATGATAATAAAAGTACTAAGTATATTTATTATAGTTCTAGCGATAATAACTGCATAATATGCGCAATAATGCATGTTATATTGATAATAATATAAGTAATAAGTATAATTATTACGGTTCTAGCGATAATAACTGCATTATATGGGTAATAATGCATGTTATGTTGATAATAATATAAGTAATAAGTATAATTATTACAGTTCTAGCGATAATAACTGCATTATATGGGTAATAATGGATGTTATATTGATGATAATAAAAGTAATACGTATATGTATTATAGTTCTAGCTGTAATAACTGCATAATATGGGTAATAATGCATGTTAAATTGATAATAATATAAGTAATAAGTATAATTATTACAGTTCTAGCGATAATAACTGCATTATATGGGTAATAATGGATGTTATATTGATAATATCGGGAGTAATAAGTATAAATATTATAGTTCTAGCTATAATAATAGTAAAATTTGGCTAATAGTGCATGTTATATTGATAATAATAAAAGTAATAAGAATATTCATTATACTTCTGTCGAGAATAACTGCATTATATGGGTAATAATGCACGTTATATTGATAATAATATAAGTAACAAGTATAATTATTACAGTTCTAGCGATAATAACTGCATAATATGGGTAATAATGCACGTTATATTGCTAACAATATAAGTAATAAGTATAATTATTACAGTTCTAGCGATAATAACTGCATAATATGGGTAATAATGCACGTTATATTGCTAACAATATAAGTAATAAGTATAATTATTACAGTTCTAGCGATAATAACGGCATTATATGCGTAATTATGCATGTTATATTGATGATAATAAAAGTACTAAGTATATTTATTATAGTTCTAGCGATAATAACTGCATAATATGCGCAATAATGCATGTTATATTGATAATAATATAAGTAATAAGTACAATTATTACGGTTCTAGCGATAATAACTGCATTATATGGGTAATAATGCATGTTATATTGATAATAATATAAGTAATAAGTATAATTATTACAGTTCTAGCGATAATAACTGCATTATATGGGTAATAATGGATGTTATATTGATGATAATAAAAGTAATACGTATATGTATTATAGTTCTAGCTGTAAGAACTGCATAATATGGGTAATAATGCATGTTAAATTGATAATAATATAAGTAATAAGTATAATTATTACAGTTCTAGCGATAATAACTGCATTATATGGGTAATAATGGATGTTATATTGATAATATCGGGAGTAATAAGTATAAATATTATAGTTCTAGCTATAATAATAGTAAAATTTGGCTAATAGTGCATGTTATATTGATAATAATAAAAGTAATAAGAATATTCATTATACTTCTGTCGAGAATAACTGCATTATATGGGTAATAATGCACGTTATATTGATAATAATATAAGTAACAAGTATAATTATTACAGTTCTAGCGATAATAACTGCATAATATGGGTAATAATGCACGTTATATTGCTAACAATATAAGTAATAAGTATAATTATTACAGTTCTAGCGATAATAACTGCATAATATGGGTAATAATGCACGTTATATTGCTAACAATATAAGTAATAAGTATAATTATTACAGTTCTAGCGATAATAACGGCATTATATGCGTAATAATGCATGTTATATTGATGATAATAAAAGTACTAAGTATATTTATTATAGTTCTAGCGATAATAACTGCATAATATGCGCAATAATGCATGTTATATTGATAATAATATAAGTAATAAGTACAATTATTACGGTTCTAGCGATAATAACTGCATTATATGGGTAATAATGCATGTTATATTGATAATAATATAAGTAATAAGTATAATTATTACAGTTCTAGCGATAATAACTGCATTATATGGGTAATAATGGATGTTATATTGATGATAATAAAAGTAATACGTATATGTATTATAGTTCTAGCTGTAAGAACTGCATAATATGGGTAATAATGCATGTTAAATTGATAATAATATAAGTAATAAGTATAATTATTACAGTTCTAGCGATAATAACTGCATTATATGGGTAATAATGGATGTTATATTGATAATATCGGGAGTAATAAGTATAAATATTATAGTTCTAGCTATAATAATAGTAAAATTTGGCTAATAGTGCATGTTATATTGATAATAATAAAAGTAATAAGAATATTCATTATACTTCTGTCGAGAATAACTGCATTATATGGGTAATAATGCACGTTATATTGATAATAATATAAGTAACAAGTATAATTATTACAGTTCTAGCGATAATAACTGCATAATATGGGTAATAATGCACGTTATATTGCTAACAATATAAGTAATAAGTATAATTATTACAGTTCTAGCGATAATAACTGCATAATATGGGTAATAATGCACGTTATATTGCTAACAATATAAGTAATAAGTATAATTATTACAGTTCTAGCGATAATAACGGCATTATATGCGTAATAATGCATGTTATATTGATGATAATAAAAGTACTAAGTATATTTATTATAGTTCTAGCGATAATAACTGCATAATATGGGTAATAATGCATGTTAAATTGATAATAATATAAGTAATAAGTATAATTATTACAGTTCTAGCGATAATAACTGCATTATATGGGTAATAATGGATGTTATATTGATAATATCGGGAGTAATAAGTATAAATATTATAGTTCTAGCGATAATAATAGTAAAATTTGGCTAATAGTGCATGTTATATTGATAATAATAAAAGTAATAAGAATATTCATTATACTTCTGTCGAGAATAACTGCATTATATGGGTAATAATGCACGTTATATTGATAATAATATAAGTAACAAGTATAATTATTACAGTTCTAGCGATAATAACTGCATAATATGGGTAATAATGCACGTTATATTGCTAACAATATAAGTAATAAGTATAATTATTACAGTTCTAGCGATAATAACTGCATAATATGGGTAATAATGCACGTTATATTGCTAACAATATAAGTAATAAGTATAATTATTACAGTTCTAGCGATAATAACGGCATTATATGCGTAATAATGCATGTTATATTGATGATAATAAAAGTACTAAGTATATTTATTATAGTTCTAGCGATAATAACTGCATAATATGCGCAATAATGCATGTTATATTGATAATAATATAAGTAATAAGTATAATTATTACGGTTCTAGCGATAATAACTGCATTATATGGGTAATAATGCATGTTATATTGATAATAATATAAGTAATAAGTATAATTATTACAGTTCTAGCGATAATAACTGCATTATATGGGTAATAATGGATGTTATATTGATGATAATAAAAGTAATACGTATATGTATTATAGTTCTAGCTGTAAGAACTGCATAATATGGGTAATAATGCATGTTAAATTGATAATAATATAAGTAATAAGTATAATTATTACAGTTCTAGTGATAATAACTGCATTATATGGGTAATAATGGATGTTATATTGATAATATCGGGAGTAATAAGTATAAATATTATAGTTCTAGCTATAATAATAGTAAAATTTGGCTAATAGTGCATGTTATATTGATAATAATAAAAGTAATAAGAATATTCATTATACTTCTGTCGAGAATAACTGCATTATATGGGTAATAATGCACGTTATATTGATAATAATATAAGTAACAAGTATAATTATTACAGTTCTAGCGATAATAACTGCATAATATGGGTAATAATGCACGTTATATTGCTAACAATATAAGTAATAAGTATAATTATTACAGTTCTAGCGATAATAACTGCATAATATGGGTAATAATGCACGTTATATTGCTAACAATATAAGTAATAAGTATAATTATTACAGTTCTAGCGATAATAACGGCATTATATGCGTAATAATGCATGTTATATTGATGATAATAAAAGTACTAAGTATATTTATTATAGTTCTAGCGATAATAACTGCATAATATGCGCAATAATGCATGTTATATTGATAATAATATAAGTAATAAGTATAATTATTACAGTTCTAGCGATAATAACTGCATTATATGGGTAATAATGCATGTTATATTGATAATAATATAAATAATAAGTATAATTATTACAGTTCTAGCGATAATAACTGCATTATATGGGTAATAATGGATGTTATATTGATGATAATAAAAGTAATACGTATATGTATTATAGTTCTAGCTGTAATAACTGCATAATATGGGTAATAATGCACGTTATATTGCTAACAATATAAGTAATAAGTATAATTATTACAGTTCTAGCGATAATAACTGCATTATATGGGTAATAATGGATGTTATATTGATAATATCGGGAGTGATAAGTATAAATATTATAGTTCTAGCGATAATAATAGTAAAATTTGGCTAATAGTGCATGTTATATTGATAATAATAAAAGTAATAAGAATATTCATTATACTTCTGTCGAGAATAACTGCATTATATGGGTAATAATGCACGTTATATTGATAATAATATAAGTAACAAGTATAATTATTACAGTTCTAGCGATAATAACTGCATAATATGGGTAATAATGCACGTTATATTGCTAACAATATAAGTAATAAGTATAATTATTACAGTTCTAGCGATAATAACTGCATAATATGGGTAATAATGCACGTTATATTGCTAACAATATAAGTAATAAGTATAATTATTACAGTTCTAGCGATAATAACGGCATTATATGCGTAATAATGCATGTTATATTGATGATAATAAAAGTACTAAGTATATTTATTATAGTTCTAGCGATAATAACTGCATAATATGCGCAATAATGCATGTTATATTGATAATAATATAAGTAATAAGTATAATTATTACAGTTCTAGCGATAATAACTGCATTATATGGGTAATAATGCATGTTATATTGATAATAATATAAATAATAAGTATAATTATTACAGTTCTAGCGATAATAACTGCATTATATGGGTAATAATGGATGTTATATTGATGATAATAAAAGTAATACGTATATGTATTATAGTTCTAGCTGTAATAACTGCATAATATGGGTAATAATGCATGTTAAATTGATAATAATATAAGTAATAAGTATAATTATTACAGTTCTAGCGATAATAACTGCATTATATGGGTAATAATGGATGTTATATTGATGATAATAAAAGTAATACGTATATGTATTATAGTTCTAGCTGTAATAACTGCATAATATGGGTAATAATGCACGTTATATTGCTAACAATATAAGTAATAAGTATAATTATTACAGTTCTAGCGATAATAACTGCATTATATGGGTAATAATGGATGTTATATTGATAATATCGGGAGTGATAAGTATAAATATTATAGTTCTAGCGATAATAATAGTAAAATTTGGCTAATAGTGCATGTTATATTGATAATAATAAAAGTAATAAGAATATTCATTATACTTCTGTCGAGAATAACTGCATTATATGGGTAATAATGCACGTTATATTGATAATAATATAAGTAACAAGTATAATTATTACAGTTCTAGCGATAATAACTGCATAATATGGGTAATAATGCACGTTATATTGCTAACAATATAAGTAATAAGTATAATTATTACAGTTCTAGCGATAATAACTGCATAATATGGGTAATAATGCACGTTATATTGCTAACAATATAAGTAATAAGTATAATTATTACAGTTCTAGCGATAATAACGGCATTATATGCGTAATAATGCATGTTATATTGATGATAATAAAAGTACTAAGTATATTTATTATAGTTCTAGCGATAATAACTGCATAATATGCGCAATAATGCATGTTATATTGATAATAATATAAGTAATAAGTATAATTATTACAGTTCTAGCGATAATAACTGCATTATATGGGTAATAATGCATGTTATATTGATAATAATATAAATAATAAGTATAATTATTACAGTTCTAGCGATAATAACTGCATTATATGGGTAATAATGGATGTTATATTGATGATAATAAAAGTAATACGTATATGTATTATAGTTCTAGCTGTAATAACTGCATAATATGGGTAATAATGCATGTTAAATTGATAATAATATAAGTAATAAGTATAATTATTACAGTTCTAGCGATAATAACTGCATTATATGGGTAATAATGGATGTTATATTGATAATATCGGGAGTAATAAGTATAAATATTATAGTTCTAGCGATAATAATAGTAAAATTTGGCTAATAGTGCATGTTATATTGATAATAATAAAAGTAATAAGAATATTCATTATACTTCTGTCGAGAATAACTGCATTATATGGGTAATAATGCACGTTATATTGCTAACAATATAAGTAATAAGTATAAGTATTACAGTTCTAGCGATAATAACTGCATAATATGGGTAATAATGGATGTTATATTGATAATATCGGGAGTAATAAGTATATTTATTATAGTTCTAGCGATAATAACTGCATTATATGGGTAATAATGGATGTTATATTGATAATATCGGGAGTAATAAGTATAAATATTATAGTTCTAGCGATAATAATAGTAAAATATGGCTAATAGTGCATGTTATATTGATAATAATAAAAGTAATAAGTATATTTATTATAGTTCTATCGATAATAACTGCATTATATGCGTAAAAATGCATGTTATATTGATGATAATAAAAGTAATACGTATATGTATTATAGTTCTAGCTGTAATAACTGCATAATATGGGTAATAATGCATGTTAAATTGATAATAATATAAGTAATAAGTATAATTATTACAGTTCTAGCGATAATAACTGCATTATATGGGTAATAATGGATGTTATATTGATAATATCGGGAGTAATAAGTATAAATATTATAGTTCTAGCGATAATAATAGTAAAATTTGGCTAATAGTGCATGTTATATTGATAATAATAAAAGTAATAAGAATATTCATTATACTTCTGTCGAGAATAACTGCATTATATGGGTAATAATGCACGTTATATTGATAAAAATATAAGTAACAAGTATAATTATTACAGTTCTAGCGATAATAATTGCATAATATGGGTAATAATGCACGTTATATTGCTAACAATATAAGTAATAAGTATAATTATTACAGTTCTAGCGATAATAACTGCATAATATGGGTAATAATGCACGTTATATTGCTAACAATATAAGTAATAAGTATAATTATTACAGTTCTAGCGATAATAACTGCATTATATGGGTAATAATGCATGTTATATTGATAATAATATAAGTAATAAGTATAATTATTACAGTTCTAGCGATAATAACAGCATTATATGGGTAATAATGGATGTTATATTGATAATAACGGGAGTAATAAGTACAATTATTATAGTTCTAGCGATAATAAAAGTAAAATTTGGCTAATAGTGCATGTTTTATTGATAATAATAAAAGTAATAAGTATATTTATTATAACTCTGTCGATAATAACTGCATTATATTGGTAATAATGCATGTTATATTGATAATAATATAAGTAATAAGTATAATTATTACAGTTCTAGCGATAATAACTGCATAATATGGGTAATAATGCACGTTATATTGCTAATAATATAAGTAGTAAGTATAATTATTACAGTTCTAGCAATAATAACTGCATTATATGGGCAATAATGGATGTTATATTGATAATATCGGGGGTAATAAGTATAAATATTATAGTTCTAGCGATAATAATAGTAAAATATGGCTAATAGTGCATGTTATATTGATAATAATAAAAGTAATAAGTATATTTATTATAGTTCTATCGATAGTAACTGCATTATATGCGTAATAATGCATGTTATATTGATAATATCGTGAGTAATAAGTATAATTATTATAGTTCTAGCGATAATAAAAGTAAAATATGGCTAATAGTGCATGTTATACTGATAATAATAAAAGTAATAAGTACATTTATTATAGTTCTATCGATAATAACTGCATAATATTTGTAATAATGCAAGTTATATTGATGATAATAAAAGTACTAAGTATATTTATTATAGTTCTATCGATAATAACTGCATAATATTTGTAATAATGCAAGTTATATTGATAATAATATAAGTAATAAGTATAATTATTACAGTTCTAGCGATAATAACTGCATTATATGGGTAATAATGGATGTTATATTGATAATATCGGGAGTAATAAGTATAAATATTATAGTTCTAGCGATAATAATAGTAAAATTTGGCTAATAGTGCATGTTATATTGATAATAATAAAAGTAATAAGAATATTCATTATACTTCTGTCGAGAATAACTGCATTATATGGGTAATAATGCACGTTATATTGATAATAATATAAGTAACAAGTATAATTATTACAGTTCTAGCGATAATAACTGCATAATATGGGTAATAATGCACGTTATATTGCTAACAATATAAGTAATAAGTATAATTATTACAGTTCTAGCGATAATAACTGCATAATATGGGTAATAATGCACGTTATATTGCTAACAATATAAGTAAGAAGTATAATTATTACAGTTCTAGCGATAATAACGGCATTATATGCGTAATAATGCATGTTATATTGATGATAATAAAAGTACTAAGTATATTTATTATAGTCCTAGCGATAATAACCGCATAATATGCGCAATAATGCATGTTATATTGATAATAATATAAGTAATAAGTATAATTATTACAGTTCTAGCGATAATAACTGCATTATATGGGTAATAATGCATGTTATATTGATAATAATATAAATAATAAGTATAATTATTACAGTTCTAGCGATAATAACTGCATTATATGGGTAATAATGGATGTTATATTGATGATAATAAAAGTAATACGTATATGTATTATAGTTCTAGCTGTAATAACTGCATAATATGGGTAATAATGCATGTTAAATTGATAATAATATAAGTAATAAGTATAATTATTACAGTTCTAGCGATAATAACTGCATTATATGGGTAATAATGGATGTTATATTGATAATATCGGGAGTAATAAGTATAAATATTATAGTTCTAGCGATAATAATAGTAAAATTTGGCTAATAGTGCATGTTATATTGATAATAATAAAAGTAATAAGAATATTCATTATACTTCTGTCGAGAATAACTGCATTATATGGGTAATAATGCACGTTATATTGATAATAATATAAGTAACAAGTATAATTATTACAGTTCTAGCGATAATAACTGCATAATATGGGTAATAATGCACGTTATATTGCTAACAATATAAGTAATAAGTATAATTATTACAGTTCTAGCGATAATAACTGCATAATATGGGTAATAATGCACGTTATATTGCTAACAATATAAGTAATAAGTATAATTATTACAGTTCTAGCGATAATAACGGCATTATATGCGTAATAATGCATGTTATATTGATGATAATAAAAGTACTAAGTATATTTATTATAGTTCTAGCGATAATAACTGCATAATATGGGTAATAATGCATGTTAAATTGATAATAATATAAGTAATAAGTATAATTATTACAGTTCTAGCGATAATAACTGCATTATATGGGTAATAATGGATGTTATATTGATAATATCGGGAGTAATAAGTATAAATATTATAGTTCTAGCGATAATAATAGTAAAATTTGGCTAATAGTGCATGTTATATTGATAATAATAAAAGTAATAAGAATATTCATTATACTTCTGTCGAGAATAACTGCATTATATGGGTAATAATGCACGTTATATTGATAATAATATAAGTAACAAGTATAATTATTACAGTTCTAGCGATAATAACTGCATAATATGGGTAATAATGCACGTTATATTGCTAACAATATAAGTAATAAGTATAATTATTACAGTTCTAGCGATAATAACTGCATAATATGGGTAATAATGCACGTTATATTGCTAACAATATAAGTAATAAGTATAATTATTACAGTTCTAGCGATAATAACGGCATTATATGCGTAATAATGCATGTTATATTGATGATAATAAAAGTACTAAGTATATTTATTATAGTTCTAGCGATAATAACTGCATAATATGCGCAATAATGCATGTTATATTGATAATAATATAAGTAATAAGTATAATTATTACGGTTCTAGCGATAATAACTGCATTATATGGGTAATAATGCATGTTATATTGATAATAATATAAGTAATAAGTATAATTATTACAGTTCTAGCGATAATAACTGCATTATATGGGTAATAATGGATGTTATATTGATGATAATAAAAGTAATACGTATATGTATTATAGTTCTAGCTGTAAGAACTGCATAATATGGGTAATAATGCATGTTAAATTGATAATAATATAAGTAATAAGTATAATTATTACAGTTCTAGCGATAATAACTGCATTATATGGGTAATAATGGATGTTATATTGATAATATCGGGAGTAATAAGTATAAATATTATAGTTCTAGCTATAATAATAGTAAAATTTGGCTAATAGTGCATGTTATATTGATAATAATAAAAGTAATAAGAATATTCATTATACTTCTGTCGAGAATAACTGCATTATATGGGTAATAATGCACGTTATATTGATAATAATATAAGTAACAAGTATAATTATTACAGTTCTAGCGATAATAACTGCATAATATGGGTAATAATGCACGTTATATTGCTAACAATATAAGTAATAAGTATAATTATTACAGTTCTAGCGATAATAACTGCATAATATGGGTAATAATGCACGTTATATTGCTAACAATATAAGTAATAAGTATAATTATTACAGTTCTAGCGATAATAACGGCATTATATGCGTAATAATGCATGTTATATTGATGATAATAAAAGTACTAAGTATATTTATTATAGTTCTAGCGATAATAACTGCATAATATGCGCAATAATGCATGTTATATTGATAATAATATAAGTAATAAGTACAATTATTACGGTTCTAGCGATAATAACTGCATTATATGGGTAATAATGCATGTTATATTGATAATAATATAAGTAATAAGTATAATTATTACAGTTCTAGCGATAATAACTGCATTATATGGGTAATAATGGATGTTATATTGATGATAATAAAAGTAATACGTATATGTATTATAGTTCTAGCTGTAAGAACTGCATAATATGGGTAATAATGCATGTTAAATTGATAATAATATAAGTAATAAGTATAATTATTACAGTTCTAGCGATAATAACTGCATTATATGGGTAATAATGGATGTTACATTGATAATATCGGGAGTAATAAGTATAAATATTATAGTTCTAGCTATAATAATAGTAAAATTTGGCTAATAGTGCATGTTATATTGATAATAATAAAAGTAATAAGAATATTCATTATACTTCTGTCGAGAATAACTGCATTATATGGGTAATAATGCACGTTATATTGATAATAATATAAGTAACAAGTATAATTATTACAGTTCTAGCGATAATAACTGCATAATATGGGTAATAATGCACGTTATATTGCTAACAATATAAGTAATAAGTATAATTATTACAGTTCTAGCGATAATAACTGCATAATATGGGTAATAATGGATGTTATATTGATAATATCGGGAGTAATAAGTATATTTATTATAGTTCTAGCGATAATAACTGCATTATATGGGTAATAATGGATGTTATATTGATAATATCGGGAGTAATAAGTATAAATATTATAGTTCTAGCGATAATAATAGTAAAATATGGCTAATAGTGCATGTTATATTGATAATAATAAAAGTAATAAGTATATTTATTATAGTTCTATCGATAATAACTGCATTATATGCGTAAAAATGCATGTTATATTGATGATAATAAAAGTAATACGTATATGTATTATAGTTCTAGCTGTAATAACTGCATAATATGGGTAATAATGCATGTTAAATTGATAATAATATAAGTAATAAGTATAATTATTACAGTTCTAGCGATAATAACTGCATTATATGGGTAATAATGGATGTTATATTGATAATATCGGGAGTAATAAGTATAAATATTATAGTTCTAGCGATAATAATAGTAAAATTTGGCTAATAGTGCATGTTATATTGATAATAATAAAAGTAATAAGAATATTCATTATACTTCTGTCGAGAATAACTGCATTATATGGGTAATAATGCACGTTATATTGATAAAAATATAAGTAACAAGTATAATTATTACAGTTCTAGCGATAATAATTGCATAATATGGGTAATAATGCACGTTATATTGCTAACAATATAAGTAATAAGTATAATTATTACAGTTCTAGCGATAATAACTGCATTATATGGGTAATAATGGATGTTATATTGATAATATCGGGAGTAATAAGTATAAATATTATAGTTCTAGCGATAATAATAGTAAAATTTGGCTAATAGTGCATGTTATATTGATAATAATAAAAGTAATAAGAATATTCATTATACTTCTGTCGAGAATAACTGCATTATATGGGTAATAATGCACGTTATATTGATAAAAATATAAGTAACAAGTATAATTATTACAGTTCTAGCGATAATAATTGCATAATATGGGTAATAATGCACGTTATATTGCTAACAATATAAGTAATAAGTATAATTATTACAGTTCTAGCGATAATAACTGCATAATATGGGTAATAATGCACGTTATATTGCTAACAATATAAGTAATAAGTATAATTATTACAGTTCTAGCGATAATAACTGCATTATATGGGTAATAATGCATGTTATATTGATAATAATATAAGTAATAAGTATAATTATTACAGTTCTAGCGATAATAACAGCATTATATGGGTAATAATGGATGTTATATTGATAATAACGGGAGTAATAAGTACAATTATTATAGTTCTAGCGATAATAAAAGTAAAATTTGGCTAATAGTGCATGTTTTATTGATAATAATAAAAGTAATAAGTATATTTATTATAACTCTGTCGATAATAACTGCATTATATTGGTAATAATGCATGTTATATTGATAATAATATAAGTAATAAGTATAATTATTACAGTTCTAGCGATAATAACTGCATAATATGGGTAATAATGCACGTTATATTGCTAATAATATAAGTAGTAAGTATAATTATTACAGTTCTAGCAATAATAACTGCATTATATGGGCAATAATGGATGTTATATTGATAATATCGGGGGTAATAAGTATAAATATTATAGTTCTAGCGATAATAATAGTAAAATATGGCTAATAGTGCATGTTATATTGATAATAATAAAAGTAATAAGTATATTTATTATAGTTCTATCGATAGTAACTGCATTATATGCGTAATAATGCATGTTATATTGATAATATCGTGAGTAATAAGTATAATTATTATAGTTCTAGCGATAATAAAAGTAAAATATGGCTAATAGTGCATGTTATACTGATAATAATAAAAGTAATAAGTACATTTATTATAGTTCTATCGATAATAACTGCATAATATTTGTAATAATGCAAGTTATATTGATGATAATAAAAGTACTAAGTATATTTATTATAGTTCTATCGATAATAACTGCATAATATTTGTAATAATGCAAGTTATATTGATAATAATATAAGTAATAAGTATAATTATTACAGTTCTAGCGATAATAACTGCATTATATGGGTAATAATGGATGTTATATTGATAATATCGGGAGTAATAATTATAAATATTATAGTTCTAGCGATAATAATAGTAAAATTTGGCTAATAGTGCATGTTATATTGATAATAATAAAAGTAATAAGAATATTCATTATACTTCTGTCGAGAATAACTGCATTATATGGGTAATAATGCACGTTATATTGATAATAATATAAGTAACAAGTATAATTATTACAGTTCTAGCGATAATAACTGCATAATATGGGTAATAATGCACGTTATATTGCTAACAATATAAGTAATAAGTATAATTATTACAGTTCTAGCGATAATAACTGCATAATATGGGTAATAATGCACGTTATATTGCTAACAATATAAGTAAGAAGTATAATTATTACAGTTCTAGCGATAATAACGGCATTATATGCGTAATAATGCATGTTATATTGATGATAATAAAAGTACTAAGTATATTTATTATAGTCCTAGCGATAATAACTGCATAATATGCGCAATAATGCATGTTATATTGATAATAATATAAGTAATAAGTATAATTATTACAGTTCTAGCGATAATAACTGCATTATATGGGTAATAATGCATGTTATATTGATAATAATATAAATAATAAGTATAATTATTACAGTTCTAGCGATAATAACTGCATTATATGGGTAATAATGGATGTTATATTGATGATAATAAAAGTAATACGTATATGTATTATAGTTCTAGCTGTAATAACTGCATAATATGGGTAATAATGCATGTTAAATTGATAATAATATAAGTAATAAGTATAATTATTACAGTTCTAGCGATAATAACTGCATTATATGGTTAATAATGGATGTTATATTGATAATATCGGGAGTAATAAGTATAAATATTATAGTTCTAGCGATAATAATAGTAAAATTTGGCTAATAGTGCATGTTATATTGATAATAATAAAAGTAATAAGAATATTCATTATACTTCTGTCGAGAATAACTGCATTATATGGGTAATAATGCACGTTATATTGATAATAATATAAGTAACAAGTATAATTATTACAGTTCTAGCGATAATAACTGCATAATATGGGTAATAATGCACGTTATATTGCTAACAATATAAGTAATAAGTATAATTATTACAGTTCTAGCGATAATAACTGCATAATATGGGTAATAATGCACGTTATATTGCTAACAATATAAGTAATAAGTATAATTATTACAGTTCTAGCGATAATAACGGCATTATATGCGTAATAATGCATGTTATATTGATGATAATAAAAGTACTAAGTATATTTATAATAGTTCTAGCGATAATAACTGCATAATATGGGTAATAATGCATGTTAAATTGATAATAATATAAGTAATAAGTATAATTATTACAGTTCTAGCGATAATAACTGCATTATATGGGTAATAATGGATGTTATATTGATAATATCGGGAGTAATAAGTATAAATATTATAGTTCTAGCGATAATAATAGTAAAATTTGGCTAATAGTGCATGTTATATTGATAATAATAAAAGTAATAAGAATATTCATTATACTTCTGTCGAGAATAACTGCATTATATGGGTAATAATGCACGTTATATTGATAATAATATAAGTAACAAGTATAATTATTACAGTTCTAGCGATAATAACTGCATAATATGGGTAATAATGCACGTTATATTGCTAACAATATAAGTAATAAGTATAATTATTACAGTTCTAGCGATAATAACTGCATAATATGGGTAATAATGCACGTTATATTGCTAACAATATAAGTAATAAGTATAATTATTACAGTTCTAGCGATAATAACGGCATTATATGCGTAATAATGCATGTTATATTGATGATAATAAAAGTACTAAGTATATTTATTATAGTTCTAGCGATAATAACTGCATAATATGCGCAATAATGCATGTTATATTGATAATAATATAAGTAATAAGTATAATTATTACGGTTCTAGCGATAATAACTGCATTATATGGGTAATAATGCATGTTATATTGATAATAATATAAGTAATAAGTATAATTATTACAGTTCTAGCGATAATAACTGCATTATATGGGTAATAATGGATGTTATATTGATGATAATAAAAGTAATACGTATATGTATTATAGTTCTAGCTGTAAGAACTGCATAATATGGGTAATAATGCATGTTAAATTGATAATAATATAAGTAATAAGTATAATTATTACAGTTCTAGCGATAATAACTGCATAATATGGGTAATAATGCACGTTATATTGCTAACAATATAAGTAATAAGTATAATTATTACAGTTCTAGCGATAATAACTGCATTATATGGGTAATAATGCATGTTATATTGATAATAATATAAGTAATAAGTATAATTATTACAGTTCTAGCGATAATAACAGCATTATATGGGTAATAATGGATGTTATATTGATGATAATAAAAGTAATACGTATATGTATTATAGTTCTAGCTGTAATAACTGCATAATATGGGTAATAATGCATGTTAAATTGATAATAATATAAGTAATAAGTATAATTATTACAGTTCTAGCGATAATAACTGCATTATATGGGTAATAATGGATGTTACATTGATAATATCGGGAGTAATAAGTATAAATATTATAGTTCTAGCTATAATAATAGTAAAATTTGGCTAATAGTGCATGTTATATTGATAATAATAAAAGTAATAAGAATATTCATTATACTTCTGTCGAGAATAACTGCATTATATGGGTAATAATGCACGTTATATTGATAATAATATAAGTAACAAGTATAATTATTACAGTTCTAGCGATAATAACTGCATAATATGGGTAATAATGCACGTTATATTGCTAACAATATAAGTAATAAGTATAATTATTACAGTTCTAGCGATAATAACTGCATAATATGGGTAATAATGGATGTTATATTGATAATATCGGGAGTAATAAGTATATTTATTATAGTTCTAGCGATAATAACTGCATTATATGGGTAATAATGGATGTTATATTGATAATATCGGGAGTAATAAGTATAAATATTATAGTTCTAGCGATAATAATAGTAAAATATGGCTAATAGTGCATGTTATATTGATAATAATAAAAGTAATAAGTATATTTATTATAGTTCTATCGATAATAACTGCATTATATGCGTAAAAATGCATGTTATATTGATGATAATAAAAGTAATACGTATATGTATTATAGTTCTAGCTGTAATAACTGCATAATATGGGTAATAATGCATGTTAAATTGATAATAATATAAGTAATAAGTATAATTATTACAGTTCTAGCGATAATAACTGCATTATATGGGTAATAATGGATGTTATATTGATAATATCGGGAGTAATAAGTATAAATATTATAGTTCTAGCGATAATAATAGTAAAATTTGGCTAATAGTGCATGTTATATTGATAATAATAAAAGTAATAAGAATATTCATTATACTTCTGTCGAGAATAACTGCATTATATGGGTAATAATGCACGTTATATTGATAAAAATATAAGTAACAAGTATAATTATTACAGTTCTAGCGATAATAATTGCATAATATGGGTAATAATGCACGTTATATTGCTAACAATATAAGTAATAAGTATAATTATTACAGTTCTAGCGATAATAACTGCATAATATGGGTAATAATGCACGTTATATTGCTAACAATATAAGTAATAAGTATAATTATTACAGTTCTAGCGATAATAACTGCATTATATGGGTAATAATGCATGTTATATTGATAATAATATAAGTAATAAGTATAATTATTACAGTTCTAGCGATAATAACAGCATTATATGGGTAATAATGGATGTTATATTGATAATAACGGGAGTAATAAGTACAATTATTATAGTTCTAGCGATAATAAAAGTAAAATTTGGCTAATAGTGCATGTTTTATAGATAATAATACAAGTAATAAGTATATTTATTATAACTCTGTCGATAATAACTGCATTATATTGGTAATAATGCATGTTATATTGATAATAATATAAGTAATAAGTATAATTATTACAGTTCTAGCGATAATAACTGCATAATATGGGTAATAATGCACGTTATATTGCTAATAATATAAGTAGTAAGTATAATTATTACAGTTCTAGCAATAATAACTGCATTATATGGGCAATAATGGATGTTATATTGATAATATCGGGGGTAATAAGTATAAATATTATAGTTCTAGCGATAATAATAGTAAAATATGGCTAATAGTGCATGTTATATTGATAATAATAAAAGTAATAAGTATATTTATTATAGTTCTATCGATAGTAACTGCATTATATGCGTAATAATGCATGTTATATTGATAATATCGTGAGTAATAAGTATAATTATTATAGTTCTAGCGATAATAAAAGTAAAATATGGCTAATAGTGCATGTTATACTGATAATAATAAAAGTAATAAGTACATTTATTATAGTTCTATCGATAATAACTGCATAATATTTGTAATAATGCAAGTTATATTGATGATAATAAAAGTACTAAGTATATTTATTATAGTTCTATCGATAATAACTGCATAATATTTGTAATAATGCAAGTTATATTGATAATAATATAAGTAATAAGTATAATTATTACAGTTCTAGCGATAATAACTGCATTATATGGGTAATAATGGATGTTATATTGATAATATCGGGAGTAATAAGTATAAATATTATAGTTCTAGCGATAATAATAGTAAAATTTGGCTAATAGTGCATGTTATATTGATAATAATAAAAGTAATAAGAATATTCATTATACTTCTGTCGAGAATAACTGCATTATATGGGTAATAATGCACGTTATATTGATAATAATATAAGTAACAAGTATAATTATTACAGTTCTAGCGATAATAACTGCATAATATGGGTAATAATGCACGTTATATTGCTAACAATATAAGTAATAAGTATAATTATTACAGTTCTAGCGATAATAACTGCATAATATGGGTAATAATGCACGTTATATTGCTAACAATATAAGTAAGAAGTATAATTATTACAGTTCTAGCGATAATAACGGCATTATATGCGTAATAATGCATGTTATATTGATGATAATAAAAGTACTAAGTATATTTATTATAGTCCTAGCGATAATAACTGCATAATATGCGCAATAATGCATGTTATATTGATAATAATATAAGTAATAAGTATAATTATTACAGTTCTAGCGATAATAACTGCATTATATGGGTAATAATGCATGTTATATTGATAATAATATAAATAATAAGTATAATTATTACAGTTCTAGCGATAATAACTGCATTATATGGGTAATAATGGATGTTATATTGATGATAATAAAAGTAATACGTATATGTATTATAGTTCTAGCTGTAATAACTGCATAATATGGGTAATAATGCATGTTAAATTGATAATAATATAAGTAATAAGTATAATTATTACAGTTCTAGCGATAATAACTGCATTATATGGGTAATAATGGATGTTATATTGATAATATCGGGAGTAATAAGTATAAATATTATAGTTCTAGCGATAATAATAGTAAAATTTGGCTAATAGTGCATGTTATATTGATAATAATAAAAGTAATAAGAATATTCATTATACTTCTGTCGAGAATAACTGCATTATATGGGTAATAATGCACGTTATATTGATAATAATATAAGTAACAAGTATAATTATTACAGTTCTAGCGATAATAACTGCATAATGTGGGTAATAATGCACGTTATATTGCTAACAATATAAGTAATAAGTATAATTATTACAGTTCTAGCGATAATAACTGCATAATATGGGTAATAATGCACGTTATATTGCTAACAATATAAGTAATAAGTATAATTATTACAGTTCTAGCGATAATAACGGCATTATATGCGTAATAATGCATGTTATATTGATGATAATAAAAGTACTAAGTATATTTATTATAGTTCTAGCGATAATAACTGCATAATATGGGTAATAATGCATGTTAAATTGATAATAATATAAGTAATAAGTATAATTATTACAGTTCTAGCGATAATAACTGCATTATATGGGTAATAATGGATGTTATATTGATAATATCGGGAGTAATAAGTATAAATATTATAGTTCTAGCGATAATAATAGTAAAATTTGGCTAATAGTGCATGTTATATTGATAATAATAAAAGTAATAAGAATATTCATTATACTTCTGTCGAGAATAACTGCATTATATGGGTAATAATGCACGTTATATTGATAATAATATAAGTAACAAGTATAATTATTACAGTTCTAGCGATAATAACTGCATAATATGGGTAATAATGCACGTTATATTGCTAACAATATAAGTAATAAGTATAATTATTACAGTTCTAGCGATAATAACTGCATAATATGGGTAATAATGCACGTTATATTGCTAACAATATAAGTAATAAGTATAATTATTACAGTTCTAGCGATAATAACGGCATTATATGCGTAATAATGCATGTTATATTGATGATAATAAAAGTACTAAGTATATTTATTATAGTTCTAGCGATAATAACTGCATAATATGCGCAATAATGCATGTTATATTGATAATAATATAAGTAATAAGTATAATTATTACGGTTCTAGCGATAATAACTGCATTATATGGGTAATAATGCATGTTATATTGATAATAATATAAGTAATAAGTATAATTATTACAGTTCTAGCGATAATAACTGCATTATATGGGTAATAATGGATGTTATATTGATGATAATAAAAGTAATACGTATATGTATTATAGTTCTAGCTGTAAGAACTGCATAATATGGGTAATAATGCATGTTAAATTGATAATAATATAAGTAATAAGTATAATTATTACAGTTCTAGCGATAATAACTGCATTATATGGGTAATAATGGATGTTATATTGATAATATCGGGAGTAATAAGTATAAATATTATAGTTCTAGCTATAATAATAGTAAAATTTGGCTAATAGTGCATGTTATATTGATAATAATAAAAGTAATAAGAATATTCATTATACTTCTGTCGAGAATAACTGCATTATATGGGTAATAATGCACGTTATATTGATAATAATATAAGTAACAAGTATAATTATTACAGTTCTAGCGATAATAACTGCATAATATGGGTAATAATGCACGTTATATTGCTAACAATATAAGTAATAAGTATAATTATTACAGTTCTAGCGATAATAACTGCATAATATGGGTAATAACGCACGTTATATTGCTAACAATATAAGTAATAAGTATAATTATTACAGTTCTAGCGATAATAACGGCATTATATGCGTAATAATGCATGTTATATTGATGATAATAAAAGTACTAAGTATATTTATTATAGTTCTAGCGATAATAACTGCATAATATGCGCAATAATGCATGTTATATTGATAATAATATAAGTAATAAGTACAATTATTACGGTTCTAGCGATAATAACTGCATTATATGGGTAATAATGCATGTTATATTGATAATAATATAAGTAATAAGTATAATTATTACAGTTCTAGCGATAATAACTGCATTATATGGGTAATAATGGATGTTATATTGATGATAATAAAAGTAATACGTATATGTATTATAGTTCTAGCTGTAAGAACTGCATAATATGGGTAATAATGCATGTTAAATTGATAATAATATAAGTAATAAGTATAATTATTACAGTTCTAGCGATAATAACTGCATTATATGGGTAATAATGGATGTTACATTGATAATATCGGGAGTAATAAGTATAAATATTATAGTTCTAGCTATAATAATAGTAAAATTTGGCTAATAGTGCATGTTATATTGATAATAATAAAAGTAATAAGAATATTCATTATACTTCTGTCGAGAATAACTGCATTATATGGGTAATAATGCACGTTATATTGATAATAATATAAGTAACAAGTATAATTATTACAGTTCTAGCGATAATAACTGCATAATATGGGTAATAATGCACGTTATATTGCTAACAATATAAGTAATAAGTATAATTATTACAGTTCTAGCGATAATAACTGCATAATATGGGTAATAATGCACGTTATATTGCTAACAATATAAGTAATAAGTATAATTATTACAGTTCTAGCGATAATAACGGCATTATATGCGTAATAATGCATGTTATATTGATGATAATAAAAGTACTAAGTATATTTATTATAGTTCTAGCGATAATAACTGCATAATATGCGCAATAATGCATGTTATATTGATAATAATATAAGTAATAAGTATAATTATTACGGTTCTAGCGATAATAACTGCATTATATGGGTAATAATGCATGTTATATTGATAATAATATAAGTAATAAGTATAATTATTACAGTTCTAGCGATAATAACTGCATTATATGGGTAATAATGGATGTTATATTGATAATATCGGGAGTAATAGGTATAAATATTATAGTTCTAGCGATAATAATAGTAAAATATGGCTAATAGTGCATGTTATATTGATAATAATAAAAGTAATAAGTATATTTATTATAGTTCTATCGATAATAACTGCATTATATGCGTAATAATGCATGTTATATTGATGATAATAAAAGTACTAAGTATATTTATTATAGTTCTAGCGATAATAACTGCATAATATGCGCAATAATGCATGCTATATTGATAATAATATAAGTAATACGTATAATTATTATAGTTCTAGCTGTAATAACTGCATAATATGGGTAATAATGCATGTTAAATTCATAATAATATAAGTAATAAGTATAATTATTACAGTTCTAGCGATAATAACTGCATTATATGGGTAATAATGGATGTTATATTGATAATATCGGGAGTAATAAGTATATTTATTATAGTTCTAGCGATAATAACTGCATTATATGGGTAATAATGGATGTTATATTGATAATATCGGGAGTAATAAGTACAATTATTATAGTTCTAGCGATAATAAAAGTAAAATTTGGCTAAAAGTGCATGTTCTATTGATAATAATAAAAGTAATAAGTATATTTATTATACTTCTGTCGATAATAACTGCATTATATGGGTAATAATGCATGTTATATTGATAATAATATAAGTAATAAGTATAATTATTACAGTTCTAGCGATAATAACTGCATAATATGGGTAATAATGCACGTTATATTGCTAATAATATAAGTAGTAAGTATAATTATTACAGTTCTAGCGATAATAACTGCATTATATGGGTAATAATGGATGTTATATTGGTAATATCGGGAGTAATAAGTATAAATATTATAGTTCTAGCGATAATAATAGTAAAATATGGCTAATAGTGCATGTTATATTGATAATAATAAAAGAAATAAGTATATTTATTATAGTTCTATCGATAATAACTGCATTACATGCGTAATAATGCATGTTATATTGATGATAATAAAAGTAATACGTATATGTATTATAGTTCTAGCTGCAATAACTGCATAATACGGGTAATAATGCATGTTAAATTCATAATAATATAAGTAATAAGTATAATTATTACAGTTCTAGCGATAATAACTGCATTATATGGGTAATAATGGATGTTATATTGATAATATCGGGAGTAATAAGTATATTTATTATAGTTCTAGCGATAATAACTGCATTATATGGGTAATAATGGATGTTATATTGATAATATCGGGAGTAATAAGTATAAATATTACAGTTCTAGCGATAATAATAGTAAAATTTGGCTAATAGTGCATGTTATATTGATAATAATAAAAGTAATAAGTATATTTATTATACTTCTGTCGAGAATAACTGCATTATATGGGTAATAATGCATGTTATATTGATAATAATATAAGTAATAAGTATAATTATTACAGTTCTAGCGATAATATCTGCATAATATGCGCAATAGTGCATGTTATATTGATAATAATATAAGTAATAAGTATAATTATTACAGTTCTAGCGATAATAACTGCATAATATGGGTAATAATGCACGTTATATTGCTAATAATATAAGTAGTAAGTATAATTATTACAGTTCTAGCGATAATAACTGCATTATATGGGTAATAATGGATGTTATATTGATAATATCGGGAGTAATAAGTATATTTATTATAGTTCTAGCGATAATAACTGCATAATATGGGTAATAATGCACGTTATATTGCTAACAATATAAGTAATAAGTATAATTATTACAGTTCTAGCGATAATAACTGCATAATATGGGTAATAATGCACGTTATATTGCTAACAATATAAGTAATAAGTATAATTATTACAGTTCTAGCGATAATAACGGCATTATATGCGTAATAATGCATGTTATATTGATGATAATAAAAGTACTAAGTATATTTATTATATTTCTAGCGATAATAACTGCATAATATGCGCAATAATGCATGTTATATTGATAATAATATAAGTAATAAGTATAATTATTACAGTTCTAGCGATAATAACTGCATTATATGGGTAATAATGCATGTTATATTGATAATAATATAAGTAATAAGTATAATTATTACAGTTCTAGCGATAATAACTGCATTATATGGGTAATAATGGATGTTATATTGATAATATCGGGAGTAATAAGTATATTTATTATAGTTCTAGCGATAATAACTGCATTATATGGGTAATAATGGATGTTATATTGATAATATCGGGAGTAATAGGTATAATTATTACAGTTCTAGCGATAATAACTGCATAATATGGGTAATAATGCATGTTATATTGATAATAATATAAGTAATAAGTATAATTATTACAGTTCTAGCGATAATAACTGCATAATATGGGTAATAATGCACGTGAAATTGCTAATAATATAAGTAATAAGTATAATTATTACAGTTCTAGCGATAATAACTGCATTATATGGGTAATCATGGATGTTATATTGATAATATCGGGAGTAATAAGTATAAATATTACAGTTCTAGCGATAATAATAGAAAAATTTGGCTAATAGTGCATGTTATATTGATAATAATAAAAGTAATAAGTATATTTATTATACTTCTGTCGAGAATAACTGCATTATATGGGTAATAATGCATGTTATATTGATAATAATATAAGTAATAAGTATAATTATTACAGTTCTAGCGATAATATCTGCATAATATGCGCAATAATGCATGTTATATTGATAATAATATAAGTAATAAGTATAATTATTACAGTTCTAGCGATAATAACAGCATAATATGGGTAATAAACCACGTTATATTGCGTATAATATAAGTAGTAAGTATAATTATTACAGTTCTAGCGATAATAACTGCATTATATGGGTAATAATGGATGTTATATTGATAATATCGGGAGTAATAAGTATAAATATTATAGTTCTAGCGATAATAATAGTAAAATTTGGCTAATAGTGCATGTTATATTGATGATAATAAAAGTACTAAGTATATTTATTATAGTTCTGGCGATAATAACTGCATAATATGCGCAATAATGCATGTTATATTGATAATAATATAAGTAATAAGTATAATTATTACAGTTCTAGCGATAATAACTGCATTATATGGGTAATAATGGATGTTATATTGATAATAATATAAGTAATAAGTATAATTATTACAGTTCTAGCGATAATAACTGCATAATATGGGTAATAATGCATGTTATATTGATAATATCGGGAGGAATAAGTATAATTATTATAGTTCTAGCGATAATAATAGTAAAATATGGCTAATTGTGCATGTTATATTGATAATAATAAGAGTAACAAGTATATTTATTATAGTTCTATCGATAATAACTGCATAATATGGGTAATAATGCATGTTATATTGATGATAATTAAAGTACTAAGTATATTTATTATAGTTCTAGCGATAATAACTGCATAATATGCGCAATAATGCATGTTATATTGATAATAATATAATCACTAAGTATAATTATTACAGTTCTAGCGATAATAACTGCATAATATGGGTAATAATGCACGTTATATTGCTAACAATATAAGTAATAAGTATAATTATTACAGTTCTAGCGATAATAACTGCATTATATGGGTAATAATGGATGTTATATTGATAATATCGGGAGTAATAAGTATAAATATTATAGTTCTAGCGATAATAATAGTAAAATATGGCTAATAGTGCATGTTACATTGATAATAATAAAAGTAATAAGTATATTTATTATAGTTCTATCGATAATAACTGCATTATATGCGTAAAAATGCATGTTATATTGATGATAATAAAAGTAATACGTATATGTATTATAGTTCTAGCTGTAATAACTGTATAATATGGGTAATAATGCATGTTAAATTGATAATAATATAAGTAATAAGTATAATTATTACAGTTCTAGCGATAATAACTGCATTATATGGGTAATAATGGATGTTATATTGATAATATCGGGAGTAATAAGTATATTTATTATAGTTCTATCGATAATAACTGCATAATATGGGTAATAATGCATGTTATATTGATGATAATAAAAGTAATAAGTATAATTATTACAGTTCTAGCGATAATAACTGCATAATATGGGTAATAATGCACGTTATATTGCTAACAATATAAGTAATAAGTATAATTATTACAGTTCTAGCGATAATAACTGCATTATATGGGTAATAATGGATGTTATATTGATAATATCGGGAGTAATAGGTATAAATATTATAGTTCTAGCGATAATAATAGTAAAATATGGCTAATAGTGCATGTTATATTGATAATAATAAAAGTAATAAGTATATTTATTATAGTTCTATCGATAATAACTGCATTATATGCGTAATAATGCATGTTATATTGATGATAATAAAAGTACTAAGTATATTTATTATAGTTCTAGCGATAATAACTGCATAATATGGGTAATAATGCATGTTATATTGATGATAATAAAAGTACTAAGTATATTTATTATAGTTCTAGCGATAATATCTGCATAATATGCGCAATAATGCATGTTATATTGATAATAATATAAGTAATAAGTATAATTATTACAGTTCTAGCGATAATAACTGCCTAATATGGGTAATAATGCACGTTATATTGCTAACAATATAAGTAATAAGTATAATTATTACAGTTCTAGCGATATTAACTGCATTATATGGGTAATAATGCATGTTATTTTGATAATATCGGGAGTAATAAGTACAATTATTATAGTTCTAGCGATAATAAAAGTAAAATTTGGCTAAAAGTGCATGTTCTATTGATAATAATAAAAGTAATAAGTATATTTATTATACTTCTGTCGATAATAACTGCATTATATGGGTAATAATGCATGTTATATTGATAATAATATAAGTAATAAGTATAATTATTACAGTTCTAGCGATAATAACTGCATAATATGGGTAATAATGCACGTTATATTGCTAATAATATAAGTAGTAAGTATAATTATTACAGTTCTAGCGATAATAACTGCATTATATGGGTAATAATGGATGTTATATTGATAATATCGGGAGTAATAAGTATAAATATTATAGTTCTAGCGATAATAATAGTAAAATATGGCTAATAGTGCATGTTATATTGATAATAATAAAAGTAATAAGTATATTTATTATAGTTCTATCGATAATAACTGCATTATATGCGTAATAATGCATGTTATATTGATGATAATAAAAGTAATACGTATATGTATTATAGTTCTAGCTGCAATAACTGCATAATACGGGTAATAATGCATGTTAAATTCATAATAATATAAGTAATAAGTATAATTATTACAGTTCTAGCGATAATAACTGCATTATATGGGTAATAATGGATGTTATATTGATAATATCGGGAGTAATAAGTATATTTATTATAGTTCTAGCGATAATAACTGCATTATATGGGTAATAATGGATGTTATATTGATAATATCGGGAGTAATAAGTATAAATATTACAGTTCTAGCGATAATAATAGTAAAATTTGGCTAATAGTGCATGTTATATTGATAATAATAAAAGTAATAAGTATATTTATTATACTTCTGTCGAGAATAACTGCATTATATGGGTAATAATGCATGTTATATTGATAATAATATAAGTAATACGTATAATTATTATAGTTGTAGCTGTAATAACTGCATAATATGGGTAATAATGCATGTTAAATTCATAATAATATAAGTAATAAGTATAATTATTACAGTTCTAGCGATAATAACTGCATTATATGGGTAATAATGGATGTTATATTGATAATATCGGGAGTAATAAGTATATTTATTATAGTTCTAGCGATAATAACTGCATTATATGGGTAATAATGGATGTTATATTGATAATATCGGGAGTAATAAGTATAAATATTACAGTTCTAGCGATAATAATAGTAAAATTTGGCTAATAGTGCATGTTATATTTATAATAATAAAAGTAATAAGTATATTTATTATACTTCTGTCGAGAATAACTGCATTATATGGGTAATAATGCATGTTATATTGATAATAATATAAGTAATAAGTATAATTATTACAGTTCTAGCGATAATATCTGCATAATATGCGCAATAATGCATGTTATATTGATAATAATATAAGTAATAAGTATAATTATTACAGTTCTAGCGATAATAACAGCATAATATGGGTAATAAACCACGTTATATTGCGTATAATATAAGTAGTAAGTATAATTATTACAGTTCTAGCGATAATAACTGCATAATATGGGTAATAATGCACGTTATATTGCTAACAATATAAGTAATAAGTATAATTATTACAGTTCTAGCGATAATAACTGCATTATATGGGTAATAATGCATGTTATATTGATAATATCGGGAGTAATAAGTACAATTATTATAGTTCTAGCGATAATAAAAGTAAAATTTGGCTAATAGTGCATGTTATATTGATAATAATAAAAGTAATAAGTATATATATTATACTTCTGTCGATAATAACTGCATTATATGGGTAACAATGCATGTTATATTGATAATAATATAAGTAATAAGTATAATTATTGCAGTTCTAACGATAATAACTGCATAATATGGGTAATAATGCACGTTATATTGCTAATAATATAAGTAGTAAGTATAATTATTACAGTTCTAGCGATAATAACTGCATTATATGGGTAATAATGGATGCTATATTGATAATATCGGGAGTAATAAGTATAAATATTATAGTTCTAGCGATAATAATAGTAAAATATGGCTAATAGTGCATGTTATATTGATAATAATAAAAGTAATAAGTATATTTATTATAGTTCTATCGATAATAACTGCATTATATGCGTAATAATGCATGTTATATTGATGATAATAAAAGTAATACGTATATGTATTATAGTTCTAGCTGCAATAACTGCATAATACGGGTAATAATGCATGTTAAATTCATAATAATATAAGTAATAAGTATAATTATTACAGTTCTAGCGATAATAACTGCATTATATGGGTAATAATGGATGTTATATTGATAATATCGGGAGTAATAAGTATAAATATTATAGTTCTAGCGATAATAATAGTAAAATATGGCTAATAGTGCATGTTATATTGATAATAATAAAAGTAATAAGTATATTTATTATAGTTCTATCGATAATAACTGCATTATATGCGTAAAAATGCATGTTATATTGATGATAATAAAAGTAATACGTATATGTATTATAGTTCTAGCTGTAATAACTGTATAATATGGGTAATAATGCATGTTAAATTGATAATAATATAAGTAATAAGTATAATTATTACAGTTCTAGCGATAATAACTGCATTATATGGGTAATAATGGATGTTATATTGATAATATCGGGAGTAATAGGTATAAATATTATAGTTCTAGCGATAATAATAGTAAAATATGGCTAATAGTGCATGTTATATTGATAATAATAAAAGTAATAAGTATATTTATTATAGTTCTATCGATAATAACTGCATTATATGCGTAATAATGCATGTTATATTGATGATAATAAAAGTACTAAGTATATTTATTATAGTTCTAGCGATAATAACTGCATAATATGGGTAATAATGCATGTTATATTGATGATAATAAAAGTACTAAGTATATTTATTATAGTTCTAGCGATAATATCTGCATAATATGCGCAATAATGCATGTTATATTGATAATAATATAAGTAATAAGTATAATTATTACAGTTCTAGCGATAATAACTGCATAATATGGGTAATAATGCACGTTATATTGCTAACAATATAAGTAATAAGTATAATTATTACAGTTCTAGCGATATTAACTGCATTATATGGGTAATAATGCATGTTATTTTGATAATATCGGGAGTAATAAGTACAATTATTATAGTTCTAGCGATAATAAAAGTAAAATTTGGCTAAAAGTGCATGTTCTATTGATAATGATAAAAGTAATAAGTATATTTATTATACTTCTGTCGATAATAACTGCATTATATGGGTAATAATGCATGTTATATTGATAATAATATAAGTAATAAGTATAATTATTACAGTTCTAGCGATAATAACTGCATAATATGGGTAATAATGCACGTTATATTGCTAATAATATAAGTAGTAAGTATAATTATTACAGTTCTAGCGATAATAACTGCATTATATGGGTAATAATGGATGTTATATTGATAATATCGGGAGTAATAAGTATAAATATTATAGTTCTAGCGATAATAATAGTAAAATATGGCTAATCGTGCATGTTATATTGATAATAATAAAAGTAATAAGTATATTTATTATAGTTCTATCGATAATAACTGCATTATATGCGTAATAATGCATGTTATATTGATGATAATAAAAGTAATACGTATATGTATTATAGTTCTAGCTGCAATAACTGCATAATACGGGTAATAATGCATGTTAAATTCATAATAATATAAGTAATAAGTATAATTATTACAGTTCTAGCGATAATAACTGCATTATATGGGTAATAATGGATGTTATATTGATAATATCGGGAGTAATAAGTATATTTATTATAGTTCTAGCGATAATAACTGCATTATATGGGTAATAATGGATGTTATATTGATAATATCGGGAGTAATAAGTATAAATATTACAGTTCTAGCGATAATAATAGTAAAATTTGGCTAATAGTGCATGTTATATTGATAATAATAAAAGTAATAAGTATATTTATTATACTTCTGTCGAGAATAACTGCATTATATGGGTAATAATGCATGTTATATTGATAATAATATAAGTAATAAGTATAATTATTACAGTTCTAGCGATAATATCTGCATAATATGCGCAATAATGCATGTTATATTGATAATAATATAAGTAATAAGTATAATTATTACAGTTCTAGCGATAATAAGTGCATAATATGGGTAATAATGCACGTTATATTGCTAATAATATAAGTAGTAAGTATAATTATTACAGTTCTAGCGATAATAACTGCATTATATGGGTAATAATGGATGTTATATTGATGATAATAAAAGTAATACGTATATGTATTATAGTTCTAGCTGCAATAACTGCATAATACGGGTAATAATGCATGTTAAATTCATAATAATATAAGTAGTAAGTATAATTATTACAGTTCTAGCGATAATAACTGCATTATATGGGTAATAATGGATGTTATATTGATAATATCGGGAGTAATAAGTATAAATATTATAGTTCTAGCGACAATAATAGTAAAATATGGCTAATAGTGCATGTTATATTGATAATAATAAAAGTACTAAGTATATTTATTATAGTTCTATCGATAATAACTGCATTATATGCGTAATAATGCATGTTATATTGATGATAATAAAAGTAATACGTATATGTATTATAGTTCTAGCTGCAATAACTGCATAATACGGGTAATAATGCATGTTAAATTCATAATAATATAAGTAATAAGTATAATTATTACAGTTCTAGCGATAATAACTGCATTATATGGGTAATAATGGATGTTATATTGATAATATCGGGAGTAATAAGTATAAATATTATAGTTCTAGCGACAATAATAGTAAAATATGGCTAATAGTGCATGTTATATTGATAATAATAAAAGTAATAAGTATATTTATTATAGTTCTATCGATAATAACTGCATTATATGCGTAATAATGCATGTTATATTGATGATAATAAAAGTAATACGTATATGTATTATAGTTCTAGCTGCAATAACTGCATAATACGGGTAATAATGCATGTTAAATTCATAATAATATAAGTAATAAGTATAATTATTACAGTTCTAGCGATAATAACTGCATTATGTGGGTAATAATGGATGTTATATTGATAATATCGGGAGTAATAAGTATATTTATTATAGTTCTAGCGATAATAACTGCATTATATGGGTAATAATAGATGTTATATTGATAATATCGGGAGTAATAAGTATAAATATTACAGTTCTAGCGATAATAATAGTAAAATTTGGCTAATAGTGCATGTTATATTGATAATAATAAAAGTAATAAGTATATTTATTATACTTCTGTCGAGAATAACTGCATTATATGGGTAATAATGCATGTTATATTGATAATAATATAAGTAATAAGTATAATTATTATAGTTCTATCGATAATAACTGCATTATATGCGTAATAATGCATGTTATATTGATGATAATAAAAGTACTAAGTATATTTATTATAGTTCTAGCGATAATAACTGCATAATATGGGTAATAATGCATGTTATATTGATGATAATAAAAGTACTAAGTATATTTATTATAGTTCTAGCGATAATATCTGCATAATATGCGCAATAATGCATGTTATATTGATAATAATATAAGTAATAAGTATAATTATTACAGTTCTAGCGATAATAACTGCATAATATGGGTAATAATGCACGTTATATTGCTAATAGTATAAGTAGTAAGTATAATTATTACAGTTCTAGCGATAATAACGGCATTATATGGGTAATAATGGATGTTATATTGATAATATCGGGAGTAATAAGTATAAATATTATAGTGCTAGCGATAATAATAGTAAAAAATGGCTAAAAGTGCATGTTCTATTGATAATAATAAAAGTAATAAGTATATTTATTATACTTCTGTCGATAATAACTGCATTATATGGGTAATAATGCATGTTATATAGATAATAATAAAAGTAATAAGTATATTTATTATAGTTCTATCGATAATAACTGCATAATATGGGTAATAATGCATGTTATATTGATGATAATAAAAGTACTAAGTATATTTATTATAGTTCTGGCGATAATAACTGCATAATATGCGCAATAATGCATGTTATATTGATAATAATATAAGTAATAAGAATAATTATTACAGTTCTAGCGATAATAACTGCATAATATGGGTAATAATGCACGTTATATTGCTAACAATATAAGTAATAAGTATAATTATTACAGTTCTAGCGATATTAACTGCATTATATGGGTAATAATGCATGTTATTTTGATAATATCGGGAGTAATAAGTACAATTATTATAGTTCTAGCGATAATAAAAGTAAAATTTGGCTAAAAGTGCATGTTCTATTGATAATAATAAAAGTAATAAGTATATTTATTATACTTCTGTCGATAATAACTGCATTATATGGGTAATAATGCATGTTATATTGATAATAATATAAGTAATAAGTATAATTATTACAGTTCTAGCGATAATAACTGCATAATATGGGTAATAATGCACGTTATATTGCTAATAATATAAGTAGTAAGTATAATTATTACAGTTCTAGCGATAATAACTGCATTATATGGGTAATAATGGATGTTATATTGATAATATCGGGAGTAATAAGTATAAATATTATAGTTCTAGCGACAATAATAGTAAAATATGGCTAATAGTGCATGTTATATTGATAATAATAAAAGTAATAAGTATATTTATTATAGTTCTATCGATAATAACTGCATTATATGCGTAATAATGCATGTTATATTGATGATAATAAAAGTAATACGTATATGTATTATAGTTCTAGCTGCAATAACTGCATAATACGGGTAATAATGCATGTTAAATTCATAATAATATAAGTAATAAGTATAATTATTACAGTTCTAGCGATAATAACTGCATTATATGGGTAATAATGGATGTTATATTGATAATATCGGGAGTAATAAGTATATTTATTATAGTTCTAGCGATAATAACTGCATTATATGGGTAATAATAGATGTTATATTGATAATATCGGGAGTAATAAGTATAAATATTACAGTTCTAGCGATAATAATAGTAAAATTTGGCTAATAGTGCATGTTATATTGATAATAATAAAAGTAATAAGTATATTTATTATACTTCTGTCGAGAATAACTGCATTATATGGGTAATAATGCATGTTATATTGATAATAATATAAGTAATAAGTATAATTATTACAGTTCTAGCGATAATATCTGCATAATATGCGCAATAATGCAAGTTATATTGATAATAATATAAGTAATAAGTATAATTATTACAGTTCTAGCGATAATAAGTGCATAATATGGGTAATAATGCACGTTATATTGCTAATAATATAAGTAGTAAGTATAATTATTACAGTTCTAGCGATAATAACTGCATTATATGGGTAATAATGGATGTTATATTGATAATATCGGGAGTAATAAGTATAAATATTATAGTTCTAGCGATAATAATAGTAAAATTTAGCTAATAGTGCATGTTATATTGATGATAATAAAAGTACTAAGTATATTTATTATAGTTCTGGCGATAATAACTGCATAATATGCGCAATAATGCATGTTATATTGATAATAATATAAGTAATAAGTATAATTATTACAGTTCTAGCGATAATAACTGCATTATATGGGTAATAATGGATGTTATATTGATAATAATATAAGAAATAAGTATAATTATTACAGTTCTAGCGATAATAACTGCATAATATGGGTAATAATGCATGTTATATTGATAAAGATATAAGTAATAACTATAATTATTACGGTTGTAGCGATAATAACTGCATTATATGGGTAATAATGCATGTTACATTGATAATATCGGGAGGAATAAGTATAATTATTATAGTTCTAGCGATAATAATAGTAAAATATGGCTAATTGTGCATGTTATATTGATAATAATAAGAGTAACAAGTATATTTATTATAGTTCTATCGATAATAACTGCATAATATGGGTAATAATGCATGTTATATTGATGATAATAAAAGTACTAAGTATATTTATTATAGTTCTAGCGATAATAACTGCATAATATGCGCAATAATGCATGTTATATTGATAATAATATAATCAATAAGTATAATTATTACAGTTCTAGCGATAATAACTGCATAATATGGGTAATAATGCACGTTATATTGCTAACAATATAAGTAATAAGTATAATTATTACAGTTCTAGCGATAATAACTGCATTATATGGGTAATAATGGATGTTATATTGATAATATCGGGAGTAATAGGTATAAATATTATAGTTCTAGCGATAATAATAGTAAAATATAGCTAATAGTGCATGTTATATTGATAATAATAAAAGTAATAAGTATATTTATTATAGTTCTATCGATAATAACTGCATTATATGCGTAATAATGCATGTTATATTGATGATAATAAAAGTACTAAGTATATTTATTATAGTTCTAGCGATAATAACTGCATAATATGGGTAATAATGCATGTTATATTGATGATAATAAAAGTACTAAGTATATTTATTATAGTTCTAGCGATAATATCTGCATAATATGCGCAATAATGCATGTTATATTGATAATAATATAAGTAATAAGTATAATTATTACAGTTCTAGCGATAATAACTGCATAATATGGGTAATAATGCACGTTATATTGCTAATAGTATAAGTAGTAAGTATAATTATTACAGTTCTAGCGATAATAACGGCATTATATGGGTAATAATGGATGTTATATTGATAATATCGGGAGTAATAAGTATAAATATTATAGTGCTAGCGATAATAATAGTAAAAAATGGCTAATAGTGCATGTTATATAGATAATAATAAAAGTAATAAGTATATTTATTATAGTTCTATCGATAATAACTGCATAATATGGGTAATAATGCATGTTATATTGATGATAATAAAAGTACTAAGTATATTTATTATAGTTCTAGCGATAATAACTGCATAATATGCGCAATAATGCATGTTATATTGATAATAATATAATCAATAAGTATAATTATTACAGTTCCAGCGATAATAACTGCATAATATGGGTAATAATGCACGTTATATTGCTAACAATATAAGTAATAAGTATAATTATTACAGTTCTAGCGATAATAACTGCATTATATGGGTAATAATGGATGTTATATTGATAATATCGGGAGTAATAAGTATATTTATTATAGTTCTAGCGATAATAACTGCATTATATGGGTAATAATGGATGTTATATTGATAATATCGGGAGTAATAAGTATAAATATTACAGTTCTAGCGATAATAAAAGTAAAATTTGGCTAAAAGTGCATGTTCTATTGATAATAATAAAAGTAATAAGTATATTTATTATACTTCTGTCGATAATAACTGCATTATATGGGTAATAATGCATGTTATATTGATAATAATATAAGTAATAAGTATAATTATTACAGTTCTAGCGATAATAACTGCATAATATGGGTAATAATGCACGTTATATTGCTAATAATATAAGTAGTAAGTATAATTATTACAGTTCTAGCGATAATAACTGCATTATATGGGTAATAATGGATGTTATATTGATAATATCGGGAGTAATAAGTATAAATATTATAGTTCTAGCGACAATAATAGTAAAATATGGCTAATAGTGCATGTTATATTGATAATAATAAAAGTAATAAGTATATTTATTATAGTTCTATCGATAATAACTGCATTATATGCGTAATAATGCATGTTATATTGATGATAATAAAAGTAATACGTATATGTATTATAGTTCTAGCTGCAATAACTGCATAATACGGGTAATAATGCATGTTAAATTCATAATAATATAAGTAATAAGTATAATTATTACAGTTCTAGCGATAATAACTGCATTATATGGGTAATAATGGATGTTATATTGATAATATCGGGAGTAATAAGTATATTTATTATAGTTCTAGCGATAATAACTGCATTATATGGGTAATAATGGATGTTATATTTATAATATCGGGAGTAATAAGTATAAATATTACAGTTCTAGCGATAATAATAGTAAAATTTGGCTAATAGTGCATGTTATATTGATAATAATAAAAGTAATAAGTATATTTATTATACTTCTGTCGAGAATAACTGCATTATATGGGTAATAATGCATGTTATATTGATAATAATATAAGTAATAAGTATAATTATTACAGTTCTAGCGATAATATCTGCATAATATGCGCAATAATGCATGTTATATTGATAATAATATAAGTAATAAGTATAATTATTACAGTTCTAGCGATAATAAGTGCATAATATGGGTAATAATGCACGTTATATTGCTAATAATATAAGTAGTAAGTATAATTATTACAGTTCTAGCGATAATAACTGCATTATATGGGTAATAATGGATGTTATATTGATAATATCGGGAGTAATAAGTATAAATATTACAGTTCTAGCGATAATAATAGTAAAATTTGGCTAATAGTGCATGTTATATTGATAATAATAAAAGTAATAAGTATATTTATTATACTTCTGTCGAGAATAACTGCATTATATGGGTAATAATGCATGTTATATTGATAATAATATAAGTAATAAGTATAATTATTACAGTTCTAGCGATAATAACTGCATTATATGGGTAATAATGCATGTTATATTGATAATATCGGGAGTAATAAGTACAATTATTATAGTTCTAGCGATAATAAAAGTAAAATTTGGCTAATAGTGCATGTTATATTGATAATAATAAAAGTAATAAGTATATTTATTATACTTCTGTCGATAATAACAGCATTATATGGGTAACAATGCATGTTATATTGATAATAATATAAGTAATAAGTACAATTATTGCAGTTCTAGCGATAATAACTGCATAATATGGGTAATAATGCACGTTATATTGCTAATAATATAAGTAGTAAGTATAATTATTACAGTTCTAGCGATAATAACTGCATTATATGGGTAATAATGGATGCTATATTGATAATATCGGGAGTAATAAGTATAAATATTATAGTTCTAGCGATAATAATAGTAAAATATGGCTAATAGTGCATGTTATATTGATAATATCGGGAGTAATAACTATAATTATTATAGTTCTAGCGATAATAATAGTAAAATATGGCTAATAGTGCATGTTATATTGATAATAATAAAAGTAATAAGTATATTTATTACAGTTCTAGTGATAATAACTGCATTATATGGGTAATAATGCACGTTATATTGCCAATAATATCAGTAATAAGTATAATTATTACAGTTCTCGCGATAATAACTGCATTATATGGGCAATACTGCATGTTATACTGATAATAATAAAAGTAATAAGTATATTTATTATAGTTCTATCGATAATAACTGCATAATATGGGTAATAATGCATGTTATATTGATGATAATAAAAGTAGTAAGTATATTTATTACAGTTCTATCGATAATAACTGCATAATATGGGTAATAATGCATGTTATATTGATAATATCGGGAGTAATATGTATAATTATTACAGTTCTAGCGATAATAACTGCATTATATGGGTAATAATGGATGTTATATTGATAATATCGGGAGTAATAAGTATATTTATTATAGTTCTATCAATAATAACTGCATAATATGGGTAATAATGCATGTTATATTGATGATAATAAAAGTAATACGTATATTTATTATAGTTCTAGCGATAATAACTGCATAATATGGGTAATAATGCATGTTATATTGATGATAATAAAAGTAGTAAGAATATTTATTACAGTTCTATCGATAATAACTGCATAATATGGGTAATAATGCATGTTATATTGATAATATCGGGAGTAATATGTATAATTATTAAAGTTCTAGCGATAATAATGGTAAAATATGGCTAATAGTGCATGCTATATTGATAATAATAAAAGTAATAAGTATATTTATTATAGTTCTATCGATAATAACTGCATAATATGGGTAATAATGCATGTTATATTGATGATAATAAAAGTAATACGTATATTTATTATAGTTCTAGCGATAATAGCTGCATAATATGGGTAATAATGCGTGTTATATTTATAATAATATAAGTAATAAGTATATTTATTACAGTTCTAGCGATAATAGCTGCATTATATGCGTAATAATTCATGTTATATTGATAATATTCGGAGTAATAAGTATAATTATTATAGTTTTAGCGATAATAATAGTAAAATATGGCTAATAGTGCCTGTTATATTGATAATAATAAAAGTAATAAGTATATTTATTATAGTTCTGTCGATAATAACTGCATTATATGGGTAATAATGCATGTTATATTGATAATAATATAAGTAATAAGTATAATTATTATAGTTCTAGCGATAATACTAGTAAAATATGGCTAAGAGTGCGTGTTATATTGATAATAATAAAAGTAATAAGTACATTTATTATACTTCTATCGATCATAACTGCATAGTATGGGTAATAATGCACGTTATATTGCTAATAATATAAGTAATAAGTATAATTATTACAGTTCTACCGATAATAACTGCATTATATGGGCAATAATGCATGTTATACTGATAATAATAAAAGTAATAAGTATATTTATTATAGTTCTATCGATAATAACTGCATAATATGGGTAATAATGCATGTTATATTGATGATAATGAAAGTAGTGTGTATATTCATTACAGTTCTAGCGATAGTAACTGCATTATATGCGTAATAATGCATGTTATATTGATAATATCGGGAGTAATAAGTATAATTATTACAGTTCTAGAAATAATAATAGTAAAATATGGCTAATAGTGCATGTTATATTGATAATAATAAAAGTAATATGTATATTTATTACAGTTCTGTCGATAATAACTGCATAATATGGGTAATAATGCATGTTATATTGATGATAATAAAAGTACCAAGTATATTTATTATAGTTCTAGCGATAATAACTGCATAATATGGGTAATAATGCATGTTATATTAATAATAATACAAGTAATAAGTATAATTATTACAGTTCTAGCGATAATAACTGCATTATATGGGTAATAATGCATGTTATATTCATGATAATAAAAGTAATACGTATATTTATTATAGTTCTAGCGATAATAACTGCATAATATGGGTAATAATGCATGTTATATTGATGATAATAAAAGTAGTATGTATATTTATTACAGTTCTAGCGATAATAACTGCATTATATGCGTAATAATGCCTGTTATATTGATAATATCGGGAGTAATAACTATAATTATTATAGTTCTAGCGATAATAATAGTAAAATATGGCTAATAGTGCATTTTATATCGATAATAATAAAAGTAATAAGTATATTTATTACAGTTCTATCGATAATAACTGCATAATATGGGTAATAATGCATGTTATATTGGTAATATCGGGAGTAATAAGTATAAATATTATAGTTCTAGCGATAATAATATTAAAATATGGCTAATAGTGCATGTTATATTGATAATAATAAAAGTAATAAGTATATTTGTTATAGTTCGATCGATAATAACTGCATTATATGCGTAATAATGCCTGTTATATTGATAATATCGGGAGTAATAGGTATAAATATTATAGTTCTAGCGATAATAATAGTAAAATATGGCTAATAGTGCATGTTATATTGATAATAATAAAAGTAATAAGTATATTTATTATAGTTCTATCGATAATAACTGCATTATATGCGTAATAATGCATGTTATATTGATGATAATAAAAGTACTAAGTATATTTATTATAGTTCTAGCGATAATAACTGCATAATATGGGTAATAATGCATGTTATATTGATGATAATAAAAGTACTAAGTATATTTATTATAGTTCTAGCGATAATATCTGCATAATATGCGCAATAATGCATGTTATATTGATAATAATATAAGTAATAAGTATAATTATTACAGTTCTAGCGATAATAACTGCATAATATGGGTAATAATGCACGTTATATTGCTAATAGTATAAGTAGTAAGTATAATTATTACAGTTCTAGCGATAATAACGGCATTATATGGGTAATAATGGATGTTATATTGATAATATCGGGAGTAATAAGTATAAATATTATAGTGCTAGCGATAATAATAGTAAAAAATGGCTAATAGTGCATGTTATATAGATAATAATAAAAGTAATAAGTATATTTATTATAGTTCTATCGATAATAACTGCATAATATGGGTAATAATGCATGTTATATTGATGATAATAAAAGTACTAAGTATATTTATTATAGTTCTAGCGATAATAACTGCATAATATGCGCAATAATGCATGTTATATTGATAATAATATAATCAATAAGTATAATTATTACAGTTCCAGCGATAATAACTGCATAATATGGGTAATAATGCACGTTATATTGCTAACAATATAAGTAATAAGTATAATTATTACAGTTCTAGCGATAATAACTGCATTATATGGGTAATAATGGATGTTATATTGATAATATCGGGAGTAATAAGTATATTTATTATAGTTCTAGCGATAATAACTGCATTATATGGGTAATAATGGATGTTATATTGATAATATCGGGAGTAATAAGTATAAATATTACAGTTCTAGCGATAATAAAAGTAAAATTTGGCTAAAAGTGCATGTTCTATTGATAATAATAAAAGTAATAAGTATATTTATTATACTTCTGTCGATAATAACTGCATTATATGGGTAATAATGCATGTTATATTGATAATAATATAAGTAATAAGTATAATTATTACAGTTCTAGCGATAATAACTGCATAATATGGGTAATAATGCACGTTATATTGCTAATAATATAAGTAGTAAGTATAATTATTACAGTTCTAGCGATAATAACTGCATTATATGGGTAATAATGGATGTTATATTGATAATATCGGGAGTAATAAGTATAAATATTATAGTTCTAGCGACAATAATAGTAAAATATGGCTAATAGTGCATGTTATATTGATAATAATAAAAGTAATAAGTATATTTATTATAGTTCTATCGATAATAACTGCATTATATGCGTAATAATGCATGTTATATTGATGATAATAAAAGTAATACGTATATGTATTATAGTTCTAGCTGCAATAACTGCATAATACGGGTAATAATGCATGTTAAATTCATAATAATATAAGTAATAAGTATAATTATTACAGTTCTAGCGATAATAACTGCATTATATGGGTAATAATGGATGTTATATTGATAATATCGGGAGTAATAAGTATATTTATTATAGTTCTAGCGATAATAACTGCATTATATGGGTAATAATGGATGTTATATTTATAATATCGGGAGTAATAAGTATAAATATTACAGTTCTAGCGATAATAATAGTAAAATTTGGCTAATAGTGCATGTTATATTGATAATAATAAAAGTAATAAGTATATTTATTATACTTCTGTCGAGAATAACTGCATTATATGGGTAATAATGCATGTTATATTGATAATAATATAAGTAATAAGTATAATTATTACAGTTCTAGCGATAATATCTGCATAATATGCGCAATAATGCATGTTATATTGATAATAATATAAGTAATAAGTATAATTATTACAGTTCTAGCGATAATAAGTGCATAATATGGGTAATAATGCACGTTATATTGCTAATAATATAAGTAGTAAGTATAATTATTACAGTTCTAGCGATAATAACTGCATTATATGGGTAATAATGGATGTTATATTGATAATATCGGGAGTAATAAGTATAAATATTACAGTTCTAGCGATAATAATAGTAAAATTTGGCTAATAGTGCATGTTATATTGATAATAATAAAAGTAATAAGTATATTTATTATACTTCTGTCGAGAATAACTGCATTATATGGGTAATAATGCATGTTATATTGATAATAATATAAGTAATAAGTATAATTATTACAGTTCTAGCGATAATAACTGCATTATATGGGTAATAATGCATGTTATATTGATAATATCGGGAGTAATAAGTACAATTATTATAGTTCTAGCGATAATAAAAGTAAAATTTGGCTAATAGTGCATGTTATATTGATAATAATAAAAGTAATAAGTATATTTATTATACTTCTGTCGATAATAACAGCATTATATGGGTAACAATGCATGTTATATTGATAATAATATAAGTAATAAGTACAATTATTGCAGTTCTAGCGATAATAACTGCATAATATGGGTAATAATGCACGTTATATTGCTAATAATATAAGTAGTAAGTATAATTATTACAGTTCTAGCGATAATAACTGCATTATATGGGTAATAATGGATGCTATATTGATAATATCGGGAGTAATAAGTATAAATATTATAGTTCTAGCGATAATAATAGTAAAATATGGCTAATAGTGCATGTTATATTGATAATATCGGGAGTAATAACTATAATTATTATAGTTCTAGCGATAATAATAGTAAAATATGGCTAATAGTGCATGTTATATTGATAATAATAAAAGTAATAAGTATATTTATTACAGTTCTAGTGATAATAACTGCATTATATGGGTAATAATGCACGTTATATTGCCAATAATATCAGTAATAAGTATAATTATTACAGTTCTCGCGATAATAACTGCATTATATGGGCAATACTGCATGTTATACTGATAATAATAAAAGTAATAAGTATATTTATTATAGTTCTATCGATAATAACTGCATAATATGGGTAATAATGCATGTTATATTGATGATAATAAAAGTAGTAAGTATATTTATTACAGTTCTATCGATAATAACTGCATAATATGGGTAATAATGCATGTTATATTGATAATATCGGGAGTAATATGTATAATTATTACAGTTCTAGCGATAATAACTGCATTATATGGGTAATAATGGATGTTATATTGATAATATCGGGAGTAATAAGTATATTTATTATAGTTCTATCAATAATAACTGCATAATATGGGTAATAATGCATGTTATATTGATGATAATAAAAGTAATACGTATATTTATTATAGTTCTAGCGATAATAACTGCATAATATGGGTAATAATGCATGTTACATTGATGATAATAAAAGTAGTAAGAATATTTATTACAGTTCTATCGATAATAACTGCATAATATGGGTAATAATGCATGTTATATTGATAATATCGGGAGTAATATGTATAATTATTAAAGTTCTAGCGATAATAATGGTAAAATATGGCTAATAGTGCATGCTATATTGATAATAATAAAAGTAATAAGTATATTTATTATAGTTCTATCGATAATAACTGCATAATATGGGTAATAATGCATGTTATATTGATGATAATAAAAGTAATACGTATATTTATTATAGTTCTAGCGATAATAGCTGCATAATATGGGTAATAATGCGTGTTATATTTATAATAATATAAGTAATAAGTATATTTATTACAGTTCTAGCGATAATAGCTGCATTATATGCGTAATAATTCATGTTATATTGATAATATTCGGAGTAATAAGTATAATTATTATAGTTTTAGCGATAATAATAGTAAAATATGGCTAATAGTGCCTGTTATATTGATAATAATAAAAGTAATAAGTATATTTATTATAGTTCTGTCGATAATAACTGCATTATATGGGTAATAATGCATGTTATATTGATAATAATATAAGTAATAAGTATAATTATTATAGTTCTAGCGATAATACTAGTAAAATATGGCTAAGAGTGCGTGTTATATTGATAATAATAAAAGTAATAAGTACATTTATTATACTTCTATCGATCATAACTGCATAGTATGGGTAATAATGCACGTTATATTGCTAATAATATAAGTAATAAGTATAATTATTACAGTTCTACCGATAATAACTGCATTATATGGGCAATAATGCATGTTATACTGATAATAATAAAAGTAATAAGTATATTTATTATAGTTCTATCGATAATAACTGCATAATATGGGTAATAATGCATGTTATATTGATGATAATGAAAGTAGTGTGTATATTCATTACAGTTCTAGCGATAGTAACTGCATTATATGCGTAATAATGCATGTTATATTGATAATATCGGGAGTAATAAGTATAATTATTACAGTTCTAGAAATAATAATAGTAAAATATGGCTAATAGTGCATGTTATATTGATAATAATAAAAGTAATATGTATATTTATTACAGTTCTGTCGATAATAACTGCATAATATGGGTAATAATGCATGTTATATTGATGATAATAAAAGTAATACGTATATTTATTATAGTTCTAGCGATAATAACTGCATAATATGGGTAATAATGCATGTTATATTAATAATAATACAAGTAATAAGTATAATTATTACAGTTCTAGCGATAATAACTGCATTATATGGGTAATAATGCATGTTATATTCATGATAATAAAAGTAATACGTATATTTATTATAGTTCTAGTGATAATAACTGCATAATATGGGTAATAATGCATGTTATATTGATGATAATAAAAGTAGTATGTATATTTATTACAGTTCTAGCGATAATAACTGCATTATATGCGTAATAATGCCTGTTATATTGATAATATCGGGAGTAATAACTATAATTATTATAGTTCTAGCGATAATAATAGTAAAATATGGCTAATAGTGCATTTTATATCGATAATAATAAAAGTAATAAGTATATTTATTACAGTTCTATCGATAATAACTGCATAATATGGGTAATAATGCATGTTATATTGGTAATATCGGGAGTAATAAGTATAAATATTATAGTTCTAGCGATAATAATATTAAAATATGGCTAATAGTGCATGTTATATTGATAATAATAAAAGTAATAAGTATATTTGTTATAGTTCGATCGATAATAACTGCATAATATGGGTAATAATGCTGTTATATTGATAATAATATAAGTAATAAGTATAATTATTACAGTTCCAGCGATAATAACTGCATTATATGGGTAATAATGGATGTTATATTGATGATAATAAAAGTAGTAAGTATATTTATTACAGTTCTAGCGATAATAACTGCATTATATGGGTAATAATGGATGTTATATTGATAATATCGGGAGTAATACGTATATTTATTATAGTTCTATCGATAATAACTGCATAATATGGGTAATAATGCATGTTATATTGATGATAATGAAAGTAGTGTGTATATTCATTACAGTTCTAGCGATAGTAACTGCATTATATGCGTAATAATGCATGTTATATTGATAATATCGGGAGTAATAAGTATAATTATTACAGTTCTAGAAATAATAATAGTAAAATATGGCTAATAGTGCATGTTATATTGATAATAATAAAAGTAATATGTATATTTATTACAGTTCTGTCGATAATAACTGCATAATATGGGTAATAATGCATGTTATATTGATGATAATAAAAGTAATACGTATATTTATTATAGTTCTAGCGATAATAACTGCATAATATGGGTAATAATGCATGTTATATTAATAATAATACAAGTAATAAGTATAATTATTACAGTTCTAGCGATAATAACTGCATTATATGGGTAATAATGCATGTTATATTCATGATAATAAAAGTAATACGTATATTTATTATAGTTCTAGCGATAATAACTGCATAATATGGGTAATAATGCATGTTATATTGATGATAATAAAAGTAGTATGTATATTTATTACAGTTCTAGCGATAATAACTGCATTATATGCGTAATAATGCCTGTTATATTGATAATATCGGGAGTAATAACTATAATTATTATAGTTCTAGCGATAATAATAGTAAAATATGGCTAATAGTGCATGTTATATCGATAATAATAAAAGTAATAAGTATATTTATTACAGTTCTATCGATAATAACTGCATAATATGGGTAATAATGCATGTTATATTGGTAATATCGGGAGTAATAAGTATAAATATTATAGTTCTAGCGATAATAGTAGTAAAAAATGGCTAATAGTGCATGTTATATTGATGATAATATAAGTAATACGTATATTTATTATAGTTCTAGCGATAATAACTGCATAATATGGGTAATAATGCATGTTATATTGATGATAATAAAAGTAGTGTGTATATTCATTACAGTTCTAGCGATAATAACTGCATTATATGAGTAATAATGCATGTTATATTGATAATATCGGGAGTAATAGGTATAATTATTACAGTTCTAGAAATAATAATAGTAAAATATGGCTAATAGTGCATGTTATATTGATAATAATAAAAGTAATATGTATATTTATTACAGTTCTGTCGATAATAACTGCATAATATGGGTAATAATGCATGTTATATTGATGATAATAAAAGTAATACGTATATTTATTATAGTACTAGCGATAATAACTGCATAATATGGGTAATAATGCATGTTATATTAATAATAATACAAGTAATAGGTATAATTATTACAGTTCTAGCGATAATAACTGCATTATATGGGTAATAATGCATGTTATATTGATGATAATAAAAGTAATACGTATATTTATTATAGTTCTAGCGATAATAACTGCATAATATGGGTAATAATGCATGTTATATTGATGATAATAAAAGTAGTAAGTATATTTATTACAGTTCTAGCGATAGTAACTGCATTATATGCGTAATGATGCCTGTTATATTGATAATATCGGGAGTAATAACTATAATTATTATAGTTCTAGCGATAATAATAGTAAAATATGGCTAATAGTGCATGTTATATCGATAATAATAAAAGTAATAAGTATATTTATTACAGTTCTTTCGATAATAACTGCATAATATGGGTAATAATGCATGTTATATTGGTAATATCGGGAGTAATAAGTATAAATATTATAGTTCTAGCGATAATAATAGTAAAATATGGCTAATAGTGCATGTTATATTGATAATAATAAAAGTAATAAGTATATTTGTTATAGTTCGATCGATAATAATTGCATAATATGGGTAATAATGCTGTTATATTGATAATAATATAAGTAATAAGTATAATTATTACAGTTCCAGCGATAATAACTGCATTATATGGGTAATAATGGATGTTATATTGATAATATCGGGAGTAATAAATATATTTATTATAGTTCTATCAATAATAACTGCATAATATTCGTAATAATGCATGTTATATTGATGATAATAAAAGTAATACGTATATTTATTATAGTTCTATCGATAATAACTGCATAATATGGGTAATAATGCATGTTATATTGATGATAATCAAAGTAACACGTATATTTATTATATTTCTAGCTATAATAACTGCATAATATGGGTAATAATGCATGTAATATTGATAATAATATAAGTAATAAGTATTTTTATTACAGTTCTATCGATAATAACTGCATAATATGGGTACTAATGCATGTTATGTTGATGATAATAAAAGTAATACGTATATTTATTATAGTTCTAGCGATTATAACTGCATAATATGGGTAATAATGCATGTTATATTGATGATAATAAAAGTAATACGTATATTTATTATAGTTCTGGCGATAATAACTGCATTATATGCGTAATAATGCATGTTACATAGATGATATCGCCAGTAATAAGTATAATTATTACAGTTCTAGCGATAATAACTGCATTATATGGGTAATCATGGATGTTATATTGATAATATCGGGAGTAATAAGTATAATTATTATAGTTCTAGCGATAATAATAGTAAAATATGGCTAATAGTGCATGTTATATTGATAATAATAAAAATAATTAGTATATTTATTACAGTTCTATCGATAATAACTGCATAATACGGGTAATAATACATGTTATATTGATGATAATAAAAGTAATACGTATATTCATTATAGTTCTAGCGATAATAACTGCATTATATGGGTAATAATGCACGTTATATTGCCAATAATATAAGTAATAAGTATAATTATTACAGTTCTCGCGATAATAACTGCATTATATGGGCAATACTGCATGTTATACTGATAATAATAAAAGTAATAAGTATATTTATTATAGTTCTATCGATAATAACTGCATAATATGGGTAATAATGCATGTTATATTGATGATAATGAAAGTAGTGGGTATATTCATTACTGTTCTAGCGATAATAACTGCATTATATGCGTAATAATGCATGTTATATTGATAATATCGGGAGTAATAAGTATAATTATTACAGTTCTAGAAATAATAATAGTAAAATATGGCTAATAGTGCATGTTATATTGATAATAATAAAAGTAATATGTATATTTATTACAGTTCTGTCGATAATAACTGCATAATATGGGTAATAATGCATGTTATATCGATAATAATAAAAGTAATAAGTATATTTATTACAGTTCTATCGATAATAACTGCATAATATGGGTAATAATGCATGTTATATTGGTAATATCGGGAGTAATAAGTATAAATATTATAGTTCTAGCGATAATAATAGTAAAATATGGCTAATAGTGCATGTTATATTGATAACAATAAAAGTAATAAGTATATTTATTATAGTTCGATCGATAATAACTGCATAATATGGGTAATAATGCTGTTATATTGATAATAATATAAGTAATAAGTATAATTATTACAGTTCTAGCGATAATAACTGCATTATATGGGTAATCATGGATGTTATATTGATAATATCGGGAGTAATAAGTATAATTATTATAGTTCTAGCGATAATAATAGTAAAATATGGCTAATAGTGCATGTTATATTGATAATAATAAAAATAATTAGTATATTTATTACAGTTCTATCGATAATAACTGCATAATACGGGTAATAATGCATGTTATATTGATGATAATAAAAGTAATACGTATATTTATTATAGTTCTAGCGATAATAACTGCATTATATGGGTAATAATGCACGTTATATTGCCAATAATATAAGTAATAAGTATAATTATTACAGTTCTCGCGATAATAACTGCATTATATGGGCAATACTGCATGTTATACTGATAATAATAAAAGTAATAAGTATATTTATTATAGTTCTATCGATAATAACTGCATAATATGGGTAATAATGCATGTTATATTGATGATAATGAAAGTAGTGGGTATATTCATTACTGTTCTAGCGATAATAACTGCATTATATGCGTAAGAATGCATGTTATATTGATAATATCGGGAGTAATAAGTATAATTATTACAGTTCTAGAAATAATAATAGTAAAATATGGCTAATAGTGCATGTTATATTGATAATAATAAAAGTAATAAGTATATTTGTTATAGTTCGATCGATAATAACTGCATAATATGGGTAATAATGCTGTTATATTGATAATAATATAAGTAATAAGTATAATTATTACAGTTCCAGCGATAATAACTGCATTATATGGGTAATAATGGATGTTATATTGATGATAATAAAAGTAGTAAGTATATTTATTACAGTTCTAGCGATAATAACTGCATTATATGGGTAATAATGGATGTTATATTGATAATATCGGGAGTAATACGTATATTTATTATAGTTCTAGCGATAATAACTGCATTATATGCGTAATAATGCATGTTATATAGATGATATCGCAAGTAATAAGTATAATTATTATAGTTCTAGCGATAATACTAGTAAAATATGGCTAAGAGTGCGTGTTATATTGATAATAATAAAAGTAATAAGTACATTTATTATACTTCTATCGATCATAACTGCATAGTATGGGTAATAATGCACGTTATATTGCTAATAATATAAGTAATAAGTATAATTATTACAGTTCTAGCGATAATAACTGCATTATATGGGCAATAATGCATGTTATACTGATAATAATAAAAGTAATAAGTATATTTATTATAGTTCTATCGATAATAACTGCATAATATGGGTAATAATGCATGTTATATTGATGATAATGAAAGTAGTGTGTATATTCATTACAGTTCTAGCGATAGTAACTGCATTATATGCGTAATAATGCATGTTATATTGATAATATCGGGAGTAATAAGTATAATTATTACAGTTCTAGAAATAATAATAGTAAAATATGGCTAATAGTGCATGTTATATTGATAATAATAAAAGTAATATGTATATTTATTACAGTTCTGTCGATAATAACTGCATAATATGGGTAATAATGCATGTTATATTGATGATAATAAAAGTAATACGTATATTTATTATAGTTCTAGCGATAATAACTGCATAATATGGGTAATAATGCATGTTATATTAATAATAATACAAGTAATAAGTATAATTATTACAGTTCTAGCGATAATAACTGCATTATATGGGTAATAATGCATGTTATATTCATGATAATAAAAGTAATACGTATATTTATTATAGTTCTAGCGATAATAACTGCATAATATGGGTAATAATGCATGTTATATTGATGATAATAAAAGTAGTATGTATATTTATTACAGTTCTAGCGATAATAACTGCATTATATGCGTAATAATGCCTGTTATATTGATAATATCGGGAGTAATAACTATAATTATTATAGTTCTAGCGATAATAATAGTAAAATATGGCTAATAGTGCATGTTATATCGATAATAATAAAAGTAATAAGTATATTTATTACAGTTCTATCGATAATAACTGCATAATATGGGTAATAATGCATGTTATATTGGTAATATCGGGAGTAATAAGTATAAATATTATAGTTCTAGCGATAATAGTAGTAAAAAATGGCTAATAGTGCATGTTATATTGATGATAATATAAGTAATACGTATATTTATTATAGTTCTAGCGATAATAACTGCATAATATGGGTAATAATGCATGTTATATTGATGATAATAAAAGTAGTGTGTATATTCATTACAGTTCTAGCGATAATAACTGCATTATATGAGTAATAATGCATGTTATATTGATAATATCGGGAGTAATAGGTATAATTATTACAGTTCTAGAAATAATAATAGTAAAATATGGCTAATAGTGCATGTTATATTGATAATAATAAAAGTAATATGTATATTTATTACAGTTCTGTCGATAATAACTGCATAATATGGGTAATAATGCATGTTATATTGATGATAATAAAAGTAATACGTATATTTATTATAGTACTAGCGATAATAACTGCATAATATGGGTAATAATGCATGTTATATTAATAATAATACAAGTAATAGGTATAATTATTACAGTTCTAGCGATAATAACTGCATTATATGGGTAATAATGCATGTTATATTGATGATAATAAAAGTAATACGTATATTTATTATAGTTCTAGCGATAATAACTGCATAATATGGGTAATAATGCATGTTATATTGATGATAATAAAAGTAGTAAGTATATTTATTACAGTTCTAGCGATAGTAACTGCATTATATGCGTAATGATGCCTGTTATATTGATAATATCGGGAGTAATAAATATATTTATTATAGTTCTATCAATAATAACTGCATAATATTCGTAATAATGCATGTTATATTGATGATAATAAAAGTAATACGTATATTTATTATAGTTCTATCGATAATAACTGCATAATATGGGTAATAATGCATGTTATATTGATGATAATCAAAGTAACACGTATATTTATTATATTTCTAGCTATAATAACTGCATAATATGGGTAATAATGCATGTAATATTGATAATAATATAAGTAATAAGTATTTTTATTACAGTTCTATCGATAATAACTGCATAATATGGGTACTAATGCATGTTATGTTGATGATAATAAAAGTAATACGTATATTTATTATAGTTCTAGCGATTATAACTGCATAGTATGGGTAATAATGCATGTTATATTGATGATAATAAAAGTAATACGTATATTTATTATAGTTCTGGCGATAATAACTGCATTATATGCGTAATAATGCATGTTACATAGATGATATCGCCAGTAATAAGTATAATTATTACAGTTCTAGCGATAATAACTGCATTATATGGGTAATCATGGATGTTATATTGATAATATCGGGAGTAATAAGTATAATTATTATAGTTCTAGCGATAATAATAGTAAAATATGGCTAATAGTGCATGTTATATTGATAATAATAAAAATAATTAGTATATTTATTACAGTTCTATCGATAATAACTGCATAATACGGGTAATAATACATGTTATATTGATGATAATAAAAGTAATACGTATATTCATTATAGTTCTAGCGATAATAACTGCATTATATGGGTAATAATGCACGTTATATTGCCAATAATATAAGTAATAAGTATAATTATTACAGTTCTCGCGATAATAACTGCATTATATGGGCAATACTGCATGTTATACTGATAATAATAAAAGTAATAAGTATATTTATTATAGTTCTATCGATAATAACTGCATAATATGGGTAATAATGCATGTTATATTGATGATAATGAAAGTAGTGGGTATATTCATTACTGTTCTAGCGATAATAACTGCATTATATGCGTAATAATGCATGTTATATTGATAATATCGGGAGTAATAAGTATAATTATTACAGTTCTAGAAATAATAATAGTAAAATATGGCTAATAGTGCATGTTATATTGATAATAATAAAAGTAATATGTATATTTATTACAGTTCTGTCGATAATAACTGCATAATATGGGTAATAATGCATGTTATATCGATAATAATAAAAGTAATAAGTATATTTATTACAGTTCTATCGATAATAACTGCATAATATGGGTAATAATGCATGTTATATTGGTAATATCGGGAGTAATAAGTATAAATATTATAGTTCTAGCGATAATAATAGTAAAATATGGCTAATAGTGCATGTTATATTGATAACAATAAAAGTAATAAGTATATTTATTATAGTTCGATCGATAATAACTGCATAATATGGGTAATAATGCTGTTATATTGATAATAATATAAGTAATAAGTATAATTATTACAGTTCTAGCGATAATAACTGCATTATATGGGTAATCATGGATGTTATATTGATAATATCGGGAGTAATAAGTATAATTATTATAGTTCTAGCGATAATAATAGTAAAATATGGCTAATAGTGCATGTTATATTGATAATAATAAAAATAATTAGTATATTTATTACAGTTCTATCGATAATAACTGCATAATACGGGTAATAATGCATGTTATATTGATGATAATAAAAGTAATACGTATATTTATTATAGTTCTAGCGATAATAACTGCATTATATGGGTAATAATGCACGTTATATTGCCAATAATATAAGTAATAAGTATAATTATTACAGTTCTCGCGATAATAACTGCATTATATGGGCAATACTGCATGTTATACTGATAATAATAAAAGTAATAAGTATATTTATTATAGTTCTATCGATAATAACTGCATAATATGGGTAATAATGCATGTTATATTGATGATAATGAAAGTAGTGGGTATATTCATTACTGTTCTAGCGATAATAACTGCATTATATGCGTAATAATGCATGTTATATTGATAATATCGGGAGTAATAAGTATAATTATTACAGTTCTAGAAATAATAATAGTAAAATATGGCTAATAGTGCATGTTATATTGATAATAATAAAAGTAATATGTATATTTATTACAGTTCTGTCGATAATAACTGCATAATATGGGTAATAATGCATGTTATATCGATAATAATAAAAGTAATAAGTATATTTATTACAGTTCTATCGATAATAACTGCATAATATGGGTAATAATGCATGTTATATTGGTAATATCGGGAGTAATAAGTATAAATATTATAGTTCTAGCGATAATAATAGTAAAATATGGCTAATAGTGCATGTTATATTGATAATAATAAAAGTAATAAGTATATTTATTATAGTTCGATCGATAATAACTGCATAATATGGGTAATAATGCTGTTATATTGATAATAATATAAGTAATAAGTATAATTATTACAGTTCTAGCGATAATAACTGCATTATATGGGTAATAATGGATGTTGTATTGATAATATCGGGAGTAATAAGTATATTTATTATAGTTCTATCAATAATAACTGCATAATATGGGTAATAATGCATGTTATATTGATGATAATAAAAGTAGTAAGTATATTTATTACAGTTCTAGCGATAATAACTGCATTATATGCGTAATAATGCATGTTATATTGATAATAATATAAGTAATAAGTACAATTATTACAGTTCTAGCGATAATAACTGCATTATATGGGTAATAATGGATGTTATATTGACAATATTGGGAGTAATAAGTATAAATATTATAGTTCTAGCGATAATAATAGTAAAATATGGCTAATAGTGCATGTTCTATTGATAATAATGAAAGTAATAAGTATATTTATTATAGTTCTATCGATAATAACTGCATAATATGGGTAATAATGCATGTTATATTGGTAATATCGGGAGTAATAAGTATCAATATTATAGTTCTAGCGATAATAATAGTAAAATATGGCTAATAGTGCATGTTATATTGATAATAATAAAAGTAATAAGTATATTTATTATAGTTCGATCGATAATAACTGCATAATATGGGTAATAATGCATGTTATATTGATGATAATAAAAGTAGTAAGTATATTTATTACAGTTCTAGCGATAGTAACTGCATTATATGCGTAATAATGCCTGTTATATTGATAATATCGGGAGTAATAACTATAATTATTATAGTTCTAGCGATAATAATAGTAAAATATGGCTAATAGTGCATGTTATATCGATAATAATAAAAGTAATAAGTATATTTATTACAGTTCTATCGATAATAACTGCATAATATGGGTAATAATGCATGTTATATTGGTAATATCGGGAGTAATAAGTATAAATATTATAGTTCTAGCGATAATAATAGTAAAATATGGCTAATAGTGCATGTTATATTGATAATAACAAAAGTAATAAGTATATTTGTTATAGTTCGATCGATAATAATTGCATAATCTGGGTAATAATGCTGTTATAATGATAATAATATAAGTAATAAGTATAATTATTACAGTTCCAGCGATAATAACTGCATTATATGGGTAATAATGGATGTTATATTGATAATATCGGGAGTAATAAATATATTTATTATAGTTCTATCAATAATAACTGCATAATATTCGTAATAATGCATGTTATATTGATGATAATAAAAGTAATACGTATATTTATTATAGTTCTATCGATAATAACTGCATAATATGGGTAATAATGCATGTTATATTGATGATAATCAAAGTAACACGTATATTTATTATATTTCTAGCGATAATAACTGCATAATATGGGTAATAATGCATGTAATATTGATAATAATATAAGTAATAAGTATTTTTATTACAGTTCTATCGATAATAACTGCATAATATGGGTACTAATGCATGTTATGTTGATGATAATAAAAGTAATACGTATATTTATTATAGTTCTGGCGATAATAACTGCATTATATGCGTAATAATGCATGTTACATAGATGATATCGCCAGTAATAAGTATAATTATTACAGTTCTAGCGATAATAACTGCATTATATGGGTAATCATGGATGTTATATTGATAATATCGGGAGTAATAAGTATAATTATTATAGTTCTAGCGATAATAATAGTAAAATATGGCTAATAGTGCATGTTATATTGATAATAATAAAAATAATTAGTATATTTATTACAGTTCTATCGATAATAACTGCATAATACGGGTAATAATGCATGTTATATTGATGATAATAAAAGTAATACGTATATTTATTATAGTTCTAGCGATAATAACTGCATTATATGGGTAATAATGCACGTTATATTGCCAATAATATAAGTAATAAGTATAATTATTACAGTTCTTGCGATAATAACTGCATTATATGGGCAATACTGCATGTTATACTGATAATAATAAAAGTAATAAGTATATTTATTATAGTTCTATCGATAATAACTGCATAATATGGGTAATAATGCATGTTATATTGATGATAATGAAAGTAGTGGGTATATTCATTACTGTTCTAGCGATAATAACTGCATTATATGCGTAATAATGCATTTTATATTGATAATATCGGGAGTAATAACTATAATTATTACAGTTCTAGAAATAATAATAGTAAAATATGGCTAATAGTGCATGTTATATTGATAATAATAAAAGTAATATGTATATTTATTACAGTTCTGTCGATAATAACTGCATAATATGGGTAATAATGCATGTTATATCGATAATAATAAAAGTAATAAGTATATTTATTACAGTTCTATCGATAATAACTGCATAATATGGGTAATAATGCATGTTATATTGGTAATATCGGGAGTAATAAGTATAAATATTATAGTTCTAGCGATAATAATAGTAAAATATGGCTAATAGTGCATGTTATATTGATAATAATGAAAGTAATAAGTATATTTATTATAGTTCGATCGATAATAACTGCATAATATGGGTAATAATGCTGTTATATTGATAATAATATAAGTAATAAGTATAATTATTACAGTTCTAGCGATAATAACTGCATTATATGGGTAATAATGGATGTTATATTGATAATATCGGGAGTAATAAGTATATTTATTATAGTTCTATCAATAATAACTGCATAATATGGGTAATAATGCATGTTATATTGATGATAATAAAAGTAGTAAGTATATTTATTACAGTTCTAGCGATAATAACTGCATTATATGCGTAATAATGCATGTTATATTGATAATAATATAAGTAATACGTACAATTATTACAGTTCTAGCGATAATAACTGCATTATATGGGTAATAATGCATGTTATTTTGATAATATCGGGAGTAATAAGTACAATTATTATAGTTCTAGCGATAATAAAAGTAAAATTTGGCTAAAAGTGCATGTTCTATTGATAATAATAAAAGTAATAAGTATATTTATTATACTTCTGTCGATAATAACTGCATTATATGGGTAATAATGCATGTTATATTGATAATAATATAAGTAATAAGTATAATTATTACAGTTCTAGCGATAATAACTGCATAATATGGGTAATAATGCACGTTATATTGCTAATAATATAAGTAGTAAGTATAATTATTACAGTTCTAGCGATAATAACTGCATTATATGGGTAATAATGGATGTTATATTGGTAATATCGGGAGTAATAAGTATAAATATTATAGTTCTAGCGATAATAATAGTAAAATATGGCTAATAGTGCATGTTATATTGATAATAATAAAAGTAATAAGTATATTTATTATAGTTCTATCGATAATAACTGCATTATATGCGTAATAATGCATGTTATATTGATGATAATAAAAGTAATACGTATATGTATTATAGTTCTAGCTGCAATAACTGCATAATACGGGTAATAATGCATGTTAAATTCATAATAATATAAGTAATAAGTATAATTATTACAGTTCTAGCGATAATAACTGCATTATATGGGTAATAATGGATGTTATATTGATAATATCGGGAGTAATAAGTATATTTATTATAGTTCTAGCGATAATAACTGCATTATATGGGTAATAATGGATGTTATATTGATAATATCGGGAGTAATAAGTATAAATATTACAGTTCTAGCGATAATAATAGTAAAATTTGGCTAATAGTGCATGTTATATTGATAATAATAAAAGTAATAAGTATATTTATTATACTTCTGTCGAGAATAACTGCATTATATGGGTAATAATGCATGTTATATTGATAATAATATAAGTAATAAGTATAATTATTACAGTTCTAGCGATAATATCTGCATAATATGCGCAATAGTGCATGTTATATTGATAATAATATAAGTAATAAGTATAATTATTACAGTTCTAGCGATAATAACTGCATAATATGGGTAATAATGCACGTTATATTGCTAATAATATAAGTAGTAAGTATAATTATTACAGTTCTAGCGATAATAACTGCATTATATGGGTAATAATGGATGTTATATTGATAATATCGGGAGTAATAAGTATATTTATTATAGTTCTAGCGATAATAGCTGCATAATATGGGTAATAATGCACGTTATATTGCTAACAATATAAGTAATAAGTATAATTATTACAGTTCTAGCGATAATAACTGCATAATATGGGTAATAATGCACGTTATATTGCTAACAATATAAGTAATAAGTATAATTATTACAGTTCTAGCGATAATAACGGCATTATATGCGTAATAATGCATGTTATATTGATGATAATAAAAGTACTAAGTATATTTATTATATTTCTAGCGATAATAACTGCATAATATGCGCAATAATGCATGTTATATTGATAATAATATAAGTAATAAGTATAATTATTACAGTTCTAGCGATAATAACTGCATTATATGGGTAATAATGCATGTTATATTGATAATAATATAAGTAATAAGTATAATTATTACAGTTCTAGCGATAATAACTGCATTATATGGGTAATAATGGATGTTATATTGATAATATCGGGAGTAATAAGTATATTTATTATAGTTCTAGCGATAATAACTGCATTATATGGGTAATAATGGATGTTATATTGATAATATCGGGAGTAATAGGTATAATTATTACAGTTCTAGCGATAATAACTGCATAATATGGGTAATAATGCATGTTATATTGATAATAATATAAGTAATAAGTATAATTATTACAGTTCTAGCGATAATAACTGCATAATATGGGTAATAATGCACGTGAAATTGCTAATAATATAAGTAATAAGTATAATTATTACAGTTCTAGCGATAATAACTGCATTATATGGGTAATCATGGATGTTATATTGATAATATCGGGAGTAATAAGTATAATTATTATAGTTCTAGCGATAATAATAGTAAAATATGGCTAATAGTGCATGTTATATTGATAACAATAAAGGTAATAAGTATATTTATTACAGTTCCAGCGATAATAACTGCATTATATGGGTAATAATGCATGTTATATTGAGAATATTGGGAGTAATAAGCATAAATATTATAGTTCTAGCGATAATAATAGTAAAATATGGCTAATAGTGCATGTTATATTGATAATAATAAAAGTAATAAGTATATTTATTATAGTTCTATCGATAATAACTGCATTATATGCGTAATAATGCATGTTATATTGATGATAATAAAAGTAATACGTATATGTATTATAGTTCTAGCTGCAATAACTGCATAATACGGGTAATAATGCATGTTAAATTCATAATAATATAAGTAATAAGTATAATTATTACAGTTCTAGCGATAATAACTGCATTATATGGGTAATAATGGATGTTATATTGATAATATCGGGAGTAATAAGTATATTTATTATAGTTCTAGCGATAATAACTGCATTATATGGGTAATAATGGATGTTATATTGATAATATCGGGAGTAATAAGTATAAATATTACAGTTCTAGCGATAATAATAGAAAAATTTGGCTAATAGTGCATGTTATATTGATAATAATAAAAGTAATAAGTATATTTATTATACTTCTGTCGATAATAACTGCATTATATGGGTAACAATGCATGTTATATTGATAATAATATAAGTAATAAGTATAATTATTGCAGTTCTAGCGATAATAACTGCATAATATGGGTAATAATGCACGTTATATTGCTAATAATATAAGTAGTAAGTATAATTATTACAGTTCTAGCGATAATAACTGCATTATATGGGTAATAATGGATGCTATATTGATAATATCGGGAGTAATAAGTATAAATATTATAGTTCTAGCGATAATAATAGTAAAATATGGCTAATAGTGCATGTTATATTGATAATAATAAAAGTAATAAGTATATTTATTATAGTTCTATCGATAATAACTGCATTATATGCGTAATAATGCATGTTATATTGATGATAATAAAAGTAATACGTATATGTATTATAGTTCTAGCTGCAATAACTGCATAATACGGGTAATAATGCATGTTAAATTCATAATAATATAAGTAATAAGTATAATTATTACAGTTCTAGCGATAATAACTGCATTATATGGGTAATAATGGATGTTATATTGATAATATCGGGAGTAATAAGTATAAATATTATAGTTCTAGCGATAATAATAGTAAAATATGGCTAATAGTGCATGTTACATTGATAATAATAAAAGTAATAAGTATATTTATTATAGTTCTATCGATAATAACTGCATTATATGCGTAAAAATGCATGTTATATTGATGATAATAAAAGTAATACGTATATGTATTATAGTTCTAGCTGTAATAACTGTATAATATGGGTAATAATGCATGTTAAATTGATAATAATATAAGTAATAAGTATAATTATTACAGTTCTAGCGATAATAACTGCATTATATGGGTAATAATGGATGTTATATTGATAATATCGGGAGTAATAAGTATATTTATTATAGTTCTATCGATAATAACTGCATAATATGGGTAATAATGCATGTTATATTGATGATAATAAAAGTAATAAGTATAATTATTACAGTTCTAGCGATAATAACTGCATAATATGGGTAATAATGCACGTTATATTGCTAACAATATAAGTAATAAGTATAATTATTACAGTTCTAGCGATAATAACTGCATTATATGGGTAATAATGGATGTTATATTGATAATATCGGGAGTAATAGGTATAAATATTATAGTTCTAGCGATAATAATAGTAAAATATGGCTAATAGTGCATGTTATATTGATAATAATAAAAGTAATAAGTATATTTATTATAGTTCTAGCGATAATAACTGCATAATATGGGTAATAATGCATGTTATATTGATGATAATAAAAGTACTAAGTATATTTATTATAGTTCTAGCGATAATATCTGCATAATATGCGCAATAATGCATGTTATATTGATAATAATATAAGTAATAAGTATAATTATTACAGTTCTAGCGATAATAACTGCATAATATGGGTAATAATGCACGTTATATTGCTAACAATATAAGTAATAAGTATAATTATTACAGTTCTAGCGATATTAACTGCATTATATGGGTAATAATGCATGTTATTTTGATAATATCGGGAGTAATAAGTACAATTATTATAGTTCTAGCGATAATAAAAGTAAAATTTGGCTAAAAGTGCATGTTCTATTGATAATAATAAAAGTAATAAGTATATTTATTATACTTCTGTCGATAATAACTGCATTATATGGGTAATAATGCATGTTATATTGATAATAATATAAGTAATAAGTATAATTATTACAGTTCTAGCGATAATAACTGCATAATATGGGTAATAATGCACGTTATATTGCTAATAATATAAGTAGTAAGTATAATTATTACAGTTCTAGCGATAATAACTGCATTATATGGGTAATAATGGATGTTATATTGATAATATCGGGAGTAATAAGTATAAATATTATAGTTCTAGCGATAATAATAGTAAAATATGGCTAATAGTGCATGTTATATTGATAATAATAAAAGTAATAAGTATATTTATTATAGCTCTATCGATAATAACTGCATTATATGCGTAATAATGCATGTTATATTGATGATAATAAAAGTAATACGTATATGTATTATAGTTCTAGCTGCAATAACTGCATAATACGGGTAATAATGCATGTTAAATTCATAATAATATAAGTAATAAGTATAATTATTACAGTTCTAGCGATAATAACTGCATTATATGGGTAATAATGGATGTTATATTGATAATATCGGGAGTAATAAGTATAAATATTATAGTTCTAGCGATAATAATAGTAAAATATGGCTAATAGTGCATGTTACATTGATAATAATAAAAGTAATAAGTATATTTATTATAGTTCTATCGATAATAACTGCATTATATGCGTAAAAATGCATGTTATATTGATGATAATAAAAGTAATACGTATATGTATTATAGTTCTAGCTGTAATAACTGTATAATATGGGTAATAATGCATGTTAAATTGATAATAATATAAGTAATAAGTATAATTATTACAGTTCTAGCGATAATAACTGCATTATATGGGTAATAATGGATGTTATATTGATAATATCGGGAGTAATAAGTATATTTATTATAGTTCTATCGATAATAACTGCATAATATGGGTAATAATGCATGTTATATTGATGATAATAAAAGTAATAAGTATAATTATTACAGTTCTAGCGATAATAACTGCATAATATGGGTAATAATGCACGTTATATTGCTAACAATATAAGTAATAAGTATAATTATTACAGTTCTAGCGATAATAACTGCATTATATGGGTAATAATGGATGTTATATTGATAATATCGGGAGTAATAGGTATAAATATTATAGTTCTAGCGATAATAATAGTAAAATATGGCTAATAGTGCATGTTATATTGATAATAATAAAAGTAATAAGTATATTTATTATAGTTCTAGCGATAATAACTGCATAATATGGGTAATAATGCATGTTATATTGATGATAATAAAAGTACTAAGTATATTTATTATAGTTCTAGCGATAATATCTGCATAATATGCGCAATAATGCATGTTATATTGATAATAATATAAGTAATAAGTATAATTATTACAGTTCTAGCGATAATAACTGCATAATATGGGTAATAATGCACGTTATATTGCTAACAATATAAGTAATAAGTATAATTATTACAGTTCTAGCGATATTAACTGCATTATATGGGTAATAATGCATGTTATTTTGATAATATCGGGAGTAATAAGTACAATTATTATAGTTCTAGCGATAATAAAAGTAAAATTTGGCTAAAAGTGCATGTTCTATTGATAATAATAAAAGTAATAAGTATATTTATTATACTTCTGTCGATAATAACTGCATTATATGGGTAATAATGCATGTTATATTGATAATAATATAAGTAATAAGTATAATTATTACAGTTCTAGCGATAATAACTGCATAATATGGGTAATAATGCACGTTATATTGCTAATAATATAAGTAGTAAGTATAATTATTACAGTTCTAGCGATAATAACTGCATTATATGGGTAATAATGGATGTTATATTGATAATATCGGGAGTAATAAGTATAAATATTATAGTTCTAGCGATAATAATAGTAAAATATGGCTAATAGTGCATGTTATATTGATAATAATAAAAGTAATAAGTATATTTATTATAGTTCTATCGATAATAACTGCATTATATGCGTAATAATGCATGTTATATTGATGATAATAAAAGTAATACGTATATGTATTATAGTTCTAGCTGCAATAACTGCATAATACGGGTAATAATGCATGTTAAATTCATAATAATATAAGTAATAAGTATAATTATTACAGTTCTAGCGATAATAACTGCATTATATGGGTAATAATGGATGTTATATTGATAATATCGGGAGTAATAAGTATATTTATTATAGTTCTAGCGATAATAACTGCATTATATGGGTAATAATGGATGTTATATTGATAATATCGGGAGTAATAAGTATAAATATTACAGTTCTAGCGATAATAATAGTAAAATTTGGCTAATAGTGCATGTTATATTGATAATAATAAAAGTAATAAGTATATTTATTATACTTCTGTCGAGAATAACTGCATTATATGGGTAATAATGCATGTTATATTGATAATAATATAAGTAATACGTATAATTATTATAGTTCTAGCTGTAATAACTGCATAATATGGGTAATAATGCATGTTAAATTCATAATAATATAAGTAATAAGTATAATTATTACAGTTCTAGCGATAATAACTGCATTATATGGGTAATAATGGATGTTATATTGATAATATCGGGAGTAATAAGTATATTTATTATAGTTCTAGCGATAATAACTGCATTATATGGGTAATAATGGATGTTATATTGATAATATCGGGAGTAATAAGTATAAATATTACAGTTCTAGCGATAATAATAGTAAAATTTGGCTAATAGTGCATGTTATATTTATAATAATAAAAGTAATAAGTATATTTATTATACTTCTGTCGAGAATAACTGCATTATATGGGTAATAATGCATGTTATATTGATAATAATATAAGTAATAAGTATAATTATTGCAGTTCTAGCGATAATAACTGCATAATATGGGTAATAATGCACGTTATATTGCTAATAATATAAGTAGTAAGTATAATTATTACAGTTCTAGCGATAATAACTGCATTATATGGGTAATAATGGATGCTATATTGATAATATCGGGAGTAATAAGTATAAATATTATAGTTCTAGCGATAATAATAGTAAAATATGGCTAATAGTGCATGTTATATTGATAATAATAAAAGTAATAAGTATATTTATTATAGTTCTATCGATAATAACTGCATTATATGCGTAATAATGCATGTTATATTGATGATAATAAAAGTAATACGTATATGTATTATAGTTCTAGCTGCAATAACTGCATAATACGGGTAATAATGCATGTTAAATTCATAATAATATAAGTAATAAGTATAATTATTACAGTTCTAGCGATAATAACTGCATTATATGGGTAATAATGGATGTTATATTGATAATATCGGGAGTAATAAGTATAAATATTATAGTTCTAGCGATAATAATAGTAAAATATGGCTAATAGTGCATGTTACATTGATAATAATAAAAGTAATAAGTATATTTATTATAGTTCTATCGATAATAACTGCATTATATGCGTAAAAATGCATGTTATATTGATGATAATAAAAGTAATACGTATATGTATTATAGTTCTAGCTGTAATAACTGTATAATATGGGTAATAATGCATGTTAAATTGATAATAATATAAGTAATAAGTATAATTGTTACAGTTCTAGCGATAATAACTGCATTATATGGGTAATAATGGATGTTATATTGATAATATCGGGAGTAATAGGTATAAATATTATAGTTCTAGCGATAATAATAGTAAAATATGGCTAATAGTGCATGTTATATTGATAATAATAAAAGTAATAAGTATATTTATTATAGTTCTATCGATAATAACTGCATTATATGCGTAATAATGCATGTTATATTGATGATAATAAAAGTACTAAGTATATTTATTATAGTTCTAGCGATAATATCTGCATAATATGCGCAATAATGCATGTTATATTGATAATAATATAAGTAATAAGTATAATTATTACAGTTCTAGCGATAATAACTGCATAATATGGGTAATAATGCACGTTATATTGCTAACAATATAAGTAATAAGTATAATTATTACAGTTCTAGCGATATTAACTGCATTATATGGGTAATAATGCATGTTATTTTGATAATATCGGGAGTAATAAGTACAATTATTATAGTTCTAGCGATAATAAAAGTAAAATTTGGCTAAAAGTGCATGTTCTATTGATAATAATAAAAGTAATAAGTATATTTATTATACTTCTGTCGATAATAACTGCATTATATGGGTAATAATGCATGTTATATTGATAATAATATAAGTAATAAGTATAATTATTACAGTTCTAGCGATAATAACTGCATAATATGGGTAATAATGCACGTTATATTGCTAATAATATAAGTAGTAAGTATAATTATTACAGTTCTAGCGATAATAACTGCATTATATGGGTAATAATGGATGTTATATTGATAATATCGGGAGTAATAAGTATAAATATTATAGTTCTAGCGATAATAATAGTAAAATATGGCTAATAGTGCATGTTATATTGATAATAATAAAAGTAATAAGTATATTTATTATAGTTCTATCGATAATAACTGCATTATATGCGTAATAATGCATGTTATATTGATGATAATAAAAGTAATACGTATATGTATTATAGTTCTAGCTGCAATAACTGCATAATACGGGTAATAATGCATGTTAAATTCATAATAATATAAGTAATAAGTATAATTATTACAGTTCTAGCGATAATAACTGCATTATATGGGTAATAATGGATGTTATATTGATAATATCGGGAGTAATAAGTATATTTATTATAGTTCTAGCGATAATAACTGCATTATATGGGTAATAATGGATGTTATATTGATAATATCGGGAGTAATAAGTATAAATATTACAGTTCTAGCGATAATAATAGTAAAATTTGGCTAATAGTGCATGTTATATTGATAATAATAAAAGTAATAAGTATATTTATTATACTTCTGTCGAGAATAACTGCATTATATGGGTAATAATGCATGTTATATTGATAATAATATAAGTAATAAGTATAATTATTACAGTTCTAGCGATAATAACTGCATAATATGGGTAATAATGCACGTTATATTGCTAATAATATAAGTAGTAAGTATAATTATTACAGTTCTAGCGATAATAACTGCATTATATGGGTAATAATGGATGTTATATTGATAATATCGGGAGTAATAAGTATAAATATTATAGTTCTAGCGATAATAATAGTAAAATATGGCTAATAGTGCATGTTATATTGATAATAATAAAAGTAATAAGTATATTTATTATAGTTCTATCGATAATAACTGCATTATATGCGTAATAATGCATGTTATATTGATGATAATAAAAGTAATACGTATATGTATTATAGTTCTAGCTGCAATAACTGCATAATACGGGTAATAATGCATGTTAAATTCATAATAATATAAGTAATAAGTATAATTATTACAGTTCTAGCGATAATAACTGCATTATATGGGTAATAATGGATGTTATATTGATAATATCGGGAGTAATAAGTATATTTATTATAGTTCTAGCGATAATAACTGCATTATATGGGTAATAATGGATGTTATATTGATAATATCGGGAGTAATAAGTATAAATATTACAGTTCTAGCGATAATAATAGTAAAATTTGGCTAATAGTGCATGTTATATTGATAATAATAAAAGTAATAAGTATATTTATTATACTTCTGTCGAGAATAACTGCATTATATGGGTAATAATGCATGTTATATTGATAATAATATAAGTAATACGTATAATTATTATAGTTCTAGCTGTAATAACTGCATAATATGGGTAATAATGCATGTTAAATTCATAATAATATAAGTAATAAGTATAATTATTACAGTTCTAGCGATAATAACTGCATTATATGGGTAATAATGGATGTTATATTGATAATATCGGGAGTAATAAGTATATTTATTATAGTTCTAGCGATAATAACTGCATTATATGGGTAATAATGGATGTTATATTGATAATATCGGGAGTAATAAGTATAAATATTACAGTTCTAGCGATAATAATAGTAAAATTTGGCTAATAGTGCATGCTATATTTATAATAATAAAAGTAATAAGTATATTTATTATACTTCTGTCGAGAATAACTGCATTATATGGGTAATAATGCATGTTATATTGATAATAATATAAGTAATAAGTATAATTATTGCAGTTCTAGCGATAATAACTGCATAATATGGGTAATAATGCACGTTATATTGCTAATAATATAAGTAGTAAGTATAATTATTACAGTTCTAGCGATAATAACTGCATTATATGGGTAATAATGGATGCTATATTGATAATATCGGGAGTAATAAGTATAAATATTATAGTTCTAGCGATAATAATAGTAAAATATGGCTAATAGTGCATGTTATATTGATAATAATAAAAGTAATAAGTATATTTATTATAGTTCTATCGATAATAACTGCATTATATGCGTAATAATGCATGTTATATTGATGATAATAAAAGTAATACGTATATGTATTATAGTTCTAGCTGCAATAACTGCATAATACGGGTAATAATGCATGTTAAATTCATAATAATATAAGTAATAAGTATAATTATTACAGTTCTAGCGATAATAACTGCATTATATGGGTAATAATGGATGTTATATTGATAATATCGGGAGTAATAAGTATAAATATTATAGTTCTAGCGATAATAATAGTAAAATATGGCTAATAGTGCATGTTACATTGATAATAATAAAAGTAATAAGTATATTTATTATAGTTCTATCGATAATAACTGCATTATATGCGTAAAAATGCATGTTATATTGATGATAATAAAAGTAATACGTATATGTATTATAGTTCTAGCTGTAATAACTGTATAATATGGGTAATAATGCATGTTAAATTGATAATAATATAAGTAATAAGTATAATTATTACAGTTCTAGCGATAATAACTGCATTATATGGGTAATAATGGATGTTATATTGATAATATCGGGAGTAATAGGTATAAATATTATAGTTCTAGCGATAATAATAGTAAAATATGGCTAATAGTGCATGTTATATTGATAATAATAAAAGTAATAAGTATATTTATTATAGTTCTATCGATAATAACTGCATTATATGCGTAATAATGCATGTTATATTGATGATAATAAAAGTACTAAGTATATTTATTATAGTTCTAGCGATAATAACTGCATAATATGGGTAATAATGCATGTTATATTGATGATAATAAAAGTACTAAGTATATTTATTATAGTTCTAGCGATAATATCTGCATAATATGCGCAATAATGCATGTTATATTGATAATAATATAAGTAATAAGTATAATTATTACAGTTCTAGCGATAATAACTGCATAATATGGGTAATAATGCACGTTATATTGCTAACAATATAAGTAATAAGTATAATTATTACAGTTCTAGCGATATTAACTGCATTATATGGGTAATAATGCATGTTATTTTGATAATATCGGGAGTAATAAGTACAATTATTATAGTTCTAGCGATAATAAAAGTAAAATTTGGCTAAAAGTGCATGTTCTATTGATAATGATAAAAGTAATAAGTATATTTATTATACTTCTGTCGATAATAACTGCATTATATGGGTAATAATGCATGTTATATTGATAATAATATAAGTAATAAGTATAATTATTACAGTTCTAGCGATAATAACTGCATAATATGGGTAATAATGCACGTTATATTGCTAATAATATAAGTAGTAAGTATAATTATTACAGTTCTAGCGATAATAACTGCATTATATGGGTAATAATGGATGTTATATTGATAATATCGGGAGTAATAAGTATAAATATTATAGTTCTAGCGATAATAATAGTAAAATATGGCTAATAGTGCATGTTATATTGATAATAATAAAAGTAATAAGTATATTTATTATAGTTCTATCGATAATAACTGCATTATATGCGTAATAATGCATGTTATATTGATGATAATAAAAGTAATACGTATATGTATTATAGTTCTAGCTGCAATAACTGCATAATACGGGTAATAATGCATGTTAAATTCATAATAATATAAGTAATAAGTATAATTATTACAGTTCTAGCGATAATAACTGCATTATATGGGTAATAATGGATGTTATATTGATAATATCGGGAGTAATAAGTATATTTATTATAGTTCTAGCGATAATAACTGCATTATATGGGTAATAATGGATGTTATATTGATAATATCGGGAGTAATAAGTATAAATATTACAGTTCTAGCGATAATAATAGTAAAATTTGGCTAATAGTGCATGTTATATTGATAATAATAAAAGTAATAAGTATATTTATTATACTTCTGTCGAGAATAACTGCATTATATGGGTAATAATGCATGTTATATTGATAATAATATAAGTAATAAGTATAATTATTACAGTTCTAGCGATAATATCTGCATAATATGCGCAATAATGCATGTTATATTGATAATAATATAAGTAATAAGTATAATTATTACAGTTCTAGCGATAATAAGTGCATAATATGGGTAATAATGCACGTTATATTGCTAATAATATAAGTAGTAAGTATAATTATTACAGTTCTAGCGATAATAACTGCATTATATGGGTAATAATGGATGTTATATTGATAATATCGGGAGTAATAGGTATAAATATTATAGTTCTAGCGATAATAATAGTAAAATATGGCTAATAGTGCATGTTATATTGATGATAATAAAAGTACTAAGTATATTTATTATAGTTCTGGCGATAATAACTGCATAATATGCGCAATAATGCATGTTATATTGATAATAATATAAGTAATAAGTATAATTATTACAGTTCTAGCGATAATAACTGCATTATATGGGTAATAATGGATGTTGTATTGATAATAATATAAGAAATAAGTATAATTATTACAGTTCTAGCGATAATAACTGCATAATATGGGTAATAATGCATGTTATATTGATAAAGATATAAGTAATAAGTATAATTATTACAGTTGTAGCGATAATAACGGCATTATATGGGTAATAATGGATGTTATATTGATAATATCGGGAGTAATAAGTATAAATATTATAGTGCTAGCGATAATAATAGTAAAAAATGGCTAATAGTGCATGTTATATAGATAATAATAAAAGTAATAAGTATATTTATTATAGTTCTATCGATAATAACTGCATAATATGGGTAATAATGCATGTTATATTGATGATAATAAAAGTACTAAGTATATTTATTATAGTTCTAGCGATAATAACTGCATAATATGCGCAATAATGCATGTTATATTGATAATAATATAATCAATAAGTATAATTATTACAGTTCCAGCGATAATAACTGCATAATATGGGTAATAATGCACGTTATATTGCTAACAATATAAGTAATAAGTATAATTATTACAGTTCTAGCGATAATAACTGCATTATATGGGTAATAATGCATGTTATATTGATAATATCGGGAGTAATAAGTACAATTATTATAGTTCTAGCGATAATAAAAGTAAAATTTGGCTAATAGTGCATGTTATATTGATAATAATAAAAGTAATAAGTATATTTATTATAGTTCTATCGATAATAACTGCATTATATGCGTAATAATGCATGTTATATTGATGATAATAAAAGTACTAAGTATATTTATTATAGTTCTAGCGATAATAACTGCATAATATGGGTAATAATGCATGTTATATTGATGATAATAAAAGTACTAAGTATATTTATTATAGTTCTAGCGATAATATCTGCATAATATGCGCAATAATGCATGTTATATTGATAATAATATAAGTAATAAGTATAATTATTACAGTTCTAGCGATAATAACTGCATAATATGGGTAATAATGCACGTTATATTGCTAATAATATAAGTAGTAAGTATAATTATTACAGTTCTAGCGATAATAACTGCATTATATGGGTAATAATGGATGTTATATTGATAATATCGGGAGTAATAAGTATAAATATTATAGTGCTAGCGATAATAATAGTAAAAAATGGCTAATAGTGCATGTTATATAGATAATAATAAAAGTAATAAGTATATTTATTATAGTTCTATCGATAATAACTGCATAATATGGGTAATAATGCATGTTATATTGATGATAATAAAAGTACTAAGTATATTTATTATAGTTCTGGCGATAATAACTGCATAATATGCGCAATAATGCATGTTATATTGATAATAATATAAGTAATAAGAATAATTATTACAGTTCTAGCGATAATAACTGCATAATATGGGTAATAATGCACGTTATATTGCTAACAATATAAGTAATAAGTATAATTATTACAGTTCTAGCGATATTAACTGCATTATATGGGTAATAATGCATGTTATTTTGATAATATCGGGAGTAATAAGTACAATTATTATAGTTCTAGCGATAATAAAAGTAAAATTTGGCTAAAAGTGCATGTTCTATTGATAATAATAAAAGTAATAAGTATATTTATTATACTTCTGTCGATAATAACTGCATTATATGGGTAATAATGCATGTTATATTGATAATAATATAAGTAATAAGTATAATTATTACAGTTCTAGCGATAATAACTGCATAATATGGGTAATAATGCACGTTATATTGCTAATAATATAAGTAGTAAGTATAATTATTACAGTTCTAGCGATAATAACTGCATTATATGGGTAATAATGGATGTTATATTGATAATATCGGGAGTAATAAGTATAAATATTATAGTTCTAGCGACAATAATAGTAAAATATGGCTAATAGTGCATGTTATATTGATAATAATAAAAGTAATAAGTATATTTATTATAGTTCTATCGATAATAACTGCATTATATGCGTAATAATGCATGTTATATTGATGATAATAAAAGTAATACGTATATATATTATAGTTCTAGCTGCAATAACTGCATAATACGGGTAATAATGCATGTTAAATTCATAATAATATAAGTAATAAGTATAATTATTACAGTTCTAGCGATAATAACTGCATTATATGGGTAATAATGGATGTTATATTGATAATATCGGGAGTAATAAGTATATTTATTATAGTTCTAGCGATAATAACTGCATTATATGGGTAATAATAGATGTTATATTGATAATATCGGGAGTAATAAGTATAAATATTACAGTTCTAGCGATAATAATAGTAAAATTTGGCTAATAGTGCATGTTATATTGATGATAATAAAAGTAATAAGTATATTTATTATACTTCTGTCGAGAATAACTGCATTATATGGGTAATAATGCATGTTATATTGATAATAATATAAGTAATAAGTATAATTATTACAGTTCTAGCGATAATATCTGCATAATATGCGCAATAATGCAAGTTATATTGATAATAATATAAGTAATAAGTATAATTATTACAGTTCTAGCGATAATAAGTGCATAATATGGGTAATAATGCACGTTATATTGCTAATAATATAAGTAGTAAGTATAATTATTACAGTTCTAGCGATAATAACTGCATTATATGGGTAATAATGGATGTTATATTGATAATATCGGGAGTAATAAGTATAAATATTATAGTTCTAGCGATAATAATAGTAAAATTTAGCTAATAGTGCATGTTATATTGATGATAATAAAAGTACTAAGTATATTTATTATAGTTCTGGCGATAATAACTGCATAATATGCGCAATAATGCATGTTATATTGATAATAATATAAGTAATAAGTATAATTATTACAGTTCTAGCGATAATAACTGCATTATATGGGTAATAATGGATGTTATATTGATAATAATATAAGAAATAAGTATAATTATTACAGTTCTAGCGATAATAACTGCATAATATGGGTAATAATGCATGTTATATTGATAAAGATATAAGTAATAAGTATAATTATTACGGTTGTAGCGATAATAACTGCATTATATGGGTAATAATGCATGTTACATTGATAATATCGGGAGGAATAAGTATAATTATTATAGTTCTAGCGATAATAATAGTAAAATATGGCTAATTGTGCATGTTATATTGATAATAATAAGAGTAACAAGTATATTTATTATAGTTCTATCGATAATAACTGCATAATATGGGTAATAATGCATGTTATATTGATGATAATAAAAGTACTAAGTATATTTATTATAGTTCTAGCGATAATAACTGCATAATATGCGCAATAATGCATGTTATATTGATAATAATATAATCAATAAGTATAATTATTACAGTTCTAGCGATAATAACTGCATAATATGGGTAATAATGCACGTTATATTGCTAACAATATAAGTAATAAGTATAATTATTACAGTTCTAGCGATAATAACTGCATTATATGGGTAATAATGGATGTTATATTGATAATATCGGGAGTAATAAGTATAAATATTACAGTTCTAGCGATAATAATAGTAAAATTTGGCTAATAGTGCATGTTATATTGATAATAATAAAAGTAATAATTATATTTATTATACTTCTGTCGAGAATAACTGCATTATATGGGTAATAATGCATGTTATATTGATAATAATATAAGTAATAAGTATAATTATTACAGTTCTAGCGATAATATCTGCATAATATGCGCAATAATGCATGTTATATTGATAATAATATAAGTAATAAGTATAATTATTACAGTTCTGGCGATAATAACTGCATAATATGGGTAATAATGCACGTTATATTGCTAATAATATAAGTAGTAAGTATAATTATTTCAGTTCTAGCGATAATAACTGCATTATATGGGTAATAATGCATGTTATATTGATAATATCGGGAGTAATAAGTACAATTATTATAGTTCTAGCGATAATAAAAGTAAAATTTGGCTAATAGTGCATGTTATATTGATAATAATAAAAGTAATAAGTATATTTATTATACTTCTGTCGATAATAACTGCATTATATGGGTAATAATGCACGTTATATTGCTAATAATATAAGTAGTAAGTATAATTATTACAGTTCTAGCGATAATAACTGCATTATATGGGTAATAATGGATGCTATATTGATAATATCGGGAGTAATAAGTATAAATGTTATAGTTCTAGCGATAATAATAGTAAAATATGGCTAATAGTGCATGTTATATTGATAATAATAAAAGTAATAAGTATATTTATTATAGTTCTATCGATAATAACTGCATTATATGCGTAATAATGCATGTTATATTGATGATAATAAAAGTAATACGTATATGTATTATAGTTCTAGCTGCAATAACTGCATAATACGGGTAATAATGCATGTTAAATTCATAATAATATAAGTAATAAGTATAATTATTACAGTTCTAGCGATAATAACTGCATTATATGGGTAATAATGGATGTTATATTGATAATATCGGGAGTAGTAAGTATAAATATTATAGTTCTAGCGATAATAATAGTAAAATATGGCTAATAGTGCATGTTATATTGATAATAATAAAAGTAATAAGTATATTTATTATAGTTCTATCGATAATAACTGCATTATATGCGTAAAAATGCATGTTATATTGATGATAATAAAAGTAATACGTATATGTATTATAGTTCTAGCTGTAATAACTGCATAATATGGGTAATAATGCATGTTAAATTGATAATAATATAAGTAATAAGTACAATTATTACAGTTCTAGCGATACTAACTGCATTATATGGGTAATAATGGATGTTATATTGATAATATCGGGAGTAATAAGTATATTTATTATAGTTCTATCGATAATAACTGCATAATATGGGTAATAATGCATGTTATATTGATGATAATAAAAGTAATAAGTATAATTATTACAGTTCTAGCGATAATAACTGCATAATATGGGTAATAATGCACGTTATATTGCTAACAATATAAGTAATAAGTATAATTATTACAGTTCTAGCGATAATAACAGCATTATATGGGTAATAATGCATGTTATATTGATAATATCGGGAGTAATAAGTATAAATATTATAGTTCTAGCGATAATAATAGTAAAATATGGCTAATAGTGCATGTTATATTGATAATAATAAAAGTAATAAGTATATTTATTATAGTTCTATCGATAATAACTGCATTATATGCGTAATAATGCATGTTATATTGATGATAACAAAAGTAATACGTATATGTATTATAGTTCTAGCTGCAATAACTGCATAATACGGGTAATAATGCATGTTAAATTGATAATAATATAAGTAATAAGTATAATTATTACAGTTCTAGCGATAATAACTGCATTATATGGGTAATAATGGATGTTATATTGATAATATCGGGAGTAATAAGTATAAATATTACAGTTCTAGCGATAATAATAGTAAAATTTGGCTAATAGTGCATGTTATATTGATAATAATAAAAGTAATAATTATATTTATTATACTTCTGTCGAGAATAACTGCATTATATGGGTAATAATGCATGTTATATTGATAATAATATAAGTAATAAGTATAATTATTACAGTTCTAGCGATAATATCTGCATAATATGCGCAATAATGCATGTTATATTGATAATAATATAAGTAATAAGTATAATTATTACAGTTCTGGCGATAATAACTGCATAATATGGGTAATAATGCACGTTATATTGCTAATAATATAAGTAGTAAGTATAATTATTTCAGTTCTAGCGATAATAACTGCATTATATGGGTAATAATGCATGTTATATTGATAATATCGGGAGTAATAAGTACAATTATTATAGTTCTAGCGATAATAAAAGTAAAATTTGGCTAATAGTGCATGTTATATTGATAATAATAAAAGTAATAAGTATATTTATTATACTTCTGTCGATAATAACTGCATTATATGGGTAATAATGCACGTTATATTGCTAATAATATAAGTAGTAAGTATAATTATTACAGTTCTAGCGATAATAACTGCATTATATGGGTAATAATGGATGCTATATTGATAATATCGGGAGTAATAAGTATAAATGTTATAGTTCTAGCGATAATAATAGTAAAATATGGCTAATAGTGCATGTTATATTGATAGTAATAAAAGTAATAAGTATATTTATTATAGTTCTATCGATAATAACTGCATTATATGCGTAATAATGCATGTTATATTGATGATAATAAAAGTAATACGTATATGTATTATAGTTCTAGCTGCAATAACTGCATAATACGGGTAATAATGCATGTTAAATTCATAATAATATAAGTAATAAGTATAATTATTACAGTTCTAGCGATAATAACTGCATTATATGGGTAATAATGGATGTTATATTGATAATATCGGGAGTAGTAAGTATAAATATTATAGTTCTAGCGATAATAATAGTAAAATATGGCTAATAGTGCATGTTATATTGATAATAATAAAAGTAATAAGTATATTTATTATAGTTCTATCGATAATAACTGCATTATATGCGTAAAAATGCATGTTAAATTGATAATAATATAAGTAATAAGTATAATTATTACAGTTCTAGCGATAATAACTGCATTATATGGGTAATAATGGATGTTATATTGATAATATCGGGAGTAATAAGTATAAATATTACAGTTCTAGCGATAATAATAGTAAAATTTGGCTAATAGTGCATGTTATATTGATAATAATAAAAGTAATAATTATATTTATTATACTTCTGTCGAGAATAACTGCATTATATGGGTAATAATGCATGTTATATTGATAATAATATAAGTAATAAGTATAATTATTACAGTTCTAGCGATAATATCTGCATAATATGCGCAATAATGCATGTTATATTGATAATAATATAAGTAATAAGTATAATTATTACAGTTCTGGCGATAATAACTGCATAATATGGGTAATAATGCACGTTATATTGCTAATAATATAAGTAGTAAGTATAATTATTACAGTTCTAGCGATAATAACTGCATTATATGGGTAATAATGCATGTTATATTGATAATATCGGGAGTAATAAGGACAATTATTATAGTTCTAGCGATAATAAAAGTAAAATTTGGCTAATAGTGCATGTTATATTGATAATAATAAAAGTAATAAGAATATTTATTATAGTTCTATCGATAATAACTGCAGTATATGCGTAATAATGCATGTTATATTGATGATAATAAAAGTAATACGTATATGTATTATAGTTCTAGCTGTAATAACTGCATAATATGGGTAATAATGCATGTTAAATTGATAATAATATAAGTAATAAGTATAATTATTACAGTTCTAGCGCTAATAACTGCATTATATGGGTAATAATGGATGTTATATTGATAATATCGGGAGTAATAAGTATATTTATTATAGTTCTAGCGATAATAACTGCATTATATGGGTAATAATGCATGTTATATTGATAATAATAAAAGTAATAAGTATATTTATTATACTTCTCTCGATAATAACTGCATAATATGGGTAATAATGCATGTTATATTGATAATAATATAAGTAATAAGTATAATTACTACAGTTCTAGCGATAATAACTGCATTATATGGGTAATGATGCATGTTATATTGATAATAATATAAGTAATAAGTATAATTATTACAGTTCTAGCGATAATAACTGCATAATATGGGTAATAATGCACGTTATATTGCTAATAATATAAGTAATGAGTATAATTATTACAGTTCTAGCGATAATAACTGCATTATATGGGTAATAATGCATGTTATATTGATAATATCGGGAGTAATAAGTATAAATATTACAGTTCTTGCGATAATAATAGTAAAATATGGCTAATAGTGCATGTTATATTGATAGTAATAAGAGTAATAAGTATATTTATTATAGTTCTATCGATAATAACTGCATAATATGGGTATTAATGCATGTTATATTGATGATAATAAAAGTACTAAGTATATTTATTATAGTTCCAGCGATAATAACTGCATAATATGCGCAATAATGCATGTTATATTGATAATAATATAAGTAATAAGTATAATTATTACAGTTCTAGCGATAATAACTGCATTATATGGGTAATAATGCATGTTATATTGATAATAATATAAGTAATAACTATAATTATTACAGTTCTAGGGATAATAACTGCATTATATGGGTAATAATGGATGTTATATTGATAACATCGGGAGTAATAAGTACAATTATTATAGTTCTAGCGATAATATAAGTAAAATTTGGCTAATAGTGCATGTTTTATTGATAATAATAAAAGTAATAAGTATATTTATTATAATTCTGTCGATAATAACTGCATTATATTGGTAATAATGCATGTTATATTGATAATAATATAAGTAATAAGTATAATTATTACAGTTCTAGCGATAATAACTGCATAATATGGGTAATAATGCACGTTATATTGCTAATAATATAAGTAGTAAGTATAATTATTACAGTTCTAGCAATAATAACTGCATTATATGGGTAATAATGGATGTTATATTGATAATATCGTGGGTAATAAGTATAAATATTATAGTTCTAGCGATAATAATAGTAAAATATGGCTAATAGTGCATGTCATATTGATAATAATAAAAGTAATAAGTATATTTATTATAGTTCTATCGATAATAACTGCATTATATGCGTAATAATGCATGTTATATTGATGATAATAAAAGTAATACGTATATGTATTATAGTTCTAGCTGCAATAACTGCATAATACGGGTAATAATGCATGTTAAATTCATAATAATATAAGTAATAAGTATAATTATTACAGTTCTAGCGATAATAACTGCATTATATGGGTAATAATGGATGTTATATTGATAATAATATAACTAATAAGTATAATTATTACAGTTCTAGCGATAATAACTGCATAATATGGGTAATAATGCACGTTATATTGCTAATAATATAAGTCAAAGGATAATTATTACAGTTCTAGCGATAATAGCTGCATTATATGGGTAATAATGCATGTTATATTGATAATATCGGGAGGAATAAGTATAATTATTATAGTTCTAGCGATAATAATAGTAAAATATAGCTAATAATGCATGTTATATTGATAATAATATAAGTAATAAGTATATTTATTATCGTTCTATCAATAATAACTGCATAATAAGGGTAATAATGCATGTTATATTGATGATAATGAATGTAGTAAGTACATTTATTATAGCTCTAGTAATGATAACTGCATAATATGGGTAATAATGCATGTTATATTGATAATAATATAAGTAATAAGTATAATTATTACAGTTCTAGCGATAATAACTGCATTATATGGGTAATAATGGATGTTATATTGATAATATCGGGAGTAATAAGTATAAATATTATAGTTCTAGCGATAATAATAGTAAAATATGGCTAATAGTGCATGTTATATTGATAATAATAAAAGTAATAAGTATATTTATTACAGTTCTATCGATAATAACTGCATAATATGGGTAATAATGCATGTTATATTGATGATAATAAAAGTAATACGTATATTTATTATAGTTCTAGCGATAATAACTGCATAATATGGGTAATAATGCATGTTCTATTGATAATAATATAAGTAATAAGTATAATTATTACAGTTCTAGCGATAATAACTGCATTATGTGGGTAATAATGCTCGTTATATTGCTAATAATATAAGTAATAAGTATAATTATTACAGTTCTAGCGATAATAACTGCATTATATGGGTAATAATGCATGTTATATTGATAATATTGGGAGTAATAAGTATTATTATTATAGTTCTAGCGATAATAATAGTAAAATATGGCTAATAGTGCACTTTATATTGATAATAAAAAAAGTTATAAGTATATTTATTACAGTTCTATCGATAATAACTGCCTAATATGGGTAATAATGCATGTTACATTGATAATATTGGGAGTAATAAGTAAAATTATTATAGTTCTAGCGATAATAATGGTAAAATATGGCTAATAGTGCATGTTATATTGATAATAATAAAAGTAATAAGTATATTTATTATAATTCTGTCGATAATAACTGCATTATATTGGTAATAATGCATGTTATATTGATAATAATATAAGTAATAAGTATAATTATTACAGTTCTAGCGATAATAACTGCATAATATGGGTAATAATGCACGTTATATTGCTAATAATATAAGTAGTAAGTATAATTATTACAGTTCTAGCAATAATAACTGCATTATATGGGTAATAATGGATGTTATATTGATAATATCGTGGGTAATAAGTATAAATATTATAGTTCTAGCGATAATAATAGTAAAATATGGCTAATAGTGCATGTCATATTGATAATAATAAAAGTAATAAGTATATTTATTATAGTTCTATCGATAATAACTGCATTATATGCGTAATAATGCATGTTATATTGATGATAATAAAAGTAATACGTATATGTATTATAGTTCTAGCTGCAATAACTGCATAATACGGGTAATAATGCATGTTAAATTCATAATAATATAAGTAATAAGTATAATTATTACAGTTCTAGCGATAATAACTGCATTATATGGGTAATAATGGATGTTATATTGATAATAATATAACTAATAAGTATAATTATTACAGTTCTAGCGATAATAACTGCATAATATGGGTAATAATGCACGTTATATTGCTAATAATATAAGTCAAAGGATAATTATTACAGTTCTAGCGATAATAGCTGCATTATATGGGTAATAATGCATGTTATATTGATAATATCGGGAGGAATAAGTATAATTATTATAGTTCTAGCGATAATAATAGTAAAATATAGCTAATAATGCATGTTATATTGATAATAATATAAGTAATAAGTATATTTATTATCGTTCTATCAATAATAACTGCATAATAAGGGTAATAATGCATGTTATATTGATGATAATGAATGTAGTAAGTACATTTATTATAGCTCTAGTAATGATAACTGCATAATATGGGTAATAATGCATGTTATATTGATAATAATATAAGTAATAAGTATAATTATTACAGTTCTAGCGATAATAACTGCATTATATGGGTAATAATGGATGTTATATTGATAATATCGGGAGTAATAAGTATAAATATTATAGTTCTAGCGATAATAATAGTAAAATATGGCTAATAGTGCATGTTATATTGATAATAATAAAAGTAATAAGTATATTTATTACAGTTCTATCGATAATAACTGCATAATATGGGTAATAATGCATGTTATATTGATGATAATAAAAGTAATACGTATATTTATTATAGTTCTAGCGATAATAACTGCATAATATGGGTAATAATGCATGTTCTATTGATAATAATATAAGTAATAAGTATAATTATTACAGTTCTAGCGATAATAACTGCATTATGTGGGTAATAATGCTCGTTATATTGCTAATAATATAAGTAATAAGTATAATTATTACAGTTCTAGCGATAATAACTGCATTATATGGGTAATAATGCATGTTATATTGATAATATTGGGAGTAATAAGTATTATTATTATAGTTCTAGCGATAATAATAGTAAAATATGGCTAATAGTGCACTTTATATTGATAATAAAAAAAGTTATAAGTATATTTATTACAGTTCTATCGATAATAACTGCCTAATATGGGTAATAATGCATGTTACATTGATAATATTGGGAGTAATAAGTAAAATTATTATAGTTCTAGCGATAATAATGGTAAAATATGGCTAATAGTGCATGTTATATTGATAATAATAAAAGTAATAAGTATATTTATTATAGTTCTATCGATAATAACTGCATAATATGGGTAATAATGCATGTTATATTGATAATAATATAAGTAATAAGTCTAATTATTAGAGTTCTAGCGATAATAACTGCATTATATGGGTAATAATGCATGTTATATTGATAATATTGGGAGTAATAAGTATAATTATTATAGTTCTAGCGATAGTAATAATAAAATATGGCTAATAGTGCATGTAATATTGATAATAATAAAAGTAATAAGTATATTTATTATCGTTCTATCGATAATAACTGCATAATAAGGGTAATAATGCATGTTATATTGATGATAATGAAAGTAGTAAGTACATTGATTACAGCTCTAGAAAATATAGCTGCATTATATGGGTAATAATGCATGTTATATTGATAATATCGGGAGGAATAAGTATAATTATTATAGTTCTAGCGATAATAATAGTAAAATATAGCTAATAATGCATGTTATATTGATAATAATATAAGTAATAAGTATATTTATTATCGTTCTATCAATAATAACTGCATAATAAGGGTAATATTGCATGTTATATTGATGATAATGAATGTAGTAAGTACATTTATTATAGCTCTAGTAATGATAACTGCATAATATGGGTAATAATGCATGTTATATTGATAATAATATAAGTAATAAGTATAATTATTACAGTTCTAGCGATAATAACTGCATTATATGGGTAATAATGGATGATATATTGATAATATCGGGAGTAATAAGTATAAATATTACAGTTCTAGCGATAATAATAGTAAAATTTGGCTAATAGTGCATGTTATATTGATAATAATAAAAGTAATAATTATATTTATTATACTTCTGTCGAGAATAACTGCATTATATGGGTAATAATGCATGTTATATTGATAATAATATAAGTAATAAGTATAATTATTACAGTTCTAGCGATAATATCTGCATAATATGCGCAATAATGCATGTTATATTAATAATAATATAAGTAATAAGTATAATTATTACAGTTCTGGCGATAATAACTGCATAATATGGGTAATAATGCACGTTATATTGCTAATAATATAAGTAGTAAGTATAATTATTACAGTTCTAGCGATAATAACTGCATTATATGGGTAATAATGCATGTTATATTGATAATATCGGGAGTAATAAGTACAATTATTATAGTTCTAGCGATAATAAAAGTAAAATTTGGCTAATAGTGCATGTTATATTGATAATAATAAAAGTAATAAGTATATTTATTATAGTTCTATCGATAATAACTGCAGTATATGCGTAATAATGCATGTTATATTGATGATAATAAAAGTAATACGTATATGTATTATAGTTCTAGCTGTAATAACTGCATAATATGGGTAATAATGCATGTTAAATTGATAATAATAGAAGTAATAAGTATAATTATTACAGTTCTAGCGCTAATAACTGCATTATATGGGTAATAATGGATGTTATATTGATAATATCGGGAGTAATAAGTATATTTATTATAGTTCTAGCGATAATAACTGCATTATATGGGTAATAATGCATGTTATATTGATAATAATAAAAGTAATAAGTATATTTATTATACTTCTCTCGATAATAACTGCATAATATGGGTAATAATGCATGTTATATTGATAATAATATAAGTAATAAGTATAATTACTACAGTTCTAGCGATAATAACTGCATTATATGGGTAATGATGCATGTTATATTGATAATAATATAAGTAATAAGTATAATTATTACAGTTCTAGCGATAATAACTGCATAATATGGGTAATAATGCACGTTATATTGCTAATAATATAAGTAATAAGCATAATTATTACAGTTCTAGCGATAATAACTGCATTATATGGGTAATAATGCATGTTATATTGATAATATCGGGAGTAATAAGTATAAATATTATAGTTCTTGCGATAATAATAGTAAAATATGGCTAATAGTGCATGTTATATTGATAGTAATAAGAGTAATAAGTATATTTATTATAGTTCTATCGATAATAACTGCATAATATGGGTATTAATGCATGTTATATTGATGATAATAAAAGTACTAAGTATATTTATTATAGTTCTAGCGATAATAACTGCATAATATGCGCAATAATGCATGTTATATTGATAATAATATAAGTAATAAGTATAATTATTACAGTTCTAGCGATAATAACTGCATTATATGGGTAATAATGCATGTTATATTGATAATAATAAAAGTAATAAGTATATTTATTACAGTTCTATCGATAATAACTGCATAATATGGGTAATAATGCATGTTATATTGATGATAATAAAAGTAATACGTATATTTATTATAGTTCTAGCGATAATAACTGCATAATATGGGTAATAATGCATGTTCTATTGATAATAATATAAGTAATAAGTATAATTATTACAGTTCTAGCGATAATAACTGCATTATGTGGGTAATAATGCTCGTTATATTGCTAATAATATAAGTAATAAGTATAATTATTACAGTTCTAGCGATAATAACTGCATTATATGGGTAATAATGCATGTTATATTGATAATATCGGGAGTAATAAGTATAAATATTACAGTTCTTGCGATAATAATAGTAAAATATGGCTAATAGTGCATGTTATATTGATAGTAATAAGAGTAATAAGTATATTTATTATAGTTCTAGCGATAATAATAATAAAATATGTCTAATAGTGCATGTAATATTGATAATAATAAAAGTAATAAGTATATTTATTATCGTTCTATCGATAATAACTGCATAATAAGGGTAATAATGCATGTTATATTGATAATAATATAAGTAATAAGTCTAATTAATAGAGTTCTAGCGATAATAACTGCATTATATGGGTAATAATGCATGTTATATTGATAATATCGGGAGTAATAAGTATAAATATTACAGTTCTTGCGATAATAATAGTAAAATATGGCTAATAGTGCATGTTATATTGATAGTAATAAGAGTAATAAGTATATTTATTATAGTTCTATCGATAATAACTGCATAATATGGGTATTAATGCATGTTATATTGATGATAATAAAAGTACTAAGTATATTTATTATAGTTCCAGCGATAATAACTGCATAATATGCGCAATAATGCATGTTATATTGATAATAATATAAGTAATAAGTATAATTATTACAGTTCTAGCGATAATAACTGCATTATATGGGTAATAATGCATGTTATATTGATAATAATATAAGTAATAACTATAATTATTACAGTTCTAGGGATAATAACTGCATTATATGGGTAATAATGGATGTTATATTGATAACATCGGGAGTAATAAGTACAATTATTATAGTTCTAGCGATAATATAAGTAAAATTTGGCTAATAGTGCATGTTTTATTGATAATAATAAAAGTAATAAGTATATTTATTATAATTCTGTCGATAATAACTGCATTATATTGGTAATAATGCATGTTATATTGATAATAATATAAGTAATAAGTATAATTATTACAGTTCTAGCGATAATAACTGCATAATATGGGTAATAATGCACGTTATATTGCTAATAATATAAGTAGTAAGTATAATTATTACAGTTCTAGCAATAATAACTGCATTATATGGGTAATAATGGATGTTATATTGATAATATCGTGGGTAATAAGTATAAATATTATAGTTCTAGCGATAATAATAGTAAAATATGGCTAATAGTGCATGTCATATTGATAATAATAAAAGTAATAAGTATATTTATTATAGTTCTATCGATAATAACTGCATTATATGCGTAATAATGCATGTTATATTGATGATAATAAAAGTAATACGTATATGTATTATAGTTCTAGCTGCAATAACTGCATAATACGGGTAATAATGCATGTTAAATTCATAATAATATAAGTAATAAGTATAATTATTACAGTTCTAGCGATAATAACTGCATTATATGGGTAATAATGGATGTTATATTGATAATAATATAACTAATAAGTATAATTATTACAGTTCTAGCGATAATAACTGCATAATATGGGTAATAATGCACGTTATATTGCTAATAATATAAGTCAAAGGATAATTATTACAGTTCTAGCGATAATAGCTGCATTATATGGGTAATAATGCATGTTATATTGATAATATCGGGAGGAATAAGTATAATTATTATAGTTCTAGCGATAATAATAGTAAAATATAGCTAATAATGCATGTTATATTGATAATAATATAAGTAATAAGTATATTTATTATCGTTCTATCAATAATAACTGCATAATAAGGGTAATAATGCATGTTATATTGATGATAATGAATGTAGTAAGTACATTTATTATAGCTCTAGTAATGATAACTGCATAATATGGGTAATAATGCATGTTATATTGATAATAATATAAGTAATAAGTATAATTATTACAGTTCTAGCGATAATAACTGCATTATATGGGTAATAATGGATGTTATATTGATAATATCGGGAGTAATAAGTATAAATATTATAGTTCTAGCGATAATAATAGTAAAATATGGCTAATAGTGCATGTTATATTGATAATAATAAAAGTAATAAGTATATTTATTACAGTTCTATCGATAATAACTGCATAATATGGGTAATAATGCATGTTATATTGATGATAATAAAAGTAATACGTATATTTATTATAGTTCTAGCGATAATAACTGCATAATATGGGTAATAATGCATGTTATATTGATGATAATAAAAGTACTAAGTATATTTATTATAGTTCTAGCGATAATAACTGCATAATATGCGCAATAATGCATGTTATATTGATAATAATATAAGTAATAAGTATAATTATTACAGTTCTAGCGATAATAACTGCATTATATGGGTAATAATGCATGTTATATTGATAATAATAAAAGTAATAAGTATATTTATTACAGTTCTATCGATAATAACTGCATAATATGGGTAATAATGCATGTTATATTGATGATAATAAAAGTAATACGTATATTTATTATAGTTCTAGCGATAATAACTGCATAATATGGGTAATAATGCATGTTCTATTGATAATAATATAAGTAATAAGTATAATTATTACAGTTCTAGCGATAATAACTGCATTATGTGGGTAATAATGCTCGTTATATTGCTAATAATATAAGTAATAAGTATAATTATTACAGTTCTAGCGATAATAACTGCATTATATGGGTAATAATGCATGTTATATTGATAATATTGGGAGTAATAAGTATTATTATTATAGTTCTAGCGATAATAATAGTAAAATATGGCTAATAGTGCACTTTATATTGATAATAAAAAAAGTAATAAGTATATTTATTACAGTTCTATCGATAATAACTGCCTAATATGGGTAATAATGCATGTTACATTGATAATATTGGGAGTAATAAGTAAAATTATTATAGTTCTAGCGATAATAATGGTAAAATATGGCTAATAGTGCATGTTATATTGATAATAATAAAAGTAATAAGTATATTTATTATAGTTCTATCGATAATAACTGCATAATATGGGTAATAATGCATGTTATATTGATAATAATATAAGTAATAAGTCTAATTATTAGAGTTCTAGCGATAATAACTGCATTATATGGGTAATAATGCATGTTATATTGATAATATTGGGAGTAATAAGTATAATTATTATAGTTCTAGCGATAATAATAATAAAATATGTCTAATAGTGCATGTAATATTGATAATAATAAAAGTAATAAGTATATTTATTATCGTTCTATCGATAATAACTGCATAATAAGGGTAATAATGCATGTTATATTGATAATAATATAAGTAATAAGTCTAATTAATAGAGTTCTAGCGATAATAACTGCATTATATGGGTAATAATGCATGTTATATTGATAATATCGGGAGTAATAAGTATAAATATTACAGTTCTTGCGATAATAATAGTAAAATATGGCTAATAGTGCATGTTATATTGATAGTAATAAGAGTAATAAGTATATTTATTATAGTTCTATCGATAATAACTGCATAATATGGGTATTAATGCATGTTATATTGATGATAATAAAAGTACTAAGTATATTTATTATAGTTCCAGCGATAATAACTGCATAATATGCGCAATAATGCATGTTATATTGATAATAATATAAGTAATAAGTATAATTATTACAGTTCTAGCGATAATAACTGCATTATATGGGTAATAATGCATGTTATATTGATAATAATATAAGTAATAACTATAATTATTACAGTTCTAGGGATAATAACTGCATTATATGGGTAATAATGGATGTTATATTGATAACATCGGGAGTAATAAGTACAATTATTATAGTTCTAGCGATAATATAAGTAAAATTTGGCTAATAGTGCATGTTTTATTGATAATAATAAAAGTAATAAGTATATTTATTATAATTCTGTCGATAATAACTGCATTATATTGGTAATAATGCATGTTATATTGATAATAATATAAGTAATAAGTATAATTATTACAGTTCTAGCGATAATAACTGCATAATATGGGTAATAATGCACGTTATATTGCTAATAATATAAGTAGTAAGTATAATTATTACAGTTCTAGCAATAATAACTGCATTATATGGGTAATAATGGATGTTATATTGATAATATCGTGGGTAATAAGTATAAATATTATAGTTCTAGCGATAATAATAGTAAAATATGGCTAATAGTGCATGTCATATTGATAATAATAAAAGTAATAAGTATATTTATTATAGTTCTATCGATAATAACTGCATTATATGCGTAATAATGCATGTTATATTGATGATAATAAAAGTAATACGTATATGTATTATAGTTCTAGCTGCAATAACTGCATAATACGGGTAATAATGCATGTTAAATTCATAATAATATAAGTAATAAGTATAATTATTACAGTTCTAGCGATAATAACTGCATTATATGGGTAATAATGGATGTTATATTGATAATAATATAACTAATAAGTATAATTATTACAGTTCTAGCGATAATAACTGCATAATATGGGTAATAATGCACGTTATATTGCTAATAATATAAGTCAAAGGATAATTATTACAGTTCTAGCGATAATAGCTGCATTATATGGGTAATAATGCATGTTATATTGATAATATCGGGAGGAATAAGTATAATTATTATAGTTCTAGCGATAATAATAGTAAAATATAGCTAATAATGCATGTTATATTGATAATAATATAAGTAATAAGTATATTTATTATCGTTCTATCAATAATAACTGCATAATAAGGGTAATAATGCATGTTATATTGATGATAATGAATGTAGTAAGTACATTTATTATAGCTCTAGTAATGATAACTGCATAATATGGGTAATAATGCATGTTATATTGATAATAATATAAGTAATAAGTATAATTATTACAGTTCTAGCGATAATAACTGCATTATATGGGTAATAATGGATGTTATATTGATAATATCGGGAGTAATAAGTATAAATATTATAGTTCTAGCGATAATAATAGTAAAATATGGCTAATAGTGCATGTTATATTGATAATAATAAAAGTAATAAGTATATTTATTACAGTTCTATCGATAATAACTGCATAATATGGGTAATAATGCATGTTATATTGATGATAATAAAAGTAATACGAATATTTATTATAGTTCTAGCGATAATAACTGCATAATATGGGTAATAATGCATGTTCTATTGATAATAATATAAGTAATAAGTATAATTATTACAGTTCTAGCGATAATAACTGCATTATGTGGGTAATAATGCTCGTTATATTGCTAATAATATAAGTAATAAGTATAATTATTACAGTTCTAGCGATAATAACTGCATTATATGGGTAATAATGCATGTTATATTGATAATATTGGGAGTAATAAGTATTATTATTATAGTTCTAGCGATAATAATAGTAAAATATGGCTAATAGTGCACTTTATATTGATAATAAAAAAAGTTATAAGTATATTTATTACAGTTCTATCGATAATAACTGCCTAATATGGGTAATAATGCATGTTACATTGATAATATTGGGAGTAATAAGTAAAATTATTATAGTTCTAGCGATAATAATGGTAAAATATGGCTAATAGTGCATGTTATATTGATAATAATAAAAGTAATAAGTATATTTATTATAGTTCTATCGATAATAACTGCATAATATGGGTAATAATGCATGTTATATTGATAATAATATAAGTAATAAGTCTAATTATTAGAGTTCTAGCGATAATAACTGCATTATATGGGTAATAATGCATGTTATATTGATAATATTGGGAGTAATAAGTATAATTATTATAGTTCTAGCGATAGTAATAATAAAATATGGCTAATAGTGCATGTAATATTGATAATAATAAAAGTAATAAGTATATTTATTATCGTTCTATCGATAATAACTGCATAATAAGGGTAATAATGCATGTTATATTGATGATAATGAAAGTAGTAAGTACATTGATTACAGCTCTAGAAAATATAGCTGCATTATATGGGTAATAATGCATGTTATATTGATAATATCGGGAGGAATAAGTATAATTATTATAGTTCTAGCGATAATAATAGTAAAATATAGCTAATAATGCATGTTATATTGATAATAATATAAGTAATAAGTATATTTATTATCGTTCTATCAATAATAACTGCATAATAAGGGTAATATTGCATGTTATATTGATGATAATGAATGTAGTAAGTACATTTATTATAGCTCTAGTAATGATAACTGCATAATATGGGTAATAATGCATGTTATATTGATAATAATATAAGTAATAAGTATAATTATTACAGTTCTAGCGATAATAACTGCATTATATGGGTAATAATGGATGATATATTGATAATATCGGGAGTAATAAGTATAAATATTACAGTTCTAGCGATAATAATAGTAAAATTTGGCTAATAGTGCATGTTATATTGATAATAATAAAAGTAATAATTATATTTATTATACTTCTGTCGAGAATAACTGCATTATATGGGTAATAATGCATGTTATATTGATAATAATATAAGTAATAAGTATAATTATTACAGTTCTAGCGATAATATCTGCATAATATGCGCAATAATGCATGTTATATTAATAATAATATAAGTAATAAGTATAATTATTACAGTTCTGGCGATAATAACTGCATAATATGGGTAATAATGCACGTTATATTGCTAATAATATAAGTAGTAAGTATAATTATTACAGTTCTAGCGATAATAACTGCATTATATGGGTAATAATGCATGTTATATTGATAATATCGGGAGTAATAAGTACAATTATTATAGTTCTAGCGATAATAAAAGTAAAATTTGGCTAATAGTGCATGTTATATTGATAATAATAAAAGTAATAAGTATATTTATTATAGTTCTATCGATAATAACTGCAGTATATGCGTAATAATGCATGTTATATTGATGATAATAAAAGTAATACGTATATGTATTATAGTTCTAGCTGTAATAACTGCATAATATGGGTAATAATGCATGTTAAATTGATAATAATAGAAGTAATAAGTATAATTATTACAGTTCTAGCGCTAATAACTGCATTATATGGGTAATAATGGATGTTATATTGATAATATCGGGAGTAATAAGTATATTTATTATAGTTCTAGCGATAATAACTGCATTATATGGGTAATAATGCATGTTATATTGATAATAATAAAAGTAATAAGTATATTTATTATACTTCTCTCGATAATAACTGCATAATATGGGTAATAATGCATGTTATATTGATAATAATATAAGTAATAAGTATAATTACTACAGTTCTAGCGATAATAACTGCATTATATGGGTAATGATGCATGTTATATTGATAATAATATAAGTAATAAGTATAATTATTACAGTTCTAGCGATAATAACTGCATAATATGGGTAATAATGCACGTTATATTGCTAATAATATAAGTAATAAGCATAATTATTACAGTTCTAGCGATAATAACTGCATTATATGGGTAATAATGCATGTTATATTGATAATATCGGGAGTAATAAGTATAAATATTATAGTTCTTGCGATAATAATAGTAAAATATGGCTAATAGTGCATGTTATATTGATAGTAATAAGAGTAATAAGTATATTTATTATAGTTCTATCGATAATAACTGCATAATATGGGTATTAATGCATGTTATATTGATGATAATAAAAGTACTAAGTATATTTATTATAGTTCTAGCGATAATAACTGCATAATATGCGCAATAATGCATGTTATATTGATAATAATATAAGTAATAAGTATAATTATTACAGTTCTAGCGATAATAACTGCATTATATGGGTAATAATGCATGTTATATTGATAATAATAAAAGTAATAAGTATATTTATTACAGTTCTATCGATAATAACTGCATAATATGGGTAATAATGCATGTTATATTGATGATAATAAAAGTAATACGTATATTTATTATAGTTCTAGCGATAATAACTGCATAATATGGGTAATAATGCATGTTCTATTGATAATAATATAAGTAATAAGTATAATTATTACAGTTCTAGCGATAATAACTGCATTATGTGGGTAATAATGCTCGTTATATTGCTAATAATATAAGTAATAAGTATAATTATTACAGTTCTAGCGATAATAACTGCATTATATGGGTAATAATGCATGTTATATTGATAATATTGGGAGTAATAAGTATTATTATTATAGTTCTAGCGATAATAATAGTAAAATATGGCTAATAGTGCACTTTATATTGATAATAAAAAAAGTAATAAGTATATTTATTACAGTTCTATCGATAATAACTGCCTAATATGGGTAATAATGCATGTTACATTGATAATATTGGGAGTAATAAGTAAAATTATTATAGTTCTAGCGATAATAATGGTAAAATATGGCTAATAGTGCATGTTATATTGATAATAATAAAAGTAATAAGTATATTTATTATAGTTCTATCGATAATAACTGCATAATATGGGTAATAATGCATGTTATATTGATAATAATATAAGTAATAAGTCTAATTATTAGAGTTCTAGCGATAATAACTGCATTATATGGGTAATAATGCATGTTATATTGATAATATTGGGAGTAATAAGTATAATTATTATAGTTCTAGCGATAATAATAATAAAATATGTCTAATAGTGCATGTAATATTGATAATAATAAAAGTAATAAGTATATTTATTATCGTTCTATCGATAATAACTGCATAATAAGGGTAATAATGCATGTTATATTGATAATAATATAAATAATAAGTCTAATTAATAGAGTTCTAGCGATAATAACTGCATTATATGGGTAATAATGCATGTTATATTGATAATATTGGGAGTAATAAGTATAATTATTATAGTTCTAGCGATAATAATAATAAAATATGGCTAATAGTGCATGTAATATTGATAATAATAAAAGTAATAAGTATATTTATTATCGTTCTATCGATAATAACTGCATAATAAGGGTAATAATGCATGTTATATTGACGATAATGAAGGAGTAAGTACATTTATTATAGCTCTAGTTATTATAACTGCATAATATGGGTAATAATGCATGTTATATTGAGAATAATATAAGTAATAAGTATAATTATTACAGTTCTGGCGATAATAACTGCATTATATGGGTAATAATGCATGTTACATTGATAATAATATAAGTAATAAGTATAATTATTATAGTTCTAGCGATAATAATAGTAAAATATGGCTAATAGTGCATGTTATACTGATAATAATAAAAGTAATAAGTACATTTATTATAGTTCTATCGATAATAACTGCATAATACGGGTAATAATGCATGTTATATTGATGATCATAAAAGTAGTAAGAATATTTATTATAGTTCTAGCGATTATAACTGCATAATATGGGTAATAATGCATGTTATATTGATAATAATATAAGTAATAAGTATAATTATTATAGTTCTAGCCATAATAAAGGTAAAATATGGCTAATAGTGCATGTTATATTGATAATAATAAAAGTAATAAGTATATTTATTACAGTTCTGTCGATAATAACTGCATAATATGGGTAATAATGCATGTTATATTGATGATAATAAAAGTAATACGTATATTTATTATAGTTCTAGCGATAATAACTGCATAATATGGGTAATAATGCATGTTCTATTGATAATAATATAAGTAATAAGTATAATTATTACAGTTCTAGCGATAATAACTGCATTATGTGGGTAATAATGCTCGTTATATTGCTAATAATATAAGTAATAAGTATAATTATTACAGTTCTAGCGATAATAACTGCATTATATGGGTAATAATGCATGTTATATTGATAATATTGGGAGTAATAAGTATAATTATTATAGTTCTAGCGATAATAATAATAAAATATGGCTAATAGTGCATGTAATATTGATAATAATAAAAGTAATAAGTATATTTATTATCGTTCTATCGATAATAACTGCATAATAAGGGTAATAATGCATGTTATATTGATGATAATGAAAGTAGTAAGTACATTGATTAGAGCTCTAGTAAATATAACTGCATAATATGGGTAATAATGCATGTTATATTGAGAATAATATAAGTAATAAGTATAATTATTACAGTTCTAGCGATAATAACTGCATTATATGGGTAATAATGCATGTTACATTGATAATAATATAAGTAATAAGTATAATTATTATAGTTCTAGCGATAATAATAGTAAAATATGGCTAATAGTGCATGTTATATTGATAATAATAAAAGTTATAAGTATATTTATTATAGTTCTATCGATAATAACTGCATAATATGGGTAATAATGCATGTTATATTGATGATCATAAAAGTAGTAAGAATATTTATTATAGTTCTAGCGATTATAACTGCATAATATGGGTAATAATGCATGTTATATTGATAATAATATAAGTAATAAGTATAATTATTATAGTTCTAGCCATAATAATAGTAAAATATGGCTAATAGTGCATGTTATATTGATAATAATAAAAGTAATAAGTATATTTATTACAGTTCTATCGATAATAACTGCATAATATGGGTAATAATGCATGTTATATTGATGATCATAAAAGTGGTAAGTATATTTATTATAGTTCTAGCGATTATAACTGCATAATATGGGTAATAATGCATGTTATATTGATAATAATATAAGTAATAAGTATAATTATTATAGTTCTAGCCATAATGAAGGTAAAATATGGCTAATAGTGCATGTTATATTGATAATAATAAAAGTAATAAGTATATTTATTACAGTTCTATCGATAATAACTGCATAATATGGGTAATAATGCATGTTATATTGATGATAATAAAAGTAATACGTATATTTATTATAGTTCTAGCGATAATAACTGCATAATATGGGTAATAATGCATGTTCTATTGATAATAATATAAGTAATAAGTATAATTATTACAGTTCTAGCGATAATAATTGCATTATGTGGGTAATAATGCTCGTTATATTGCTAATAATATAAGTAATAAGTATAATTATTACAGTTCTAGCGATAATAACTGCATTATATGGGTAATAATGCATGTTATATTGATAATATTGGGAGTAATAAGTATAATTATTATAGTTCTAGCGATAATAATAATAAAATATGGCTAATAGTGCATGTAATATTGATAATAATAAAAGTAATAAGTATATTTATTACCGTTCTATCGATAATAACTGCATAATAAGGGTAATAATGCATGTTATATTGATGATAATGAAAGTAGTAAGTACATTGATTAGAGCTCTAGTAAATATAACTGCATAATATGGGTAATAATGCATGTTACATTGATAATAATATAAGTAATAAGTATAATTATTATATCATAGTTCTAGCGATAATAATAGTAAAATATGGCTAATAGTGCATGTTATATTGATAATAATAAAAGTAATAAGTATATTTATTATAGTTCTATCGATAATAACTGCATAATATGGGTAATAATGCATGTTATATTGATGATCATAAAAGTAGTAAGAATATTTATTATAGTTCTAGCGATTATAACTGCATAATATGGGTAATAATGCATGTTATATTGATAATAATATAAGTAATAAGTATAATTATTATAGTTCTAGCCATAATAATAGTAAAATATGGCTAATAGTGCATGTTATATTGATAATAATATAAGTAATAAGTACAATTATTACAGTTCTAGCGATAATAACTGCATTATGTGGGTAATAATGCTCGTTATATTGCTAATAATATAAGTAATAAGTATAACTATTACAGTTCTAGCGATAATAACTGCATAATATGGGTAATAATGCATGTTATATTGATGATCATAAAAGTGGTAAGTATATTTATTATAGTTCTAGCGATTATAACTGCATAATATGGGTAATAATGCATGTTATATTGAGAATAATATAAGTAATAAGTATAATTATTACAGTTCTAGCTATAATAACTGCATAATATGGGTAATAATGCATGTTATATTGATGATCATTAAAGTAGTAAGTATATTTATTACAGTTCTATCGATAATAACTGCATAATATGGGTAATAATGCATGTTACATTGATAATATTGGGAGTAATAAGTAAAATTATTATAGTTCTAGCGATAATATTAGTAAAATGTGGCTAATAGAGCATGTTATATTGAGAATAATAAAAGTAATAAGTATATTTATTATAGTTCTATCGATAATAACTGCATAATATGAGTAATAATGCATGTTATATTGATAATATCGGGAGTAGTAAGCACAATTATTATAGTTCTAGCGATTATAACTACATAATATGGGTAATAATGCATGTTATATTGAGAATAATATAAGTAATAAGTATAATTATTACAGTTCTAGCAATAATAACTGCATAATATGGGTAATAATGCATGTTATATTGATGATCATAAAAGTAGTAAGTATATTTATTACAGCTCTAGCGATAATAACTGCATTATATGGGTAATAATGCATGTTATATTGATAATAGTAAAAGTAATAAGTATATTTATTATAGTTCTATCGATAATAACTGCATAATATGGGTAATAATGCATGTTATATTGATGATATTGGGAGTAGTAAGTATAATTATTATAGTTCTAGCGATAATAATAGTAAAATATGGCTAATAGTGCATGATATACTGATAATAATAATAGTAATAAGTATATTTATTATAGCACTATCGATAATAACTGCATAATATGAGTAATAATGCATGTTATATTGATGATGGTAAAAGTAGTAAGTATATTTATTATAGTTCTAGCGATTATAACTGCATGATATGGGTAATAATGCACGTTATATTGATGATAGTAAAAGTAGTAAGTATATTTATTATAGTTCTAGCGATTATAACTGCATAATATGGGTAATAATGCCTGGTATATTGATGATAGTAAAAGTAGTAAGTATATTTATTATAGTTCTAGCGATTATAACTGCATAATATGGGTAATAATGCATGTTATATTGAGAATAATATAACTAATAAGTATAATTAGTACACTTCTAGCGATAATAACTGCATTATATGAGTAATAATGCATGTTACATTGATAATATTGGGAGTAATAAGTATAATTATTATAGTTCTAGCGATAATAATAGTAAAATATGGCTAATAGTGCATGTTATACTGATAATAATAATAGTAATAAGTATATTTATTGCAGTTCTATTGATAATAACTGCATAATATGGGTAATAATGCATGTTATATTGATAATAGTAAAAGTAATAAGTATAATTATTATAGTTCTAGCGATAATAACTGCATAATATGGGTAATAATGCATGTTATATTGATAAAGATATAAGTAATAAGTATAATTATTACAGTTGTAGCGATAATAACTGCATTATATGGGTAATAATGCATGTTATATTGATAATATCGGGAGGAATAAGTATAATTATTATAGTTCTAGCGATAATAATAGTAAAATATGGCTAATTGTGCATGTTATTTTGATAATAATAAGAGTAACAAGTATATTTATTATAGTTCTATCGATAATAACTGCATAATATGGGTAATAATGCATGTTATATTGATGACAATAAAAGTACTAAGTATATTTATTATAGTTCTAGCGATAATAACTGCATAATATGCGCAATAATGCATGTTATATTGATAATAATATAAGTAATCAGTATAATTATTACAGTTCTAGCGATAATAACTGCATAATATGGGTAATAATGCACGTTATATTGCTAACAATATGAGTAATAAGTATAATTATTACAGTTCTAGCGATAATAACTGCATTATATGGGTAATAATGCATGTTATATTGATAATATCGGGAGTAATAAGTACAATTATTATAGTTCTAGCGATAATAAAAGTAAAATTTGGCTAATAGTGCATGTTATATTGATAATAATAAAAGTAATAAGTATATTTATTATAGTTCTATCGATAATAACTGCATTATATGCGTAATAATGCATGTTATATTGATGATAATAAAAGTAATACGTATATGTATTATAGTTCTAGCTGCAATAACTGCATAATACGGGTAATAATGCATGTTAAATTCATAATAATATAAGTAATAAGTATAATTATTACAGTTCTAGCGATAATAACTGCATTATATGGGTAATAATGGATGTTATATTGATAATATCGGGAGTAATAAGTATATTTATTATAGTTCTAGCGATAATAACTGCATTATATGGGTAATAATGGATGTTATATTGATAATATCGGGAGTAATAAGTATAAATATTACAGTTCTAGCGATAATAATAGTAAAATTTGGCTAATAGTGCATGTTATATTGATAATAATAAAAGTAATAAGTATATTTATTATACTTCTGTCGAGAATAACTGCATTATATGGGTAATAATGCATGTTATATTGATAATAATATAAGTAATAAGTATAATTATTACAGTTCTAGCGATAATATCTGCATAATATGCGCAATAATGCATGTTATATTGATAATAATATAAGTAATAAGTATAATTATTACAGTTCTAGCGATAATAACTGCATAATATGGGTAATAATGCACGTTATATTGCTAATAATATAAGTAGTAAGTATAATTATTACAGTTCTAGCGATAGTAACTGCATTATATGGGTAATAATGGATGTTATATTGATAATATCGGGAGTAATAAGTATAAATATTATAGTTCTAGCGATAATAATAGTAAAATTTGGCTAATAGTGCATGTTATATTGATGATAATAAAAGTACTAAGTATATTTATTATAGTTCTGGCGATAATAACTGCATAATATGCGCAATAATGCATGTTATATTGATAATAATATAAGTAATAAGTATAATTATTACAGTTCTAGCGATAATAACTGCATAATATGGGTAATAATGCACGTTATATTGCTAATAATATAAGTAATAAGCATAATTATTACAGTTCTAGCGATAATAACTGCATTATATGGGTAATAATGCATGTTATATTGATAATATCGGGAGTAATAAGTATAAATATTATAGTTCTTGCGATAATAATAGTAAAATATGGCTAATAGTGCATGTTATATTGATAGTAATAAGAGTAATAAGTATATTTATTATAGTTCTATCGATAATAACTGCATAATATGGGTATTAATGCATGTTATATTGATGATAATAAAAGTACTAAGTATATTTATTATAGTTCTAGCGATAATAACTGCATAATATGCGCAATAATGCATGTTATATTGATAATAATATAAGTAATAAGTATAATTATTACAGTTCTAGCGATAATAACTGCATTATATGGGTAATAATGCATGTTATATTGATAATAATAAAAGTAATAAGTATATTTATTACAGTTCTATCGATAATAACTGCATAATATGGGTAATAATGCATGTTATATTGATGATAATAAAAGTAATACGTATATTTATTATAGTTCTAGCGATAATAACTGCATAATATGGGTAATAATGCATGTTCTATTGATAATAATATAAGTAATAAGTATAATTATTACAGTTCTAGCGATAATAACTGCATTATGTGGGTAATAATGCTCGTTATATTGCTAATAATATAAGTAATAAGTATAATTATTACAGTTCTAGCGATAATAACTGCATTATATGGGTAATAATGCATGTTATATTGATAATATTGGGAGTAATAAGTATTATTATTATAGTTCTAGCGATAATAATAGTAAAATATGGCTAATAGTGCACTTTATATTGATAATAAAAAAAGTAATAAGTATATTTATTACAGTTCTATCGATAATAACTGCCTAATATGGGTAATAATGCATGTTACATTGATAATATTGGGAGTAATAAGTAAAATTATTATAGTTCTAGCGATAATAATGGTAAAATATGGCTAATAGTGCATGTTATATTGATAATAATAAAAGTAATAAGTATATTTATTATAGTTCTATCGATAATAACTGCATAATATGGGTAATAATGCATGTTATATTGATAATAATATAAGTAATAAGTCTAATTATTAGAGTTCTAGCGATAATAACTGCATTATATGGGTAATAATGCATGTTATATTGATAATATTGGGAGTAATAAGTATAATTATTATAGTTCTAGCGATAATAATAATAAAATATGTCTAATAGTGCATGTAATATTGATAATAATAAAAGTAATAAGTATATTTATTATCGTTCTATCGATAATAACTGCATAATAAGGGTAATAATGCATGTTATATTGATAATAATATAAGTAATAAGTCTAATTAATAGAGTTCTAGCGATAATAACTGCATTATATGGGTAATAATGCATGTTATATTGATAATATTGGGAGTAATAAGTATAATTATTATAGTTCTAGCGATAATAATAATAAAATATGGCTAATAGTGCATGTAATATTGATAATAATAAAAGTAATAAGTATATTTATTATCGTTCTATCGATAATAACTGCATAATAAGGGTAATAATGCATGTTATATTGACGATAATGAAGGAGTAAGTACATTTATTATAGCTCTAGTTATTATAACTGCATAATATGGGTAATAATGCATGTTATATTGAGAATAATATAAGTAATAAGTATAATTATTACAGTTCTGGCGATAATAACTGCATTATATGGGTAATAATGCATGTTACATTGATAATAATATAAGTAATAAGTATAATTATTATAGTTCTAGCGATAATAATAGTAAAATATGGCTAATAGTGCATGTTATACTGATAATAATAAAAGTAATAAGTACATTTATTATAGTTCTATCGATAATAACTGCATAATACGGGTAATAATGCATGTTATATTGATGATCATAAAAGTAGTAAGAATATTTATTATAGTTCTAGCGATTATAACTGCATTATATGGGTAATAATGCATGTTACATTGATAATAATATAAGTAATAAGTATAATTATTATAGTTCTAGCCATAATAAAGGTAAAATATGGCTAATAGTGCATGTTATATTGATAATAATAAAAGTAATAAGTATATTTATTACAGTTCTGTCGATAATAACTGCATAATATGGGTAATAATGCATGTTATATTGATGATAATAAAAGTAATACGTATATTTATTACAGTTCTAGCGATAATAACTGCATTATGTGGGTAATAATGCTCGTTATATTGCTAATAATATAAGTAATAAGTATAATTATTACAGTTCTAGCGATAATAACTGCATTATATGGGTAATAATGCATGTTATATTGATAATATTGGGAGTAATAAGTATAATTATTATAGTTCTAGCGATAATAATAATAAAATATGGCTAATAGTGCATGTAATATTGATAATAATAAAAGTAATAAGTATATTTATTATCGTTCTATCGATAATAACTGCATAATAAGGGTAATAATGCATGTTATATTGATGATAATGAAAGTAGTAAGTACATTGATTAGAGCTCTAGTAAATATAACTGCATAATATGGGTAATAATGCATGTTATATTGAGAATAATATAAGTAATAAGTATAATTATTACAGTTCTAGCGATAATAACTGCATTATATGGGTAATAATGCATGTTACATTGATAATAATATAAGTAATAAGTATAATTATTATAGTTCTAGCGATAATAATAGTAAAATATGGCTAATAGTGCATGTTATATTGATAATAATAAAAGTTATAAGTATATTTATTATAGTTCTATCGATAATAACTGCATAATATGGGTAATAATGCATGTTATATTGATGATCATAAAAGTAGTAAGAATATTTATTATAGTTCTAGCGATTATAACTGCATAATATGGGTAATAATGCATGTTATATTGATAATAATATAAGTAATAAGTATAATTATTATAGTTCTAGCCATAATAATAGTAAAATATGGCTAATAGTGCATGTTATATTGATAATAATAAAAGTAATAAGTATATTTATTACAGTTCTATCGATAATAACTGCATAATATGGGTAATAATGCATGTTATATTGATGATCATAAAAGTGGTAAGTATATTTATTATAGTTCTAGCGATTATAACTGCATAATATGGGTAATAATGCATGTTATATTGATAATAATATAAGTAATAAGTATAATTATTATAGTTCTAGCCATAATGAAGGTAAAATATGGCTAATAGTGCATGTTATATTGATAATAATAAAAGTAATAAGTATATTTATTACAGTTCTATCGATAATAACTGCATAATATGGGTAATAATGCATGTTATATTGATGATAATAAAAGTAATACGTATATTTATTATAGTTCTAGCGATAATAACTGCATAATATGGGTAATAATGCATGTTCTATTGATAATAATATAAGTAATAAGTATAATTATTACAGTTCTAGCGATAATAATTGCATTATGTGGGTAATAATGCTCGTTATATTGCTAATAATATAAGTAATAAGTATAATTATTACAGTTCTAGCGATAATAACTGCATTATATGGGTAATAATGCATGTTATATTGATAATATTGGGAGTAATAAGTATAATTATTATAGTTCTAGCGATAATAATAATAAAATATGGCTAATAGTGCATGTAATATTGATAATAATAAAAGTAATAAGTATATTTATTACCGTTCTATCGATAATAACTGCATAATAAGGGTAATAATGCATGTTATATTGATGATAATGAAAGTAGTAAGTACATTGATTAGAGCTCTAGTAAATATAACTGCATAATATGGGTAATAATGCATGTTACATTGATAATAATATAAGTAATAAGTATAATTATTATATCATAGTTCTAGCGATAATAATAGTAAAATATGGCTAATAGTGCATGTTATATTGATAATAATAAAAGTAATAAGTATATTTATTATAGTTCTATCGATAATAACTGCATAATATGGGTAATAATGCATGTTATATTGATGATCATAAAAGTAGTAAGAATATTTATTATAGTTCTAGCGATTATAACTGCATAATATGGGTAATAATGCATGTTATATTGATAATAATATAAGTAATAAGTATAATTATTATAGTTCTAGCCATAATAATAGTAAAATATGGCTAATAGTGCATGTTATATTGATAATAATATAAGTAATAAGTACAATTATTACAGTTCTAGCGATAATAACTGCATTATGTGGGTAATAATGCTCGTTATATTGCTAATAATATAAGTAATAAGTATAACTATTACAGTTCTAGCGATAATAACTGCATAATATGGGTAATAATGCATGTTATATTGATGATCATAAAAGTGGTAAGTATATTTATTATAGTTCTAGCGATTATAACTGCATAATATGGGTAATAATGCATGTTATATTGAGAATAATATAAGTAATAAGTATAATTATTACAGTTCTAGCTATAATAACTGCATAATATGGGTAATAATGCATGTTATATTGATGATCATTAAAGTAGTAAGTATATTTATTACAGTTCTATCGATAATAACTGCATAATATGGGTAATAATGCATGTTACATTGATAATATTGGGAGTAATAAGTAAAATTATTATAGTTCTAGCGATAATATTAGTAAAATGTGGCTAATAGAGCATGTTATATTGATAATAATAAAAGTAATAAGTATATTTATTATAGTTCTATCGATAATAACTGCATAATATGAGTAATAATGCATGTTATATTGATAATATCGGGAGTAGTAAGCACAATTATTATAGTTCTAGCGATTATAACTACATAATATGGGTAATAATGCATGTTATATTGAGAATAATATAAGTAATAAGTATAATTATTACAGTTCTAGCAATAATAACTGCATAATATGGGTAATAATGCATGTTATATTGATGATCATAAAAGTAGTAAGTATATTTATTACAGCTCTAGCGATAATAACTGCATTATATGGGTAATAATGCATGTTATATTGATAATAGTAAAAGTAATAAGTATATTTATTATAGTTCTATCGATAATAACTGCATAATATGGGTAATAATGCATGTTATATTGATGATATTGGGAGTAGTAAGTATAATTATTATAGTTCTAGCGATAATAATAGTAAAATATGGCTAATAGTGCATGATATACTGATAATAATAATAGTAATAAGTATATTTATTATAGCACTATCGATAATAACTGCATAATATGAGTAATAATGCATGTTATATTGATGATGGTAAAAGTAGTAAGTATATTTATTATAGTTCTAGCGATTATAACTGCATGATATGGGTAATAATGCACGTTATATTGATGATAGTAAAAGTAGTAAGTATATTTATTATAGTTCTAGCGATTATAACTGCATAATATGGGTAATAATGCCTGGTATATTGATGATAGTAAAAGTAGTAAGTATATTTATTATAGTTCTAGCGATTATAACTGCATAATATGGGTAATAATGCATGTTATATTGAGAATAATATAACTAATAAGTATAATTAGTACACTTCTAGCGATAATAACTGCATTATATGAGTAATAATGCATGTTACATTGATAATATTGGGAGTAATAAGTATAATTATTATAGTTCTAGCGATAATAATAGTAAAATATGGCTAATAGTGCATGTTATACTGATAATAATAATAGTAATAAGTATATTTATTGCAGTTCTATTGATAATAACTGCATAATATGGGTAATAATGCATGTTATATTGATAATAGTAAAAGTAATAAGTATAATTATTATAGTTCTAGCGATAATAACTGCATAATATGGGTAATAATGCATGTTATATTGATAAAGATATAAGTAATAAGTATAATTATTACAGTTGTAGCGATAATAACTGCATTATATGGGTAATAATGCATGTTATATTGATAATATCGGGAGGAATAAGTATAATTATTATAGTTCTAGCGATAATAATAGTAAAATATGGCTAATTGTGCATGTTATTTTGATAATAATAAGAGTAACAAGTATATTTATTATAGTTCTATCGATAATAACTGCATAATATGGGTAATAATGCATGTTATATTGATGACAATAAAAGTACTAAGTATATTTATTATAGTTCTAGCGATAATAACTGCATAATATGCGCAATAATGCATGTTATATTGATAATAATATAAGTAATCAGTATAATTATTACAGTTCTAGCGATAATAACTGCATAATATGGGTAATAATGCACGTTATATTGCTAACAATATGAGTAATAAGTATAATTATTACAGTTCTAGCGATAATAACTGCATTATATGGGTAATAATGCATGTTATATTGATAATATCGGGAGTAATAAGTACAATTATTATAGTTCTAGCGATAATAAAAGTAAAATTTGGCTAATAGTGCATGTTATATTGATAATAATAAAAGTAATAAGTATATTTATTATAGTTCTATCGATAATAACTGCATTATATGCGTAATAATGCATGTTATATTGATGATAATAAAAGTAATACGTATATGTATTATAGTTCTAGCTGCAATAACTGCATAATACGGGTAATAATGCATGTTAAATTCATAATAATATAAGTAATAAGTATAATTATTACAGTTCTAGCGATAATAACTGCATTATATGGGTAATAATGGATGTTATATTGATAATATCGGGAGTAATAAGTATATTTATTATAGTTCTAGCGATAATAACTGCATTATATGGGTAATAATGGATGTTATATTGATAATATCGGGAGTAATAAGTATAAATATTACAGTTCTAGCGATAATAATAGTAAAATTTGGCTAATAGTGCATGTTATATTGATAATAATAAAAGTAATAAGTATATTTATTATACTTCTGTCGAGAATAACTGCATTATATGGGTAATAATGCATGTTATATTGATAATAATATAAGTAATAAGTATAATTATTACAGTTCTAGCGATAATATCTGCATAATATGCGCAATAATGCATGTTATATTGATAATAATATAAGTAATAAGTATAATTATTACAGTTCTAGCGATAATAACTGCATAATATGGGTAATAATGCACGTTATATTGCTAATAATATAAGTAGTAAGTATAATTATTACAGTTCTAGCGATAGTAACTGCATTATATGGGTAATAATGGATGTTATATTGATAATATCGGGAGTAATAAGTATAAATATTATAGTTCTAGCGATAATAATAGTAAAATTTGGCTAATAGTGCATGTTATATTGATGATAATAAAAGTACTAAGTATATTTATTATAGTTCTGGCGATAATAACTGCATAATATGCGCAATAATGCATGTTATATTGATAATAATATAAGTAATAAGTATAATTATTACAGTTCTAGCGATAATAACTGCATAATATGGGTAATAATGCATGTTATATTGATAAAGATATAAGTAATAAGTATAATTATTACAGTTGTAGCGATAATAACTGCATTATATGGGTAATAATGCATGTTATATTGATAATAGCGGGAGTAATAAGTATAAATGTTACAGTTCTAGCGATAATAATAGTAAAATTTGGCTAATAGTGCATGTTATATTGATAATAATAAAAGTAATAAGTATATTTATTATACTTCTGTCGAGAATAACTGCATTATATGGGTAATAATGCATGTTATATTGATAATAATATAAGTAATAAGTATAATTATTACAGTTCTAGCGATAATAACTGCATAATATGGCTAATAGTGCATGTTATATTGATAATAATAAAAGTAATAAGTATATTTATTATAGTTCTATCGATAATAACTGCATTATATGCGTAATAATGCATGTTATATTGATGATAATAAAAGTAATACGTATATGTATTATAGTTCTAGCTGTAATAACTGCATAATATGGGTAATAATGCATGTTATATTGCTAATAGTATAAGTAATAAGTATAATTACTACAGTTCTAGCGATAATAACTGCATTATATGGGTAATAATGCATGTTATATTGATAATATCGGGAGTAATAAGTATAAATATTATAGTTCTAGCGATAATAATAGTAAAATATGGCTAATAGTGCATGTTATATTGATAGTAATAAGAGTAATAAGTATATTTATTATAGTTCTATCGATAATAACTGCATAATATGGGTATTAATGCATGTTATATTGATGATAATAAAAGTACTAAGTATATTTATTATAGTTCTAGCGATAATATCTGCATAATATGCGCAATAATGCATGTTATATTGATAATAATATAAGTAATAAGTATAATTATTACAGTTCTAGCGAAAATAACTGCATAATATGGGTAATAATGCACGTTATATTGCTAATAATATAAGTAGTAAGTATAATTATTACAGTTCTAGCGATAATAACTGCATTATATGGGTAATAATGGATGTTATATTGATAATATCGGGAGTAATAAGTATATTTATTATAGTTCTAGCGATAATAACTGCATAATATGCGCAACAATGCATGTTATATTGATAATAATATAAGTAATAAGTATAATTATTACAGTTCTAGCGATAATAACTGCATTATATGGGTAATAATGGATGTTATAGTGTAAGTATCGGGAGTAATAAGTATAAATATTATAGTTCTAGCGATAATAATAGTAAAATATGGCTAATAGTGCATGTTATATTGATAATAATAAAAGTAATAAGTATATTTATTATACTTCTGTCGATAATAACTGCATTATACGGGTAATAATGCATGTTATATTGATAATATCGGGAGAAATAAGTATAATTATTATAGTTCTACCGATAATAATAGTAAAATGTAGCTAATAATGCATGTTATGTTGATAATAATATAAGTAATAAGTATAATTATTACAGTTCTAGCGATAATAACTGCATTATATGGGTAATAATGCACGTTATATTGCTAATAATATGAGTAATAAGCATAATTATTACAGTTCTAGCGGTAATAACTGCATTATATGGGTAATAATGGATGTTATATTGTAAATATCGGGAGTAATAAGTATAAATATTATAGTTCTAGCGATAATAATAGTAAAATATGGCTAATAGTGCATGTTATATTGATAATAATAAAAGTAATAAGTATATTTATTATAGTTCTATTGATAATAACTGCATTATATGCGTAATAATGCATGTAATATTGATGATAATAAAAGTAATACGTATAATTATTATAGTTCTAGCTGTAATAACTGCATAATATGGGTAATAATGCATGTTAAATTGATAATAATATAAGTGGTAAGTATAATTATTACAGTTCTAGCGATAATAACTGCATTATATGGGTAATAGTGGATGTTATATTGATAATATCGGGAGTAATAAGTATATTTATTATAGTTCTAGCGATAATAACTGCATTATATGGGTAATAATGGATGTTATATTGATAATATCGGGAGTAATAAGTATAAATATTATAGTTCTAGCGATAATAATAGTAAAATATGGCTAATAGTGCATGTTATATTGATAATAATAAAAGTAATAAGTATATTTATTATAGTTCTATCGATAATAACTGCATTATATGCGTAAAAATGCATGTTATATTGATGATAATAAAAGTAATACGTATATGTATTATAGTTCTAGCTGTAATAACTGCATAATATGGGTAATAATGCATGTTATATTGATAATATCGGGAGAAATAAGTATAATTATTATAGTTCTAGCGATAATAATAGTAAAATATAGCTAATAATGCATGTTATGTTGATAATAATATAAGTAATAAGTATAATTATTACAGTTCTAGCGATAATAACTGCATTATATGGGTAATAATGCACGTTATATTGCTAATAATATGAGTAATAAGCATAATTATTACAGTTCTAGCCGTAATAACTGCATTATATGGGTAATAATGGATGTTATAGTGTAAGTATCGGGAGTAATAAGTATAAATATTATAGTTCTAGCGATAATAATAGTAAAATATGGCTAATAGTGCATGTTATATTGATAATAATAAAAGTAATAAGTATATTTACTATACTTCTGTCGATAATAACTGCATTATACGGGTAATAATGCATGTTATATTGATAATATCGGGAGAAATAAGTATAATTATTATAGTTCTAGCGATAATAATAGTAAAATATAGCTAATAATGCATGTTGTGTTGATAATAATATAAGTAATAAGTATAATTATTACAGTTCTAGCGATAATAACTGCATTATATGGGTAATAATGCACGTTATATTGCTAATAATATGAGTAATAAGCATAATTATTAGAGTTCTAGCGGTAATAACTGCATTATATGGGTAATAATGGATGTTATATTGTAAATATCGGGAGTAATAAGTATAAATATTATAGTTCTAGCGATAATAATAGTAAAATATGGCTAATAGTGCATGTTATATTGATAGTAATAAGAGTAATAAGTATATTTATTATAGTTCTATCGATAATAACTGCATAATATGGGTATTAATGCATGTTATATTGATGATAATAAAAGTAATACGTATAATTATTATAGTTCTAGCTGTAATAACTGCATAATATGGGTAATAATGCATGTTAAATTGATAATAATATAAGTGGTAAGTATAATTGTTACAGTTCTAGCGATAATAACTGCATTATATGGGTAATAGTGGATGTTATATTGATAATATCGGGTGTAATAAGTATATTTATTATAGTTCTAGCGATAATAACTGCATTATATGGGTAATAATGGATGTTATATTGATAATATCGGGAGTAATAAGTATAAATATTATAGTTCTAGCGATAATAATAGTAAAATATGGCTAATAGTGCATGTTATATTGATAATAATAAAAGTAATAAGTATATTTATTATAGTTCTATCGATAATAACTGCATTATATGCGTAAAAATGCATGTTATATTGATGATAATAAAAGTAATACGTATATGTATTATAGTTCTAGCTGTAATAACTGCATAATATGGGTAATAATGCATGTTATATTGATAATATCGGGAGAAATAAGTATAATTATTATAGTTCTAGCGATAATAATAGTAAAATATAGCTAATAATGCATGTTATGTTGATAATAATATAAGTAATAAGTATAATTATTACAGTTCTAGCGATAATAACTGCATTATATGGGTAATAATGCACGTTATATTGCTAATAATATGAGTAATAAGCATAATTATTACAGTTCTAGCCGTAATAACTGCATTATATGGGTAATAATGGATGTTATAGTGTAAGTATCGGGAGTAATAAGTATAAATATTATAGTTCTAGCGATAATAATAGTAAAATATGGCTAATAGTGCATGTTATATTGATAATAATAAAAGTAATAAGTATATTTATTATACTTCTGTCGATAATAACTGCATTATACGGGTAATAATGCATGTTATATTGATAATATCGGGAGAAATAAGTATAATTATTATAGTTCTAGCGATAATAATAGTAAAATATAGCTAATAATGCATGTTATGTTGATAATAATATAAGTAATAAGTATAATTATTACAGTTCTAGCGATAATAACTGCATTATATGGGTAATAATGCACGTTATATTGCTAATAATATGAGTAACAAGCATAATTATTAGAGTTCTAGCGGTAATAACTGCATTATATGGGTAATAATGGATGTTATATTGTAAATATCGGGAGTAATAAGTATAAATATTATAGTTCTAGCGATAATAATAGTAAAATATGGCTAATAGTGCATGTTATATTGATAGTAATAAGAGTAATAAGTATATTTATTATAGTTCTATCGATAATAACTGCATTATATGCGTAATAATGCATGTTATATTGATGATAATAAAAGTAATACGTATATGTATTATAGTTCTAGCTGTAATAACTGCATAATATGGGTAATAATGCATGTTAAATTGATAATAATATAAGTAATAAGTATAATTATTACAGTTCTAGCGATAGTAACTGCATTATATGGGTAATAATGGATGTTATATTGATAATTTCGGGAGTAATAAGTATATTTATTATAGTTCTAGCGATAATAACTGCATTATATGGGTAATAATGCATGTTACATTGATAATAATATAAGTAATAAGTATAATTATTATAGTTCTAGCGATAATAATAGTAAAATATGGCTAATAGTGCATGTTATATTATTAATAATAAAAGTAATAAGTATATTTATTATAGTTCTATCGATAATAACTGCATAATATGAGTAATAATGAATGTTATATTGATGATCATAAAAGTAGTAAGAATATTTATTATAGTTCTAGCGATTATAACTGCATAATATGGGTAATAATGCATGTTATATTGATAATAATATAAGTAATAAGTATAATTATTATAGTTCTAGCCATAATAAAGGTAAAATATGGCTAATAGTGCATGTTATATTGATAATAATAAAAGTAATAAGTATATTTATTACAGTTCTATCGATAATAACTGCATAATATGGGTAATAATGCATGTCATATTGATGATAATAAAAGTAATACGTATATTTATTATCGTTCTATCGATAATAACTGCATAATAAGGGTAATAATGCATGTTATATTGATGATAATGAAAGTAGTAAGTACATTTATTATAGCTCTAGTAATTATAACTGCATAATATGGGTAATAATGCATGTTATATTGAGAATAATATAAGTAATAAGTATATTTATTATAGTTCTATCGATAATAACTGCATAATATGGGTAATAATGCATGTTATATTGATGATCATAAAAGTAGTAAGAATATTTATTATAGTTCTATCGATAATAACTGCATAATATGGGTATTAATGCATGTTATATTGCTAATAATATAAGTAGTAAGTATAATTATTACTGTTCTAGCGATAATAACTGCATTATATGGGTAATAATGGATGTTATATTGATAATATCGGGAGTAATAAGTATATTTATTATAGTTCTATCGATAATAACTGCATAATATGCGCAACAATGCATGTTATATTGATAATAATATAAGTAATAAGTATAATTATTACAGTTCTAGCGATAATAACTGCATTATACGGGTAATAATGCATGTTATATTGATAATATCGGGAGGAATAAGTATAATTATTATAGTTCTAGCGATAATAATAGTAAAATATAGCTAATAATGCATGTTATATTGATAATAATATAAGTAATAAGTATAATTATTGCAGTTCTAGCGATAATAACTGCATTATATGGGTAATAATGCACGTTATATTGCTAATAATATGAGTAATAAGCATAATTATTACAGTTCTAGCCGTAATAACTGCATTATATGGGTAATAATGGATGTTATAGTGTAAGTATCGGGAGTAATAAGTATAAATATTATAGTTCTAGCGATAATAATAGTAAAATATGGCTAATAGTGCATGTTATATTGATAATAATAAAAGTAATAAGTATATTTATTATAGTTCTATCGATAATAACTGCATAATATGAGTAATAATGCATGTTATATTGATAATATCGGGAGTAGTAAGCACAATTATTATAGTTCTAGCGATTATAACTACATAATATGGGTAATAATGCATGTTATATTGAGAATAATATAAGTAATAAGTATAATTATTACAGTTCTAGCAATAATAACTGCATAATATGGGTAATAATGCATGTTATATTGATGATCATAAAAGTAGTAAGTATATTTATTACAGCTCTAGCGATAATAACTGCATTATATGGGTAATAATGCATGTTATATTGATAATAGTAAAAGTAATAAGTATATTTATTATAGTTCTATCGATAATAACTGCATAATATGGGTAATAATGCATGTTATATTGATGATATTGGGAGTAGTAAGTATAATTATTATAGTTCTAGCGATAATAATAGTAAAATATGGCTAATAGTGCATGTTATACTGATAATAATAATAGTAATAAGTATATTTATTGCAGTTCTATTGATAATAACTGCATAATATGGGTAATAATGCATGTTATATTGATAATAGTAAAAGTAATAAGTATAATTATTATAGTTCTAGCGATAATAACTGCATAATATGGGTAATAATGCATGTTATATTGATAAAGATATAAGTAATAAGTATAATTATTACAGTTGTAGCGATAATAACTGCATTATATGGGTAATAATGCATGTTATATTGATAATATCGGGAGGAATAAGTATAATTATTATAGTTCTAGCGATAATAATAGTAAAATATGGCTAATTGTGCATGTTATTTTGATAATAATAAGAGTAACAAGTATATTTATTATAGTTCTATCGATAATAACTGCATAATATGGGTAATAATGCATGTTATATTGATGACAATAAAAGTACTAAGTATATTTATTATAGTTCTAGCGATAATAACTGCATAATATGCGCAATAATGCATGTTATATTGATAATAATATAAGTAATCAGTATAATTATTACAGTTCTAGCGATAATAACTGCATAATATGGGTAATAATGCACGTTATATTGCTAACAATATGAGTAATAAGTATAATTATTACAGTTCTAGCGATAATAACTGCATTATATGGGTAATAATGCATGTTATATTGATAATATCGGGAGTAATAAGTACAATTATTATAGTTCTAGCGATAATAAAAGTAAAATTTGGCTAATAGTGCATGTTATATTGATAATAATAAAAGTAATAAGTATATTTATTATAGTTCTATCGATAATAACTGCATTATATGCGTAATAATGCATGTTATATTGATGATAATAAAAGTAATACGTATATGTATTATAGTTCTAGCTGCAATAACTGCATAATACGGGTAATAATGCATGTTAAATTCATAATAATATAAGTAATAAGTATAATTATTACAGTTCTAGCGATAATAACTGCATTATATGGGTAATAATGGATGTTATATTGATAATATCGGGAGTAATAAGTATATTTATTATAGTTCTAGCGATAATAACTGCATTATATGGGTAATAATGGATGTTATATTGATAATATCGGGAGTAATAAGTATAAATATTACAGTTCTAGCGATAATAATAGTAAAATTTGGCTAATAGTGCATGTTATATTGATAATAATAAAAGTAATAAGTATATTTATTATACTTCTGTCGAGAATAACTGCATTATATGGGTAATAATGCATGTTATATTGATAATAATATAAGTAATAAGTATAATTATTACAGTTCTAGCGATAATATCTGCATAATATGCGCAATAATGCATGTTATATTGATAATAATATAAGTAATAAGTATAATTATTACAGTTCTAGCGATAATAACTGCATAATATGGGTAATAATGCACGTTATATTGCTAATAATATAAGTAGTAAGTATAATTATTACAGTTCTAGCGATAGTAACTGCATTATATGGGTAATAATGGATGTTATATTGATAATATCGGGAGTAATAAGTATAAATATTATAGTTCTAGCGATAATAATAGTAAAATTTGGCTAATAGTGCATGTTATATTGATGATAATAAAAGTACTAAGTATATTTATTATAGTTCTGGCGATAATAACTGCATAATATGCGCAATAATGCATGTTATATTGATAATAATATAAGTAATAAGTATAATTATTACAGTTCTAGCGATAATAACTGCATAATATGGGTAATAATGCATGTTATATTGATAAAGATATAAGTAATAAGTATAATTATTACAGTTGTAGCGATAATAACTGCATTATATGGGTAATAATGCATGTTATATTGATAATAGCGGGAGTAATAAGTATAAATGTTACAGTTCTAGCGATAATAATAGTAAAATTTGGCTAATAGTGCATGTTATATTGATAATAATAAAAGTAATAAGTATATTTATTATACTTCTGTCGAGAATAACTGCATTATATGGGTAATAATGCATGTTATATTGATAATAATATAAGTAATAAGTATAATTATTACAGTTCTAGCGATAATAACTGCATAATATGGCTAATAGTGCATGTTATATTGATAATAATAAAAGTAATAAGTATATTTATTATAGTTCTATCGATAATAACTGCATTATATGCGTAATAATGCATGTTATATTGATGATAATAAAAGTAATACGTATATGTATTATAGTTCTAGCTGTAATAACTGCATAATATGGGTAATAATGCATGTTATATTGCTAATAGTATAAGTAATAAGTATAATTACTACAGTTCTAGCGATAATAACTGCATTATATGGGTAATAATGCATGTTATATTGATAATATCGGGAGTAATAAGTATAAATATTATAGTTCTAGCGATAATAATAGTAAAATATGGCTAATAGTGCATGTTATATTGATAGTAATAAGAGTAATAAGTATATTTATTATAGTTCTATCGATAATAACTGCATAATATGGGTATTAATGCATGTTATATTGATGATAATAAAAGTACTAAGTATATTTATTATAGTTCTAGCGATAATATCTGCATAATATGCGCAACAATGCATGTTATATTGATAATAATATAAGTAGTAAGTATAATTATTACAGTTCTAGCGATAATAACTGCATTATATGGGTAATAATGGATGTTATATTGATAATATCGGGAGTAATAAGTATATTTATTATAGTTCTAGCGATAATAACTGCATAATATGCGCAACAATGCATGTTATATTGATAATAATATAAGTAATAAGTATAATTATTACAGTTCTAGCGATAATAACTGCATTATATGGGTAATAATGGATGTTATAGTGTAAGTATCGGGAGTAATAAGTATAAATATTATAGTTCTAGCGATAATAATAGTAAAATATGGCTAATAGTGCATGTTATATTGATAATAATAAAAGTAATAAGTATATTTATTATACTTCTGTCGATAATAACTGCATTATACGGGTAATAATGCATGTTATATTGATAATATCGGGAGAAATAAGTATAATTATTATAGTTCTAGCGATAATAATAGTAAAATGTAGCTAATAATGCATGTTATGTTGATAATAATATAAGTAATAAGTATAATTATTACAGTTCTAGCGATAATAACTGCATTATATGGGTAATAATGCACGTTATATTGCTAATAATATGAGTAATAAGCATAATTATTACAGTTCTAGCGGTAATAACTGCATTATATGGGTAATAATGGATGTTATATTGTAAATATCGGGAGTAATAAGTATAAATATTATAGTTCTAGCGATAATAATAGTAAAATATGGCTAATAGTGCATGTTATATTGATAATAATAAAAGTAATAAGTATATTTATTATAGTTCTATTGATAATAACTGCATTATATGCGTAATAATGCATGTAATATTGATGATAATAAAAGTAATACGTATAATTATTATAGTTCTAGCTGTAATAACTGCATAATATGGGTAATAATGCATGTTAAATTGATAATAATATAAGTGGTAAGTATAATTATTACAGTTCTAGCGATAATAACTGCATTATATGGGTAATAGTGGATGTTATATTGATAATATCGGGAGTAATAAGTATATTTATTATAGTTCTAGCGATAATAACTGCATTATATGGGTAATAATGGATGTTATATTGATAATATCGGGAGTAATAAGTATAAATATTATAGTTCTAGCGATAATAATAGTAAAATATGGCTAATAGTGCATGTTATATTGATAATAATAAAAGTAATAAGTATATTTATTATAGTTCTATCGATAATAACTGCATTATATGCGTAAAAATGCATGTTATATTGATGATAATAAAAGTAATACGTATATGTATTATAGTTCTAGCTGTAATAACTGCATAATATGGGTAATAATGCATGTTATATTGATAATATCGGGAGAAATAAGTATAATTATTATAGTTCTAGCGATCATAATAGTAAAATATAGCTAATAATGCATGTTATGTTGATAATAATATAAGTAATAAGTATAATTATTACAGTTCTAGCGATAATAACTGCATTATATGGGTAATAATGCACGTTATATTGCTAATAATATGAGTAATAAGCATAATTATTACAGTTCTAGCCGTAATAACTGCATTATATGGGTAATAATGGATGTTATAGTGTAAGTATCGGGAGTAATAAGTATAAATATTATAGTTCTAGCGATAATAATAGTAAAATATGGCTAATAGTGCATGTTATATTGATAATAATAAAAGTAATAAGTATATTTACTATACTTCTGTCGATAATAACTGCATTATACGGGTAATAATGCATGTTATATTGATAATATCGGGAGAAATAAGTATAATTATTATAGTTCTAGCGATAATAATAGTAAAATATAGCTAATAATGCATGTTGTGTTGATAATAATATAAGTAATAAGTATAATTATTACAGTTCTAGCGATAATAACTGCATTATATGGGTAATAATGCACGTTATATTGCTAATAATATGAGTAATAAGCATAATTATTAGAGTTCTAGCGGTAATAACTGCATTATATGGGTAATAATGGATGTTATATTGTAAATATCGGGAGTAATAAGTATAAATATTATAGTTCTAGCGATAATAATAGTAAAATATGGCTAATAGTGCATGTTATATTGATAGTAATAAGAGTAATAAGTATATTTATTATAGTTCTATCGATAATAACTGCATAATATGGGTATTAATGCATGTTATATTGATGATAATAAAAGTAATACGTATAATTATTATAGTTCTAGCTGTAATAACTGCATAATATGGGTAATAATGCATGTTAAATTGATAATAATATAAGTGGTAAGTATAATTATTACAGTTCTAGCGATAATAACTGCATTATATGGGTAATAGTGGATGTTATATTGATAATATCGGGTGTAATAAGTATATTTATTATAGTTCTAGCGATAATAACTGCATTATATGGGTAATAATGGATGTTATATTGATAATATCGGGAGTAATAAGTATAAATATTATAGTTCTAGCGATAATAATAGTAAAATATGGCTAATAGTGCATGTTATATTGATAATAATAAAAGTAATAAGTATATTTATTATAGTTCTATCGATAATAACTGCATTATATGCGTAAAAATGCATGTTATATTGATGATAATAAAAGTAATACGTATATGTATTATAGTTCTAGCTGTAATAACTGCATAATATGGGTAATAATGCATGTTATATTGATAATATCGGGAGAAATAAGTATAATTATTATAGTTCTAGCGATAATAATAGTAAAATATAGCTAATAATGCATGTTATGTTGATAATAATATAAGTAATAAGTATAATTATTACAGTTCTAGCGATAATAACTGCATTATATGGGTAATAATGCACGTTATATTGCTAATAATATGAGTAATAAGCATAATTATTACAGTTCTAGCCGTAATAACTGCATTATATGGGTAATAATGGATGTTATAGTGTAAGTATCGGGAGTAATAAGTATAAATATTATAGTTCTAGCGATAATAATAGTAAAATATGGCTAATAGTGCATGTTATATTGATAATAATAAAAGTAATAAGTATATTTATTATACTTCTGTCGATAATAACTGCATTATACGGGTAATAATGCATGTTATATTGATAATATCGGGAGAAATAAGTATAATTATTATAGTTCTAGCGATAATAATAGTAAAATATAGCTAATAATGCATGTTATGTTGATAATAATATAAGTAATAAGTATAATTATTACAGTTCTAGCGATAATAACTGCATTATATGGGTAATAATGCACGTTATATTGCTAATAATATGAGTAACAAGCATAATTATTAGAGTTCTAGCGGTAATAACTGCATTATATGGGTAATAATGGATGTTATATTGTAAATATCGGGAGTAATAAGTATAAATATTATAGTTCTAGCGATAATAATAGTAAAATATGGCTAATAGTGCATGTTATATTGATAGTAATAAGAGTAATAAGTATATTTATTATAGTTCTAGCGATAATAACTGCATTATATGGGTAATAATGCATGTTATATTGATAATATCGGGAGTAATAAGTATAAATATTATAGTTCTAGCGATAATAATAGTAAAATATGGCTAATAGTGCATGTTATATTGATAATAATAAAAGTAATAAGTATATTTATTATAGTTCTATCGATAATAACTGCATTATATGCGTAATAATGCATGTTATATTGATGATAATAAAAGTAATACGTATATGTATTATAGTTCTAGCTGTAATAACTGCATAATATGGGTAATAATGCATGTTAAATTGATAATAATATAAGTAATAAGTATAATTATTACAGTTCTAGCGATAGTAACTGCATTATATGGGTAATAATGGATGTTATATTGATAATTTCGGGAGTAATAAGTATATTTATTATAGTTCTAGCGATAATAACTGCATTATATGGGTAATAATGCATGTTACATTGATAATAATATAAGTAATAAGTATAATTATTATAGTTCTAGCGATAATAATAGTAAAATATGGCTAATAGTGCATGTTATATTATTAATAATAAAAGTAATAAGTATATTTATTATAGTTCTATCGATAATAACTGCATAATATGAGTAATAATGAATGTTATATTGATGATCATAAAAGTAGTAAGAATATTTATTATAGTTCTAGCGATTATAACTGCATAATATGGGTAATAATGCATGTTATATTGATAATAATATAAGTAATAAGTATAATTATTATAGTTCTAGCCATAATAAAGGTAAAATATGGCTAATAGTGCATGTTATATTGATAATAATAAAAGTAATAAGTATATTTATTACAGTTCTATCGATAATAACTGCATAATATGGGTAATAATGCATGTCATATTGATGATAATAAAAGTAATACGTATATTTATTATCGTTCTATCGATAATAACTGCATAATAAGGGTAATAATGCATGTTATATTGATGATAATGAAAGTAGTAAGTACATTTATTATAGCTCTAGTAATTATAACTGCATAATATGGGTAATAATGCATGTTATATTGAGAATAATATAAGTAATAAGTATATTTATTATAGTTCTATCGATAATAACTGCATAATATGGGTAATAATGCATGTTATATTGATGATCATAAAAGTAGTAAGAATATTTATTATAGTTCTATCGATAATAACTGCATAATATGGGTATTAATGCATGTTATATTGCTAATAATATAAGTAGTAAGTATAATTATTACTGTTCTAGCGATAATAACTGCATTATATGGGTAATAATGGATGTTATATTGATAATATCGGGAGTAATAAGTATATTTATTATAGTTCTATCGATAATAACTGCATAATATGCGCAACAATGCATGTTATATTGATAATAATATAAGTAATAAGTATAATTATTACAGTTCTAGCGATAATAACTGCATTATACGGGTAATAATGCATGTTATATTGATAATATCGGGAGGAATAAGTATAATTATTATAGTTCTAGCGATAATAATAGTAAAATATAGCTAATAATGCATGTTATATTGATAATAATATAAGTAATAAGTATAATTATTGCAGTTCTAGCGATAATAACTGCATTATATGGGTAATAATGCACGTTATATTGCTAATAATATGAGTAATAAGCATAATTATTACAGTTCTAGCCGTAATAACTGCATTATATGGGTAATAATGGATGTTATAGTGTAAGTATCGGGAGTAATAAGTATAAATATTATAGTTCTAGCGATAATAATAGTAAAATATGGCTAATAGTGCATGTTATATTGATAATAATAAAAGTAATAAGTATATTTATTATACTTCTGTCGATAATAACTGCATTATACGGGTAATAATGCATGTTATATTGATAATATCGGGAGAAATAAGTATAATTATTATAGTTCTAGCGATAATAATAGTAAAATATAGCTAATAATGCATGTTATGTTGATAATAATATAAGTAATAAGTATAATTATTACAGTTCTAGCGATAATAACTGCATTATATGGGTAATAATGCACGTTATATTGCTAATAATATGAGTAATAAGCATAATTATTAGAGTTCTAGCGGTAATAACTGCATTATATGGGTAATAATGGATGTTATATTGTAAATATCGGGAGTAATAAGTATAAATATTATAGTTCTAGCGATAATAATAGTAAAATATGGCTAATAGTGCATGTTATATTGATAGTAATAAGAGTAATAAGTATATTTATTATAGTTCTATCGATAATAACTGCATAATATGGGTATTAATGCATGTTATATTGATGATAATAAAAGTACTAAGTATATTTATTATAGTTCTAGCGATAATATCTGCATAATATGCGCAATAATGCATGTTATATTGATAATAATATAAGTAATAAGTATAATTATTACAGTTCAAGCGATAATAACTGCATTATATGGGTAATAATGCACGTTATATTGCTAATAATATGAGTAATAAGCATAATTATTACAGTTCTAGCGGTAATAACTGCATTATATGGCTAATAATGGATGTTATATTGTAAATATCGGGAGTAATAAGTATAAATATTATAGTTCTAGCGATAATAATAGTAAAATATGGCTAATAGTGCATGTTATATTGATAATAATAAAAGTAATAAGTATATTTATTATAGTTCTATTGATAATAACTGCATTATATGCGTAATAATGCATGTTATATTGATGATAATAAAAGTAATACGTATAATTATTATAGTTCTAGCTGTAATAACTGCATAATATGGGTAATAATGCATGTTAAATTGATAATAATATAAGTAGTAAGTATAATTATTACAGTTCTAGCGATAATAACTGCATTATATGGGTAATAGTGGATGTTATATTGATAATATCGGGAGTAATAAGTATATTTATTATAGTTCTAGCGATAATAACTGCATTATATGGGTAATAATGCATGTTATATTGATAATATCGGGAGTAATAAGTATAAATATTATAGTTCTAGCGATAATAATAGTAAAATATGGCTAATAGTGCATGTTATATTGATAATAATAAAAGTAATAAGTATATTTATTATAGTTCTATCGATAATAACTGCATTATATGCGTAATAATGCATGTTATATTGATGACAATAAAAGTAATACGTATATGTATTATAGTTCTAGCTGTAATAACTGCATAATATGGGTAATAATGCATGTTAAATTGATAATAATATAAGTAATAAGTATAATTATTACAGTTCTAGCGATAGTAACTGCATTATATGGGTAATAATGGATGTTATATTGATAATTTCGGGAGTAATAAGTATATTTATTATAGTTCTAGCGATAATAACTGCATTATATGGGTAATAATGCATGTTACATTGATAATAATATAAGTAATAAGTATAATTATTATAATTCTAGCGATAATAATAGTAAAATATGGCTAATAGTGCATGTTATATTATTAATAATAAAAGTAATAAGTATATTTATTATAGTTCTATCGATAATAACTGCATAATATGAGTAATAATGCATGTTATATTGATGATCATAAAAGTAGTAAGAATATTTATTATAGTTCTAGCGATTATAACTGCATAATATGGGTAATAATGCATGTTATATTGATAATAATATAAGTAATAAGTATAATTATTATAGTTCTAGCCATAATAAAGGTAAAATATGGCTAATAGTGCATGTTATATTGATAATAATAAAAGTAATAAGTATATTTTGTGACGGATCGGTGGGGGAAAAGCCCGAAAGGGGTCCCTAAGGTGGGGGCAGTTAGGGAAAACTGTCCTCCACTCACCGATGCACTCACCCACGGCCGATTTAACTAACGGGGCGCCAGTGCTAATGCACTCGTCCGCGGTAATCGCCCTTCCGGCTGCTCTGTCGGGAGCGGAACTCAGAGGGGGGCCAGGAAAGGAAAGAAAAAAAAGTAGTAAAAGACCCGCGATCTTGTATCCAACACAAAGAGAGATTTATTTGGGCCTGAATAGGCCACGCCAGCAAAAAGAAAAAAGGGGGTACAAACGAAACGGTGGTGGGCCCCACGCGTTACAAGCAACGGTCAAGGAAAAGGGGTTAACTCGCCAGCTGCGAGGGAGGCTATCGCGGCGCGGGGGCACACGGTACGCACGCGTATTACAAAACCGCTTCGGTCGCGTTTCCGCTGGGGATTCGTCCGCGCGGGAGCACGCCCTCTTAGGGGTCGTGGACAACAAGGGGACGTTGGTCCTAAATCTTAAATACAGTGCAAGAAATTCGCGAAACGCGAAACAGAAAATACGGTTCGGCGTTAGGGGGGGAAGGCGGTGTCGAATTACACCGTCCGCGGCCTCTAGGGTCCTCGTCACTGGGGTCAAGGGTCCTATCACCCTCGCCACGCACGAATCAATAACAACAAAAAGAAAGAACGGGGTAGCGATAAGGCTCCTACCTTTCTTTCGGTGTCGGGGGCGTTAATCCTCTCACCCGGGGCGGCAACTCGCACACAGCACACCAAAAAAAAAAACACAAAGCAAAAGAAACAACACACCCACGGCGATTAACGCGTACAATAAAGAAAAACAAGAAAAACGGAAAAGAAAAAAAAAGAAAACGCAAAGTGGCAAATAAGACGGTAAGTGAGACTCGGGGCGTTATCGCGTACCGGCGGCTCGCTCTCTTCTCTGCTTTTCGATCTTCTTCCCCGGTTCGCGGTATTCCCCCACCCCGGGGATTTCGGCGTCGAGGATGGGCCATCCCGTGGTGCTCTGGGGAAGCCAGGTCCTGGGGCCCTCTCGAGGTGGCGGTCGGGGGTAGCTCGTCCCCAGGCCTGGCGCTTTCTGCTGCTGGGCTGCCGGTCGCCCCCCGCGGAGGATGACGGGGGCGGTGCCGCGACCGGACAGCCGCGTCCTTCCGTAGTGGGCCCATCCCGCACCTCTATCGCCCAGAGAGGGGTTCCTCCGCGACCGGGGATGCTGCAGACTCTTCTGGCCGCCGGTTGGAAGTGGGGAGGGCGAAAATAAATAAAAGAAAAGAAGAAAAGAAAGAAAGGAGAATAATAAAAATAGAATAATAAAAAAAAAGAAAACACGCCACACACACACACGCACTGACCCCCGTGGCGAGGAATCCGCTCAGGCGGAGGAGTGGGGTTGGCAATCCGGGAGGGTCATCGTAACGAGGCATAACCAGAAAAAATTAGGTTACCCCCAAAAAGTAAGGGACAAAAATATGCCTCGTTACACACCCCCCCCCCAAAAATTGTCCTGTCCCCCTCTCCTCGCTTTCGCGCCCGCTCCTAGAGGCCGCATCGAGGCGAGCGAGCGGCCGATTCGGTGGTAACGGAAAAAAACGCGGTCCTGCAACATATAGAACGGTGTTAGAAAAAAGTAAAAGGGGAGGTACAAAGGACCGAGCAAAAAAAAAACCGTTTAAGAAAAATAAAAAAAAAAAGGAGAACGGAGGGTGGGGAAGGACATGCGGGATCACATACGCACACAAAAAAAAAAAGAAACGCAAAAGGGACAGTACGATGGGTCCCGTCCAGGGAGGACCCTTGCTTCCTCAAACCCAGCGCGCCTAACTGTTGTTGGCCGAGGGGAGAAAGCAAAACAAAAGCCTCGCATATCGACGAGCGACGGGCCACGGGACAAGAACTGGCGCAAGAAATCGTCGCGCCGTCTTAATCCGGGCGCGATAAGCCTTCCTCAATCACTATAATTGGCTTAGCCAAATTAAATGAGAGGTCAGGCTTTTTCATCGTCGTCGGTTTACATACCGTATTCTCCAGAACAATATTTACTCACACTCGCTGATCAGCTGTTTCGGAATGCGAGTCAATCAACGCCCAGTAAATCGGCGGAGACTCAGCGTTAAAATCCGAAACCTCGAATTTCGCTCGACGTCAGGGGTGTCAACGTCGTGCGATCAGAGCGATCTGCTGAGTTGCCTACTATCTCTCCTGTTCTCTGAACAGAAAAATCTGTCCCCCACAACGGAACGGAGAGAGAGGCGGTGAGGAAAACAACAAGAGCCAAAAAAAAAGAAACTGAATAGCAGTTTAAAGGAACTTAAAGGTGAGAATACTATGCGAGGCAATAATACATTAAACACGACACACCCCAAAACAAAAATAAAAATGAATTCAATGTGCCGCCTATTCGGACGGCGCATTACAAACAAAAAAAAATGAAAAAAGAGAAAATAAAGAAAATTTTTAATATTATAAAAGAAACGAAAATAAGAGACGGCACAACCCATAGTGAACCACCACCACATAAATACATCTACACATATATATATTTTTTTTTTTCTTTTTTTTTTTTTTTTAGTTTTATATATTTTTTTTTTCCTTTTAAAATTTTATATTTTTTTTTTTTTTTTTTTTTTTTTTTCCTTAATTAAACAGATAGACCCACCACCAGGACGAAAGACAACGAACAAATGTGGCGACCCGCAGGCTTCCTACCGCCTTCGGTGTGGGGCCGACCCTTTAGTTGTGGACCCTGCCCGCGCGCAGTGCGGGCAGGACCGCAAGGTCACCCCTGGCCACCCACACCTAAAGCAGTAGGGGCCAGCGGGGGCATAGGGGCACTGCTGCTGCTCGTGCCCCCCCCCCCGCCGACACTGGAAACAGACGCCTGCGGGCGCCGGACCCGCCCCCGCCAGCAGAGCCGGTCCCTGCTGTGGGGGTGCAGCTCCCATCAACCCCGTCATCAGGGATAGGAACTGCGCCGTGGCAGTTAAAATCTGCCCGGCGGGTCCATTAGGCCCGGGGCCGACGGCCGCGAGGCCGACCGCGCTTGGCGCCTCCGCTGCTAGGCGGGGGCGCTTCGCGGGTCGGCGGTCCGCCGCCCGACGGATCGCGGGCCGCGGCTGGGGAGTGGGGGGGAGCGTTGCTCCCTTTTCGGGGTTGCTCAACCCCCTCGACCTCTTCCGCCTCCTTGGCGCGGAGGCGGGCGCTGCGGCGGGTGGCTTGGCGGTGCGCGGCCGGCGCCTCCTCCTCCTCCCCTTCCGTCCCTCGCTGGCTCCGGGGGCGGCGGCGGCGGACTGGGCCCTGGACGGTCCGCCGCTCGCCACTGGCCGGCGTGGCTCCACGCATGCCCCCGGGGGAAGGGGGATGAACTCCTCCTCGGGCCGATGAAGGGCTACGGCGGTGCGGGACATCGCCCGGCCTCCCCTCCTTCCTTGGCGAAACATCTTCAACAAAAATAACGTTAGGAGGGGTCGGTGGTGGACCGTCGTCGGGATCATCACCGACAAACGGCTTCAAGTCGGAGACGTGAACCTTCGGAACCATACGGGTTCCGGTCGTCTCCAACTCGTACACGACGGGCGATAGGACCTTCTTGATCTGAAAAGGGCCAATATAAGCGGCCGACAGTTTTGCGGCCACATTTTCTGCGGCGGACGAGAGGACCCTATTCCTACGCCAAACTAAATCGCCTACCCGGTATCTAACGTCACGGTGACGCGCATTATAATACTTCGCTTGTCGCTTGTGTGCGCGTTCCAATTGTTCTCGCACTAAGTCGTGTAATAACAACAAGCGACGCGATCGCTGTGCCCAGGCTTGCGGATCTCTGCGGGAGAGCAGGGGTTCTCCTTCCACGGCGCGTCGAATACTGCCGACTGGTCGTGGGGCTCTTCCAAAGTTGAGCACCGCAGGGGATTCGCCAGCTGAGGAATGCACAGCTGTATTAACTGCGAATCGGAATTCGTGCAAGTGCACGTTCCATTCACGGTGGTCCTTTTTAATAAACGATGAAATCATCGTTTTTAGGACGCGATTGACTCGCTCCACCGGATTCGCTTGCGCGTGATATGGGGGAATCGTGTAATGCGTGATTCCCCATTCTTCTAGAGCCGAATCGATTTCTTTATTGCAAAACTCGGTACCGTTGTCAGTGAGGAGTATTTCGGGGGCTCCCCAACGAAATAGCACGAGGTCTTCAAAAGCTGTTAAAATAGCCGACCCCGTAGCTTTTCGGAGCGCCTTACACTCCACCCACTTTGTAAAATTGTCCAAGAAGACTACAACGTACCGAGCTTGACCGCGCCCGGGCGGAAAAGGACCCATTACATCGGCGGACACCACGGCCCATGGCCGTTCGGGGATTCGCCGGCCCATGTGTCCAGCGGGAGCGCGCTGCTCGACCTTGTGCTGCTGACACACGGGACATCGCTGCACAAAACGGCGGATATCTCGGAACATTCCCGGCCAATAAAACTCTTGATTCACCCTTTGGTATGTTTTATCAATACCAGGGTGACCAGCGGCCGGAAGATCATGGGCATTTCGAATGGCCTTTTCTCGAAGATCCTCGGGGAGAACCAACTTCCACGCATCGTCATCCTCGCCGATAATTTCTTGCGTGGGAGACGGACGGTAATAATACAAACGTCCGTCTTCAACCCGCCAATCGGGGTACGATGCGGGATGCGATTCTACTTTTTCTAAGCGGTCAGCGTACCAATTACTCTCAATGTTCTTGAGAGCCGCTAAAAAGTCATAAACTGGGGGTTCTTCCGTGACGACGACGTCCGGGGGTACTATTGCACGTGAGAGTGCATCCGGGACGTGGTGGAGGGCTCCTTTACGATGCTCAATAGTAAAAGAATATTGCTGCATATCAAGGGCCCATCTCGCCAATCGTCCTGTAGGATCTTTTAAATTATGCAGCCATTTTAGGCTGCTGTGATCCGTGATAACGGTAAAAGAGTACCCCTCGAGATACGGACGGAGTTTTTTAATGGCCCATAAGACAGCCAGACACTCTTTTTCGGTCACCGAATATTTTTGCTCGGCTGCGGTCAAGACTCTATTCACGTAAACAATGGGGTGTTCCTCCCCGTTTTGTTTTTGTGTGAGGACCGCGCCGATTGCATAGTGACTCGCGTCAGTCTGAAGAACGAACGGCAACGAAAAATCAGGACGTGCTAAAACGGGGGTGGTGCTCAGGGCTTTTTTCAAATTTTGAAAAGCCGCTTCTTGAGCTTTACCCCAATGCCAGGGCTCGTTTTTCTTGAGCAACTGCACCAAGGGGACTTTGTCACGCGCATGGTTCGGCAAAAATCGGGCGTACCAACCGACCATGCCGAGGAAACTCCGCAATTGCTTGACCGTAGTGGGCGCCGGGTACGACAAAACCGGCGCGACCTTTTCGGGATCGGGTTCGAGGCCCTTTTGGCTTATTAAATATCCCAAATACCGGACCTCTTGGCGACAAAATTCGCTCTTTTCCCGATTGATTTCGAGCCCGGCTTCATTTAAAATTCCAATGACCTTTTCGATCCAGCGGAGGTGGTCATCGAAGGTCTCATTGACGATAACAATATCGTCAAGATACGCGAAGGCGTGAGGTTCGAGCTCGGGACCAATCAAGCGATCCATCAGCCTTTGAAAAGTGGCCGGGGCGTTGGTCAGCCCGTACGGCATACGCGTAAATTGGAATAACCCTTTCCCTGGAACTACGAACGCCGTAATTTCTCTACTGGACTCTTCCAGAGGAATTTGGAAGTACGCCTGACTCAAATCGATGGTCGAAATGTACAGTGCAGTGCGTAATTTGTCCAGGATCGCGTCCATATGCGGGAGAGGGTATGCGTCCTTCTTAGTAACATTGTTTACATCGCGATAGTCGATACAGAAACGGTATTTCCCGTTCGATTTCGCGACTATCACGGGACAACTCGCCCAAGCGCTTGACGAGCGCTCAATAATTCCGTCTGCGAGCATCTTGTCAACTTCCGCGTGCGCGACTTCGTAAATTTTCGGAGAAACGCGTCGCGCACGGTGTTTAATCGGTTCGTGCCCCTGCACGTCGATTCTATGTTGAACAAGATTAGTTACGGGGGGTTTTTCTGCAGGAGAGGGAATTATTCTGTCCAACAGCTGATTTAAGCGCTCGCTTTGTTTCGGAGTAATCTCAACGATAGCGGCGCAATCGGCGTGGATAATTTCCTTCGAATCCTGCAAACCCGGAACAACAAAGGAATGAGCGGGACCATTCCGAATTTTCCAAGTCGCGTTCGCTGTGTCTAGGGAGATTTCGAAAGCCTCCAGAAAATCTATCCCTAGCACACAATCGTAATCTAAATTGTTCGCGACTCGGACTGGTAATGCAATTTTTCGCCCGTCGATTTCGATCTCTATCACCGCTTCGCCTAGGATATGGTCCTGCACGCCATTGGCCATTCGCATTTTCCCGGAAAAAGTGGGGTCTATCCGCGACCCTAACCACTCGATCGCATCCGGTCCCAAATAGGAACGCGCGGCCCCGCTATCAATTAAAGCCCAGAGCGGATGTCCAGCTACCAATAAACGGACATAATAGCGGCGGTCAACATATCCCGGCGGAAAATCGCGGCGATATTTAATCGATTCGCGAGCCATTCCGGCCACCTCACTGTCCCCTGGTCCAACCGGCAAATTGGCCGTCCCATGGACAAAGTAGGGACTAGTGGAGGCGACTACGGCCCTATTCTCCAAAAGTGGAGGCGCGGGTAATGTACTCGCCGAATCGGGACCTTCACCTCGCTTTCCCCTGGTCCAACCAGCCTTTTGGCCGTCACATAGACAAATTAGGGATCGGGAGGTGACCCCCTCCTCTGTCTCCCTAAGTGGAGGCGTGGGAGGAAGTTCCGCGGGATGAAGGCCATCTTTTCCCGGTCCCCTGGTCCAACCAGCCCTCGGGCCGTCACATAGACAAATTAGGGATCGGGAGGTGGCCTCCTCCCTCTCCTCCTCCAGTGGAGGAACGGAAAAAGGTCTCTTGAGATCGAAATCGTCACCCCCTTGCCCCCTGGTACAACCGAGTCTACGTCCGTTACATGTACAAAGTAGGGGCTCGGAGGTGACCTCCTCCTGTGTCTCCTGGGGTGGAGGCGACGGAAGAGGTACCGCGGGATGAAAGTTATCCCCTCCCGGTCCCCTAGTCCAACCAGCCCTCTGGCCGTCACATAGACGAATTAGGGATCGGGAGGCGATCTCCTCCTGGGTCTCGTTAAGTGGAGGCGCCGGAAGAGGTTCCGCGTGACGAAGGCTATCTCCTCCTTGTCCCCTGGTCCAACCAGCTCTCGTGCCGTCACATAGACAAATTAGGGACTTGGAGGTAACCTCCTCCTCGGTCTCGTTAAGTGGAGGCGCCGGGGGAGGTTCCGCGGAACAACAGCCATCACCTCCTTTCCCCCTGGTCCAACCAGCCCTCAGGCCGCCACATAGACAAATTAGGGGTCGGGAGGTGGCTTCCTCCTTCTGGTCCAAAAGTGGAGGGGAGGATGGCCCCACGGATTTTGACGAAAGAGACGAGATGGTTGATTCAGGGAGAATTTCAGGGGCTTCCGGAAATTCCGCACAAATGTTCGGATCCGTTAACCCTTTCTCCACCTGCATCGTGCCTACTAGAGAGGCCTCCACGTCGTCATGCGGGTGGTCGCAGGCCTCTAGCGACTTCCCCGCTGCGCATTTCCCGACCGCTTCGCGAGGCAGTCGGGGCAAGTTAAAATCGTAACCCCTTCTCGGTTACATCCGTAACACACCCGGATTCTTCGGGGGAGGGGGCAGTCGGCAGCCCAATGTCCAGACTGCCCGCAATTATAGCACTCCCCCCCCCTAGACGTCAACGGGGTGGATGTCGCGAGCGGGGTTGTTGGAACAGCCGGCGTCGCAGGGCTCCTCCGCTCTAACTGCGACGTTGAAGGTCGCGGCGGGGAGCGCGTTCGCGGTGGCTGGCGCTGAACATTCGCTTTCTGTACGACCGCCGGAGTTCTCGCGGTCGCGGGGGTCGAGGCATACGTTCTCTCCGTCGCAGCCTCGACCAAGGGCCTTGAAGGGCCTGTTTTCGTGCTCCGCGACCTCGCGGATTCTCCTTCTCTTGGCGCCTCGGCAGGCGGCGCGTAGTCGTACGGCGACTCTAACGCGGCTAAACCAGTGTATGCCCCTCGCGGGGGTGGCCTGTACGCCGTTTCCGCCAACGCAAGTTCTGCTGCGCTAGGGGGTGGACGATGTCCGGCCCTTTCTCTAGCCGCACATTCTTCCACCTCCCTGCCCAATTGGCGCAGCTCCTTAAACGTGCCGAATTCCGAACGGCGGAATCGGCGGCGGTAGTACGGCAACAGGTTATCATACGCTATGGTTAAGCGCTCTTCGTACAAAGGAGGGGGGATCATGTGTGAGAAGATCAGCTCTAAACTATCAAGAAACATGCTGATCGTTTCTCTCTCCCCCTGCGTGCGATTTCTGACATCGTTCTTGAGCTGTTGTTGGAAGTCGCGCGCACCGAAGCGTTCCCGGAAAGCACGGGCAAATTCGCTCCAGGTGCGACACGACGCTCCACAGATACGATGCCATCGCTTCGCATCTCCTTGTAAAACCGCTGACAGCGCGGCCAGCATGACTGGTACAGGCATCCTCGAGCTGTCCAGGCATTGTTCGAGGCGGTCCAGAAAACTTTCGGCCCCCTCCTCGAACTCGCTGGTGTACGAAATGCGCCATTTGGTTAACACGTCGATCGCTTGGTCTCCCCGGTAATGACCGACAGGAGATTGTCGTCGATGGACCAAGGCGTCTCTTTCGTACTCCGTGACCTCGTCCCGATATCGCGACACACGGCGGGAGCGGGGGGAGCCGGGCGCGTCCGAAAATGGACGGGCTTCTTCCTCCCCTCTCCTTGTCGCTGGTGCGCGGTCACGGGGCGCCTCCACCGGCGCCCTCGGGGCAAGGTCACGGTCCTCTGCGCGGCGGTACACGTGAGAACGGTAATCCCCGCGCTCTAAGTAACCGTCCCCGGATGGGGAGGGAACACGGGGATAATCTCGGGACGCCAGGTTGTCCACAAGATCGCGAGTTTCTCGTCTCCTCTCGCGCCGTTCGTCACGTTGCCAATCATCAACGTAATCGCGCTCGACACCTCTGCGCTCTGAATAACCTGCCCCGGATGGGGAGGGAACGCGGGGGTGGCCCCGGGACGCCAGGTTGTCCACGGGGTCGCGATAACGTACACGATCACGAGGAGAAGGGTCACGAGTCCGTTCCCTCCTCTCGCGTCGATCTTCGTTGGGCTGACTAAACGCGTACTCGCGCTCAACACCTTCGCGCTCTGAGTAACCAACCCTGGGTGGGGAGGGAACGCGAGGGTGGCCCCGGGACGCCTGGTTGTCCACGGGGTCGCGAGAACGGGTACGATCACGAGGGGAAAGGTCGCGAATTCCTTCCCTCCTCTCGTGTCGTTCCTGAGTGGGCAAAACATAAGCGCGTTCGCGCTCGACACCTACGCGCTCTGCATAACCTACCCCGGATGGGGAGGGAACGCGAGGGTGGCCCCGGGACGCCAGGTTGTCCACGGGGTCGCGAACACGTAAACGATCGCGATCTTCGTCTATCGGTTCACGCCGTCCTTCGCGTCGTTCTTCGCGTTGCGGTTCGCGACGGCTCACGCGAGATTCGGTGACAGCTGGAAGGGGAACTTCGTCATCGCTTCCACTGCTGTCATACTGAATCTGCGGGCGGGAGAGTGGGGGGTCTGGTTGACGGTGTTCGTACCGACCCGTCGCTCGCTCTCTTACCGGCCGCGACGCGGCAGGAATCCCCTCCCTTTCGGAACGCGTAACCCGGTGATCGCTACCGATCGGTTCGAGTTGGGGAAGGGGGTCCGCAGAGCCTCGCGTCTCCAGCGGAGGGGAAGCGTGACGCGCTTCGCGATCACCCCTCTGTCTGGTAAATCCGGACTCCGCGAGACGCGAATCTCTGACCCGCGGCGTACTAACAGTTGCTAGTGGGCGGTGGAGAGTCGTGTCCGCCGGCTGGGACATTTCCACCCCTTCAGAGTGAAGACTAAGGGGGTCCCTAAAACGGCCGACGGACTGACCAGTGGGCAGCCACTGGCGATCCTCTATCCATCCGCGCGGTAATTCGGGAGTATCAGGATCTCCCGGCTGGTTGAGCGCGGATATATTTTCCTCCGCTGGCCGCTCCGTGACCGGGCGCGAAGGTTCGGTCACGGTCAAGGTCGGGGCGGCGGCGGGAACTAAATTGAAACTATCACGCGCTGCAAATAGGGGCCCGGACCCACGCAAAGGGGAAAGACGGAGGATGGACTCGTATCGGGCGAACAAGTCCCTCCCTCGGCTGCCGGCCACCAAGGTCTCCAGCGACGGGTTGACCGGCGCGCCGGTCACTTCGTCCACTGCCGAGTCCCACTCGGCTGCGTGGGGACCCAATTCGAGGCGAAAATGATAACGCCTGAATCGGTCAGTCAACGTGGCCCACGTACCAAGCGTCCTTAACCCTAACATTTCCATTAACATAATTACGTCGACAGCATTGTGTCGGTCCACTAGAGAGGCGCACATCTCTCGCAGCTCAGCCCTCTGTTCGCGAAGGGCGAAGCGGCGGGCGCGGTCAGTCTCTGTGGTCTCGGAAACAGACATAATGGAAAGCAAAAAAAAATTCCTTTCTTCGCTAATTCAAATCCGGAGATAAGCTGACGATGAAGAAACGATAATACCCGCTTAATAGAAAAAAAAATCAACAACCGACAGCTTAAACCGTCACGGGTGCCGACTCTTAATACCAAACAAAGGCTCGGTATAATCGGTCTTATGCCGTTGGAAATCAAACGAAGAAGCAACAATACAAATCCGTTGCAGCGTTTCGAACTAGAGGCAATCGCGATGATGATATCGGATATCCACCTGTACACACTGGGTACAGGTAGGTGTCGACGAAACAAAAACAATCGCTTATTGCTCGGTGCAAAACAAAGACTCGTCGTTGTAATCAACGGTTCGAATAACGGAAAATTCAAAACGAACAGACAAAAGAGATCTCTAAGGGTGGATACTCGCGTCCCTGTGGTCAATTTTACTCGGGCCCCACGTTGGGCGCCAATTTTGTGACGGATCGGTGGGGGAAAAGCCCGAAAGGGGTCCCTAAGGTGGGGGCAGTTAGGGAAAACTGTCCTCCACTCACCGATGCACTCACCCACGGCCGATTTAACTAACGGGGCGCCAGTGCTAATGCACTCGTCCGCGGTAATCGCCCTTCCGGCTGCTCTGTCGGGAGCGGAACTCAGAGGGGGGCCAGGAAAGGAAAGAAAAAAAAGTAGTAAAAGACCCGCGATCTTGTATCCAACACAAAGAGAGATTTATTTGGGCCTGAATAGGCCACGCCAGCAAAAAGAAAAAAGGGGGTACAAACGAAACGGTGGTGGGCCCCACGCGTTACAAGCAACGGTCAAGGAAAAGGGGTTAACTCGCCAGCTGCGAGGGAGGCTATCGCGGCGCGGGGGCACACGGTACGCACGCGTATTACAAAACCGCTTCGGTCGCGTTTCCGCTGGGGATTCGTCCGCGCGGGAGCACGCCCTCTTAGGGGTCGTGGACAACAAGGGGACGTTGGTCCTAAATCTTAAATACAGTGCAAGAAATTCGCGAAACGCGAAACAGAAAATACGGTTCGGCGTTAGGGGGGGAAGGCGGTGTCGAATTACACCGTCCGCGGCCTCTAGGGTCCTCGTCACTGGGGTCAAGGGTCCTATCACCCTCGCCACGCACGAATCAATAACAACAAAAAGAAAGAACGGGGTAGCGATAAGGCTCCTACCTTTCTTTCGGTGTCGGGGGCGTTAATCCTCTCACCCGGGGCGGCAACTCGCACACAGCACACCAAAAAAAAAAACACAAAGCAAAAGAAACAACACACCCACGGCGATTAACGCGTACAATAAAGAAAAACAAGAAAAACGGAAAAGAAAAAAAAAGAAAACGCAAAGTGGCAAATAAGACGGTAAGTGAGACTCGGGGCGTTATCGCGTACCGGCGGCTCGCTCTCTTCTCTGCTTTTCGATCTTCTTCCCCGGTTCGCGGTATTCCCCCACCCCGGGGATTTCGGCGTCGAGGATGGGCCATCCCGTGGTGCTCTGGGGAAGCCAGGTCCTGGGGCCCTCTCGAGGTGGCGGTCGGGGGTAGCTCGTCCCCAGGCCTGGCGCTTTCTGCTGCTGGGCTGCCGGTCGCCCCCCGCGGAGGATGACGGGGGCGGTGCCGCGACCGGACAGCCGCGTCCTTCCGTAGTGGGCCCATCCCGCACCTCTATCGCCCAGAGAGGGGTTCCTCCGCGACCGGGGATGCTGCAGACTCTTCTGGCCGCCGGTTGGAAGTGGGGAGGGCGAAAATAAATAAAAGAAAAGAAGAAAAGAAAGAAAGGAGAATAATAAAAATAGAATAATAAAAAAAAAGAAAACACGCCACACACACACACGCACTGACCCCCGTGGCGAGGAATCCGCTCAGGCGGAGGAGTGGGGTTGGCAATCCGGGAGGGTCATCGTAACGAGGCATAACCAGAAAAAATTAGGTTACCCCCAAAAAGTAAGGGACAAAAATATGCCTCGTTACAATTTATTACAGTTCTATCGATAATAACTGCATAATATGGGTAATAATGCATGTTATATTGATGATAATAAAAGTAATACGTATATTTATTATAGTTCTAGCGATAATAACTGCATAATATGGGTAATAATGCATGTTCTATTGATAATAATATAAGTAATAAGTATAATTATTACAGTTCTAGCGATAATAACTGCATTATGTGGGTAATAATGCTCGTTATATTGCTAATAATATAAGTAATAAGTATAATTATTACAGTTCTAGCGATAATAATAATAAAATATGGCTAATAGTGCATGTAATATTGATAATAATAAAAGTAATAAGTATATTTATTATCGTTCTATCGATAATAACTGCATAATAAGGGTAATAATGCATGTTATATTGATGATAATGAAAGTAGTAAGTACATTTATTATAGCTCTAGTAATTATAACTGCATAATATGGGTAATAATGCATGTTATATTGAGAATAATATAAGTAATAAGTATATTTATTATAGTTCTATCGATAATAACTGCATAATATGGGTAATAATGCATGTTATATTGATGATCATAAAAGTAGTAAGAATATTTATTATAGTTCTAGCGATTATAACTGCATAATATGGGTAATAATGCATGTTATATTGATAATAATATACGTAATAAGTACAATTATTCGAGTTCTAGCGATAATAACTGCATTATATGGGTAATAATGCATGTTATATTGATAATATTGGGAGTAATAAGTATAATTATTATAGTTCTAGCGATAATAATAATAAAATATGGCTAATAGTGCATGTAATATTGATAATAATAAAAGTAATAAGTATATTTATTATCGTTCTATCGATAATAACTGCATAATAAGGGTAATAATGCACGTTATATTGCTAATAATATAAGTAGTAAGTATAATTATTACAGTTCTAGCGATAATAACTGCATTATATGGGTAATAATGGATGTTATATTGATAATATCGGGAGTAATAAGTATAAATATTATAGTTCTAGCGATAATAATAGTAAAATATGGCTAATAGTGCATGTTATATTGATAATAATAAAAGTAATAAGTATATTTATTATAGTTCTATCGATAATAACTGCATTATATGCGTAATAATGCATGTTATATTGATGATAATAAAAGTAATACGTATATGTATTATAGTTCTAGCTGTAATAACTGCATAATATGGGTAATAATGCATGTTAAATTGATAATAATATAAGTAATAAGTATAATTGTTACAGTTCTAGCGACAGTAACTGCATTATATGGGTAATAATGGATGTTATATTGATAATTTCGGGAGTAATAAGTATATTTATTATAGTTCTAGCGATAATAACTGCATTATATGGGTAATAATGCATGTTACATTGATAATAATATAAGTAATAAGTATAATTATTATAGTTCTAGCGATAATAATAGTAAAATATGGCTAATAGTGCATGTTATATTATTAATAATAAAAGTAATAAGTATATTTATTATAGTTCTATCGATAATAACTGCATAATATGAGTAATAATGCATGTTATATTGATGATCATAAAAGTAGTAAGAATATTTATTATAGTTCTAGCGATTATAACTGCATAATATGGGTAATAATGCATGTTATATTGATAATAATATAAGTAATAAGTATAATTATTATAGTTCTAGCCATAATAAAGGTAAAATATGGCTAATAGTGCATGTTATATTGATAATAATAAAAGTAATAAGTATATTTATTACAGTTCTATCGATAATAACTGCATAATATGGGTAATAATGCATGTTATATTGATGATAATAAAAGTAATACGTATATTTATTATAGTTCTAGCGATAATAACTGCATAATATGGGTAATAATGCATGTTCTATTGATAATAATATAAGTAATAAGTATAATTATTACAGTTCTAGCGATAATAACTGCATTATGTGGGTAATAATGCTCGTTATACTGCTAATAATATAAGTAATAAGTATAATTATTACAGTTCTAGCGATAATAATAATAAAATATGGCTAATAGTGCATGTAATATTGATAATAATAAAAGTAATAAGTATATTTATTATCGTTCTATCGATAATAACTGCATAATAAGGGTAATAATGCATGTTATATTGATGATAATGAAAGTAGTAAGTACATTTATTATAGCTCTAGTAATTATAACTGCATAATATGGGTAATAATGCATGTTATATTGAGAATAATATAAGTAATAAGTATATTTATTATAGTTCTATCGATAATAACTGCATAATATGGGTAATAATGCATGTTATATTGATGATCATAAAAGTAGTAAGAATATTTATTATAGTTCTAGCGATTATAACTGCATAATATGGGTAATAATGCATGTTATATTGATAATAATATAAGTAATAAGTACAATTATTCGAGTTCTAGCGATAATAACTGCATTATATGGGTAATAATGCATGTTATATTGATAATATTGGGAGTAATAAGTATAATTATTATAGTTCTAGCGATAATAATAATAAAATATGGCTAATAGTGCATGTAATATTGATAATAATAAAAGTAATAAGTATATTTATTATCGTTCTATCGATAATAACTGCATAATAAGGGTAATAATGCGTGTTATATTGATAATAATAATAGTAATAAGTATATTTATTATAGTTCTATCGATAATAACTGCATTATATGGGTAATAATGCATGTTATATTGATAATATCGGGAGTAATAAGTATAATTATTATAGTTCTAGCGATAATATTAGTAAAATGTGGCTAATAGAGCATGTTATATTGATAATAATAAAAGTAATAAGTATATTTATTATAGTTCTATCGATAATAACTGCATAATATGGGTAATAATGCCTGTTATATTGATGATAGTAAAAGTAGTAAGTATATTTATTATAGTTCTATCGATAATAACTGCATAATATGGGTAATAATGCATGTTATATTGATGATATTGGGAGTAATAAGTATAATTATTATAGTTCTAGCGATAATAATAGTAAAATATGGCTAATAGTGCATGATATACTGATAATAATAATAGTAATAAGTATATTTATTATAGCACTATCGATAATAACTGCATAATATGGGTAATAATGCATGTTATATTCAGAATAATATAAGTAATAAGTATAATTATTACAGTTCTAGCGATAATAACTGCATTATATGAGTAATAATGCACGTTATATTGCTAATAATACAAGTAATAAGTATCATTATTACAGTTCTATCGATAATAACTGCATAATATGGGTAATAATGCATGTTATATTGATAATAATATAAGTAATAAGTATAATTATTACAGTTCTAGGGATAATAACTGCATTATATGGGTAATAATGCACGTTCTATTGATAATAATATAAGTAATAAGTATAATTATTACAGTTCTAGCGATAATAACTGCATTATGTGGGTAATAATGCTCGTTATATTGCTAATAATATAAGTAATAAGTATAATTATTACAGTTCTAGCGATAATAATAATAAAATATGGCTAATAGTGCATGTAATATTGATAATAATAAAAGTAATAAGTATATTTATTATCGTTCTATCGATAATAACTGCATAATAAGGGTAATAATGCATGTTATATTGATGATAATGAAAGTAGTAAGTACATTTATTATAGCTCTAGTAATTATAACTGCATAATATGGGTAATAATGCATGTTATATTGAGAATAATATAAGTAATAAGTATATTTATTATAGTTCTATCGATAATAACTGCATAATATGGGTAATAATGCATGTTATATTGATGATCATAAAAGTAGTAAGAATATTTATTATAGTTCTAGCGATTATAACTGCATAATATGGGTAATAATGCATGTTATATTGATAATAATATAAGTAATAAGTATAATTATTATAGTTCTAGCGATAATAATAGTAAAATATGGCTAATAGTGCATGTTATATTATTAATAATAAAAGTAATAAGTGTATTTATTATAGTTCTATCGATAATAACTGCATAATATGAGTAATAATGCATGTTATATTGATAATAATATAAGTAATAAGTATAAATATTATAGTTCTAGCGATAATAATAGTAAAATTTAGCTAATAGTGCATGTTATATTGATGATAATAAAAGTACTAAGTATATTTATTATAGTTCTGGCGATAATAACTGCATAATATGCGCAATAATGCATGCTATATTGATAATAATATAAGTAATAAGTATAATTATTACAGTTCTAGCGATAATAACTGCATAATATGGGTAATAATGCACGTTATATTGCTAATAATATAAGTAGTAAGTATAATTATTACAGTTCTAGCGATAATAACTGCATTATATGGGTAATAATGGATGTTATATTGATAATATCGGGAGTAATAAGTATAAATATTATAGTGCTAGCGATAATAATAGTAAAAAATGGCTAATAGTGCATGTTATATAGATAATAATAAAAGTAATAAGTATATTTATTATAGTTCTATCGATAATAACTGCATAATATGGGTAATAATGCATGTTATATTGATAAAGATATAAGTAATAAGTATAATTATTACAGTTGTAGCGATAATAACTGCATTATATGGGTAATAATGCATGTTATATTGATAATATCGGGAGGAATAAGTATAATTATTATAGTTCTAGCGATAATAATAGTAAAATATGGCTAATTGTGCATGTTATATTGATAATAATAAGAGTAACAAGTATATTTATTATAGTTCTATCGATAATAACTGCATAATATGGGTAATAATGCATGTTATATTGATGATAATAAAAGTACTAAGTATATTTATTATAGTTCTAGCGATAATAACTGCATAATATGCGCAATAATGCATGTTATATTGATAATAATATAATCAATAAGTATAATTATTACAGTTCTAGCGATAATAACTGCATAATATGGGTAATAATGCACGTTATATTGCTAACAATATAAGTAATAAGTATAATTATTACAGTTCTAGCGATAATAACTGCATTATATGGGTAATAATGCATGTTATATTGATAATATCGGGAGTAATAAGTACAATTATTATAGTTCTAGCGATAATAAAAGTAAAATTTGGCTAATAGTGCATGTTATATTGATAATAATAAAAGTAATAAGTATATTTATTATAGTTCTATCGATAATAACTGCATTATATGCGTAATAATGCATGTTATATTGATGATAATAAAAGTACTAAGTATATTTATTATAGTTCTAGCGATAATAACTGCATAATATGGGTAATAATGCATGTTATATTGATGATAATAAAAGTACTAAGTATATTTATTATAGTTCTAGCGATAATATCTGCATAATATGCGCAATAATGCATGTTATATTGATAATAATATAAGTAATAAGTATAATTATTACAGTTCTAGCGATAATAACTGCATAATATGGGTAATAATGCACGTTATATTGCTAATAATATAAGTAGTAAGTATAATTATTACAGTTCTAGCGATAATAACTGCATTATATGGGTAATAATGGATGTTATATTGATAATATCGGGAGTAATAAGTATAAATATTATAGTGCTAGCGATAATAATAGTAAAAAATGGCTAATAGTGCATGTTATATAGATAATAATAAAAGTAATAAGTATATTTATTATAGTACTATCGATAATAACTGCATAATATGGGTAATAATGCATGTTATATTGATGATAATAAAAGTACTAAGTATATTTATTATAGTTCTGGCGATAATAACTGCATAATATGCGCAATAATGCATGTTATATTGATAATAATATAAGTAATAAGTATAATTATTACAGTTCTAGCGATAATAACTGCATAATATGGGTAATAATGCACGTTATATTGCTAATAATATAAGTAGTAAGTATAATTATTACAGTTCTAGCGATAATAACTGCATTATATGGGTAATAATGGATGTTATATTGATAATATCGGGAGTAATAAGTATAAATATTATAGTGCTAGCGATAATAATAGTAAAATTTAGCTAATAGTGCATGTTATATTGATGATAATAAAAGTACTAAGTATATTTATTATAGTTCTGGCGATAATAACTGCATAATATGCGCAATAATGCATGTTATATTGATAATAATATAAGTAATAAGTATAATTATTACAGTTCTAGCGATAATAACTGCATTATATGGGTAATAATGGATGTTATATTGATAATAATATAAGAAATAAGTATAATTATTACAGTTCTAGCGATAATAACTGCATAATATGGGTAATAATGCATGTTATATTGATAAAGATATAAGTAATAAGTATAATTATTACAGTTGTAGCGATAATAACTGCATTATATGGGTAATAATGCATGTTATATTGATAATATCGGGAGGAATAAGTATAATTATTATAGTTCTAGCGATAATAATAGTAAAATATGGCTAATTGTGCATGTTATATTGATAATAATAAGAGTAACAAGTATATTTATTATAGTTCTATCGATAATAACTGCATAATATGGGTAATAATGCATGTTATATTGATGATAATAAAAGTACTAAGTATATATATTATAGTTCTAGCGATAATAACTGCATAATATGCGCAATAATGCATGTTATATTGATAATAATATAATCAATAAGTATAATTATTACAGTTCTAGCGATCATAACTGCATAATATGGGTAATAATGCACGTTATATTGCTAACAATATAAGTAATAAGTATAATTATTACAGTTCTAGCGATAATAACTGCATTATATGGGTAATAATGCATGGTATATTGATAATATCGGGAGTAATAAGTACAATTATTATAGTTCTAGCGATAATAAAAGTAAAATTTGGCTAATAGTGCATGTTATATTGATAATAATAAAAGTAATAAGTATATTTATTATACTTCTGTCGATAATAACTGCATTATATGGGTAACAATGCATGTTATATTGATAATAATATAAGTAATAAGTATAATTATTGCAGTTCTAGCGATAATAACTGCATAATATGGGTAATAATGCACGTTATATTGCTAATAATATAAGTAGTAAGTATAATTATTACAGTTCTAGCGATAATAACTGCATTATATGGGTAATAATGGATGCTATATTGATAATATCGGGAGTAATAAGTATAAATATTATAGTTCTAGCGATAATAATAGTAAAATATGGCTAATAGTGCATGTTATATTGATAATAATAAAAGTAATAAGTATATTTATTATAGTTCTATCGATAATAACAGCATTATATGCGTAATAATGCATGTTATATTGATGATAATAAAAGTAATACGTATATGTATTATAGTTCTAGCTGCAATAACTGCATAATACGGGTAATAATGCATGTCAAATTGATAATAATATAAGTAATAAGTATAATTATTACAGTTCTAGCGATAATAACTGCATTATATGGGTAATAATGCATGTTATATTGATAATATCGGGAGTAATAAGTACAATTATTATAGTTCTAGCGATAATAAAAGTAAAATTTGGCTAATAGTGCATGTTATATTGATAATAATAAAAGTAATAAGTATATTTATTATACTTCTGTCGATAATAACTGCATTATATGGGTAACAATGCATGTTATATTGATAATAATATAAGTAATAAGTATAATTATTGCAGTTCTAGCGATAATAACTGCATAATATGGGTAATAATGCACGTTATATTGCTAATAATATAAGTAGTAAGTATAATTATTACAGTTCTAGCGATAATAACTGCATTATATGGGTAATAATGGATGCTATATTGATAATATCGGGAGTAATAAGTATAAATATTATTGTTCTAGCGATAATAATAGTAAAATATGGCTAATAGTGCATGTTATATTGATAATAATAAAAGTAATAAGTATATTTATTATAGTTCTATCGATAATAACTGCATTATATGCGTAATAATGCATGTTATATTGATGATAATAAAAGTAATACGTATATGTATTATAGTTCTAGCTGCAATAACTGCATAATACGGGTAATAATGCATGTTAAATTCATAATAATATAAGTAATAAGTATAATTATTACAGTTCTAGCGATAATAACTGCATTATATGGGTAATAATGGATGTTATATTGATAATATCGGGAGTAATAAGTATAAATATTATAGTTCTAGCGATAATAATAGTAAAATATGGCTAATAGTGCATGTTATATTGATAATAATAAAAGTAATAAGTATATTTATTATAGTTCTATCGATAATAACTGCATTATATGCGTAAAAATGCATGTTATATTGATGATAATAAAAGTAATACGTATATGTATTATAGTTCTAGCTGTAATAACTGCATAATATGGGTAATAATGCATGTTAAATTGATAATAATATAAGTAATAAGTACAATTATTACAGTTCTAGCGATAATAACTGCATTATATGGGTAATAATGGATGTTATATTGATAATATCGGGAGTAATAAGTATATTTATTATAGTTCTATCGATAATAACTGCATAATATGGGTAATAATGCATGTTATATTGATGATAATAAAAGTAATAAGTATAATTATTACAGTTCTAGCGATAATAACTGCATAATATGGGTAATAATGCACGTTATATTGCTAACAATATAAGTAATAAGTATAATTATTACAGTTCTAGCGATAATAACAGCATTATATGGGTAATAATGCATGTTATATTGATAATATCGGGAGTAATAAGTATAAATATTATAGTGCTAGCGATAATAATAGTAAAATTTAGCTAATAGTGCATGTTATATTGATGATAATAAAAGTACTAAGTATATTTATTATAGTTCTAGCGATAATAACTGCATAATATGCGCAATAATGCATGTTATATTGATAATAATATAATCAATAAGTATAATTATTACAGTTCTAGCGATAATAACTGCATAATATGGGTAATAATGCACGTTATATTGCTAACAATATAAGTAATAAGTATAATTATTACAGTTCTAGCGATAATAACTGCATTATATGGGTAATAATGCATGTTATATTGATAATATCGGGAGTAATAAGTACAATTATTATAGTGCTAGCGATAATAATAGTAAAAAATGGCTAATAGTGCATGTTATATAGATAATAATAAAAGTAATAAGTATATTTATTATAGTTCTATCGATAATAACTGCATAATATGGGTAATAATGCATGTTATATTGATGATAATAAAAGTACTAAGTATATTTATTATAGTTCTGGCGATAATAACTGCATAATATGCGCAATAATGCATGTTATATTGATAATAATATAAGTAATAAGTATAATTATTACAGTTCTAGCGATAATAACTGCATAATATGGGTAATAATGCACGTTATATTGCTAATAATATAAGTAGTAAGTATAATTATTACAGTTCTAGCGATAATAACTGCATTATATGGGTAATAATGGATGTTATATTGATAATATCGGGAGTAATAAGTATAAATATTATAGTGCTAGCGATAATAATAGTAAAATTTAGCTAATAGTGCATGTTATATTGATGATAATAAAAGTACTAAGTATATTTATTATAGTTCTGGCGATAATAACTGCATAATATGCGCAATAATGCATGTTATATTGATAATAATATAAGTAATAAGTATAATTATTACAGTTCTAGCGATAATAACTGCATTATATGGGTAATAATGGATGTTATATTGATAATAATATAAGAAATAAGTATAATTATTACAGTTCTAGCGATAATAACTGCATAATATGGGTAATAATGCATGTTATATTGATAAAGATATAAGTAATAAGTATAATTATTACAGTTGTAGCGATAATAACTGCATTATATGGGTAATAATGCATGTTATATTGATAATATCGGGAGGAATAAGTATAATTATTATAGTTCTAGCGATAATAATAGTAAAATATGGCTAATTGTGCATGTTATATTGATAATAATAAGAGTAACAAGTATATTTATTATAGTTCTATCGATAATAACTGCATAATATGGGTAATAATGCATGTTATATTGATGATAATAAAAGTACTAAGTATATATATTATAGTTCTAGCGATAATAACTGCATAATATGCGCAATAATGCATGTTATATTGATAATAATATAATCAATAAGTATAATTATTACAGTTCTAGCGATCATAACTGCATAATATGGGTAATAATGCACGTTATATTGCTAACAATATAAGTAGTAAGTATAATTATTACAGTTCTAGCGATAATAACTGCATTATATGGGTAATAATGGATGCTATATTGATAATATCGGGAGTAATAAGTATAAATATTATAGTTCTAGCGATAATAAAAGTAAAATTTGGCTAATAGTGCATGTTATATTGATAATAATAAAAGTAATAAGTATATTTATTATAGTTCTATCGATAATAACTGCATTATATGCGTAATAATGCATGTTATATTGATGATAATAAAAGTACTAAGTATATTTATTATAGTTCTAGCGATAATAACTGCATAATATGGGTAATAATGCATGTTATATTGATGATAATAAAAGTACTAAGTATATTTATTATAGTTCTAGCGATAATATCTGCATAATATGCGCAATAATGCATGTTATATTGATAATAATATAAGTAATAAGTATAATTATTACAGTTCTAGCGATAATAACTGCATAATATGGGTAATAATGCACGTTATATTGCTAATAATATAAGTAGTAAGTATAATTATTACAGTTCTAGCGATAATAACTGCATTATATGGGTAATAATGGATGTTATATTGATAATATCGGGAGTAATAAGTATAAATATTATAGTGCTAGCGATAATAATAGTAAAAAATGGCTAATAGTGCATGTTATATAGATAATAATAAAAGTAATAAGTATATTTATTATAGTTCTATCGATAATAACTGCATAATATGGGTAATAATGCATGTTATATTGATGATAATAAAAGTACTAAGTATATTTATTATAGTTCTGGCGATAATAACTGCATAATATGCGCAATAATGCATGTTATATTGATAATAATATAAGTAATAAGTATAATTATTACAGTTCTAGCGATAATAACTGCATAATATGGGTAATAATGCACGTTATATTGCTAATAATATAAGTAGTAAGTATAATTATTACAGTTCTAGCGATAATAACTGCATTATATGGGTAATAATGGATGTTATATTGATAATATCGGGAGTAATAAGTATAAATATTATAGTGCTAGCGATAATAATAGTAAAATTTAGCTAATAGTGCATGTTATATTGATGATAATAAAAGTACTAAGTATATTTATTATAGTTCTGGCGATAATAACTGCATAATATGCGCAATAATGCATGTTATATTGATAATAATATAAGTAATAAGTATAATTATTACAGTTCTAGCGATAATAACTGCATTATATGGGTAATAATGGATGTTATATTGATAATAATATAAGAAATAAGTATAATTATTACAGTTCTAGCGATAATAACTGCATAATATGGGTAATAATGCATGTTATATTGATAAAGATATAAGTAATAAGTATAATTATTACAGTTGTAGCGATAATAACTGCATTATATGGGTAATAATGCATGTTATATTGATAATATCGGGAGGAATAAGTATAATTATTATAGTTCTAGCGATAATAATAGTAAAATATGGCTAATTGTGCATGTTATATTGATAATAATAAGAGTAACAAGTATATTTATTATAGTTCTGTCGATAATAACTGCATAATATGGGTAATAATGCATGTTATATTGATGATAATAAAAGTACTAAGTATATATATTATAGTTCTAGCGATAATAACTGCATAATATGCGCAATAATGCATGTTATATTGATAATAATATAATCAATAAGTATAATTATTACAGTTCTAGCGATCATAACTGCATAATATGGGTAATAATGCACGTTATATTGCTAACAATATAAGTAATAAGTATAATTATTACAGTTCTAGCGATAATAACTGCATTATATGGGTAATAATGCATGTTATATTGATAATATCGGGAGTAATAAGTACAATTATTATAGTTCTAGCGATAATAAAAGTAAAATTTGGCTAATAGTGCATGTTATATTGATAATAATAAAAGTAATAAGTATATTTATTATACTTCTGTCGATAATAACTGCATTATATGGGTAACAATGCATGTTATATTGATAATAATATAAGTAATAAGTATAATTATTGCAGTTCTAGCGATAATAACTGCATAATATGGGTAATAATGCACGTTATATTGCTAATAATATAAGTAGTAAGTATAATTATTACAGTTCTAGCGATAATAACTGCATTATATGGGTAATAATGGATGCTATATTGATAATATCGGGAGTAATAAGTATAAATATTATAGTTCTAGCGATAATAATAGTAAAATATGGCTAATAGTGCATGTTATATTGATAATAATAAAAGTAATAAGTATATTTATTATAGTTCTATCGATAATAACAGCATTATATGCGTAATAATGCATGTTATATTGATGATAATAAAAGTAATACGTATATGTATTATAGTTCTAGCTGTAATAACTGCATAATATGGGTAATAATGCATGTTAAATTGATAATAATATAAGAAATAAGTATAATTATTACAGTTCTAGCGATAATAACTGCATTATATGGGTAATAATGGATGTTATATTGATAATATCGGGAGTAATAAGTATATTTATTATAGTTCTATCGATAATAACTGCATAATATGGGTAATAATGCATGTTATATTGATGATAATAAAAGTAATAAGTATAATTATTACAGTTCTAGCGATAATAACTGCATAATATGGGTAATAATGCACGTTATATTGCTAACAATATAAGTAATAAGTATAATTATTACAGTTCTAGCGATAATAACAGCATTATATGGGTAATAATGCATGTTATATTGATAATATCGGGAGTAATAAGTATAAATATTATAGTTCTAGCGATAATAATAGTAAAATATGGCTAATAGTGCATGTTATATTGATAATAATAAAAGTAATAAGTATATTTATTATAGTTCTATCGATAATAACTGCATTATATGCGTAATAATGCATGTTATATTGATGATAATAAAAGTAATACGTATATGTATTATAGTTCTAGCTGCAATAACTGCATAATACGGGTAATAATGCATGTCAAATTGATAATAATATAAGTAATAAGTATAATTATTACAGTTCTAGCGATAATAACTGCATTATATGGGTAATAATGCATGTTATATTGATAATATCGGGAGTAATAAGTACAATTATTATAGTTCTAGCGATAATAAAAGTAAAATTTGGCTAATAGTGCATGTTATATTGATAATAATAAAAGTAATAAGTATATTTATTATACTTCTGTCGATAATAACTGCATTATATGGGTAACAATGCATGTTATATTGATAATAATATAAGTAATAAGTATAATTATTGCAGTTCTAGCGATAATAACTGCATAATATGGGTAATAATGCACGTTATATTGCTAATAATATAAGTAGTAAGTATAATTATTACAGTTCTAGCGATAATAACTGCATTATATGGGTAATAATGGATGCTATATTGATAATATCGGGAGTAATAAGTATAAATATTATTGTTCTAGCGATAATAATAGTAAAATATGGCTAATACTGCATGTTATATTGATAATAATAAAAGTAATAAGTATATTTATTATAGTTCTATCGATAATAACTGCATTATATGCGTAATAATGCATGTTATATTGATGATAATAAAAGTAATACGTATATGTATTATAGTTCTAGCTGCAATAACTGCATAATACGGGTAATAATGCATGTTAAATTCATAATAATATAAGTAATAAGTATAATTATTACAGTTCTAGCGATAATAACTGCATTATATGGGTAATAATGGATGTTATATTGATAATATCGGGAGTAATAAGTATAAATATTATAGTTCTAGCGATAATAATAGTAAAATATGGCTAATAGTGCATGTTATATTGATAATAATAAAAGTAATAAGTATATTTATTATAGTTCTATCGATAATAACTGCATTATATGCGTAAAAATGCATGTTATATTGATGATAATAAAAGTAATACGTATATGTATTATAGTTCTAGCTGTAATAACTGCATAATATGGGTAATAATGCATGTTAAATTGATAATAATATAAGTAATAAGTACAATTATTACAGTTCTAGCGATAATAACTGCATTATATGGGTAATAATGGATGTTATATTGATAATATCGGGAGTAATAAGTATATTTATTATAGTTCTATCGATAATAACTGCATAATATGGGTAATAATGCATGTTATATTGATGATAATAAAAGTAATAAGTATAATTATTACAGTTCTAGCGATAATAACTGCATAATATGGGTAATAATGCACGTTATATTGCTAACAATATAAGTAATAAGTATAATTATTACAGTTCTAGCGATAATAACAGCATTATATGGGTAATAATGCATGTTATATTGATAATATCGGGAGTAATAAGTATAAATATTATAGTTCTAGCGATAATAATAGTAAAATATGGCTAATAGTGCATGTTATATTGATAATAATAAAAGTAATAAGTATATTTATTATAGTTCTATCGATAATAACTGCATTATATGCGTAATAATGCATGTTATATTGATGATAATAAAAGTAATACGTATATGTATTATAGTTCTAGCTGCAATAACTGCATAATACGGGTAATAATGCATGTTAAATTGATAATAATATAAGTAATAAGTATAATTATTACAGTTCTAGCGATAATAACTGCATTATATGGGTAATAATGGATGTTATATTGATAATATCGGGAGTAATAAGTATAAATATTACAGTTCTAGCGATAATAACAGTAAAATTTGGCTAATAGTGCATGTTATATTGATAATAATAAAAGTAATAATTATATTTATTATACTTCTGTCGAGAATAACTGCATTATATGGGTAATAATGCATGTTATATTGATAATAATATAAGTAATAAGTATAATTATTACAGTTCTAGCGATAATATCCGCATAATATGCGCAATAATGCATGTTATATTGATAATAATATAAGTAATAAGTATAATTATTACAGTTCTGGCGATAATAACTGCATAATATGGGTAATAATGCACGTTATATTGCTAATAATATAAGTAGTAAGTATAATTATTACAGTTCTAGCGATAATAACTGCATTATATGGGTAATAATGCATGTTATATTGATAATATCGGGAGTAATAAGTACAATTATTATAGTTCTAGCGATAATAAAAGTAAAATTTGGCTAATAGTGCATGTTATATTGATAATAATAAAAGTAATAAGTATATTTATTATAGTTCTATCGATAATAACTGCAGTATATGCGTAATAATGCATGTTATATTGATGATAATAAAAGTAATACGTATATGTATTATAGTTCTAGCTGTAATAACTGCATAATATGGGTAATAATGCATGTTAAATTGATAATAATATAAGTAATAAGTATAATTATTACAGTTCTAGCGCTAATAACTGCATTATATGGGTAATAATGGATGTTATATTGATAATATCGGGAGTAATAAGTATATTTATTATAGTTCTAGCGATAATAACTGCATTATATGGGTAATAATGCATGTTATATTGATAATAATAAAAGTAATAAGTATATTTATTATACTTCTCTCGATAATAACTGCATAATATGGGTAATAATGCATGTTAAATTGATAATAATATAAGTAATAAGTATAATTATTACAGTTCTAGCGCTAATAACTGCATTATATGGGTAATAATGGATGTTATATTGATAATATCGGGAGTAATAAGTATATTTATTATAGTTCTAGCGATAATAACTGCATTATATGGGTAATAATGCATGTTATATTGATAATAATAAAAGTAATAAGTATATTTATTATACTTCTCTCGATAATAACTGCATAATATGGGTAATAATGCATGTTATATTGATAATAATATAAGTAATAAGTATAATTACTACAGTTCTAGCGATAATAACTGCATTATATGGGTAATGATGCATGTTATATTGATAATAATATAAGTAATAAGTATAATTATTACAGTTCTAGCGATAATAACTGCATAATATGGGTAATAATGCACGTTATATTGCTAATAATATAAGTAATGAGTATAATTATTACAGTTCTAGCGATAATAACTGCATTATATGGGTAATAATGCATGTTATATTGATAATATCGGGAGTAATAAGTATAAATATTATAGTTCTTGCGATAATAATAGTAAAATATGGCTAATAGTGCATGTTATATTGATAGTAATAAGAGTAATAAGTATATTTATTATAGTTCTATCGATAATAACTGCATAATATGGGTATTAATGCATGTTATATTGATGATAATAAAAGTACTAAGTATATTTATTATAGTTCTAGCGATAATAACTGCATAATATGCGCAATAATGCATGTTATATTGATAATAATATAAGTAATAAGTATAATTATTACAGTTCTAGCGATAATAACTGCATTATATGGGTAATAATGCATGTTATATTGATAATAATATAAGTAATAACTATAATTATTACAGTTCTAGGGATAATAACTGCATTATATGGGTAATAATGGATGTTATATTGATAACATCGGGAGTAATAAGTACAATTATTATAGTTCTAGCGATAATATAAGTAAAATTTGGCTAATAGTGCATGTTTTATTGATAATAATAAAAGTAATAAGTATATTTATTATAATTCTGTCGATAATAACTGCATTATATTGGTAATAATGCATGTTATATTGATAATAATATAAGTAATAAGTATAATTATTACAGTTCTAGCGATAATAACTGCATAATATGGGTAATAATGCACGTTATATTGCTAATAATATAAGTAGTAAGTATAATTATTACAGTTCTAGCAATAATAACTGCATTATATGGGTAATAATGGATGTTATATTGATAATATCGTGGGTAATAAGTATAAATATTATAGTTCTAGCGATAATAATAGTAAAATATGGCTAATAGTGCATGTTATATTGATAATAATAAAAGTAATAAGTATATTTATTATAGTTCTATCGATAATAACTGCATTATATGCGTAATAATGCATGTTATATTGATGATAATAAAAGTAATACGTATATGTATTATAGTTCTAGCTGCAATAACTGCATAATACGGGTAATAATGCATGTTAAATTCATAATAATATAAGTAATAAGTATAATTATTACAGTTCTAGCGATAATAACTGCATTATATGGGTAATAATGGATGTTATATTGATAATAATATAACTAATAAGTATAATTATTACAGTTCTAGCGATAATAACTGCATAATATGGGTAATAATGCACGTTATATTGCTAATAATATAAGTCAAAGGATAATTATTACAGTTCTAGCGATAATAGCTGCATTATATGGGTAATAATGCATGTTATATTGATAATATCGGGAGGAATAAGTATAATTATTATAGTTCTAGCGATAATAATAGTAAAATATAGCTAATAATGCATGTTATATTGATAATAATATAAGTAATAAGTATATTTATTATCGTTCTATCAATAATAACTGCATAATAAGGGTAATAATGCATGTTATATTGATGATAATGAATGTAGTAAGTACATTTATTATAGCTCTAGTAATTATAACTGCATAATATGGGTAATAATGCATGTTATATTGATAATAATATAAGTAATAAGTATAATTATTACAGTTGTAGCGATAATAACTGCATTATATGGGTAATAATGCATGTTATATTGATAATATCGGGAGGAATAAGTATAATTATTATAGTTCTAGCGATAATAATAGTAAAATATGGCTAATTGTGCATGTTATATTGATAATAATAAGAGTAACAAGTATATTTATTATAGTTCTATCGATAATAACTGCATAATAAGGGTAATAATGCATGTTATATCGATGATAATAAAAGTACTAAGTATATTTATTATAGTTCTAGCGATTATAACTGCATAATATGGGTAATAATGCATGTTATATTGATAATAATATAAGTAATAAGTATAATTGTTACAGTTCTAGGGATAATAACTGCATTATATGGGTAATAATGCATGCTATATTGCTAATATTGGGAGTAATAAGTATAATTATTATAGTTCTAGCGATAATAATAGTAAAATATGGCTAATTGTGCATGTTATATTGATAATAATAATAGTAATAAGTACATTTATTGCAGTTCTATCGATAATAACTGCATAATATGGGTAATAATGCATGTTATATTGAGAATAATATAAGTAATAAGTATAATCATTACAGTTCTAGCGATAATAACTGCATTATATGGGTAACAATGCATGTTATATTGATAATAACGTAAGTAATAAGTATAATTATTATAGTTCTAGCGATAATGATAGTAAAATATGGCTAATAGTGCATGATGTACTGATAATAATAATAGTAATAAGTATATTTATTATAGCACTATCGATAATAACTGCATAATATGGGTAATAATGCATGTTATATTGATGATAGTAAAAGTAGTAAGTATATTTATTATAGTTCTAGCGATTATAACTGCATAATATGGGTAATAATGCATGTTATATTGATAATAATATAAGTAATAAGTATAATTATTATAGTTCTAGCGATAATAATAGTAAAATATGGCTAATAGTGCATGTTCTATTGATAATAATAAAAGTAATAAGTATATTTATTACAGTTCTATCGATAATAACTGCATAATATGGGTAATAATGCATGTTATATTGATAATAATATAAGTAATAAGTATAATTATTATAGTTCTAGCGATAATAATAGTAAAATATGGCTAACAGTGCATGTTATATTGATAATAATAAAAGTAATAAGTATATTTATTATAGCTCTATCGATAATAACTGCATAATATGGGTAATAATGCATGTTATATTGATGATAATAAAAGTAGTAAGTATATTTATTATAGTTCTAGCGATTATAACTGCATAATATGGGTAATAATGCATGTTATATTGAGAATAATATAAGTAATAAGTATAATTATTACAGTTCTAGCGATAATAACTGCATTATATGGGTAATAATGCACGTTATATTGCTAATAATACAAGTAATAAGTATAATTATTACAGTTCTAGCGATAATAACTGCATAATATGGGTAATAATGCATGTTATATTGATCATAGTAAAAGTAATAAGTATATTTATTATAGTTCTATCGATAATGACTGCATAATATGGGTAATAATGCATGTTATATCGATGATAATAAAAGTACTAAGTATATTTATTATAGTTCTAGCGATTATAACTGCATAATATGGGTAATAATGCATGTTATATTGATAATAATATAAGTAATAAGTATAATTGTTACAGTTCTAGGGATAATAACTGCATTATATGGGTAATAATGCATGCTATATTGATAATATTGGGAGTAATAAGTATAATTATTATAGTACTAGCGATAATAATAGTAAAATATGGCTAATTGTGCATGTTATATTGATAATAAGAAAAGTAATAAGTATATTTATTATAGTTCTATCGATAATAACTGCATAATATGGGTAATTATGCATGTTATATTGATGATAATGAAAGTAGTAAGTATATTTATTATAGCTCTAGCTATTATTACTGCATAATATTGGTAATAATGCATGTTATATTGAGAATAATATAAGTAATAAGTATAATTATTACAGTTCTAGCGATAATAGCTGCATTATATGGGTAATAATGCATGTTACATTGATAATATTAGGAGTAATAAGTATAATCATTATAGTTCTAGCGACAATAATAGTAAAATATGGCTAATAGTGCATGTTATATTGATAATAATAATAGCAATAAGTATATTTATTGCAGTTCTATCGATAATAACTGCATAATATGGGTAATAATGCATGTTATATTGATGATAATAAAAGTAATACGTATATTTATTATAGTTCTAGCGATAATAACTGCATAATATGGGTAATAATGCATGTTATATTGAGAATAATATAAGTAATAAGTATAATTATTATAGTTCTAGCGATAATAATAGTAAAATATGGCTAATAGTGCATGTTATATTGATAATAATGAAAGTAATAAGTATATTTATTATAGTTCTAGCGATAATAACTGCATAATATGGGTAATAATGCACGTTATATTGCTAATAATATAAGTAATAAGTATAATTATTACAGTTCTAGCGATAATAACTGCATTATATGGGTAATAATGCATGTTATATTGATAATATCGGGTGTAATAAGTATAATTATTATAGTTCTAGCGATAATATTAGTAAAATGTGGCTAATAGTGCATGTTATATTGATAATAATAAAAGTAATAAGTATATTTATTATAGTTCTAGCGATTATAACTGCATAATATGGGTAATAATGCATGTTATATTGAGAATAATATAACTAATAAGTATAATTAGTACAGTTCTAGCGATAATAACTGCAGTATATGAGTAATAATACATGTTACATTGATAATATTGGGAGTAATAAGTATAATTATTATAGTTCTAGCGATAATAATAGTAAAATATGGCTAATAGAGCATGTTATACTGACAATAATAATAGTAATAACTATATTTATTGCAGTTCTATCGATAATAACTGCATAATATGGGTAATAATGCATGTTATATTGATGATAATAAAAGTAGTAAGTATATTTATTATAGTTCTAGCGATTATAACTGCATAATATGGGTAATAATGCATGTTATATTGATAATAATATAAGTAATAAGTATAATTGTTACAGTTCTAGGGATAATAACTGCATTATATGGGTAATAATGCATGCTATATTGCTAATATTGGGAGTAATAAGTATAATTATTATAGTTCTAGCGATAATAATAGTAAAATATGGCTAATTGTGCATGTTATATTGATAATAATAATAGTAATAAGTACATTTATTGCAGTTCTATCGATAATAACTGCATAATATGGGTAATAATGCATGTTATATTGATGATAATAAAAGTAATACGTATATTTATTATAGTTCTAGCGATAATAACTGCATAATATGGGTAATAATGCATGTTATATTGGGAATAATATAAGTAATAAGTATAATTATTATAGTTCTAGCGATAATAATAGTAAAATATGGCTAACAGTGCATGTTATATTGATAATAATAAAAGTAATAAGTATATTTATTATAGCTCTATCGATAATAACTGCATAATATGGGTAATAATGCATGTTATATTGATGATAATAAAAGTAGTAAGTATATTTATTATAGTTCTAGCGATTATAACTGCATAATATGGGTAATAATGCATGTTATATTGAGAATAATACAAGTAATAAGTATAATTATTACAGTTCTAGCGATAATAACTGCATAATATGGGTAATAATGCATGTTATATTGATCATAGTAAAAGTAATAAGTATATTTATTATAGTTCTAGCGATTATAACTGCATAATATGGGTAATAATGCATGTTATATTGAGAATAATATAAGTAATAAGTATAATCATTACAGTTCTAGCGATAATAACTGCATTATATGGGTAACAATGCATGTTATATTGATAATAACGTAAGTAATAAGTATAATTATTATAGTTCTAGCGATAATAATAGTAAAATATGGCTAATAGTGCATGATGTACTGATAATAATAATAGTAATAAGTATATTTATTATAGCACTATCGATAATAACTGCATAATATGGGTAATAATATATGTTATATTGATGATAGTAAAAGTAGTAAGTATATTTATTATAGTTCTAGCGATTATAACTGCATAATATGGGTAATAATGCATGTTATATTGATAATAATATAAGTAATAAGTATAATTATTATAGTTCTAGCGATAATAATAGTAAAATATGGCTAATAGTGCATGTTCTATTGATAATAATAAAAGTAATAAGTATATTTATTACAGTTCTATCGATAATAACTGCATAATATGGGTAATAATGCATGTTATATTGAGAATAATATAAGTAATAAGTATAATTGTTACAGTTCTAGGGATAATAACTGCATTATATGGGTAATAATGCATGCTATATTGATAATATTGGGAGTAATAAGTATAATTATTATAGTACTAGCGATAATAATAGTAAAATATGGCTAATTGTGCATGTTATATTGATAATAAGAAAAGTAATAAGTATATTTATTATAGTTCTATCGATAATAACTGCATAATATGGGTAATTATGCATGTTATATTGATGATAATGAAAGTAGTAAGTATATTTATTATAGCTCTAGCTATTATTACTGCATAATATTGGTAATAATGCATGTTATATTGAGAATAATATAAGTAATAAGTATAATTATTACAGTTCTAGCGATAATAGCTGCATTATATGGGTAATAATGCATGTTACATTGATAATATTAGGAGTAATAAGTATAATCATTATAGTTCTAGCGATAATAATAGTAAAATATGGCTAATAGTGCATGTTATATTGATAATAATAATAGCAATAAGTATATTTATTGCAGTTCTATCGATAATAACTGCATAATATGGGTAATAATGCATGTTATATTGATGATGATAAAAGTAATACGTATATTTATTATAGTTCTAGCGATAATAACTGCATAATATGGGTAATAATACATGTTATATTGAGAATAATATATGTAATAAGTATAATTATTATAGTTCTGGCGATAATAATAGTAAAATATGGCTAATAGTGCATGTTATATTGATAATAATGAAAGTAATAAGTATATTTATTATAGTTCTAGCGATAATAACTGCATAATATGGGTAATAATGCACGTTATATTGCTAATAATATAAGTAATAAGTATAATTATTACAGTTCTAGCGATAATAACTGCATTATATGGGTAATAATGCATGTTATATTGATAATATCGGGTGTAATAAGTATAATTATTATAGTTCTAGCGATAATATTAGTAAAATGTGGCTAATAGTGCATGTTATATTGATAATAATAAAAGTAATAAGTATATTTATTATAGTTCTAGCGATTATAACTGCATAATATGGGTAATAATGCATGTTATATTGAGAATAATATAACTAATAAGTATAATTAGTACAGTTCTAGCGATAATAACTGCAGTATATGAGTAATAATACATGTTACACTGATAATATTGGGAGTAATAAGTATAATTATTATAGTTCTAGCGATAATAATAGTAAAATATGGCTAATAGTGCATGTTATATCGATAATAATAAAAGCAATAAGTATATTTATTATAGTTCTATCTATAATAACTGCATAATATGGGTAATAATGCATGTTATATTGATGATCATAAAAGTCGTGAGTATATTTATTACAGTTCTAGCGATAATAACTGCACAATATGCGTAATAATGCATGTTATATTGATAATATCAGGAGTAATAAGTATAATTAATACTGTTCTAGCGATAATAACTGCATTATGTGGGTAATAATGCACGTTATATTGATAATAATATAGGTAATAAGTATAATTATTACAGTTCTAGCGATAATAACTGCCTAATATGCGTAATAATGCATGTTATATTGATGATAATAAAAGTAGTAAGTATATTTATTATAGTTCTAGCGATTATAACTGCATAATATGGGTAATAATGCATGTTATATTGAGAATAATATAAGTAATAAGTATAATTATTACAGTTCTAGCGATAATAACTGCATTATATGGGTAATAATGCACGTTATATTGCTAATAATACAAGTAATAAGTATAATTATTACAGTTCTAGCGATAATAACTGCATAATATGGATAATAATGTATGTTATATTGATAATAGTAAAAGTAATAAGTATATTTATTATAGTTCTATCGATAATAACTGCATAATATGGGTAATAATGCATGTTATATTGATGATAATAAAAGTAGTAAGTATATTTATTATAGTTCTAGCGATGATAACTGCACAATATGCTTAATAATGCATGTTATATTCATAATAATATAAGTAATAAGTATAATTATTACAGTTCTAGCGATAATAATAGTAAAATATGGCTAATAGTGCATGTTATATTGATAATAATAAAAGCAATAAGTATATTTATTATAGTTCTATCTATAATAACTGCATAATATGGGTAATAATGCATGTTATATTGATGATCATAAAAGTCGTGAGTATATTTATTACAGTTCTAGCGATAATAACTGCACAATATGCGTAATAATGCATGTTATATTGATAATATCAGGAGTAATAAGTATAATTAATACTGTTCTAGCGATAATAACTGCATTGTGTGGGTAATAATGCACGTTATATTGATAATAATATAGGTAATAAGTATAATTATTACAGTTCTAGCGATAATAACTGCCTAATATGCGTAATAATGCATGTTATATTGATGATAATAAAAGTAGTAAGTATATTTATTATAGTTCTAGCGATTATAACTGCATAATATGGGTAATAATGCATGTTATATTGAGAATAATATAAGTAATAAGCATAATTATTATAGTTCTAGCGATAATAATAGTAAAATATGGCTAATAGTGCATGTTATATTGATAATAATAAAAGTAATAAGTATATTTATTATAGCTCTATCGATAATAACTGCATAATATGGGTAATTATGCATGTTATATTGATGATAATGAAAGTAGTAAGTATATTTATTATAGCTCTAGCTATTATTACTGCATAATATTGGTAATAATGCATGTTATATTGAGAATAATATAAGTAATAAGTATAATTATTACAGTTCTAGCGATAATAACTGCATTATATGGGTAATAATGCATGTTACATTGATAATATTAGGAGTAATAAGTATAATCATTATAGTTCTAGCGATAATAATAGTAAAATATGGCTAATAGTGCATGTTATATTGATAATAATAATAGCAATAAGTATATTTATTGCAGTTCTATCGATAATAACTGCATAATATGGGTAATAATGCATGTTATATTGATGATAAAAAAAGTAATACGTATATTTATTATAGTTCTAGCGATAATAACTGCATAATATGGGTAATAATGCATGTTATATTGAGAATAATATAAGTAATAAGTATAATTATTACAGTTCTAGCGATAATAACTGCATTATATGGGTAACAATGCACGTTGTATTGCTAATAATATAAGTAATAAGTATAATTATTACAGTTCTAGCGATAATAACTGCTTTATATGGGTAAGAATGCATGTTATATTGATAATAACGTAAGTAATAAGTATAATTATTATAGTTCTAGCGATAATAATAGTAAAATATGGCTAATAGTGCATGTTATATTGATAATAATAAAAGTAATAAGTATAATTATTACAGTTCGAGCGATAATAACTGCATTATATGGGTAATAGTGCATGTTATATTGATAGTATTGGGAGTAATAAGTATAATTATTATAGTTCTAGCGATAATAACTGCATAATATGGGTAATAATGCATGTTATATTGATAATAAAATAAGTAATAAGTATAATTATTATAGTTCTAGCGATAATAATAGTAAAATATGGCTAATAGTGCATGTTATATTGATAATAATAAAAGTAGTAAGTATATTTATTATAGTTCTAGCGATGATAACTGCATAATATGCTTAATAATGCATGTTATATTGATAATAATATAAGTAATAAGTATAATTATTACAGTTCTAGCGATAATAACTGCATTATATGGGTAATAATGCATATTACCTTGATAATATTGGGAGTAATAAGTATAATTATTATAATTCTAGCGATAATAATAGTAAAATATGGCTAATAGTGCATGTTATACTGATAATAATAATAGTAATAAGAATATTTATTACAGTTCTATCGATAATAATTGCATAATATGGGTAATAATGCATGTTATATTGATGATAATAAAAGTAATACGTATATTTATTATAGTTCTAGCGATAATAACTCCATAATATGGGTAATAATGCATGTTATATTGATAATAATATAAGTAATAAGTATAATTATTACAGTTCTAGCGATAATAACTGCATTATATGGGTAATAATGCATGTTACATTGATAATATTGGGAGTAATAAGTAAAATTATTATAGTTCTAGCGATAATAATAGTAAAATATGGCTAATAGTGCATGTTATATTGATAATAATAAAAGTAATAAGTATACTTACTATAGATCTGGCGATAATAACTGCATTATATGGGTAATAATGCGCGTTAGATTGCTAATAATATAAGTAATAAGTATAATTATTACAGTTCGAGCGATAATTACTGCATTATATGGGTAATAGTGCATGTTATATTGATAGTATTGGGAGTAATAAGTATAATTATTATAGTTCTAGCGATAACAACTGCATAATATGGGTAATAATGCATGTTATATTGATAATAATATAAGTTATAAGTATAATTATTATAGTTCTAGCGATAATAATAGTAAAATATGGCTAATAGTGCATGTTATATTGATAATAATAAAAGTAATAAGTATATTTATTATAGCTCTATCGATAATAACTGCATAATATGGGTAATAATGCATGTTATATTGATGATAATAAAAGTAGTAAGTATATTTATTATAGTTCTAGCGATTATAACTGCATAATATGGGTAATAATGCATGTTATATTGAGAATAATATAAGTAATAAGTATAATTATTACAGTTCTAGCGATAATAACTGCATTATATGGGTAATAATGCACGTTATATTGCTAATAATACAAGTAATAAGTATAATTATTACAGTTCTAGCGATAATAACTGCATAATATGGGTAATAATGCATGTTATCTTGATAATAGTAAAAGTAATAAGTATATTTATTACAGTTCTATCGATAATAACTGCATAATATGGGAAATAAAGCATGTTATATCGATGATAATAAAAGTACTAAGTATATTTATTATAGTTCTAGCGATTATAACTGCATAATATGGGTAATAATGCATGTTATATTGATAATAATATAAGTAATAAGTATAATTGTTACAGTTCTAGGGATAATAACTGCATTATATGGGTAATAATGCATGCTATATTGATAATATTGGGAGTAATAAGTATAATTATTATAGTTCTAGCGATAATAATAGTAAAATATGGCTAATTGTGCATGTTATATTGATAATAATAAAAGTAATAAGTATATTTATTATAGTTCTATCGATAATAACTGCATAATATGGGTAATTATGCATGTTATATTGATGATAATGAAAGTAATACGTATATTTATTATAGTTCTAGCGATAATAACTGCATAATATGGGTAATAATGCATGTTATATTGAGAATAATATAAGTAATAAGTATAATTATTACAGTTCTAGCGATAATAACTGCATTATGTGGGCAACAATGCACGTTATATTGCTAATAATATAAGTAATAAGTATAATTATTACAGTTCTAGCGATAATAACTGCTTTATATGGGTAACAATGCACGTTAGATTGCTAATAATATAAGTAATAAGTATAATTATTAAAGTTCGAGCGATAATAACTGCATTATATGGGTAATAATGCATGTTACATTGATAATATTAGGAGTAATAAGTATAATCATTATAGTTCTAGCGATAATAATAGTAAAATATGGCTAATAGTGCATGTTATATTGATAATAATAATAGTAATAAGTATATTTATTGCAGTTCTATCGATAATAACTGCATAATATGGGTAATAATGTATGTTATATTGAGAATAATATAAGTAATAAGTATAATTATTACAGTTCGAGCGATAATAACTGCATTATATGGGTAATAGTGCATGTTATATTGATATTATTGGGAGTAATAAGTATAATTATTATAGTTCTAGCGATAATAACTGCATAATATGGGTAATAATGCGTGTTATATTGATAATAAAATAAGTAATAAGTATAATTATTATAGTTCTAGCGATAATAATAGTAAAATATGGCTAATAGTGCATGTTATATTGATAATAATAAAAGTAGTAAGTATATTTATTATAGTTCTAGCGATAATAACTGCATAATATGCTTAATAATGCATGTTATATTGATAACAATATAAGTAACAAGTATAATTATTACAGTTCTAGCGATAATAACTGCTTTATATGGGAAATAATGCACGTTAGATTGCTAATAATATAAGTAATAAGTATAATTATTACAGTTCGAGCGATAATAACTGCATTATATGGGTAATAGTGCATGTTATATTGATAGTATTGGGAGCAATAAGTATAATTATTATAGTTCTAGCGATAATAGCTGCATTATATGGGTAACAATGCACGTTATATTACTAATAATATAAGTAATAAGTATAATTATTACAGTTCTAGCGATAATAACTGCTTTATATGGGTAATAATGCACGTTAGATTGCTAATAATATAAGTAATAAGTATAATTATTATAGTTCTAGCGATAATAATAGTAAAATATGGCTAATAGTGCATGTTATATTGATAATAATAAAAGCAATAAGTATATTTATTATAGTTCTATCTATAATAACTGCATAATATGGGTAATAATGCATGTTATATTGATGATCATAAAAGTAGTGAGTATATTTATTAGAGTTCTAGCGATAATAACTGCACAATATGCGTAATAATGCATGTTATATTGATAATATCAGGAGTAATAAGTATAATTAATACTGTTCTAGCGATAATAACTGCATTATGTGGGTAATAATGCACGTTATATTGATAATAATATAGGTAATAAGTATAATTATTACAGTTCTAGCGATAATAACTGCATTATATGGGTAATAATGCATGTTACATTGATAATATTAGGAGTAATAAGTATAATCATTATAGTTCTAGCGATAATAATAGTAAAATATGGCTAATAGTGTATGTTATATTGATAATAATAATAGTAATAAGTATATTTATTGCAGTTCTATCGATAATAACTGCATAATATGGGTAATAATGCATGTTATATTGATGATAATAAAAGTAATACGTATATTTATTATAGTTCTAGCGATAATAACTGCATAATATGGATAATAATGCATGTTATATTGAGAATAATATAAGTAATAAGTATAATTATTACACTTCTAGCGATAATAACTGCATTATGTGGGCAACAATGCACGTTATATTGCTAATAATATAAGTAATAAGTATAATTATTACAGTTCTAGCGATAATAACTGCATAATATGGGTAATAATGCATGTTATATTGATAATATTGGGAGTAATAAGTATAATTATTATAATTCTAGCGATAATAATAGTAAAATATGGCTAATAGTGCATGTTATACTGATAATAATAATAGTAATAAGAATATTTATTACAGTTCTATCGATAATAATTGCATAATATGGGTAATAATGCATGTTATATTGATGATAATAAAAGTAATACGTATATTTATTATAGTTCTAGCGATAATAACTCCATAATATGGGTAATAATGCATGTTATATTGATAATAATATAAGTAATAAGTATAATTATTACAGTTCTAGCGATAATAATTGCATTATATGGGTAATAATGCATGTTACATTGATAATATTGGGAGTAATAAGTAAAATTATTATAGTTCTAGCGATAATAATAGTAAAATATGGCTAATAGTGCATGTTATATTGATAATAATAAAAGTAATAAGTATACTTACTATAGATCTGGCGATAATAACTGCATTATATGGGTAATAATGCGCGTTAGATTGCTAATAATATAAGTGATAAGTATAATTATTACAGTTCGAGCGATAATTACTGCATTATATGGGTAATAGTGCATGTTATATTGATAGTATTGGGAGTAATAAGTATAATTATTATAGTTCTAGCGATAACAACTGCATAATATGGGTAATAATGCATGTTATATTGAGAATAATATAAGTAATAAGTATAATTATTACAGTTCTAGCGATAATAACTGCATTATGTGGGCAACAATGCACGTTATATTGCTAATAATATAAGTAATAAGTATAATTATTACAGTTCTAGCGATAATAACTGCTTTATATGGGTAACAATGCACGTTAGATTGCTAATAATATAAGTAATAAGTATAATTATTAAAGTTCGAGCGATAATAACTGCATTATATGGGTAATAATGCATGTTACATTGATAATATTAGGAGTAATAAGTATAATCATTATAGTTCTAGCGATAATAATAGTAAAATATGGCTAATAGTGCATGTTATATTGATAATAATAATAGTAATAAGTATATTTATTGCAGTTCTATCGATAATAACTGCATAATATGGGTAATAATGTATGTTATATTGAGAATAATATAAGTAATAAGTATAATTATTACAGTTCGAGCGATAATAACTGCATTATATGGGTAATAGTGCATGTTATATTGATATTATTGGGAGTAATAAGTATAATTATTATAGTTCTAGCGATAATAACTGCATAATATGCTTAATAATGCATGTTATATTGATAATAATATAAGTAACAAGTATAATTATTACAGTTCTAGCGATAATAACTGCTTTATATGGGAAATAATGCACGTTAGATTGCTAATAATATAAGTAATAAGTATAATTATTACAGTTCGAGCGATAATAACTGCATTATATGGGTAATAGTGCATGTTATATTGATAGTATTGGGAGCAATAAGTATAATTATTATAGTTCTAGCGATAATAGCTGCATTATATGGGTAACAATGCACGTTATATTACTAATAATATAAGTAATAAGTATAATTATTACAGTTCTAGCGATAATAACTGCTTTATATGGGTAATAATGCACGTTAGATTGCTAATAATATAAGTAATAAGTATAATTATTATAGTTCTAGCGATAATAATAGTAAAATATGGCTAATAGTGCATGTTATATTGATAATAATAAAAGCAATAAGTATATTTATTATAGTTCTATCTATAATAACTGCATAATATGGGTAATAATGCATGTTATATTGATGATCATAAAAGTAGTGAGTATATTTATTACAGTTCTAGCGATAATAACTGCACAATATGCGTAATAATGCATGTTATATTGATAATATCAGGAGTAATAAGTATAATTAATACTGTTCTAGCGATAATAACTGCATTATGTGGGTAATAATGCACGTTATATTGATAATAATATAGGTAATAAGTATAATTATTACAGTTCTAGCGATAATAACTGCATTATATGGGTAATAATGCATGTTACATTGATAATATTAGGAGTAATAAGTATAATCATTATAGTTCTAGCGATAATAATAGTAAAATATGGCTAATAGTGTATGTTATATTGATAATAATAATAGTAATAAGTATATTTATTGCAGTTCTATCGATAATAACTGCATAATATGGGTAATAATGCATGTTATATTGATGATAATAAAAGTAATACGTATATATTATAGTTCTAGCGATAATAACTGCATAATATGGATAATAATGCATGTTATATTGAGAATAATATAAGTAATAAGTATAATTATTACACTTCTAGCGATAATAACTGCATTATGTGGGTAACAATGCACGTTATATTGCTAATAATATAAGTAATAAGTATAATTATTACAGTTCTAGCGATAATAACTGCTTTATATGGGTAATAATGCACGTTAGATTGCTAATAATATAAGTAATAAGTATAATTATTAAAGTTCGAGCGATAATAACTGCATTATATGGATAATAATGCATGTTACATTGATAATATTAGGAGTAATAAGTATAATCATTATAGTTCTAGCGATAATAATAGTAAAATATGGCTAATAGTGCATGTTATATTGATAATAATGATAGTAATAAGTATATTTATTGCAGTTCTATCGATAATAACTGCATAATATGGGTAATAATGCATGTTATATTGATGATAATAAAAGTAATACGTATATTTATTATAGTTCTAGCGATAATAACTGCATAATATGGGTAATAATGTATGTTATATTGAGAATAATATAAGTAATAAGTATAATTATTACAGTTCGAGCGATAATAACTGCATTATATGGGTAATAGTACATGTTATATTGATAGTATTGGGAGTAATAAGTATAATTATTATAGTTCTAGCGATAATAACTGCATAATATGGGTAATAATGCATGTTATATTGATAATAAAATAAGTAATAAGTATAATTATTATAGTTCTAGCGATAATAATAGTAAAATATGGCTAATAGTGCATGTTATATTGATAATAATAAAAGTAGTAAGTATATTTATTATAGTTCTAGCGATAATAACTGCATAATATGCTTAATAATGCATGTTATATTGATAATAATATAAGTAACAAGTATAATTATTACAGTTCTAGCGATAATAACTGCTTTATATGGGTAATAATGCACGTTAGATTGCTAATAATATAAGTAATAAGTATAATTATTACAGTTCGAGCGATAATAACTGCATTATATGGGTAATAGTGCATGTTATATTGATAGTATTGGGAGCAATAAGTATAATTATTATAGTTCTAGCGATAATAACTGCTTTATATGGGTAACAATGCACGTTATATTACTAATAATATAAGTAATAAGTATAATTATTACAGTTCTAGCGATAAGAACTGCTTTATATGGGTAATAATGCACGTTAGATTGCTAATAATATAAGTAATAAGTATAATTATTATAGTTCTAGCGATAATAACTGCATAATATGGGTAATAATGCATGTTATATTGATAATAATATAAGTAATAAGTATAATTATTACAGTTCTAGCGATAATAACTGCATTATATGGGTAATAATGCACGTTATATTGCTAACAATACAAGTAATAAGTATAATTATTACAGTTCTAGCGATAATAACTGCATAATATGGATAATAATGTATGTTATATTGATAATAGTAAAAGTAATAAGTATATTTATTATAGTTCTATCGATAATAACTGCATAATATGGGTAATAATGCATGTTATATTGATGATAATAAAAGTACTAAGTATATTTATTATAGTTCTAGCGATTGTAACTGCATAATATGGGTAATAATGCATGTTATATTGATAATAATATAAGTAATAAGTATAATTGTTACAGTTCTAGGGATAATAACTGCATTATATGGGTAATAATGCATGCTATATTGCTAATATTGGGAGTAATAAGTATAATTATTACAGTTCTAGCGATAATAATAGTAAAATATGGCTAATTGTGCATGTTATATTGATAATAATAATAGTAATAAGTACATTTATTGCAGTTCTATCGATAATAACTGCATAATATGGGTAATAATGCATGTTATATTGCTGATAATAAAAGTAATACGTATATTTATTATAGTTCTAGCGATAATAACTGCATAATATGGGTAATAATGCATGTTATATTGGGAATAATATAAGTAATAAGTATAATCATTATAGTTCTAGCGACAATAATAGTAAAATATGGCTAATAGTGCATGTTATATTGATAATAATAATAGCAATAAGTATATTTATTGCAGTTCTATCGATAATAACTGCATAATATGGGTAATAATGCATGTTATATTGATGATAATAAAAGTAATACGTATATTTATTATAGTTCTAGCGATAATAACTGCATAATATGGGTAATAATGCATGTTATATTGAGAATAATATAAGTAATAAGTATAATTATTATAGTTCTAGCGATAATAATAGTAAAATATGGCTAATAGTGCATGTTATATTGATAATAATGAAAGTAATAAGTATATTTATTATAGTTCTAGCGATAATAACTGCATAATATGGGTAATAATGCACGTTATATTGCTAATAATATAAGTAATAAGTATAATTATTACAGTTCTAGCGATAATAACTGCATTATATGGGTAATAATGCATGTTATATTGATAATATCGGGTGTAATAAGTATAATTATTATAGTTCTAGCGATAATATTAGTAAAATGTGGCTAATAGTGCATGTTATATTGATAATAATAAAAGTAATAAGTATATTTATTATAGTTCTAGCGATTATAACTGCATAATATGGGTAATAATGCATGTTATATTGAGAATAATATAACTAATAAGTATAATTAGTACAGTTCTAGCGATAATAACTGCAGTATATGAGTAATAATACATGTTACATTGATAATATTGGGAGTAATAAGTATAATTATTATAGTTCTAGCGATAATAATAGTAAAATATGGCTAATAGAGCATGTTATACTGACAATAATAATAGTAATAACTATATTTATTGCAGTTCTATCGATAATAACTGCATAATATGGGTAATAATGCATGTTATATTGATGATAATAAAAGTAGTAAGTATATTTATTATAGTTCTAGCGATTATAACTGCATAATATGGGTAATAATGCATGTTATATTGATAATAATATAAGTAATAAGTATAATTGTTACAGTTCTAGGGATAATAACTGCATTATATGGGTAATAATGCATGCTATATTGCTAATATTGGGAGTAATAAGTATAATTATTATAGTTCTAGCGATAATAATAGTAAAATATGGCTAATTGTGCATGTTATATTGATAATAATAATAGTAATAAGTACATTTATTGCAGTTCTATCGATAATAACTGCATAATATGGGTAATAATGCATGTTATATTGATGATAATAAAAGTAATACGTATATTTATTATAGTTCTAGCGATAATAACTGCATAATATGGGTAATAATGCATGTTATATTGGGAATAATATAAGTAATAAGTATAATTATTATAGTTCTAGCGATAATAATAGTAAAATATGGCTAACAGTGCATGTTATATTGATAATAATAAAAGTAATAAGTATATTTATTATAGCTCTATCGATAATAACTGCATAATATGGGTAATAATGCATGTTATATTGATGATAATAAAAGTAGTAAGTATATTTATTATAGTTCTAGCGATTATAACTGCATAATATGGGTAATAATGCATGTTATATTGAGAATAATACAAGTAATAAGTATAATTATTACAGTTCTAGCGATAATAACTGCATAATATGGGTAATAATGCATGTTATATTGATCATAGTAAAAGTAATAAGTATATTTATTATAGTTCTAGCGATTATAACTGCATAATATGGGTAATAATGCATGTTATATTGAGAATAATATAAGTAATAAGTATAATCATTACAGTTCTAGCGATAATAACTGCATTATATGGGTAACAATGCATGTTATATTGATAATAACGTAAGTAATAAGTATAATTATTATAGTTCTAGCGATAATAATAGTAAAATATGGCTAATAGTGCATGATGTACTGATAATAATAATAGTAATAAGTATATTTATTATAGCACTATCGATAATAACTGCATAATATGGGTAATAATGCATGTTATATTGATGATAGTAAAAGTAGTAAGTATATTTATTATAGTTCTAGCGATTATAACTGCATAATATGGGTAATAATGCATGTTATATTGATAATAATATAAGTAATAAGTATAATTATTATAGTTCTAGCGATAATAATAGTAAAATATGGCTAATAGTGCATGTTCTATTGATAATAATAAAAGTAATAAGTATATTTATTACAGTTCTATCGATAATAACTGCATAATATGGGTAATAATGCATGTTATATTGAGAATAATATAAGTAATAAGTATAATTGTTACAGTTCTAGGGATAATAACTGCATTATATGGGTAATAATGCATGCTATATTGATAATATTGGGAGTAATAAGTATAATTATTATAGTACTAGCGATAATAATAGTAAAATATGGCTAATTGTGCATGTTATATTGATAATAAGAAAAGTAATAAGTATATTTATTATAGTTCTATCGATAATAACTGCATAATATGGGTAATTATGCATGTTATATTGATGATAATGAAAGTAGTAAGTATATTTATTATAGCTCTAGCTATTATTACTGCATAATATTGGTAATAATGCATGTTATATTGAGAATAATATAAGTAATAAGTATAATTATTACAGTTCTAGCGATAATAGCTGCATTATATGGGTAATAATGCATGTTACATTGATAATATTAGGAGTAATAAGTATAATCATTATAGTTCTAGCGATAATAATAGTAAAATATGGCTAATAGTGCATGTTATATTGATAATAATAATAGCAATAAGTATATTTATTGCAGTTCTATCGATAATAACTGCATAATATGGGTAATAATGCATGTTATATTGATGATGATAAAAGTAATACGTATATTTATTATAGTTCTAGCGATAATAACTGCATAATATGGGTAATAATACATGTTATATTGAGAATAATATATGTAATAAGTATAATTATTATAGTTCTGGCGATAATAATAGTAAAATATGGCTAATAGTGCATGTTATATTGATAATAATGAAAGTAATAAGTATATTTATTATAGTTCTAGCGATAATAACTGCATAATATGGGTAATAATGCACGTTATATTGCTAATAATATAAGTAATAAGTATAATTATTACAGTTCTAGCGATAATAACTGCATTATATGGGTAATAATGCATGTTATATTGATAATATCGGGTGTAATAAGTATAATTATTATAGTTCTAGCGATAATATTAGTAAAATGTGGCTAATAGTGCATGTTATATTGATAATAATAAAAGTAATAAGTATATTTATTATAGTTCTAGCGATTATAACTGCATAATATGGGTAATAATGCATGTTATATTGAGAATAATATAACTAATAAGTATAATTAGTACAGTTCTAGCGATAATAACTGCAGTATATGAGTAATAATACATGTTACACTGATAATATTGGGAGTAATAAGTATAATTATTATAGTTCTAGCGATAATAATAGTAAAATATGGCTAATAGTGCATGTTATATCGATAATAATAAAAGCAATAAGTATATTTATTATAGTTCTATCTATAATAACTGCATAATATGGGTAATAATGCATGTTATATTGATGATCATAAAAGTCGTGAGTATATTTATTACAGTTCTAGCGATAATAACTGCACAATATGCGTAATAATGCATGTTATATTGATAATATCAGGAGTAATAAGTATAATTAATACTGTTCTAGCGATAATAACTGCATTATGTGGGTAATAATGCACGTTATATTGATAATAATATAGGTAATAAGTATAATTATTACAGTTCTAGCGATAATAACTGCCTAATATGCGTAATAATGCATGTTATATTGATGATAATAAAAGTAGTAAGTATATTTATTATAGTTCTAGCGATTATAACTGCATAATATGGGTAATAATGCATGTTATATTGAGAATAATATAAGTAATAAGTATAATTATTACAGTTCTAGCGATAATAACTGCATTATATGGGTAATAATGCACGTTATATTGCTAATAATACAAGTAATAAGTATAATTATTACAGTTCTAGCGATAATAACTGCATAATATGGATAATAATGTATGTTATATTGATAATAGTAAAAGTAATAAGTATATTTATTATAGTTCTATCGATAATAACTGCATAATATGGGTAATAATGCATGTTATATTGATGATAATAAAAGTAGTAAGTATATTTATTATAGTTCTAGCGATGATAACTGCACAATATGCTTAATAATGCATGTTATATTGATAATAATATAAGTAATAAGTATAATTATTACAGTTCTAGCGATAATAATAGTAAAATATGGCTAATAGTGCATGTTATATTGATAATAATAAAAGCAATAAGTATATTTATTATAGTTCTATCTATAATAACTGCATAATATGGGTAATAATGCATGTTATATTGATGATCATAAAAGTCGTGAGTATATTTATTACAGTTCTAGCGATAATAACTGCACAATATGCGTAATAATGCATGTTATATTGATAATATCAGGAGTAATAAGTATAATTAATACTGTTCTAGCGATAATAACTGCATTGTGTGGGTAATAATGCACGTTATATTGATAATAATATAGGTAATAAGTATAATTATTACAGTTCTAGCGATAATAACTGCCTAATATGCGTAATAATGCATGTTATATTGATGATAATAAAAGTAGTAAGTATATTTATTATAGTTCTAGCGATTATAACTGCATAATATGGGTAATAATGCATGTTATATTGAGAATAATATAAGTAATAAGCATAATTATTATAGTTCTAGCGATAATAATAGTAAAATATGGCTAATAGTGCATGTTATATTGATAATAATAAAAGTAATAAGTATATTTATTATAGCTCTATCGATAATAACTGCATAATATGGGTAATTATGCATGTTATATTGATGATAATGAAAGTAGTAAGTATATTTATTATAGCTCTAGCTATTATTACTGCATAATATTGGTAATAATGCATGTTATATTGAGAATAATATAAGTAATAAGTATAATTATTACAGTTCTAGCGATAATAACTGCATTATATGGGTAATAATGCATGTTACATTGATAATATTAGGAGTAATAAGTATAATCATTATAGTTCTAGCGATAATAATAGTAAAATATGGCTAATAGTGCATGTTATATTGATAATAATAATAGCAATAAGTATATTTATTGCAGTTCTATCGATAATAACTGCATAATATGGGTAATAATGCATGTTATATTGATGATAAAAAAAGTAATACGTATATTTATTATAGTTCTAGCGATAATAACTGCATAATATGGGTAATAATGCATGTTATATTGAGAATAATATAAGTAATAAGTATAATTATTACAGTTCTAGCGATAATAACTGCATTATATGGGTAACAATGCACGTTGTATTGCTAATAATATAAGTAATAAGTATAATTATTACAGTTCTAGCGATAATAACTGCTTTATATGGGTAAGAATGCATGTTATATTGATAATAACGTAAGTAATAAGTATAATTATTATAGTTCTAGCGATAATAATAGTAAAATATGGCTAATAGTGCATGTTATATTGATAATAATAAAAGTAATAAGTATAATTATTACAGTTCGAGCGATAATAACTGCATTATATGGGTAATAGTGCATGTTATATTGATAGTATTGGGAGTAATAAGTATAATTATTATAGTTCTAGCGATAATAACTGCATAATATGGGTAATAATGCATGTTATATTGATAATAAAATAAGTAATAAGTATAATTATTATAGTTCTAGCGATAATAATAGTAAAATATGGCTAATAGTGCATGTTATATTGATAATAATAAAAGTAGTAAGTATATTTATTATAGTTCTAGCGATGATAACTGCATAATATGCTTAATAATGCATGTTATATTGATAATAATATAAGTAATAAGTATAATTATTACAGTTCTAGCGATAATAACTGCATTATATGGGTAATAATGCATATTACCTTGATAATATTGGGAGTAATAAGTATAATTATTATAATTCTAGCGATAATAATAGTAAAATATGGCTAATAGTGCATGTTATACTGATAATAATAATAGTAATAAGAATATTTATTACAGTTCTATCGATAATAATTGCATAATATGGGTAATAATGCATGTTATATTGATGATAATAAAAGTAATACGTATATTTATTATAGTTCTAGCGATAATAACTCCATAATATGGGTAATAATGCATGTTATATTGATAATAATATAAGTAATAAGTATAATTATTACAGTTCTAGCGATAATAACTGCATTATATGGGTAATAATGCATGTTACATTGATAATATTGGGAGTAATAAGTAAAATTATTATAGTTCTAGCGATAATAATAGTAAAATATGGCTAATAGTGCATGTTATATTGATAATAATAAAAGTAATAAGTATACTTACTATAGATCTGGCGATAATAACTGCATTATATGGGTAATAATGCGCGTTAGATTGCTAATAATATAAGTAATAAGTATAATTATTACAGTTCGAGCGATAATTACTGCATTATATGGGTAATAGTGCATGTTATATTGATAGTATTGGGAGTAATAAGTATAATTATTATAGTTCTAGCGATAACAACTGCATAATATGGGTAATAATGCATGTTATATTGATAATAATATAAGTTATAAGTATAATTATTATAGTTCTAGCGATAATAATAGTAAAATATGGCTAATAGTGCATGTTATATTGATAATAATAAAAGTAATAAGTATATTTATTATAGCTCTATCGATAATAACTGCATAATATGGGTAATAATGCATGTTATATTGATGATAATAAAAGTAGTAAGTATATTTATTATAGTTCTAGCGATTATAACTGCATAATATGGGTAATAATGCATGTTATATTGAGAATAATATAAGTAATAAGTATAATTATTACAGTTCTAGCGATAATAACTGCATTATATGGGTAATAATGCACGTTATATTGCTAATAATACAAGTAATAAGTATAATTATTACAGTTCTAGCGATAATAACTGCATAATATGGGTAATAATGCATGTTATCTTGATAATAGTAAAAGTAATAAGTATATTTATTACAGTTCTATCGATAATAACTGCATAATATGGGAAATAAAGCATGTTATATCGATGATAATAAAAGTACTAAGTATATTTATTATAGTTCTAGCGATTATAACTGCATAATATGGGTAATAATGCATGTTATATTGATAATAATATAAGTAATAAGTATAATTGTTACAGTTCTAGGGATAATAACTGCATTATATGGGTAATAATGCATGCTATATTGATAATATTGGGAGTAATAAGTATAATTATTATAGTTCTAGCGATAATAATAGTAAAATATGGCTAATTGTGCATGTTATATTGATAATAATAAAAGTAATAAGTATATTTATTATAGTTCTATCGATAATAACTGCATAATATGGGTAATTATGCATGTTATATTGATGATAATGAAAGTAATACGTATATTTATTATAGTTCTAGCGATAATAACTGCATAATATGGGTAATAATGCATGTTATATTGAGAATAATATAAGTAATAAGTATAATTATTACAGTTCTAGCGATAATAACTGCATTATGTGGGCAACAATGCACGTTATATTGCTAATAATATAAGTAATAAGTATAATTATTACAGTTCTAGCGATAATAACTGCTTTATATGGGTAACAATGCACGTTAGATTGCTAATAATATAAGTAATAAGTATAATTATTAAAGTTCGAGCGATAATAACTGCATTATATGGGTAATAATGCATGTTACATTGATAATATTAGGAGTAATAAGTATAATCATTATAGTTCTAGCGATAATAATAGTAAAATATGGCTAATAGTGCATGTTATATTGATAATAATAATAGTAATAAGTATATTTATTGCAGTTCTATCGATAATAACTGCATAATATGGGTAATAATGTATGTTATATTGAGAATAATATAAGTAATAAGTATAATTATTACAGTTCGAGCGATAATAACTGCATTATATGGGTAATAGTGCATGTTATATTGATATTATTGGGAGTAATAAGTATAATTATTATAGTTCTAGCGATAATAACTGCATAATATGGGTAATAATGCGTGTTATATTGATAATAAAATAAGTAATAAGTATAATTATTATAGTTCTAGCGATAATAATAGTAAAATATGGCTAATAGTGCATGTTATATTGATAATAATAAAAGTAGTAAGTATATTTATTATAGTTCTAGCGATAATAACTGCATAATATGCTTAATAATGCATGTTATATTGATAATAATATAAGTAACAAGTATAATTATTACAGTTCTAGCGATAATAACTGCTTTATATGGGAAATAATGCACGTTAGATTGCTAATAATATAAGTAATAAGTATAATTATTACAGTTCGAGCGATAATAACTGCATTATATGGGTAATAGTGCATGTTATATTGATAGTATTGGGAGCAATAAGTATAATTATTATAGTTCTAGCGATAATAGCTGCATTATATGGGTAACAATGCACGTTATATTACTAATAATATAAGTAATAAGTATAATTATTACAGTTCTAGCGATAATAACTGCTTTATATGGGTAATAATGCACGTTAGATTGCTAATAATATAAGTAATAAGTATAATTATTATAGTTCTAGCGATAATAATAGTAAAATATGGCTAATAGTGCATGTTATATTGATAATAATAAAAGCAATAAGTATATTTATTATAGTTCTATCTATAATAACTGCATAATATGGGTAATAATGCATGTTATATTGATGATCATAAAAGTAGTGAGTATATTTATTAGAGTTCTAGCGATAATAACTGCACAATATGCGTAATAATGCATGTTATATTGATAATATCAGGAGTAATAAGTATAATTAATACTGTTCTAGCGATAATAACTGCATTATGTGGGTAATAATGCACGTTATATTGATAATAATATAGGTAATAAGTATAATTATTACAGTTCTAGCGATAATAACTGCATTATATGGGTAATAATGCATGTTACATTGATAATATTAGGAGTAATAAGTATAATCATTATAGTTCTAGCGATAATAATAGTAAAATATGGCTAATAGTGTATGTTATATTGATAATAATAATAGTAATAAGTATATTTATTGCAGTTCTATCGATAATAACTGCATAATATGGGTAATAATGCATGTTATATTGATGATAATAAAAGTAATACGTATATTTATTATAGTTCTAGCGATAATAACTGCATAATATGGATAATAATGCATGTTATATTGAGAATAATATAAGTAATAAGTATAATTATTACACTTCTAGCGATAATAACTGCATTATGTGGGCAACAATGCACGTTATATTGCTAATAATATAAGTAATAAGTATAATTATTACAGTTCTAGCGATAATAACTGCATAATATGGGTAATAATGCATGTTATATTGATAATATTGGGAGTAATAAGTATAATTATTATAATTCTAGCGATAATAATAGTAAAATATGGCTAATAGTGCATGTTATACTGATAATAATAATAGTAATAAGAATATTTATTACAGTTCTATCGATAATAATTGCATAATATGGGTAATAATGCATGTTATATTGATGATAATAAAAGTAATACGTATATTTATTATAGTTCTAGCGATAATAACTCCATAATATGGGTAATAATGCATGTTACATTGATAATATTGGGAGTAATAAGTAAAATTATTATAGTTCTAGCGATAATAATAGTAAAATATGGCTAATAGTGCATGTTATATTGATAATAATAAAAGTAATAAGTATACTTACTATAGATCTGGCGATAATAACTGCATTATATGGGTAATAATGCGCGTTAGATTGCTAATAATATAAGTGATAAGTATAATTATTACAGTTCGAGCGATAATTACTGCATTATATGGGTAATAGTGCATGTTATATTGATAGTATTGGGAGTAATAAGTATAATTATTATAGTTCTAGCGATAACAACTGCATAATATGGGTAATAATGCATGTTATATTGATAATAATATAAGTTATAAGTATAATTATTATAGTTCTAGCGATAATAATAGTAAAATATGGCTAATAGTGCATGTTATATTGATAATAATAAAAGTAATAAGTATATTTATTATAGCTCTATCGATAATAACTGCATAATATGGGTAATAATGCATGTTATATTGATGATAATAAAAGTAGTAAGTATATTTATTATAGTTCTAGCGATTATAACTGCATAATATGGGTAATAATGCATGTTATATTGAGAATAATATAAGTAATAAGTATAATTATTACAGTTCTAGCGATAATAACTGCATTATATGGGTAATAATGCACGTTATATTGCTAATAATACAAGTAATAAGTATAATTATTACAGTTCTAGCGATAATAACTGCATAATATGGGTAATAATGCATGTTATCTTGATAATAGTAAAAGTAATAAGTATATTTATTACAGTTCTATCGATAATAACTGCATAATATGGGAAATAAAGCATGTTATATCGATGATAATAAAAGTACTAAGTATATTTATTATAGTTCTAGCGATTATAACTGCATAATATGGGTAATAATGCATGTTATATTGATAATAATATAAGTAATAAGTATAATTGTTACAGTTCTAGGGATAATAACTGCATTATATGGGTAATAATGCATGCTATATTGATAATATTGGGAGTAATAAGTATAATTATTATAGTTCTAGCGATAATAATAGTAAAATATGGCTAATTGTGCATGTTATATTGATAATAATAAAAGTAATAAGTATATTTATTATAGTTCTATCGATAATAACTGCATAATATGGGTAATTATGCATGTTATATTGATGATAATGAAAGTAATACGTATATTTATTATAGTTCTAGCGATAATAACTGCATAATATGGGTAATAATGCATGTTATATTGAGAATAATATAAGTAATAAGTATAATTATTACAGTTCTAGCGATAATAACTGCATTATGTGGGCAACAATGCACGTTATATTGCTAATAATATAAGTAATAAGTATAATTATTACAGTTCTAGCGATAATAACTGCTTTATATGGGTAACAATGCACGTTAGATTGCTAATAATATAAGTAATAAGTATAATTATTAAAGTTCGAGCGATAATAACTGCATTATATGGGTAATAATGCATGTTACATTGATAATATTAGGAGTAATAAGTATAATCATTATAGTTCTAGCGATAATAATAGTAAAATATGGCTAATAGTGCATGTTATATTGATAATAATAATAGTAATAAGTATATTTATTGCAGTTCTATCGATAATAACTGCATAATATGGGTAATAATGTATGTTATATTGAGAATAATATAAGTAATAAGTATAATTATTACAGTTCGAGCGATAATAACTGCATTATATGGGTAATAGTGCATGTTATATTGATATTATTGGGAGTAATAAGTATAATTATTATAGTTCTAGCGATAATAACTGCATAATATGGGTAATAATGCGTGTTATATTGATAATAAAATAAGTAATAAGTATAATTATTATAGTTCTAGCGATAATAATAGTAAAATATGGCTAATAGTGCATGTTATATTGATAATAATAAAAGTAGTAAGTATATTTATTATAGTTCTAGCGATAATAACTGCATAATATGCTTAATAATGCATGTTATATTGATAATAATATAAGTAACAAGTATAATTATTACAGTTCTAGCGATAATAACTGCTTTATATGGGAAATAATGCACGTTAGATTGCTAATAATATAAGTAATAAGTATAATTATTACAGTTCGAGCGATAATAACTGCATTATATGGGTAATAGTGCATGTTATATTGATAGTATTGGGAGCAATAAGTATAATTATTATAGTTCTAGCGATAATAGCTGCATTATATGGGTAACAATGCACGTTATATTACTAATAATATAAGTAATAAGTATAATTATTACAGTTCTAGCGATAATAACTGCTTTATATGGGTAATAATGCACGTTAGATTGCTAATAATATAAGTAATAAGTATAATTATTATAGTTCTAGCGATAATAATAGTAAAATATGGCTAATAGTGCATGTTATATTGATAATAATAAAAGCAATAAGTATATTTATTATAGTTCTATCTATAATAACTGCATAATATGGGTAATAATGCATGTTATATTGATGATCATAAAAGTAGTGAGTATATTTATTAGAGTTCTAGCGATAATAACTGCACAATATGCGTAATAATGCATGTTATATTGATAATATCAGGAGTAATAAGTATAATTAATACTGTTCTAGCGATAATAACTGCATTATGTGGGTAATAATGCACGTTATATTGATAATAATATAGGTAATAAGTATAATTATTACAGTTCTAGCGATAATAACTGCATTATATGGGTAATAATGCATGTTACATTGATAATATTAGGAGTAATAAGTATAATCATTATAGTTCTAGCGATAATAATAGTAAAATATGGCTAATAGTGTATGTTATATTGATAATAATAATAGTAATAAGTATATTTATTGCAGTTCTATCGATAATAACTGCATAATATGGGTAATAATGCATGTTATATTGATGATAATAAAAGTAATACGTATATTTATTATAGTTCTAGCGATAATAACTGCATAATATGGATAATAATGCATGTTATATTGAGAATAATATAAGTAATAAGTATAATTATTACACTTCTAGCGATAATAACTGCATTATGTGGGCAACAATGCACGTTATATTGCTAATAATATAAGTAATAAGTATAATTATTACAGTTCTAGCGATAATAACTGCATAATATGGGTAATAATGCATGTTATATTGATAATATTGGGAGTAATAAGTATAATTATTATAATTCTAGCGATAATAATAGTAAAATATGGCTAATAGTGCATGTTATACTGATAATAATAATAGTAATAAGAATATTTATTACAGTTCTATCGATAATAATTGCATAATATGGGTAATAATGCATGTTATATTGATGATAATAAAAGTAATACGTATATTTATTATAGTTCTAGCGATAATAACTCCATAATATGGGTAATAATGCATGTTACATTGATAATATTGGGAGTAATAAGTAAAATTATTATAGTTCTAGCGATAATAATAGTAAAATATGGCTAATAGTGCATGTTATATTGATAATAATAAAAGTAATAAGTATACTTACTATAGATCTGGCGATAATAACTGCATTATATGGGTAATAATGCGCGTTAGATTGCTAATAATATAAGTGATAAGTATAATTATTACAGTTCGAGCGATAATTACTGCATTATATGGGTAATAGTGCATGTTATATTGATAGTATTGGGAGTAATAAGTATAATTATTATAGTTCTAGCGATAACAACTGCATAATATGGGTAATAATGCATGTTATATTGATAATAATATAAGTAATAAGTATAATTATTATAGTTCTAGCGATAATAATAGTAAAATATGGCTAATTGTGCATGTTATATTGATAATAATAAAAGTAATAAGTATATTTATTATAGTTCTATCGATAATAACTGCATAATATGGGTAATTATGCATGTTATATTGATGATAATGAAAGTAATACGTATATTTATTATAGTTCTAGCGATAATAACTGCATAATATGGGTAATAATGCATGTTATATTGAGAATAATATAAGTAATAAGTATAATTATTACAGTTCTAGCGATAATAACTGCATTATGTGGGCAACAATGCACGTTATATTGCTAATAATATAAGTAATAAGTATAATTATTACAGTTCTAGCGATAATAACTGCTTTATATGGGTAACAATGCACGTTAGATTGCTAATAATATAAGTAATAAGTATAATTATTAAAGTTCGAGCGATAATAACTGCATTATATGGGTAATAATGCATGTTACATTGATAATATTAGGAGTAATAAGTATAATCATTATAGTTCTAGCGATAATAATAGTAAAATATGGCTAATAGTGCATGTTATATTGATAATAATAATAGTAATAAGTATATTTATTGCAGTTCTATCGATAATAACTGCATAATATGGGTAATAATGTATGTTATATTGAGAATAATATAAGTAATAAGTATAATTATTACAGTTCGAGCGATAATAACTGCATTATATGGGTAATAGTGCATGTTATATTGATATTATTGGGAGTAATAAGTATAATTATTATAGTTCTAGCGATAATAACTGCATAATATGCTTAATAATGCATGTTATATTGATAATAATATAAGTAACAAGTATAATTATTACAGTTCTAGCGATAATAACTGCTTTATATGGGAAATAATGCACGTTAGATTGCTAATAATATAAGTAATAAGTATAATTATTACAGTTCGAGCGATAATAACTGCATTATATGGGTAATAGTGCATGTTATATTGATAGTATTGGGAGCAATAAGTATAATTATTATAGTTCTAGCGATAATAGCTGCATTATATGGGTAACAATGCACGTTATATTACTAATAATATAAGTAATAAGTATAATTATTACAGTTCTAGCGATAATAACTGCTTTATATGGGTAATAATGCACGTTAGATTGCTAATAATATAAGTAATAAGTATAATTATTATAGTTCTAGCGATAATAATAGTAAAATATGGCTAATAGTGCATGTTATATTGATAATAATAAAAGCAATAAGTATATTTATTATAGTTCTATCTATAATAACTGCATAATATGGGTAATAATGCATGTTATATTGATGATCATAAAAGTAGTGAGTATATTTATTACAGTTCTAGCGATAATAACTGCACAATATGCGTAATAATGCATGTTATATTGATAATATCAGGAGTAATAAGTATAATTAATACTGTTCTAGCGATAATAACTGCATTATGTGGGTAATAATGCACGTTATATTGATAATAATATAGGTAATAAGTATAATTATTACAGTTCTAGCGATAATAACTGCATTATATGGGTAATAATGCATGTTACATTGATAATATTAGGAGTAATAAGTATAATCATTATAGTTCTAGCGATAATAATAGTAAAATATGGCTAATAGTGTATGTTATATTGATAATAATAATAGTAATAAGTATATTTATTGCAGTTCTATCGATAATAACTGCATAATATGGGTAATAATGCATGTTATATTGATGATAATAAAAGTAATACGTATATTTATTATAGTTCTAGCGATAATAACTGCATAATATGGATAATAATGCATGTTATATTGAGAATAATATAAGTAATAAGTATAATTATTACACTTCTAGCGATAATAACTGCATTATGTGGGTAACAATGCACGTTATATTGCTAATAATATAAGTAATAAGTATAATTATTACAGTTCTAGCGATAATAACTGCTTTATATGGGTAATAATGCACGTTAGATTGCTAATAATATAAGTAATAAGTATAATTATTAAAGTTCGAGCGATAATAACTGCATTATATGGATAATAATGCATGTTACATTGATAATATTAGGAGTAATAAGTATAATCATTATAGTTCTAGCGATAATAATAGTAAAATATGGCTAATAGTGCATGTTATATTGATAATAATGATAGTAATAAGTATATTTATTGCAGTTCTATCGATAATAACTGCATAATATGGGTAATAATGCATGTTATATTGATGATAATAAAAGTAATACGTATATTTATTATAGTTCTAGCGATAATAACTGCATAATATGGGTAATAATGTATGTTATATTGAGAATAATATAAGTAATAAGTATAATTATTACAGTTCGAGCGATAATAACTGCATTATATGGGTAATAGTACATGTTATATTGATAGTATTGGGAGTAATAAGTATAATTATTATAGTTCTAGCGATAATAACTGCATAATATGGGTAATAATGCATGTTATATTGATAATAAAATAAGTAATAAGTATAATTATTATAGTTCTAGCGATAATAATAGTAAAATATGGCTAATAGTGCATGTTATATTGATAATAATAAAAGTAGTAAGTATATTTATTATAGTTCTAGCGATAATAACTGCATAATATGCTTAATAATGCATGTTATATTGATAATAATATAAGTAACAAGTATAATTATTACAGTTCTAGCGATAATAACTGCTTTATATGGGTAATAATGCACGTTAGATTGCTAATAATATAAGTAATAAGTATAATTATTACAGTTCGAGCGATAATAACTGCATTATATGGGTAATAGTGCATGTTATATTGATAGTATTGGGAGCAATAAGTATAATTATTATAGTTCTAGCGATAATAACTGCTTTATATGGGTAACAATGCACGTTATATTACTAATAATATAAGTAATAAGTATAATTATTACAGTTCTAGCGATAAGAACTGCTTTATATGGGTAATAATGCACGTTAGATTGCTAATAATATAAGTAATAAGTATAATTATTATAGTTCTAGCGATAATAACTGCATAATATGGGTAATAATGCATGTTATATTGATAATAATTAAAGTAATAAGTATAATTATTACAGTTCTAGCGATAATAACTGCATTATATGGGTAATAATGCACGTTATATTGCTAACAATACAAGTAATAAGTATAATTATTACAGTTCTAGCGATAATAACTGCATAATATGGATAATAATGTATGTTATATTGATAATAGTAAAAGTAATAAGTATATTTATTATAGTTCTATCGATAATAACTGCATAATATGGGTAATAATGCATGTTATATTGATGATAATAAAAGTACTAAGTATATTTATTATAGTTCTAGCGATTGTAACTGCATAATATGGGTAATAATGCATGTTATATTGATAATAATATAAGTAATAAGTATAATTGTTACAGTTCTAGGGATAATAACTGCATTATATGGGTAATAATGCATGCTATATTGCTAATATTGGGAGTAATAAGTATAATTATTACAGTTCTAGCGATAATAATAGTAAAATATGGCTAATTGTGCATGTTATATTGATAATAATAATAGTAATAAGTACATTTATTGCAGTTCTATCGATAATAACTGCATAATATGGGTAATAATGCATGTTATATTGCTGATAATAAAAGTAATACGTATATTTATTATAGTTCTAGCGATAATAACTGCATAATATGGGTAATAATGCATGTTATATTGGGAATAATATAAGTAATAAGTATAATTATTACAGTTCTAGCGATAATAATAGTAAAATATGGCTAATAGTGCATGTTATATTGATAATAATAAAAGTAATAAGTATATTTATTATAGCTCTATCGATAATAACTGCATAATATGGGTAATAATGCATGTTATATTGATGATAATAAAAGTAGTAAGTATATTTATTATAGTTCTAGCGATTATAACTGCATAATATGGGTAATAATGCATGTTATATTGAGAATAATATAAGTAATAAGCATAATTATTATAGTTCTAGCGATAATAATAGTAAAATATGGCTAATAGTGCATGTTATATTGATAATAATAAAAGTAATAAGTATATTTATTATAGCTCTATCGATAATAACTGCATAATATGGGTAATTATGCATGTTATATTGATGATAATGAAAGTAGTAAGTATATTTATTATAGCTCTAGCTATTATTACTGCATAATACTGGTAATAATGCATGTTATATTGAGAATAATATAAGTAATAAGTATCATTATTACAGTTCTAGCGATAATAACTGCATTATATGGGTAATAATGCATGTTACATTGATAATATTAGGAGTAATAAGTATAATCATTATAGTTCTAGCGATAATAATAGTAAAATATGGCTAATAGTGCATGTTATATTGATAATAATAATAGCAATAAGTATATTTATTGCAGTTCTATCGATAATAACTGCATAATATGGGTAATAATGCATGTTATATTGATGATAATAAAAGTAATACGTATATTTATTATAGTTCTAGCGATAATAACTGCATAATATGGGTAATAATGCATGTTATATTGAGAATAATATAAGTAATAAGTATAATTATTACAGTTCTAGCGATAATAACTGCATTATATGGGTAACAATGCACGTTATATTGCTAATAATATAAGTAATAAGTATAATTATTACAGTTCTAGCGATAATAACTGCTTTATATGGGTAAGAATGCATGTTATATTGATAATAACGTAAGTAATAAGTATAATTATTATAGTTCTAGCGATAATAATAGTAAAATATGGCTAATAGTGCATGTTATATTGATAATAATAAAAGTAATAAGTATATTTATTACAGTTCTATCGATAATAACTGCATAATATGGGTAATAATGCATGTTATATTAATAATAATGTAAGTAATAAGTATAATTATTACAGTTCTAGCGATAATAACTGCATTATATGGGTAATAATGCACGTTATATTGCTAATAATACAAGTAATAAGTATAATTATTACAGTTCTAGCGATAATAACTGCATAATATGGGTAATAATGCATGTTATATTGATAATAGTAAAAGTAATAAGTATATTTATTACAGTTCTATCGATAATAACTGCATAATATGGGAAATAAAGCATGTTATATCGATGATAATAAAAGTACTAAGTATATTTATTATAGTTCTAGCGATTATAACTGCATAATATGGGTAATAATGCATGTTATATTGATAATAATATAAGTAATAAGTATAATTGTTACAGTTCTAGGGATAATAACTGCATTATATGGGTAATAATGCATGCTATATTGATAATATTGGGAGTAATAAGTATAATTATTATAGTTCTAGCGATAATAATAGTAAAATATGGCTAATTGTGCATGTTATATTGATAATAATAAAAGTAATAAGTATATTTATTATAGTTCTAGCGATAATAACTGCATAATATGGGTAATTATGCATGTTATATTGATGATAATGAAAGTAATACGTATATTTATTATAGTTCTAGCGATAATAACTGCATAATATGGGTAATAATGCATGTTATATTGAGAATAATATAAGTAATAAGTATAATTATTACAGTTCTAGCGATAATAACTGCATTATGTGGGCAACAATGCACGTTATATTGCTAATAATATAAGTAATAAGTATAATTATTACAGTTCTAGCGATAATAACTGCTTTATATGGGTAACAATGCACGTTAGATTGCTAATAATATAAGTAATAAGTATAATTATTAAAGTTCGAGCGATAATAACTGCATTATATGGGTAATAATGCATGTTACATTGATAATATTAGGAGTAATAAGTATAATCATTATAGTTCTAGCGATAATAATAGTAAAATATGGCTAATAGTGCATGTTATATTGATAATAATAATAGTAATAAGTATATTTATTGCAGTTCTATCGATAATAACTGCATAATATGGGTAATAATGTATGTTATATTGAGAATAATATAAGTAATAAGTATAATTATTACAGTTCGAGCGATAATAACTGCATTATATGGGTAATAGTGCATGTTATATTGATATTATTGGGAGTAATAAGTATAATTATTATAGTTCTAGCGATAATAACTGCATAATATGGGTAATAATGCGTGTTATATTGATAATAAAATAAGTAATAAGTATAATTATTATAGTTCTAGCGATAATAATATTAAAATATGGCTAATAGTGCATGTTATATTGATAATAATAAAAGTAGTAAGTATATTTATTATAGTTCTAGCGATAATAACTGCATAATATGCTTAATAATGCATGTTATATTGATAATAATATAAGTAACAAGTATAATTATTACAGTTCTAGCGATAATAACTGCTTTATATGGGAAATAATGCACGTTAGATTGCTAATAATATAAGTAATAAGTATAATTATTACAGTTCGAGCGATAATAACTGCATTATAAGGGTAATAGTGCATGTTATATTGATAGTATTGGGAGCAATAAGTATAATTATTATAGTTCTAGCGATAATAGCTGCATTATATGGGTAACAATGCACGTTATATTACTAATAATATAAGTAATAAGTATAATTATTACAGTTCTAGCGATAATAACTGCTTTATATGGGTAATAATGCACGTTAGATTGCTAATAATATAAGTAATAAGTATAATTATTATAGTTCTAGCGATAATAATAGTAAAATATGGCTAATAGTGCATGTTATATTGATAATAATAAAAGCAATAAGTATATTTATTATAGTTCTATCTATAATAACTGCATAATATGGGTAATAATGCATGTTATATTGATGATCATAAAAGTAGTGAGTATATTTATTACAGTTCTAGCGATAATAACTGCACAATATGCGTAATAATGCATGTTATATTGATAATATCAGGAGTAATAAGTATAATTAATACTGTTCTAGCGATAATAACTGCATTATGTGGGTAATAATGCACGTTATATTGATAATAATATAGGTAATAAGTATAATTATTACAGTTCTAGCGATAATAACTGCATTATATGGGTAATAATGCATGTTACATTGATAATATTAGGAGTAATAAGTATAATCATTATAGTTCTAGCGATAATAATAGTAAAATATGGCTAATAGAGTATGTTATATTGATAATAATAATAGTAATAAGTATATTTATTGCAGTTCTATCGATAATAACTGCATAATATGGGTAATAATGCATGTTATATTGATGATAATAAAAGTAATACGTATATTTATTATAGTTCTAGCGATAATAACTGCATAATATGGATAATAATGCATGTTATATTGAGAATAATATAAGTAATAAGTATAATTATTACACTTCTAGCGATAATAACTGCATTATGTGGGTAACAATGCACGTTATATTGCTAATAATATAAGTAATAAGTATAATTATTACAGTTCTAGCGATAATAACTGCTTTATATGGGTAATAATGCACGTTAGATTGCTAATAATATAAGTAATAAGTATAATTATTAAAGTTCGAGCGATAATAACTGCATTATATGGATAATAATGCATGTTACATTGATAATATTAGGAGTAATAAGTATAATCATTATAGTTCTAGCGATAATAATAGTAAAATATGGCTAATAGTGCATGTTATATTGATAATAATAAAAGTAGTAAGTATATTTATTATAGTTCTATCGATAATAACTGCATAATATGGGTAATAATGCATGTTATATTGATGATAATAAAAGTAATACGTATATTTATTATAGTTCTAGCGATAATAACTGCATAATATGGGTAATAATGTATGTTATATTGAGAATAATATAAGTAATAAGTATAATTATTACAGTTCGAGCGATAATAACTGCATTATATGGGTAATAGTGCATGTTATATTGATAGTATTGGGAGTAATAAGTATAATTATTATAGTTCTAGCGATAATAACTGCATAATATGGGTAATAATGCATGTTATATTGATAATAAAATAAGTAATAAGTATAATTATTATAGTTCTAGCGATAATAATAGTAAAATATGGGTAATAATGCACGTTAGATTGCTAATAATATAAGTAATAAGTATAATTATTATAGTTCTAGCGATAATAACTGCATAATATGCTTAATAATGCATGTTATATTGATAATAATATAAGTAACAAGTATAATTATTACAGTTCTAGCGATAATAATTGCTTTATATGGGTAATAATGCACGTTATATTGCTAATAATATAAGTAATAAGTATAATTATTAAAGTTCTAGCGATAATAACTGCTTTATATGGGTAATAATGCACGTTAGATTGCTAATAATATAAGTAATAAGTATAATTATTACAGTTCTAGCGATAATAACTGCTTTATATGGGTAATAATGCACGTAAGATTGCTAATAATATAAGTAATAAGTATAATTATTAAAGTTCGAGCGATAATAACTGCATTATATGGATAATAATGCATGTTACATTGATAATATTAGGAGTAATAAGTATAATCATTATAGTTCTAGCGATAATAATAGTAAAATATGGCAAATAGTGCATGTTATATTGATAATAATAAAAGTAGTAAGTATATTTATTATAGTTCTAGCGATAATAACTGCATAATATGCTTAATAATGCATGTTATATTGATAATAATATAAGTAACAAGTATAATTATTACAGTTCTAGCGATAATAACTGCTTTATATGGGTAATAATGCACGTTAGATTGCTAATAATATAAGTAATAAGTATAATTATTACAGTTCGAGCGATAATAACTGCATTATATGGGTAATAGTGCATGTTATATTGATAGTATTGGGAGCAATAAGTATAATTATTATAGTTCTAGCGATAATAACTGCCTTATATGGGTAACAATGCACGTTATATTACTAATAATATAAGTAATAAGTATAATTATTACAGTTCTAGCGATAAGAACTGCTTTATATGGGTAATAATGCACGTTAGATTGCTAATAATATAAGTAATAAGTATAATTATTATAGTTCTAGCGATAATAACTGCATAATATGGGTAATAATGCATGTTATATTGATAATAATATAAGTAATAAGTATAATTATTATAGTTCTAGCGATAATAATAGTAAAATATGGCTAATAGTGCATGTTATATTGATAATAATAAAAGCAATAAGTATATTTATTATAGTTCTATCTATAATAACTGCATAATATGGGTAATAATGCATGTTATATTGATGATCATAAAAGTAGTGAGTATATTTATTACAGTTCTAGCGATAATAACTGCACAATATGCGTAATAATGCATGTTATATTGATAATATCAGGAGTAATAAGTATAATTAATACTGTTCTAGCGATAATAACTGCATTATGTGGGTAATAATGCACGTTATATTGATAATAATACAAGTAATAAGTATAATTATTACAGTTCTAGCGATAATAACTGCATAATATGGGTAATAATGCATGTTATATTGATGATAATGAAAGTACTAAGTATATTTATTATAGTTCTAGCGATTATATCTGCATAATATGGGTAATAATGCATGTTATATTGATAATAATATAAGTAATAAGTATAGTTATTACAGTTCTAGCGATAATAACTGCATTATGTGGGTAACAATGCACGTTATATTGCTAATAATATAAGTAATAAGTATAATTATTACAGTTCTAGCGATAATAACTGCTTTATATGGGTAATACTGCACGTTAGATTGCTAATAATATAAGTAATAAGTATAATTATTAAAGTTCGAGCGATAATAACTGCATTATATGGGTAATAATGCATGTTACATTGATAATATTAGGAGTAATAAGTATAATCATTATAGTTCTAGCGATAATAATAGTAAAATATGGCTAATAGTGCATGTTATATTGATAATAATAATAGTAATAAGTATATTTATTGCAGTTCTATCGATAATAACTGCATAACATGGGTAATAATGTATGTTATATTGAGAATAATATAAGTAATAAGTATAATTATTACAGTTCGAGCGATAATAACTGCATTATATGGGTAATAGTGCATGTTATATTGATAGTATTGGGAGTAATAAGTATAATTATTATAGTTCTAGCGATTATAACTGCATAATATGGGTAATAATGCATGTTATATTGATAATAAAATAAGTAATAAGTATAATTATTATAGTTCTAGCGATAATAATAGTAAAATATGGCTAATAGTGCATGTTATATTGATAATAATAAAAGTAGTAAGTATATTTATTATAGTTCTAGCGATAATAACTGCATAATATGCTTAATAATGCATGTTATATTGATAATAATATAAGTAACAAGTATAATTATTACAGTTCGAGCGATAATAACTGCATTATATGGGTAATAGTGCATGTTATATTGATAGTATTGGGAGCAATAAGTATAATTATTATAGTTCTAGCGATAATAACTGCTTTATATGGGTAACAATGCACGTTATATTACTAATAATATAAGTAATAAGTATAATTATTACAGTTCTAGCGATAATAACTGCTTTATATGGGTAATAATGCACGTTAGATTGCTAATAATATAAGTAATAAGTATAATTATTATAGTTCTAGCGATAATAACTGCATAATATGGGTAATAATGCATGTTATATTGATAATAATATAAGTAATAAGTATAATTATTATAGTTCTAGCGATAATAATAGTAAAATATGGCTAATAGTGCATGTTATATTGATAATAATAAAAGCAATAAGTATATTTATTATAGTTCTATCTATAATAACTGCATAATATGGGTAATAATGCATGTTATATTGATGATCATAAAAGTAGTGAGTATATTTATTACAGTTCTAGCGATAATAACTGCTTTATATGGGTAACAATGCACGTTATATTACTAATAATATAAGTAATAAGTATAATTATTACAGTTCTAGCGATAATAACTGCTTTATATGGGTAATAATGCACGTTAGATTGCTAATAATATAAGTAATAAGTATAATTATTATAGTTCTAGCGATAATAACTGCATAATATGGGTAATAATGCATGTTATATTGATAATAATATAAGTAATAAGTATAATTATTATAGTTCTAGCGATAATAATAGTAAAATATGGCTAATAGTGCATGTTATATTGATAATAATAAAAGCAATAAGTATATTTATTATAGTTCTATCTATAATAACTGCATAATATGGGTAATAATGCATGTTATATTGATGATCATAAAAGTAGTGAGTATATTTATTACAGTTCTAGCGATAATAACTGCACAATATGCGTAATAATGCATGTTATATTGATAATATCAGGAGTAATAAGTATAATTAATACTGTTCTAGCGATAATAACTGCATTATGTGGGTAATAATGCACGTTATATTGATAATAATACAAGTAATAAGTATAATTATTACAGTTCTAGCGATAATAACTGCATAATATGGGTAATAATGCATGTTATATTGATAATAAAATAAGTAATAAGTATAATTATTATAGTTCTAGCGATAATAATAGTAAAATATGGCTAATAGTGCATGTTATATTGATAATAATAAAAGTAGTAAGTATATTTATTATAGTTCTAGCGATAATAACTGCATAATATGCTTAATAATGCATGTTATATTGATAATAATATAAGTAACAAGTATAATTATTACAGTTCTAGCGATAATAACTGCTTTATATGGGTAATAATGCACGTTAGATTGCTAATAATATAAGTAATAAGTATAATTATTACAGTTCGAGCGATAATAACTGCATTATATGGGTAATAGTGCATGTTATATTGATAGTATTGGGAGCAATAAGTATAATTATTATAGTTCTAGCGATAATAACTGCTTTATATGGGTAACAATGCACGTTATATTACTAATAATATAAGTAATAAGTATAATTATTACAGTTCTAGCGATAATAACTGCTTTATATGGGTAATAATGCACGTTAGATTGCTAATAATATAAGTAATAAGTATAATTATTATAGTTCTAGCGATAATAACTGCATAATATGGGTAATAATGCATGTTATATTGATAATAATATAAGTAATAAGTATAATTATTATAGTTCTAGCGATAATAATAGTAAAATATGGCTAATAGTGCATGTTATATTGATAATAATAAAAGCAATAAGTATATTTATTATAGTTCTATCTATAATAACTGCATAATATGGGTAATAATGCATGTTATATTGATGATCATAAAAGTAGTGAGTATATTTATTACAGTTCTAGCGATAATAACTGCACAATATGCGTAATAATGCATGTTATATTGATAATATCAGGAGTAATAAGTATAATTAATACTGTTCTAGCGATAATAACTGCATTATGTGGGTAATAATGCACGTTATATTGATAATAATACAAGTAATAAGTATAATTATTACAGTTCTAGCGATAATAACTGCATAATATGGGTAATAATGCATGTTATATTGATGATAATGAAAGTACTAAGTATATTTATTATAGTTCTAGCGATTATATCTGCATAATATGGGTAATAATGCATGTTATATTGATAATAATATAAGTAATAAGTATAATTATTACAGTTCTAGCGATAATAACTGCATAATATGGGTAATAATGCATGATATATTGAGAATGATATAAGTAATAAGTATAATTATTACAGTTCTAGCGATAATAACTGCATAATATGGGTAACAATGCATGTTATATTGATAATAGTAAAAGTAATAAGTATATTTATTATAGTTCTATCGATAATAACTGCATAATATGGGTAATAATGCATGTTATATTGATGATAATGAAAGTAGTAAGTATATTTATTATAGCTCTAGCTATTATTACTGCATAATATGGGTAATAATGCATGTTATATTGATGATAATGAAAGTAGTAAGTATATTTATTATAGCTCTAGCTATTGTTACTGCATAATATTGGTAATAATGCATGTTATATTGAGGATAATATAAGTAATAAGTATAATTATTACAATTCTAGCGATAATAACTGCATAATATGGGCAATAATGCATGTTATATTGATGATAATGAAAGTACTAAGTATATTTATTATAGTTCTAGCGATTATATCTGCATAATATGGGTAATAATGCATGTTATATTGATAATAATATAAGTAATAAGTATAATTATTACAGTTCTAGCGATAATAACTGCATAATATGGGTAATAATGCATGATATATTGAGAATGATATAAGTAATAAGTATAATTATTACAGTTCTAGCGATAATAACTGCATAATATGGGTAACAATGCATGTTATATTGATAATAGTAAAAGTAATAAGTATATTTATTATAGTTCTATCGATAATAACTGCATAATATGGGTAATAATGCATGTTATATTGATGATAATGAAAGTAGTAAGTATATTTATTATAGCTCTAGCTATTATTACTGCATAATATGGGTAATAATGCATGTTATATTGATGATAATGAAAGTAGTAAGTATATTTATTATAGCTCTAGCTATTATTACTGCATAATATTGGTAATAATGCATGTTATATTGAGGATAATATAAGTAATAAGTATAATTATTACAATTCTAGCGATAATAACTGCATAATATGGGTAATAATGCATGTTATATTGAGAATAATATAAGTAATAAGTATAATTATTACAGTTCTAGCGATAATAACTGCATTATATGGGTAATAATGCACGTTATATTGCTAATAATACAAGTAATAAGTATAATTATTACAATTCTAGCGATAATAACTGCATAATATGGGTAATAATGCATGTTATATTCATGATAATGAAAGTAGTAAGTATATTTATTATAGCTCTATCTATTATTACTGCATAATATTGGTAATAATGCATGTTATATTGAGAATAATATAAGTAATAAGTATAATTATTACAGTTCTAGCGATAATAACTCCATTATATGGGTAATAATGCATGTTACATTGATAATATTGGGAGTAATAAGTATAATTATTATAGTTCTAGCGATAATAATAGTAAAATATGGCTAATAGTGCATGTTATATAGATAATAATAAACTTAATAAGTATACTTACTATAGATCTAGCGATAATAACTGCATTATATGGGTAATAATGAATGTTACATTGATAATATTTGGAGTAATAAGTATAATTATTATAGTTCTAGCGATAATAACTGCATAATATGGGTAATAATGCATGTTATATTGATAATAATATAAGTAATAAGTATAATTATTATAGTTCTAGCGATAATAATAGGCAACTATGGCTAATAGTGCATGTTATATTGATAATAATAAAAGTAATAAGTATATTAATTATTGCTCTATCGATAATAACTGCATAATATGGGTAATAATACATGTTATATTGATGATGATAAAAGTAGTAAGTATATTTATTATAGTTCTAGCGATTATAACTGCATAATATGGGTAATAATGCATGATATATTGAGAATGACATAAGTAATAAGTATAATTATTACAGTTCTAGCGATAATAACTGCATTATATGGGTAATAATGCACGTTATATTGCTAATAATACAAGTAATAAGTATAATTATTACAGTTCTAGCGATAATAACTGCATAATATGGGTAACAATGCATGTTATATTGATAATAGTAAAAGTAATAAGTATATTTATTATAGTTCTATCGATAATAACTGCATAATATGGGTAATAATGCATGTTATATTGATGATAATGAAAGTAGTAAGTATATTTATTATAGCTCTAGCTATTATTACTGCATAATATGGGTAATAATGCATGTTATATTGATGATAATGAAAGTAGTAAGTATATTTATTATAGCTCTAGCTATTATTGCTGCATAATATTGGTAATAATGCATGTTATATTGAGAATAATATAAGTAATAAGTATAATTATTACAGTTCTAGCGATAATAACTGCATTATATGGGTAATAATGCATGTTACATTGATAATATTGGGAGTAATAAGTATAATTATTATAGTTCTAGCGATAATAATAGTAAAATATGGCTAATAGTGCATGTTATATAGATAGTAATAAACTTAATAAGTATACTTACTATAGATCTAGCGATAATAACTGCATTATATGGGCAATAATGAATGTTACATTGATAATATTGGGAGTAATAAGTATAATTATTATAGTTCTAGCGATAATAATAGTAAAATATGGCTAATAGTGCATGTTGTACTGATAATAATAATAGTAATAAGCATATTTATTACAGTTCTATCGATAATAACTGCATAATATGGGTAATAATGCATGTTATATTGATGATAATAAAAGTAATACGCATATTTATTATAGTTCTAGCGATAATAACTGCATAATATGGGTAATAATGCATGTTATATTGATAATAATATAAGTAATAAGTATAATTATTATAGTTCTAGCGATAATAATAGGCAACTATGGCTAATAGTGGATGTTATATTGATAATAATAAAAGTAATAAGTATATTAATTATTGCTCTATCGATAATAACTGCATAATATGGGTAATAATGCATGTTATATTGATGATGATAAAAGTAGTAAGTATATTTATTATAGTTCTAGCGATTATAACTGCATAATATGGGTAATAATGCATGATATATTGAGAATGATATAAGTAATAAGTATAATTATTACAGTTCTAGCGATAATAACTGCATTATATGGGTAATAATGCACGTTATATTGCTAATAATACAAGTAATAAGTATAATTATTACAGTTCTAGCGATAATAACTGCATAATATGGGTAACAATGCATGTTATATTGATAATAGTAAAAGTAATAAGTATATTTATTATAGTTCTATCGATAATAACTGCATAATATGGGTAATAATGCATGTTATATTGATGATAATGAACGTAGTAAGTATATTTATTATAGCTCTAGCTATTATTACTGCATAATATGGGTAATAATGCATGTTATATTGATGATAATGAAAGTAGTAAGTATATTTATTATAGCTCTAGCTATTATTACTGCATTATATTGGTAATAATGCATGTTATATTGAGGATAATATAAGTAATAAGTATAATTATTACAGTTCTAGCGATAATAACTGCATTATATGGGTAACAATGCATGTTACATTGATAATATTGGGAGTAATAAGTATAATTATTATAGTTCTAGCGATAATAATAGTAAAATATGGATAATAGTGCATGTTATATTGATAATAATAATAGTAATAAGTACATTTATTGTAGTTCTATCGATAATAACTGCATAAAATGGGTAATAATGCATGTTATATTGAGAATAATATAAGTAATAAGTATAATTATTACAGTTCTAGCGATAATAACTGCATTATATGGGTAATAATGCACGTTATATTGCTAATAATACAAGTAATAAGTATAATTATTACAATTCTAGCGATAATAACTGCATAATATGGGTAATAATGCATGTTATATTGAGAATAATATAAGTAATAAGTATAATTATTACAGTTCTAGCGATAATAACTGCATTATATGGGTAATAATGCACGTTATATTGCTAATAATACAAGTAATAAGTATAATTATTACAATTCTAGCGATAATAACTGCATAATATGGGTAATAATGCATGTTATATTGATAATAGTAAAAGTAATAAGTATATTTATTATAGTTCTATCGATAATAACTGCATAATATGGGTAATAATGCATGTTATATTGATGATAATAAAAGTACTAAGTATATTTATTATAGTTCTAGCGATTATAACTGCATAATATGGGTAATAATGCATGTTATATTGAGAATAATATAAGTAATAAGTATAATTATTACAGTTCTAGCGATAGTAACTGCATTATATGGGTAATAATGCACGTTATATTGCTAATAATACAAGTACTAAGTATAATTATTACAGTTCTAGCGATAATAACTGCATAATATGGGTAATAATGCATGTTATATTGATGATAATGAAAGTACTAAGTATATTTATTATAGTTCTAGCGATTATAACTGCATAATATGGGTAATAATGCATGTTATATTGATAATAATATAAGTAATAAGTATAATTATTACAGTTCTAGGGATAATAACTGCATTATATGGGTAATAATGCATGCTATATTGATAATATTGGGAGTAATAAGTATAACTATTATAGTTCTAGCGATAATAATAGTAAAATATGGATAATAGTACATGTTATATTGATAATAATAATAGTAATAAGTTCATTTATTGCAGTTCTATCGATAATAACTGCATAATATGGGTAATAATGCATGTTATATTGGGAATAATATAAGTAATAAGTATAATTATTATAGTTCTAGCGATAATAAAGTAAAATATGGCTAAGAGTGCCTGTTATATTGATAATAATAAAAGTACTAAGTGTATTTATTATAGTTCTAGCGATTAGAACTGCATAATATGCGTAATAATGCATGTTATATTGATAATAATATAAGTAATAAGTATAATTATTACAGCTCTAGCGATAATAACTGCATTATATGGGCAATAATGCATGTTATATTGGTAATATTGGGAATAATAAGTATAATTATTATAGATCTAGCAATAATAAGAGTAAAATATGGCTAATAGTGCATGTTATACTGATAATAATAAAAGTAATGAGTATATTTATTATACTTCTGTCGATAATAACTGCATTATATGGGTAATAATGCATGTTATATTGATAATAATATAAGCAATAAGTATAATTATTACAGTTCTAGCGATAATAACTGCATAATATGGGTAATAATGCACGTTATATTGATAATAATATAAGTAATAAGTATAATTATTACAGCTCTAGCGATAATAAGTGCGTTATATGGGTAATAATGCATGTTATATTGGTAATATTGGGAATAATAAGTATAATTACTATAGTTCTAGCAATAATAAGAGTAAAATATGGCTAAGAGTGCCTGTTATATTGATAATAATAAAAGTACTAAGTGTATTTATTATAGTTCTAGCGATTAGAACTGCATAATATGCGTAATAATGCATGTTATATTGATAATAATATAAGTAATAAGTATAATTATTACAGTTCTAGCGATAATAACTGCATTATATGCGTAATAATGCATGTTATATTGATAATATCGGGAGTAATAAGTATAATTATTACAGTTCTAGCGGTAATGACTGCATTATATGCGTAATAGTGCATGTTATATTGATAATATCGGGAGTAATAAGTATAATTATTACAGTTCCTGCGATAATAACTGCATTATATGGGTAATAATGGATGATATATTGATAATATCGGGAGTAATAAGTATATTTATTATAGGTCTATCAATAATAACTGCATAATATGGGCAATAATGCATGTTATATTGATAATAATATAAGTAATAGGTATAAATATTACAGTTCTAGCCATAATAACTGCATTATATGGGTAATAATACATGTTACATTGATAATATCGGGAGTAATTAGTATAATTATTATAGTTCTAGCGATAATAAAAGTAAAATCTGGCTAATAGCGCATGTTATACTGATAATAATAAAAGGAATAAGTATATTAATTATACTTCTGTCGATAATAACTGCATTATATGGGTAATAATGCATGTTATATTGATAATAATATAAGCAATAAGTATAATTATTACAGTTCTAGCGATAATAACTGCATAATATGGGTAATAATGCCCGTTATATTGATAATAATATAAGTAATAAGTATAATTATTACAGCTCTAGCGATAATAAGTGCGTTATATGGGTAATAATTCATGTTATATTGGTAATATTGGGAATAATAAGTATAATTACTATAGTTCTAGCAATAATAAGAGTAAAATATGGCTAATAGTGCATGTTATACTGATAATAATAAAAGTAATAAGTATATTTATTATACTTCTGTCGATAATAACTGCATTATATGGGTAATAATGCATGTTATATTGATAATAATATAAGTAATAAGTATAATTATTACAGTTCTAGCGATAATAACTGCATTATATGCGTAATAATGCATGTTATATTGATAATATCGGGAGTAATAAGTATAATTATTACAGTTCCAGCGATAATATCTGCATTATATGGGTAATAATGGATGTTATATTGATAATATCGGGAGTAATTAGTATAATTATTATAGTTCTAGCGATAATAAAAGTAAAATATGGGTAATAGTGCATGTTATACTAATAATAATAAAAGTAATAAGTATATTTATTATACTTCTGTCGATAATAACTGCATTTAATGGGTAATAATGCATGTTATATTGATAATATCTGGAGTAATTAGTATAATTATTATAGTTCTATCGATAATAAAAGTAAAATATGGCTAATAGTGCATGTTATACTGATAATAATAGAAGTAATAAGTATATTTATTATACTTCTGTCGATAATAACTGCATTATATGGGTAATAATGCATGTTACATTGATAATAATATAAGTAATAAGTATAATTATTACAGTTCTAGCGATAATAACTGCATAATATGGGTAATAATGCACGTTATATTGATAATAATATAAGTAAGAAGTATAATTGTTACAGTTCTAGCGATAATAACTGCATTATATGTGTAATAATGCATGTTATATTGATAATATCGGGAGTAATAAGTATAATTATTATAGTTCTAGCGAGAATAATAGTAAAATATGGCTAATAGTGCATGTTATATTGATAATAATAAAAGTAATAAGTATATTTATTATAGTTCTATCGATTATAACTGCATAATATGGGTAATAATGCATGTTATATTGATAATAATAAAAGTACTAAGTATATTTATTACAGTTCTATCGATTATAACTGCATAATATGGGTAATAATGCATGTTATATTGATGATAATAAAAGTAATACGTATATTTATTATAGTTCAATCGATAATAACTGTATTATATGGGTAATAATGCATGTTACATTGATAATAATATAAGTAATAAGTATAATTATTACAGTTCTAGCGATAATAACTGCATAATATGGGTAATAATGCACGTTATATTGATAATAATATAAGTAAGAAGTATAATTGTTACAGTTCTAGCGATAATAACTGCATTATATGTGTAATAATGCATGTTATATTGATAATATCGGGAGTAATAAGTATAATTATTATAGTTCTAGCGAGAATAATAGTAAAATATGGCTAATAGTGCATGTTATATTGATAATAATAAAAGTAATAAGTATATTTATTATAGTTCTATCGATTATAACTGCATAATATGGGTAATAATGCATGTTATATTGATAATAATAAAAGTACTAAGTATATTTATTACAGTTCTATCGATTATAACTGCATAATATGGGTAATAATGCATGTTATATTGATGATAATAAAAGTAATACGTATATTTATTATAGTTCAATCGATAATAACTGCATAATATGGGTAATAATGCATGTTATATTGATAATAATATAAGTAATAAGTATAATTATTACAGTTCTAGCGATAATAACTGCATTATATGGCTAATAATGCACGTTATATTGCTAATAATATAAGTAATAAGTATATTTATTACAGTTCTATCGATAATAACTGCATAATATGGGTAATAATGCATTTTATATTGATGATAATAAAAGTAATACGTATATTTATTATAGTTCTATCGATAATAACTGCATAATATGGGTAATAATGCATGTTATATTGATGATAATAAAAGTAATACGTATATTTATTATAGTTCTAGCGATAATAACTCCATAATATGGGTAATAATGCACGTTATATTGATAATAATATAAGTAATAAGTATAATTATTACAGTTCTAGCGATAATAACTGCATTATATGGGTAATAATGCATGTTATATTGATAATATCGGGAGTAATAAGTATAATTATTACAGTTCTAGCGGTAATAACTGCATTATATGCGTAATAATGCATGTTATATTGATAATATCGGGAGTAATAAGTATAATTATTATAGTTCTAGCGATAATAATAGTAAAATATGGCTAATAGTGCATGTTATATTGATAATAGTAAAAGTAATAAGTATATTTATTATAGTTCTATCGATAATAACTTCATAATATGGGTAATAATGCATGTTATAATGATGATAATAAAAGTACTAAGTATATTTATTATAGTTCTAGCGATTATAACTGCATAATATGCGTAATAATGCATGTTATATTGATAATAATATAAGTAATAAGTATAATTATTACAGCTCTAGCGATAATACCTGCTTTATATGGGTAATAATGTATGTTATATTGATAATATCGGGAGTAAGAAGTATAATTATTACAGTTCCAGCGATAATAACTGCATAATATGGGTAATAATGCACGTTATATTGATAATAATATAAGTAATAAGTATAATTATTACAGTTCTAGCGATAATAACTGCATTATATGGGTAATAATGCATGTTATATTGGTAATATTGGGAATAATAAGTATAATTATTATATTTGTAGCGATAATAATAGTGAAATATGACTAATAGTGCATGTTATATTGATAATAATAAAAGTAATAAGCATATTTATTACAGTTCTATCGATTATAACTGCATAATATGGGTAATAATGCATGTTATATTGATAATAATATAAGTAATAAGTATAATTATTACAGCTCTAGCGATAATAACTGCATAATATGGGCAATAATGCATGTTATATTGCTAATAATATAAGTAATAAGTATAATTATTACAGTTCTAGCGATAATAACTGCATTATATGGGTAATAATGCATGTTATATGGATAATATCGTGAGTTGTAAGTATAATTATTATAGTTCTAGCGATAATAATAGTAAAACATGGCTAATACTGCATGTTATATTGATAATAATAAAAGTAATAAGTATATTTATTACAGTTCTAGCTATAATAACTGCATTATATACGTAATAATGCATATTATATTGATAATATCGGGAGTAATAAGTATAATTATTATAGTTCTAGCGATAATAATAGTAAAATATTGCTAATAGTGCATGTTATATTGATAATAATAAATGTAATAAGTATATTTATTATTCTTCTGTCGATAATAACTGCTTTATATGGGTAGTAATGCATGTTAACTTGATAATAATATAAGTAATAAGTATAATTATTACAGTTCTAGCGATAATAACTCCATAATATGGGTAATAATGCATGTTATATTGATGATAATAAAAGTACTAAGTATATTTATTATAGTTCTAGCGATTATAACTGCATAATATGCGTAATAATGCATGTTATATTGATAATAATATAAGTAATAAGTATAATTATTACAGCTCTAGCGATAATAACGGCATTATATGGGCAATAATGCATGTTATATTGGTAATATTGGGAATAATAAGTATAATTATTATAGTTCTAGCAATAATAAGAGTAAAATATGGCTAATAGTGCATGTTATATTGATAATAGTAAAAGTAATAAGTATATTTATTATAGTTCTATCGATAATAACTTCATAATATGGGTAATAATGCATGTTATAATGATGATAATAAAAGTACTAAGTATATTTATTATAGTTCTAGCGATTATAACTGCATAATATGCGTAATAATGCATGTTATATTGATAATAATATAAGTAATAAGTATAATTATTACAGTTCTAGCGATAATAACTGCATTATATGGCTAATAATGCACGTTATATTGCTAATAATATAAGTAATAAGTATATTTATTACAGTTCTATCGATAATAACTGCATAATATGGGTAATAATGCATTTTATATTGATGATAATAAAAGTAATACGTATATTTATTATAGTTCTATCGATAATAACTGCATAATATGGGTAATAATGCATGTTATATTGATGATAATAAAAGTAATACGTATATTTATTATAGTTCTAGCGATAATAACTCCATAATATGGGTAATAATGCACGTTATATTGATAATAATATAAGTAATAAGTATAATTATTACAGTTCTAGCGATAATAACTGCATTATATGGGTAATAATGCATGTTATATTGATGATAATAAAAGTACTACGTATATTTATTATAGTCCTAGCGATTATAACTGCATAATATGCGTAATAATGCATGTTATATTGATAATAATATAAGTAATAAGTATAATTATTACAGCTCTAGCGATAATAACTGCATTATATGGGTAATAATGCATGTTATAATGATAATATCGGGAGTAATAAGTATAATTATTACAGTTCCAGCGATAATAACTGCATAATATGGGTAATAATTCACGTTATATTGATAATAATATAAGTAATAAGTATAATTATTACAGTTCTAGCGATAATAACTGCATTATATGGGTAATAATGCATGTTATATTGGTAATATTGGGAATAATAAGTATAATTATTATATTTGTAGCGATAATAATAGTGAAATATGACTAACAGTGCATGTTATATTGATAATAATAAAAGTAATAAGCATATTTATTACAGTTCTATCGATTATAACTGCATAATATGGGTAATAATGCATGTTATATTGATAATAATATAAATAATAAGTATAATTATTACAGCTCTAGCGATAATAACTGCATAATATGGGCAATAATGCATGTTATATTGCTAATAATATAAGTAATAAGTATAATTATTACAGTTCTAGCGATAATAACTGCATTATATGGGTAATAATGCATGTTATATTGATAATATCGTGAGTTGTAAGTATAATTATTATAGTTCTAGCGATAATAATAGTAAAATATGGCTAATACTGCATGTTATATTGATAATAATATAAGTAATAAGTATAATTATTACAGCTCTAGCGATAATAACGGCATTATATGGGCAACAATGCATGTTATATTGGTAATATTGGGAATAATAAGTATAATTATTATAGTTCTAGCAATAATAAGAGTAAAATATGGCTAATAGTGCATGTTATACTGATAATAATAAAAGTAATAAGTATATTTATTATACTTCTGTCGATAATAACTGCATTATATGGGTAATAATGCATGTTATATTGATAATAATTAAGTAATAAGTATAATTATTATAGTTCTATCGATAATAACTTCATAATATGGGTAATAATGCATGTTATATTGATGATAATAAAAGTACTAAGTATATTTATTACAGTTCTAGCGATTATAACTGCATAGCATTGCATAGCAATAATGCATGTTATATTGATAATAATATAAGTAATAAGTATAGTTATTACAGCTCTAGCGATAATAACTGCATAATATGGGCAATAATGCATGTTATATTGCTAATATTATAAGTAATAAGTATAATTATTACAGTTCTAGCGATAATAACTGCATTATATGGGTAATAATGCATGTTATATGGATAATATCGTGAGTTGTAAGTATAATTATTATAGTTCTAGCGATAATAATAGTAAAATATGGCTAATACTGCATGTTATATTGATAATAATAAAAGTAATAAGTATATTTATTACAGTTCTAGCTATAATAACTGCATTATATACGTAATAATGCATATTATATTGATAATATCGGGAGTAATAAGTATAATTATTATGGTTCTAGCGATAATAATAGTAAAATATTGCTAATAGTGCATGTTATATTGATAATAATATAAGTAATAAGTATAATTATTACAGCTCTAGCGATAATAACGGCATTATATGGGCAATAATGCATGTTATATTGGTAATATTGGGAATAATAAGTATAATTATTATAGTTCTAGCAATAATAAGAGTAAAATATGGCTAATAGTGCATGTTATATTGATAATAGTAAAAGTAATAAGTATATTTATTATAGTTCTATCGATAATAACTACATAATATGGGTAATAATGCATGTTATAATGATGATAATAAAAGTACTAAGTATATTTATTATAGTTCTAGCGATTATAACTGCATAATATGCGTAATAATGCATGTTATATTGATAATAATATAAGTAATAAGTACAATTATTACAGCTCTGGCGATAATAACTGCATTATATGGGTAATAATGTATGTTATATTGGTAATATTGAGAATAATAAGTATAATTATTATAGTTCTAGCAATAATAAAAGTAAAATATGGCTAATAGTGCATGTTATACTGATAATAATAAAAGTAATAAGTATATTTGTTATACTTCTGTCGATAATAACTGCATTATATGGGTAATAATGCATGTTATATTGATAATAATATAAGTAATAAGTATAATTGTTACAGTTCTAGCGATAATAACTGCATTACATGGGTAATAATGCATGTTATAATGATGATAATAAAAGTACTAAGTATAATTATTACAGTTCTAGCGATAATAACTGCATTATATGGGTAATAATGCATGTTATATTGCTAATAATATAAGTAATAAGTATAATTATTACAGTTCTAGCGATAATAACTGCATTATATGGGTAATAATGCATGTTATATTGATAATATCGGGAGTAATAAGTATAATTATTACAGTTCTAGCGGTAATAACTGCATTATATGCGTAATAATGCATGTTATATTGATAATATCGGGAGTAATAAGTATAATTATTATAGTTCTAGCGATAATAATAGTAAAATATGGCTAATAGTGCATGTTATATTGATAATAGTAAAAGTAATAAGTATATTTATTATAGTTCTATCGATAATAACTTCATAATATGGGTAATAATGCATGTTATAATGATGATAATAAAAGTACTAAGTATATTTATTATAGTTCTAGCGATTATAACTGCATAATATGCGTAATAATGCATGTTATATTGATAATAATATAAGTAATAAGTATAATTATTACAGCTCTAGCGATAATAACTGCATTATATGGGTAATAATGTATGTTATATTGATAATATCGGGAGTAAGAAGTATAGTTATTACAGTTCCAGCGATAATAACTGCATAATATGGGTAATAATGCACGTTATATTGATAATAATATAAGTAATAAGTATAATTATTACAGTTCTAGCGATAATAACTGCATTATATGGGTAATAATGCATGTTATATTGGTAATATTGGGAATAATAAGTATAATTATTATATTTGTAGCGATAATAATAGTGAAATATGACTAATAGTGCATGTTATATTGATAATAATAAAAGTAATAAGCATATTTATTACAGTTCTATCGATTATAACTGCATAATATGGGTAATAATGCATGTTATATTGATAATAATATAAGTAATAAGTATAATTATTACAGCTCTAGCGATAATAACTGCATAATATGGGCAATAATGCATGTTATATTGATAATAATATAAGTAATAAGTATAATTATTACAGTTCTAGCGATAATAACTGCATTATATGGGTAATAATGCATGTTATATGGATAATATCGTGAGTTGTAAGTATAATTATTATAGTTCTAGCGATAATAATAGTAAAATATGGCTAATACTGCATGTTATATTGATAATAATAAAAGTAATAAGTATATTTATTACAGTTCTAGCTATAATAACTGCATTATATACGTAATAATGCATATTATATTGATAATATCGGGAGTAATAAGTATAATTATTATGGTTCTAGCGATAATAATAGTAAAATATTGCTAATAGTGCATGTTATATTGATAATAATATAAGTAATAAGTATAATTATTACAGCTCTAGCGATAATAACGGCATTATATGGGCAATAATGCATGTTATATTGGTAATATTGGGAATAATAAGTATAATTATTATAGTTCTAGCAATAATAAGAGTAAAATATGGCTAATAGTGCATGTTATATTGATAATAGTAAAAGTAATAAGTATATTTATTATAGTTCTATCGATAATAACTTCATAATATGGGTAATAATGCATGTTATAATGATGATAATAAAAGTACTAAGTATATTTATTATAGTTCTAGCGATTATAACTGCATAATATGCGTAATAATGCATGTTATATTGATAATAATATAAGTAATAAGTACAATTATTACAGCTCTAGCGATAATAACTTCATAATATGGGTAATAATGCATGTTATATTGATGATAATAAAAGTACTAAGTATATTTATTACAGTTCTAGCGATTATAACTGCATAGCATTGCATAGCAATAATGCATGTTATATTGATAATAATATAAGTAATAAGTATAGTTATTACAGCTCTAGCGATAATAACTGCATAATATGGGCAATAATGCATGTTATATTGCTAATATTATAAGTAATAAGTATAATTATTACAGTTCTAGCGATAATAACTGCATTATATGGGTAATAATGCATGTTATATGGATAATATCGTGAGTTGTAAGTATAATTATTATAGTTCTAGCGATAATAATAGTAAAATATGGCTAATACTGCATGTTATATTGATAATAATAAATGTAATAAGTATATTTATTATACTTCTGTCGATAATAACTGCTTTATATGGGTAGTAATGCATGTTATATTGATAATAATATAAGTAATAAGTATAATTATTACAGTTCTAGCGATAATAACTCCATAATATGGGTAATAATGCATGTTATATTGATGATAATAAAAGTACTAAGTATATTTATTATAGTTCTAGCGATTATAACTGCATAATATGCGTAATAATGCATGTTATATTGATAATAATATAAGTAATAAGTATAATTATTACAGCTCTAGCGATAATAACGGCATTATATGGGCAATAATGCATGTTATATTCTTAATATTGGGAATAATAAGTATAATTATTATAGTTCTAGCAATAATAAGAGTAAAATATGGCTAATAGTGCATGTTATACTGATAATAATAAAAGTAATAAGTATATTTATTATACTTCTGTCGATAATAACTGCATAATATGGGTAATAATGCATGTTATATTGATAATAATATAAGTAATAAGTATAATTATTGCAGTTCTAGCGATAATAACTGCATTATATGGCTAATAATGCACGTTATATTGCTAATAATATAAGTAATAAGTATATTTATTACAGTTCTATCGATAATAACTGCATAATATGGGTATTAATGCATTTTATATTGATGATAATAAAAGTAATACGTATATTTATTATAGTTCTATCGATAATAACTGCATAATATGGGTAATAATGCATGTTATATTGATGATAATAAAAGTAATACGTATATTTATTATAGTTCTAGCGATAATAACTCCATAATATGGGTAATAATGCACGTTATATTGATAATAATATAAGTAATAAGTATAATTATTACAGTTCTAGCGATAATAACTGCATTATATGGGTAATAATGCATGTTATATTGATAATATCGGGAGTAATAAGTATAATTATTACAGTTCTAGCGGTAATAACTGCATTATATGCGTAATAATGCATGTTATATTGATAATATCGGGAGTAATAAGTATAATTATTATAGTTCTAGCGATAATAATAGTAAAATATGGCTAATAGTGCATGTTATATTGATAATAGTAAAAGTAATAAGTATATTTATTATAGTTCTATTGATAATAACTTCATAATATGGGTAATAATGCATGTTATAAGGATGATAATAAAAGTACTAAGTATATTTATTATAGTTCTAGCGATTATAACTGCATAATATGCGTAATAATGCATGTTATATTGATAATAATATAAGTAATAAGTATAATTATTACAGCTCTAGCGATAATAACTGCATTATATGGGTAATAATGTATGTTATATTGGTAATATTGGGAATAATAAGTATAATTATTATAGTTCTAGCAATAATAAAAGTAAAATATGGCTAATAGTGCATGTTATACTGATAATAATAAAAGTAATAAGTATATTTGTTATACTTCTGTCGATAATAACTGCATTATATGGGTAATAATGCATGTTATATTGATAATAATATAAGTAATAAGTATAATTGTTACAGTTCTAGCGATAATAACTGCATTACATGGGTAATAATGCATGTTATAATGATGATAATAAAAGTACTAAGTATAATTATTACAGTTCTAGCGATAATAACTGCATTATATGGGTAATAATGCATGTTATATTGCTAATAATATAAGTAATAAGTATAATTATTACAGTTCTAGCGATAATAACTGCATTATATGGGTAATAATGCATGTTATATTGATAATATCGGGAGTAATAAGTATAATTATTACAGTTCTAGCGGTAATAACTGCATTATATGCGTAATAATGCATGTTATATTGATAATATCGGGAGTAATAAGTATAATTATTATAGTTCTAGCGATAATAATAGTAAAATATGGCTAATAGTGCATGTTATATTGATAATAGTAAAAGTAATAAGTATATTTATTATAGTCCTATCGATAATAACTTCATAATATGGGTAATAATGCATGTTATAATGATGATAATAAAAGTACTAAGTATATTTATTATAGTTCTAGCGATTATAACTGCATAATATGCGTAATAATGCATGTTATATTGATAATAATATAAGTAATAAGTATAATTATTACAGCTCTAGCGATAATGACTGCATTATATGGGTAATAATGTATGTTATATTGGTAATATTGGGAATAATAAGTATAATTATTATAGTTCTAGCAATAATAAAAGTAAAATATGGCTAATAGTGCATGTTATACTGATAATAATAAAAGTAATAAGTATATTTATTATACTTCTGTCGATAATAACTGCATTATATGGGTAACAATGCACGTTATATTGGTAATATTGGGAATAATAAGTATAATTATTATATTTGTAGCGATAATAATAGTGAAATATGACTAATAGTGCATGTTATATTGATAATAATAAAAGTAATAAGCATATTTATTACAGTTCTATCGATTATAACTGCATAATATGGGTAATAATGCATGTTATATTGATAATAATATAAGTAATAAGTATAATTATTACAGCTCTAGCGATAATAACTGCATAATATGGGCAATAATGCATGTTATATTGCTAATAATATAAGTAATAAGTATAATTATTACAGTTCTAGCGATAATAACTGCATTATATGGGTAATAATGCATGTTATATTGATAATATCGTGAGTTGTAAGTATAATTATTATAGTTCTAGCGATAATAATAGTAAAATATGGCTAATACTGCATGTTATATTGATAATAATAAAAGTAATAAGTATATTTATTACAGTTCTAGCTATAATAACTGCATTATATACGTAATAATGCATATTATATTGATAATATCGGGAGTAATAAGTATAATTATTATAGTTCTAGCGATAATAATAGTAAAATATTGCTAATAGTGCATGTTATATTGATAATAATAAACGTAATAAGTATATTTATTATACTTCTGTCGATAATAACTGCTTTATATGGGTAGTAATGCATGTTATATTGATAATAATATAAGTAATAAGTATAATTATTACAGTTCTAGCGATAATAACTCCATAATATGGGTAATAATGCATGTTATATTGATGATAATAAAAGTACTAAGTATATTTATTATAGTTCTAGCGATTATAACTGCATAATATGCGTAATAATGCATGTTATATTGATAATAATATAACTAATAAGTATAATTATTACAGCTCTAGCGATAATAACGGCATTATATGGGCAATAATGCATGTTATATTGGTAATATTGGGAATAATAAGTATAATTATTATAGTTCTAGCAATAATAAGAGTAAAATATGGCTAATAGTGCATGTTATACTGATAATAATAAAAGTAATAAGTATATTTATTATACTTCTGTCGATAATAACTGCATTATATGGGTAATAATGCATGTTATATTGATAATAATTAAGTAATAAGTATAATTATTATAGTTCTATCGATAATAACTTCATAATATGGGTAATAATGCACGTTATATTGCTAATAATATAAGTAATAAGTATATTTATTACAGTTCTATCGATAATAACTGCATAACATGGGTAATAATGCATTTTATATTGATGATAATAAAAGTAATACGTATATTTATTATAGTTCTATCGATAATAACTGCATAATATGGGTAATAATGCATGTTATATTGATGATAATAAAAGTAATACGTATATTTATTATAGTTCTAGCGATAATAACTCCATAATATGGGTAATAATGCACGTTATATTGATAATAATATAAGTAATAAGTATAATTATTACAGTTCTAGCGATTATAACTGCATAATATGCGTAATAATGCATGTTATATTGATAATAATATAACTAATAAGTATAATTATTACAGCTCTAGCGATAATAACGGCATTATATGGGCAATAATGCATGTTATATTGGTAATATTGGGAATAATAAGTATAATTATTATAGTTCTAGCAATAATAAGAGTAAAATATGGCTAATAGTGCATGTTATACTGATAATAATAAAAGTAATAAGTATATTTATTATACTTCTGTCGATAATAACTGCATTATATGGGTAATAATGCATGTTATATTGATAATAATTAAGTAATAAGTATAATTATTATAGTTCTATCGATAATAACTTCATAATATGGGTAATAATGCATGTTATATTGATGATAATAAAAGTACTAAGTATATTTATTACAGTTCTATCGATTATAACTGCATAATATGGGTAATAATGCATGTTATATTGATAATAATATAAGTAATAAGTATAATTATTGCAGTTCTAGCGATAATAACTGCATTATATGGCTAATAATGCACGTTATATTGCTAATAATATAAGTAATAAGTATATTTATTACAGTTCTATCGATAATAACTGCATAACATGGGTAATAATGCATTTTATATTGATAATATCGGGAGTAATAAGTATAATTATTACAGTTCTAGCGGTAATAACTGCATTATATGCGTAATAATGCATGTTATATTGATAATATCGGGAGTAATAAGTATAATTATTATAGTTCTAGCGATAATAATAGTAAAATATGGCTAATAGTGCATGTTATATTGATAATAGTAAAAGTAATAAGTATATTTATTATAGTTCTATTGATAATAACTTCATAATATGGGTAGTAATGCATGTTATAAGGATGATAATAAAAGTACTAAGTATATTTATTATAGTTCTAGCGATTATAACTGCATAATATGCGTAATAATGCATGTTATATTGATAATAATATAAGTAATAAGTATAATTATTACAGCTCTAGCGATAATAACTGCATTATATGGGTAATAATGTATGTTATATTGGTAATATTGGGAATAATAAGTATAATTATTATAGTTCTAGCAATAATAAAAGTAAAATATGGCTAATAGTGCATGTTATACTGATAATAATAAAAGTAATAAGTATATTTGTTATACTTCTGTCGATAATAACTGCATTATATGGGTAATAATGCATGTTATATTGATAATAATATAAGTAATAAGTATAATTGTTACAGTTCTAGCGATAATAACTGCATTATATGGGTAATAATGTATGTTATATTGGTAATATTGGAAATAATAAGTATAATTATTATAGTTCTAGCAATAATAAAAGTAAAATATGGCTAATAGTGCATGTTATGCTGATAATAATAAAAGTAATAAGTATATTTATTATACTTCTGTCGATAATAACTGCATTATATGAGTAATAATGCATGTTATATTGATAATAATATAAGTAATAAGTATAATTATTACAGTTCTAGCGATAATAACTGCATAGTATGGGTAATAATGCACGTTATATTGCTAATAATATAAGTAATAAGTATAATTGTTACAGTTCTAGCGATAATAACTGCATTATATGGGTAATAATGCATGTTATAATGATGATAATAAAAGTACTAAGTATAATTATTACAGTTCTAGCGATAATAACTGCATTATATGGGTAATAATGCATGTTATATTGCTAATAGTATAAGTAATAAGTATAATTATTACAGTTCTAGCGATAATAACTGCATTATATGGGTAATAATGCATGTTATATTGATAATATCGGGAGTAATAAGTATAATTATTACAGTTCTAGCGGTAATAACTGCATTATATGCGTAATAATGCATGTTATATTGATAATATCGGGAGTAATAAGTATAATTATTATAGTTCTAGCAATAATAATAGTAAAATATGGCTAATAGTGCATGTTATATTGATAATAGTAAAAGTAATAAGTATATTTATTATAGTTCTATCGATAATAACTTCATAATATGGGTAATAATGCATGTTATATTGATAATATCGGGAGTAATAAGTATAATTATTACAGTTCTAGCGGTAATAACTGCATTATATGCGTAATAATGCATGTTATATTGATAATATCGGGAGTAATAAGTATAATTATTATAGTTCTAGCGATAATAATAGTAAAATATGACTAATAGTGCATGATATATTGATAATAATAAAAGTACTAAGTATATTTATTACAGTTCTATCGATTATAACTGCATAATATGGGTAATAATGCATGTTATATTGATGATAATAAAAGTACTAAGTATATTTATTACAGTTCTAGCGATTATAACTGCATAATATGGGTAATAATGCATGTTATATTGATGATAATAAAAGTAATACGTATATTTATTATAGTTCAATCGATAATAACTGCATAATATGGGTAATAATGCATGTTATATTGATAATAATATAAGTAATAAGTATAATTATTGCAGTTCTAGCGATAATAACTGCATTATATGGCTAATAATGCACGTTATATTGCTAATAATATAAGTAATAAGTATATTTATTACAGTTCTATCGATAATAACTGCATAACATGGGTAATAATGCATTTTATATTGATGATAATAAAAGTAATACGTATATTTATTATAGTTCTATCGATAATAACTGCATAATATGGGTAATAATGCATGTTATATTGATGATAATAAAAGTAATACGTATATTTATTATAGTTCTAGCGATAATAACTCCATAATATGGGTAATAATGCACGTTATATTGATAATAATATAAGTAATAAGTATAATTATTACAGTTCTAGCGATAATAACTGCATTATATGGGTAATAATGCATGTTATATTGATAATATCGTGAGTTGTAAGTATAATTATTATAGTTCTAGCGATAATAATAGTAAAATATGGCTAATACTGCATGTTATATTGATAATAATAAAAGTAATAAGTATATTTATTACAGTTCTAGCTATAATAACTGCATTATATACGTAATAATGCATATTATATTGATAATATCGGGAGTAATAAGTATAATTATTATAGTTCTAGCGATAATAAAAGTAAAATATGGCTAATACTGCATGTTATACTGATAATAATAAAAGTAATAAGTATATTTATTATACTTCTGTCGATAATAACTGCATTATATGTGTAATAATGCATGTTATATTGATGATAATAAAAGTAATACGTATATTTATTATAGTTCAATCGATAATAGCTGCATAATATGGGTAATAATGCATGTTATATTGATAATAATAAAAGTACTAAGTATATTTATTACAGTTCTATCGATTATAACTGCATAACATGGGTAATAATGCATGTTATATTGATGATAATAAAAGTAATACGTATATTTATTATAGTTCTATCGATAATAACTGCATAATATGGGTAATAATGCATGTTATATTGATGATAATAAAAGTAATACGTATATTTATTATAGTTCTAGCGATAATAACTCCATAATATGGGTAATAATGCACGTTATATTGATAATAATATAAGTAATAAGTATAATTATTACAGTTCTAGCGATAATAACTGCATTATATGGGTAATAATGCATGTTATATTGCTAATAATATAAGTAATAAGTATAATTATTACAGTTCTAGCGATAATAACTGCATTATATGGGTAATAATGCATGTTATATTGATAATATCGGGAGTAATAAGTATAATTATTACAGTTCTAGCAATAATAACTGCATAATATGGGTAATAATGCACGTTATATTGCTAATAATATAAGTAATAAGTATAATTACTACAGTTCTAGCGATAATAACTGCATTATATGCGTAATAATGCATGTTATATTGATAATATCGGGAGTAATAAGTATAATTATTACAGTTCCAGCGATAATAACTGCATTATATGGGTAATAATGGATGTTATAATGATAATATCGGGAGTAATAAGTATATTTATTATAGTTCTATCAATAATAACTGCATAATATGCGTAATAATGCATGTTATATTGATAATAATATAAGTAATAGGTATAAATATTACAGTTCGAGCGATAATAACTGCATTATATGGCTAATAATGCATGCTATATTGATAATATCTGGAGTAATTAGTATAATTGTTATAGTCCTAGCGATAATAAAGTAAAATATGGCTAAGAGTGCCTGTTATATTGATAATAATAAAAGTAATAAGTATATTTATTATACTTCTGTCGATAATAACTGCTTTATATGGGTAATAATGCATGTTACATTGATAATAATATAAGTAATAAGTATAATTATTACAGTTCTAGCGATAATAACTCCATAATATGGGTAGTAATGCACGTTATATTGATAATAATATAAGTAATACGTATAAATATTACAGTTCTAGCGATAATAACTGCATTATATGGGTAATAATGCATGTTACATTGATAATATCGGGAGTAATTAGTATAATTATTATAGTTCTAGCGATAATAAAAGTAAAATATGGCTAATACTGCATGTTATACTGATAATAATAAAAGTAATAAGTATATTTATTATACTTCTGTCGATAATATCTGCATTATATGTGTAATAATGCATGTTATATTGATAATATCGGGAGTAATAAGTATAATTATTATAGTTCTAGCGAGAATAATAGTAAAATATGGCTAATAGTGCATGTTATATTGATAATAATAAAAGTAATAAGTATATTTATTATAGTTCTATCGATAATAACTTCATAACATGGGTAATAATGCATGTTATATTGATGATAATAAAAGTACTAAGTATATTTATTACAGTTCTAGCGATTATAACTGCATAGCACTGCATAGCAATAATGCATGTTATATTGATAATAATATAAGTAATAAGTATAATTATTACAGCTCCAGCGATAATAACTGCATTATATGGGTAATAATGCATGTTATATTGGTAATATTGGGAATAATAAGTATGATTATTATAGTTCTAGCGATAATAATAGGAAAATATGACTAATAGGGCATGTTATATTGATAATAATAAAAGTACTAAGTATATTTATTACAGTTCTATCGATTATAACTGCATAATATGGGTAATAATGCATGTTATATTGATGATAATAAAAGTAATACGTATATTTATTATAGTTCTATCGATAATAACTGCATAATATGTGTAATAATGCATGTTATATTGATGATAATAAAAGTAATACGTATATTTATTATAGTTCTAGCGATAATAACTCCATAATATGGGTAATAATGCACGTTATATTGATAATAATATAAGTAATAAGTATACTTATTACAGTTCTAGCGATAATAACTGCATTATATGGGTAATAATGCATGTTATATTGCTAATAATATAAGTAATAAGTATAATTATTACAGTTCTAGCGATAATAACTGCATTATATGGGTAATAATGCATGTTATATTGATAATATCGGGAGTAATAAGTATAATTATTACAGTTCTAGCGATAATAACTGCGTTATATGGGTAATAATGGATGTTATATTGATAATATCGGGAGTAATAAGTATAATTATTACAGTTCTAGCAATAATAACTGCATAATATGGGTATTAATGCACGTTATATTGCTAATAATATAAGTAATTAGTATAATTATTACAGTTCTAGCGATAATAACTGCATTATATGCGTAATAATGCATGTTATATTGATAATATCGGGAGTAATAAGTATAATTATTACAGTCCTAGCGATAATACTAGTAAAATATGGCTAAGAGTGCCTGTTATATTGATAATAATAACAGTAATAAGTATATTTATTATACTTCTGTCGGTAATATCTGCATTATATGGGTAATAATGCATGGTATATTGATAATAACATAAGTAATAAGTATAATTATTACAGTTCTAGCGATAATAACTGCATAATATGGGTAATACTGCACGTTATATTGATAATAATATAAGTAATAAGTATAATTATTACAGTTCTAGCGATAATAACTGCATTATATGGGTAATAATGCATGTTATATTGGTAATATTGTCAATAATAAGTATAATTATTATAGTTCTAGCGATAATAATAGTAAAATATGGCTAATAGTGCATGTTATATTGATAATAATAAATGTAATAAGTATATTTATTATAGTTCTATCGATAATAACTTCATAATATGGGTAATAATGCATGTTATAATGATGATAATAAAAGTACTAAGTATATTTATTATAGTTCTGGCGATTATAACTGCATAATATGCGTAATAATGCATGTTATATTGATAATAATATAAGTAATAAGTATAATTATTACAGCTCTAGCGATAATAACTGCATTATATGGGTAATAATGTATGTTATATTGGTAATATTGGGAATAATAAGTATAATTATTGTAGTTCTAGCAATAATAAACGTAAAATATGGCTAATAGTGCATGTTATACTGATAATAATAAAAGTAATAAGTATATTTATTATACTTCTGTCGATAATAACTGCATTATATGGGTAATAATGCATGTTATATTGATAATAATATAAGTAATAAGTATAATTATTACAGTTCTAGCGATAATAACTGCATAATATGGGTAATAATGCACGTTATATTGCTAATAATATAAGTAATAAGTATCATTGTTACAGTTCTAGCGATAATAACTGCATTATATGGGTAATAATGCATGTTATATTGATAATATCGGGAGTAATAGGTATAATTATTATAGTTCTAGCGATAATAATAGTAAAATATGGCTAATAGTTCATGTTATATTGATAATAATAAAACCAAATAAGTATATTTATTATAGTTCTAGCTATAATAACTGCATAATATGGGTAATAATGCATGTTATATTGATAATAATATAAGTAATAAGTATAATTATTACAGTTCTAGCGATAATAACTGCATTATGTGGGTAATAATGCATGTTATATCGATAATATCGGCAGTAATAAGTATAATTATTACAGCTCCAGCGATAAGAACTGCATTATATGGGTAATAATGGATGTTATATTGATAATATCGGAAGCAATAAGTATAATTATTACAGTTCTAGCGATAATAACTGCATTATGTGGGTAATAATGCATGTTATATTGATAATATCAGGGGTAATAAGTATAATTATTACAGTTCTATCGATAATAACTGCATAATATGGGTAATAATGCATGTTACATTGATGATAATAAAAGTAATACGTATATTTATTATAGTTCTAGCGATAATAACTGCATAAAATGGGTAATAATGCATGTTATATTGATAACAATATAAGTAATAAGTATAATTATTACAGTTCTAGCGATAATAACTGCATTATATGGGTAATAATGCACGTTATATTGCTAATAATATAAGTAATAAGTATAATTATTACAGTTCTAGCGATAATAACTGCATTATATGGGTAATAATGCATGTTATATTGATAATAATATAAGTAATAAGTATAATTATTACAGTTCTAGCGATAATAACTGCATAATATGGGTAATAATGCACGTTATATTGCTAATAATATAAGTAATAAGTATAATTGTTACAGTTCTAGCGATAATAACTGCATTATATGGGTAATAATGCATGTTACATTGATAATATCGGGAGTAATAAGTATAATTATTACAGTTCTAGAGGTAATAACTGCATTATATGTGTAATAATGCATGTTATATTGATAATATCGGGAGTAATAAGTATAATTATTATAGTTCTAGCGATAATAACTTCATAATATGGGTAATAATGCATGTTATAATGATGATAATAAAAGTACTAAGTATATTTATTATAGTTCTAGCGATTATAACTGCATAATATGCGTAATAATGCATGTTATATTGATAATAATATAAGTAATGAGTATAATTATTACAGCTCTAGCGATAATAACTGCATTATATGGGTAATAATGTATGTTATATTGGTAATATTGGGAATAATAAGTATAATTATTATAGTTCTAGCAATAATAAAAGTAAAATATGGCTTATAGTGCATGTTATACTGATAATAATAAAAGTAATAAGTATATTTATTATACTTCTGTCGATAATAACTGCATTATATGGGTAATAATGCATGTTATATTGATAATAATATAAGTAATAAGTATAATTATTATAGTTCTATCGATAATAACTTCATAATATGGGTAATAATGCATGTTATATTGATGATAATAAAAGTACTAAGTACATTTATTACAGTTCTAGCGATTATAACTGCATAGCATTGCATAGCAATAATGCATGTTATATTGATAATAATATAAGTAATAAGTATAATTATTACAGCTCTAGCGATAATAACTGTATTATATGGGTAATAATGCATGTTATATTGGTAATATTGGGAATAATAAGTATAATTATTATAGTTCTAGCGATAATAATAGGAAAATATGACTAATAGTGTATGTTATATTGATAATAATAAAAGTACTAAGTATATTTATTACAGTTCTATCGATTATAACTGCATAATATGCGTAATAATGCATGTTATATTGATAATAATATAAGTAATAAGTATAATTATTACAGCTCTTGCGATAATAACTGCATTATATGGGTAATAATGTATGTTATATTGGTAATATTGGGAATAATAAGTATAATTATTGTAGTTCTAGCAATAATAAAAGTAAAATATGGCTAATAGTGCATGTTATACTGATAATAATAAAAGTAATAAGTATATTTATTATACTTCTTTCGATAATAACTGCATTATATGGGTAATAATGCATGTTATATTGATAATAATATAAGTAATAAGTATAATTACTACAGTTCTAGCGATAATAACTGCATTATATGCGTAATAATGCGTGTTATATTGATAATATCGGGAGTAATAAGTATAATTATTACAGTTCCAGCGATAATAACTGCATTATATGGGTAATAATGGATGTTATATTGATAATATCGGGAGTAATAAGTATATTTATTATAGTTCTATCAATAATAACTGCATAATATGCGTAATAATGCATGTTATATTGATAATAATATAAGTAATAGGTATAAATATTACAGTTCGAGCGATAATAACTGCATTATATGGCTAATAATGCATGTTATATTGATAATATCTGGAGTAATTAGTATAATTATTATAGTCCTAGCGATAATAAAGTAAAATATGGCTAACAGTGCCTGTTATATTGATAATAATAAAAGTAATAAGTATATTTATTATACTTCTGTCGATAATAACTGCTTTATATGGGTAATAATGCATGTTATATTGATAATAATATAAGTAATAAGTATAATTATTACAGTTCTAGCAATAATAACTGCATAATATGGGTAATAATGCACGTTATATTGATAATAATATAAGTAATACGTATATTTATTATAGTTCTATCGATAATAACTGCATAATATGGGTAATAATGCATGTTATATTGATGATAATAAAAGTAATACGTATATTTTTATAGTTCTAGCGATAATAACTCCATAATATGGGTAATAATGCACGTTATATTGATAATAATATAAGTAATAAGTATAATTATTACAGTTCTAGCGATAATAACTGCATTATATGGGTAATAATGCATGTTATATTGCTAATAATATAAGTAATAAGTATAATTATTACAGTTCTAGCGATAATAACTGCATTATATGGGTAATAATGCATGTTATATTGATAATATCGGGAGTAATAAGTATAATTATTACAGTTCTAGCGATAATAACTGCGTTATATGGGTAATAATGGATGTTATATTGATAATATCGGGAGTAATAAGTATAATTATTACAGTTCTAGCAATAATAACTGCATAATATGGGTAATAATGCACGTTATATTGCTGATAATATAAGTAATTAGTATAATTATTACAGTTCTAGCGATAATAACTGCATTATATGCGTAATAATGCATGTTATATTGATAATATCGGGAGTAATAAGTATAATTATTATTGTTCTAGCGATAATACTAGTAAAATATGGCTAAGAGTGCCTGTTATATTGATAATAATAAAAGCAATAAGTATATTTATTATACTTCGGTCGATAATAACTGCATTATATGGGTAATAATGCATGTTATATTGATAATAATATAAGTAATAAGTATAATTATTACAGCTCCAGCGATAAGAACTGCATTATATGGGTAATAATGGATGTTATATTGATAATATCTTGAGTAATAAGTATAATTATTACAGTCCTAGCGATAATACTAGTAAAATATGGCTAAGAGTGCCTGTTATATTGATAATAATAAAAGTAATAAGTATATTTATTATACTTCTGTCGATATAACTGCATTATATGGGTAATAATGCATGTTATATTGATAATAATATAAGTAATAAGTATAATTACTACAGTTCTAGCGATAATAACTCCATTATATGGGTAATAATGCATGTTATAATGGCAATAATATAAGTAATAAGTATAATTATTACAGTTCTATCGATAATAACTGCATAATATGGGTAATAATGCATGTTATATTGATGATAATAAAAGTAATACGTATATTTATTATAGTTCTAGCGATAATAACTCCATAATGTGGGTAATAATGCACGTTATATTGATAATAATATAAGTAATAAGTATAATTATTACAGTTCTAGCGATAATAACTGCATTATATGGGTAATAATGCATGTTATATTGCTAATAATATAAGTAATAAGTATAATTATTACAGTTCTAGCAATAATAACTGCATAATATGGGTAATAATGCACGTTATATTGATAATAATATAAGTAATAAGTATAATTATTACAGTTCTAGCGATAATAACTGCATTATATGCGTAATAATGCATGTTATATTGATAATATCGGGAGTAATAAGTATAATTATTACAGCTCCAGCGATAAGAACTGCATTATATGGGTAATAATGGATGTTATATTGATAATATCTTGAGTAATAAGTATAATTATTACAGTCCTAGCGATAATACTAGTAAAATATGGCTAAGAGTGCCTGTTATATTGATAATAATAAAAGTAATAAGTATATTTATTATACTTCTGTCGATATAACTGCATTATATGGGTAATAATGCATGTTATATTGATAATAATATAAGTAATAAGTATAATTACTACAGTTCTAGCGATAATAACTCCATTATATGGGTAATAATGCATGTTATAATGGCAATAATATAAGTAATAAGTATAATTATTACAGTTCTATCGATAATAACTGCATAATATGGGTAATAATGCATGTTATATTGATGATAATAAAAGTAATACGTATATTTATTATAGTTCTAGCGATAATAACTCCATAATATGGGTAATAATGCACGTTATATTGATAATAATATAAGTAATAAGTATAATTATTACAGTTCTAGCGATAATAACTGCATTATATGGGTAATAATGCATGTTATATTGCTAATAATATAAGTAATAAGTATAATTATTACAGTTCTAGCGATAATAACTGCATTATATGGGTAATAATGCATGTTATATTGATAATATCGGGAGTAATAAGTATAATTATTACAGTTCTAGCGATAATAACTGCATTATATGGGTAATAATGGATGTTATATTGATAATATCGGGAGTAATAAGTATAATTATTACAGTTCTAGCAATAATAACTGCATAATATGGGTAATAATGCACGTTATATTGCTAATAATATAAGTAATTAGTATAATTATTACAGTTCTAGCGATAATAACTGCATTATATGCGTAATAATGCATGTTATATTGATAATATCGGGAGTAATAAGTATAATTATTACAGTTCTAGCGATAATAACTGCATAATATGGGTAATACTGCACGTTATATTGATAATAATATAAGTAATAAGTATAATTATTACAGTTCTAGCGATAATAACTGCATAATATGGGTAATAATGCACGTTATATTGCTAATAATATAAGTAATAAGTATCATTGTTACAGTTCTAGCGATAATAACTGCATTATATGGGTAATAATGCATGTTATATTGATAATATCGGGAGTAATAGGTATAATTATTATAGTTCTAGCGATAATAATAGTAAAATATGGCTAATAGTTCATGTTATATTGATAATAATAAAACCAAATAAGTATATTTATTATAGTTCTAGCTATAATAACTGCATAATATGGGTAATAATGCATGTTATATTGATAATAATATAAGTAATAAGTATAATTATTACAGTTCTAGCGATAATAACTGCATTATGTGGGTAATAATGCATGTTATATCGATAATATCGGCAGTAATAAGTATAATTATTACAGCTCCAGCGATAAGAACTGCATTATATGGGTAATAATGGATGTTATATTGATAATATCGGAAGCAATAAGTATAATTATTACAGTTCTAGCGATAATAACTGCATTATGTGGGTAATAATGCATGTTATATTGATAATATCAGGGGTAATAAGTATAATTATTACAGTTCTATCGATAATAACTGCATAATATGGGTAATAATGCATGTTACATTGATGATAATAAAAGTAATACGTATATTTATTATAGTTCTAGCGATAATAACTGCATAAAATGGGTAATAATGCATGTTATATTGATAACAATATAAGTAATAAGTATAATTATTACAGTTCTAGCGATAATAACTGCATTATATGGGTAATAATGCACGTTATATTGCTAATAATATAAGTAATAAGTATAATTGTTACAGTTCTAGCGATAATAACTGCATTATATGGGTAATAATGCATGTTATATTGCTAATAATATAAGTAATAAGTATGATTATTACAGTTCTAGCGATAATAACTGCATTATATGGGTAATAATGCATGTTACATTGATAATATCGGGAGTAATAAGTATAATTATTACAGTTCTAGAGGTAATAACTGCATTATATGCGTAATAATGCATGTTATATTGATAATATCGGGAGTAATAAGTATAATTATTATAGTTCTAGCGATAATAACTTCATAATATGGGTAATAATGCATGTTATAATGATGATAATAAAAGTACTAAGTATATTTATTATAGTTCTAGCGATTATAACTGCATAATATGCGTAATAATGCATGTTATATTGATAATAATATAAGTAATAAGTATAATTATTACAGCTCTAGCGATAATAACTGCATTATATGGGTAATAATGTATGTTATATTGGTAATATTGGGAATAATAAGTATAATTATTATAGTTCTAGCAATAATAAAAGTAAAATATGGCTAATAGTGCATGTTATACTGATAATAATAAAAGTAATAAGTATATTTATTATACTTCTGTCGATAATAACTGCATTATATGGGTAATAATGCATGTTATATTGATAATAATATAAGTAATAAGTATAATTATCATAGTTCTATCGATAATAACTTCATAATATGGGTAATAATGCATGTTATATTGATGATAATAAAAGTACTAAGTATATTTATTACAGTTCTAGCGATTATAACTGCATAGCATTGCATAGCAATAATGCATGTTATATTGATAATAATATAAGTAATAAGTATAATTATTACAGCTCTAGCGATAATAACTGTATTATATGGGTAATAATGCATGTTATATTGGTAATATTGGGAATAATAAGTATAATTATTATAGTTCTAGCGATAATAATAGGAAAATATGACTAATAGTGTATGTTATATTGATAATAATAAAAGTACTAAGTATATTTATTACAGTTCTATCGATTATAACTGCATAATATGCGTAATAATGCATGTTATATTGATAATAATATAAGTAATAAGTATAATTATTACAGCTCTTGCGATAATAACTGCATTATATGGGTAATAATGTATGTTATATTGGTAATATTGGGAATAATAAGTATAATTATTGTAGTTCTAGCAATAATAAAAGTAAAATATGGCTAATAGTGCATGTTATACTGATAATAATAAAAGTAATAAGTATATTTATTATACTTCTGTCGATAATAACTGCATTATATGGGTAATAATGCATGTTATATTGATAATAATATAAGTAATAAGTATAATTACTACAGTTCTAGCGATAATAACTGCATTATATGCGTAATAATGCATGTTATATTGATAATATCGGGAGTAATACGTATAATTATTACAGTTCCAGCGATAATAACTGCATTATATGGGTAATAATGGATGTTATATTGATAATATCGGGAGTAATAAGTATATTTATTATAGTTCTATCAATAATAACTGCATAATATGCGTAATAATGCATGTTATATTGATAATAATATAAGTAATAGGTATAAATATTACAGTTCGAGCGATAATAACTGCATTATATGGCTAATAATGCATGTTATATTGATAATATCTGGAGTAATTAGTATAATTATTATAGTCCTAGCGGTAATAAAGTAAAATATGGCTAAGAGTGCCTGTTATATTGATAATAATAAAAGTAATAAGTATATTTATTATACTTCGGTCGATAATAACTGCTTTATATGGGTAATAATGCATGTTATATTGATAATAATATAAGTAATAAGTATAATTATTACAGTTCTAGCGATAATAACTCCATAATTTGGGTAGTAATGCACGTTATATTGATAATAATATAAGTAATAGGTATAAATATTACAGTTCTAGCGATAATAACTGCATTATATGGGTAATAATGCATGTTACATTGATAATATCGGGAGTAATTAGTATAATTATTATAGTTCTAGCGATAATAAAAGTAAAATATGGCTAATACTGCATGTTATACTGATAATAATAAAAGTAATAAGTATATTTATTATACTTCTGTCGATAATAACTGCATTCTATGTGTAATAATGCATGTTATATTGATAATATCGGGAGTAATAAGTATAATTATTATAGTTCTAGCGAGAATAATAGTAAAATATGGCTAATAGTGCATGTTATATTGATAATAATAAAAGTAATAAGTATATTTATTATAGTTCTATCGATAATAACTTCATAACATGGGTAATAATGCATGTTATATTGATGATAATAAAAGTACTAAGTATATTTATTACAGTTCTAGCGATTATAACTGCATAGCATTGCATAGCAATAATGCATGTTATATTGATAATAATATAAGTAATAAGTATAATTATTACAGCTCCAGCGATAATAACTGCATTATATGGGTAATAATGCATGTTATATTGGTAATATTGGGAATAATAAGTATAATTATTATAGTTCTAGCGATAATAATAGGAAAATATGACTAATAGGGCATGTTATATTGATAATAATAAAAGTACTAAGTATATTTATTACAGTTCTATCGATTATAACTGCATAATATGGGTAATAATGCATGTTATATTGACGATAATAAAAGTAATACGTATATTTATTATAGTTCTATCGATAATAACTGCATAATATGGGTAATAATGCATGTTATATTGATGATAATAAAGGTAATACGTATATTTATTATAGTTCTAGCGATAATAACTCCATAATATGGGTAATAATGCACGTTATATTGATAATAATATAAGTAATAAGTATAATTATTACAGTTCTAGCGATAATAACTGCATTATATGGGTAATAATGCATGTTATATTGCTAATAATATAAGTAATAAGTATAATTATTACAGTTCTAGCGATAATAACTGCATTATATGGGTAATAATGCATGTTATATTGATAATATCGGGAGTAATAAGTATAATTATTACAGTTCTAGCGATAATAACTGCGTTATATGGGTAATAATGGATTTTATATTGATAATATCGGGAGTAATAAGTATAATTATTACAGTTCTAGCAATAATAACTGCATAATATGGGTAATAATGCACGTTATGTTGCTGATAATATAAGTAATTAGTATAATTATTACAGTTCTAGCGATAATAACTGCATTATATGCGTAATAATGCATGTTATATTGATAATATCGGGAGTAATAAGTATAATTATTACAGTCCTAGCGATAATACTAGTAAAATATGGCTAAGAGTGCCTGTTATATTGATAATAATAACAGTAATAAGTATAATTATTATACTTCTGTCGGTAATATCTGCATTATATGGGTAATAATGCATGGTATATTGATAATAACATAAGTAATAAGTATAATTATTACAGTTCTAGCGATAATAACTGCATAATATGGGTAATAATGCACGTTATATTGCTAATAATATAAGCAATAAGTATCATTGTTACAGTTCTAGCGATAATAACTGCATTATATGGGTAATAATGCATGTTATATTGATAATATCGGGAGTAATAAGTATAATTATTATTGTTCTAGCGATAATACTAGTAAAATATGGCTAAGAGTGCCTGTTATATTGATAATAATAAAAGTAATAAGTATATTTATTATACTTCTGTCGATAGTAACTGCATTATATGGGTAATAGTGCATGTTATATTGATAATAGTATAAGTAATAAGTATAATTATTACAGTTCTAGCGATAATAACTGCATAATATAGGTAACAATGCACGTTATATTGCTAATAATATAAGTACTAAGTATAATTATTACAGTTCTAGCGATAATAACTGCATTATATGGGTAATAATGCATGTTATATTGATAATAATAAAAGTAATAAGTATATTTATTATACTTCGGTCGATAATAACTGCATTATATGGGTAATAATGCATGTTATATTGATAATAATATAAGTAATAAGTATAATTATTACAGTTCTAGCGATAATAACTGCATTATATGCGTAATAATGCATGTTATATTGATAATATCGGGAGTAATAAGTATAATTATTACAGCTCCAGCGATAAGAACTGCATTATATGGGTAATAATGGATGTTATATTGATAATATCTTGAGTAATAAGTATAATTATTACAGTCCTAGCGATAATACTAGTAAAATATGGCTAAGAGTGCCTGTTATATTGATAATAATAAAAGTAATAAGTATATTTATTATACTTCTGTCGATATAACTGCATTATATGGGTAATAATGCATGTTATATTGATGATAATAAAAGTAATACGTATATTTATTATAGTTCTAGCGATAATAACTCCATAATGTGGGTAATAATGCACGTTATATTGATAATAATATAAGTAATAAGTATAATTATTACAGTTCTAGCGATAATAACTGCATTATATGGGTAATAATGCATGTTATATTGCTAATAATATAAGTAACAAGTATAATTATTACAGTTCTAGCAATAATAACTGCATAATATGGGTAATAATGCACGTTATATTGATAATAATATAAGTAATAAGTATAATTATTACAGTTCTAGCGATAATAACTGCATTATATGCGTAATAATGCATGTTATATTGATAATATCGGGAGTAATAAGTATAATTATTACAGCTCCAGCGATAAGAACTGCATTATATGGGTAATAATGGATGTTATATTGATAATATCTTGAGTAATAAGTATAATTATTACAGTCCTAGCGATAATACTAGTAAAATATGGCTAAGAGTGCCTGTTATATTGATAATAATAAAAGTAATAAGTATATTTATTATACTTCTGTCGATATAACTGCATTATATGGGTAATAATGCATGTTATATTGATAATAATATAAGTAATAAGTATAATTACTACAGTTCTAGCGATAATAACTCCATTATATGGGTAATAATGCATGTTATAATGGCAACAATATAAGTAATAAGTATAATTATTACAGTTCTATCGATAATAACTGCATAATATGGGTAATAATGCATGTTATATTGATGATAATAAAAGTAATACGTATATTTATTATAGTTCTAGCGATAATAACTCCATAATATGGGTAATAATGCACGTTATATTGATAATAATATAAGTAATAAGTATAATTATTACAGTTCTAGCGATAATAACTGCATTATATGGGTAATAATGCATGTTATATTGCTAATAATATAAGTAATAAGTATAATTATTACAGTTCTAGCGATAATAACTGCATTATATGGGTAATAATGCATGTTATATTGATAATATCGGGAGTAATAAGTATAATTATTACAGTTCTAGCGATAATAACTGCATTATATGGGTAATAATGGATGTTATATTGATAATATCGGGAGTAATAAGTATAATTATTACAGTTCTAGCAATAATAACTGCATAATATGGGTAATAATGCACGTTATATTGCTAATAATATAAGTAATTAGTATAATTATTACAGTTCTAGCGATAATAACTGCATTATATGCGTAATAATGCATGTTATATTGATAATATCGGGAGTAATAAGTATAATTATTACAGTCCTAGCGATAATACTAGTAAAATATGGCTAAGAGTGCCTGTTATATTGATTATAATAAAAGTAATAAGTATATTTATTATACTTCTGTCGGTAATAACTGCATTATATGGGTAATAATGCATGGTATATTGATAATAACATAAGTAATAAGTATAATTATTACAGTTCTAGCGATAATAACTGCATAATATGGGTAATACTGCACGTTATATTGATAATAATATAAGTAATAAGTATAATTATTACAGTTCTAGCGATAATAACTGCATAATATGGGTAATAATGCACGTTATATTGCTAATAATATAAGTAATAAGTATCATTGTTACAGTTCTAGCGATAATAACTGCATTATATGGGTAATAATGCATGTTATATTGATAATATCGGGAGTAATAGGTATAATTATTATAGTTCTAGCGATAATAATAGTAAAATATGGCTAATAGTTCATGTTATATTGATAATAATAAAACCAAATAAGTATATTTATTATAGTTCTAGCTATAATAACTGCATAATATGGGTAATAATGCATGTTATATTGATAATAATATAAGTAATAAGTATAATTATTACAGTTCTAGCGATAATAACTGCATTATGTGGGTAATAATGCATGTTATATCGATAATATCGGCAGTAATAAGTATAATTATTACAGCTCCAGCAATAAGAACTGCATTATATGGGTAATAATGGATGTTATATTGATAATATCGGAAGCAATAAGTATAATTATTACAGTTCTAGCGATAATAACTGCATTATGTGGGTAATAATGCATGTTATATTGATAATATCAGGGGTAATAAGTATAATTATTACAGTTCTATCGATAATAACTGCATAATATGGGTAATAATGCATGTTACATTGATGATAATAAAAGTAATACGTATATTTATTATAGTTCTAGCGATAATAACTGCATAAAATGGGTAATAATGCATGTTATATTGATAACAATATAAGTAATAAGTATAATTATTACAGTTCTAGCGATAATAACTGCATTATATGGGTAATAATGCACGTTATATTGCTAATAATATAAGTAATAAGTATAATTGTTACAGTTCTAGCGATAATAACTGCATTATATGGGTAATAATGCATGTTATAATGATGATAATAAAAGTACTAAGTATAATTATTACAGTTCTAGCGATAATAACTGCATTATATGGGTAATAATGCATGTTATATTGCTAATAATATAAGTAATAAGTATAATTATTACAGTTCTAGCGATAATAACTGCATTATATGGGTAATAATGCATGTTACATTGATAATATCGGGAGTAATAAGTATAATTATTACAGTTCTAGAGGTAATAACTGCATTATATGCGTAATAATGCATGTTGTATTGATAATATCGGGAGTAATAAGTATAATTATTATAGTTCTAGCGATAATAACTTCATAATATGGGTAATAATGCATGTTATAATGATGATAATAAAAGTACTAAGTATATTTATTATAGTTCTACCGATTATAACTGCATAATATGCGTAATAATGCATGTTATATTGATAATAATATAAGTAATAGGTATAATTATTACAGCTCTAGCGATAATAACTGCATTATATGGGTAATAATGTATGTTATATTGGTAATATTGGGAATAATAAGTATAATTATTATAGTTCTAGCAATAATAAAAGTAAAATATGGCTAATAGTGCATGTTATACTGATAATAATAAAAGTAATAAGTATATTTATTATACTTCTGTCGATAATAACTGCATTATATGGGTAATAATGCATGTTATATTGATAATAATATAAGTAATAAGTATAATTATTATAGTTCTATCGATAATAACTTCATAATATGGGTAATAATGCATGTTATATTGATGATAATAAAAGTACTAAGTATATTTATTACAGTTCTAGCGATTATAACTGCATAGCATTGCATAGCAATAATGCATGTTATATTGATAATAATATAAGTAATAAGTATAATTATTACAGCTCTAGCGATAATAACTGTATTATATGGGTAATAATGCATGTTATATTGGTAATATTGGGAATAATAAGTATAATTATTATAGTTCTAGCGATAATAATAGGAAAATATGACTAATAGTGTATGTTATATTGATAATAATAAAAGTACTAAGTATATTTATTACAGTTCTATCGATTATAACTGCATAATATGCGTAATAATGCATGTTATATTGATAATAATATAAGTAATAAGTATAATTATTACAGCTCTTGCGATAATAACTGCATTATATGGGTAATAATGTATGTTATATTGGTAATATTGGGAATAATAAGTATAATTATTGTAGTTCTAGCAATAATAAAAGTAAAATATGGCTAATAGTGCATGTTATACTGATAATAATAAAAGTAATAAGTATATTTATTATACTTCTGTCGATAATAACTGCATTATATGGGTAATAATGCATGTTATATTGATAATAATATAAGTAATAAGTATAATTACTACAGTTCTAGCGATAATAACTGCATTATATGCGTAATAATGCATGTTATATTGATAATATCGGGAGTAATAAGTATAATTATTACAGTTCCAGCGATAATAACTGCATTATATGGGTAATAATGGATGTTATATTGATAATATCGGGAGTAGTAAGTATATTTATTATAGTTCTATCAATAATAACTGCATAATATGCGTAATAATGCATGTTATATTGATAATAATATAAGTAATAGGTATAAATATTACAGTTCGAGCGATAATAACTGCATTATATGGCTAATAATGCATGTTATATTGATAATATCTGGAGTAATTAGTATAATTATTATAGTCCTAGCGGTAATAAAGTAAAATATGGCTAAGAGTGCCTGTTATATTGATAATAATAAAAGTAATAAGTATATTTATTATACTTCTGTCGATAATAACTGCATTCTATGTGTAATAATGCATGTTATATTGATAATATCGGGAGTAATAAGTATAATTATTATAGTTCTAGCGAGAATAATAGTAAAATATGGCTAATAGTGCATGTTATATTGATAATAATAAAAGTAATAAGTATATTTATTATAGTTCTATCGATAATAACTTCATAACATGGGTAATAATGCATGTTATATTGATGATAATAAAAGTACTAAGTATATTTATTACAGTTCTAGCGATTATAACTGCATAGCATTGCATAGCAATAATGCATGTTATATTGGTAATATTGGGAATAATAAGTATAATTATTATAGTTCTAGCGATAATAATAGGAAAATATGACTAATAGGGCATGTTATATTGATAATAATAAAAGTACTAAGTATATTTATTACAGTTCTATCGATTATAACTGCATAATATGGGTAATAATGCATGTTATATTGACGATAATAAAAGTAATACGTATATTTATTATAGTTCTATCGATAATAACTGCATAATATGGGTAATAATGCATGTTATATTGATGATAATAAAAGTAATACGTATATTTATTATAGTTCTAGCGATAATAACTCCATAATATGGGTAATAATGCACGTTATATTGATAATAATATAAGTAATAAGTATAATTATTACAGTTCTAGCGATAATAACTGCATTATATGGGTAATAATGCATGTTATATTGCTAATAATATAAGTAATAAGTATAATTATTACAGTTCTAGCGATAATAACTGCATTATATGGGTAATAATGCATGTTATATTGATAATATCGGGAGTAATAAGTATAATTATTACAGTTCTAGCGATAATAACTGCGTTATATGGGTAATAATGGATTTTATATTGATAATATCGGGAGTAATAAGTATAACTATTACAGTTCTAGCAATAATAACTGCATAATATGGGTAATAATGCACGTTATATTGCTGATAATATAAGTAATTAGTATAATTATTACAGTTCTAGCGATAATAACTGCATTATATGCGTAATAATGCATGTTATATTGATAATATCGGGAGTAATAAGTATAATTATTACAGTCCTAGCGATAATACTAGTAAAATATGGCTAAGAGTGCCTGTTATATTGATAATAATAACAGTAATAAGTATAATTATTATACTTCTGTCGGTAATATCTGCATTATATGGGTAATAATGCATGGTATATTGATAATAACATAAGTAATAAGTATAATTATTACAGTTCTAGCGATAATAACTGCATAATATGGGTAATAATGCACGTTATATTGCTAATAATATAAGCAATAAGTATCATTGTTACAGTTCTAGCGATAATAACTGCATTATATGGGTAATAATGCATGTTATATTGATAATATCGGGAGTAATAAGTATAATTATTATTGTTCTAGCGATAATACTAGTAAAATATGGCTAAGAGTGCCTGTTATATTGATAATAATAAAAGTAATAAGTATATTTATTATACTTCTGTCGATAGTAACTGCATTATATGGGTAATAGTGCATGTTATATTGATAATAGTATAAGTAATAAGTATAATTATTACAGTTCTAGCGATAATAACTGCATAATATAGGTAACAATGCACGTTATATTGCTAATAATATAAGTACTAAGTATAATTATTACAGTTCTAGCGATAATAACTGCATTATATGGGTAATAATGCATGTTATATTGATAATAATAAAAGTAATAAGTATATTTATTATACTTCGGTCGATAATAACTGCATTATATGGGTAATAATGCATGTTATATTGATAATAATATAAGTAATAAGTATAATTATTACAGTTCTAGCGATAATAACTGCATTATATGCGTAATAATGCATGTTATATTGATAATATCGGGAGTAATAAGTATAATTATTACAGCTCCAGCGATAAGAACTGCATTATATGGGTAATAATGGATGTTATATTGATAATATCTTGAGTAATAAGTATAATTATTACAGTCCTAGCGATAATACTAGTAAAATATGGCTAAGAGTGCCTGTTATATTGATAATAATAAAAGTAATAAGTATATTTATTATACTTCTGTCGATATAACTGCATTATATGGGTAATAATGCATGTTATATTGATGATAATAAAAGTAATACGTATATTTATTATAGTTCTAGCGATAATAACTCCATAATGTGGGTAATAATGCACGTTATATTGATAATAATATAAGTAATAAGTATAATTATTACAGTTCTAGCGATAATAACTGCATTATATGGGTAATAATGCATGTTATATTGCTAATAATATAAGTAATAAGTATAATTATTACAGTTCTAGCAATAATAACTGCATAATATGGGTAATAATGCACGTTATATTGATAATAATATAAGTAATAAGTATAATTATTACAGTTCTAGCGATAATAACTGCATTATATGCGTAATAATGCATGTTATATTGATAATATCGGGAGTAATAAGTATAATTATTACAGCTCCAGCGATAAGAACTGCATTATATGGGTAATAATGGATGTTATATTGATAATATCTTGAGTAATAAGTATAATTATTACAGTCCTAGCGATAATACTAGTAAAATATGGCTAAGAGTGCCTGTTATATTGATAATAATAAAAGTAATAAGTATATTTATTATACTTCTGTCGATATAACTGCATTATATGGGTAATAATGCATGTTATATTGATAATAATATAAGTAATAAGTATAATTACTACAGTTCTAGCGATAATAACTCCATTATATGGGTAATAATGCATGTTATAATGGCAATAATATAAGTAATAAGTATAATTATTACAGTTCTATCGATAATAACTGCATAATATGGGTAATAATGCATGTTATATTGATGATAATAAAAGTAATACGTATATTTATTATAGTTCTAGCGATAATAACTCCATAATATGGGTAATAATGCACGTTATATTGATAATAATATAAGTAATAAGTATAATTATTACAGTTCTAGCGATAATAACTGCATTATATGGGTAATAATGCATGTTATATTGCTAATAATATAAGTAATAAGTATAATTATTACAGTTCTAGCGATAATAACTGCATTATATGGGTAATAATGCATGTTATATTGATAATATCGGGAGTAATAAGTATAATTATTACAGTTCTAGCGATAATAACTGCATTATATGGGTAATAATGGATGTTATATTGATAATATCGGGAGTAATAAGTATAATTATTACAGTTCTAGCAATAATAACTGCATAATATGGGTAATAATGCACGTTATATTGCTAATAATATAAGTAATTAGTATAATTATTACAGTTCTAGCGATAATAACTGCATTATATGCGTAATAATGCATGTTATATTGATAATATCGGGAGTAATAAGTATAATTATTACAGTTCTAGCGATAATAACTGCATAATATGGGTAATACTGCACGTTATATTGATAATAATATAAGTAATAAGTATAATTATTACAGTTCTAGCGATAATAACTGCATAATATGGGTAATAATGCACGTTATATTGCTAATAATATAAGTAATAAGTATCATTGTTACAGTTCTAGCGATAATAACTGCATTATATGGGTAATAATGCATGTTATATTGATAATATCGGGAGTAATAGGTATAATTATTATAGTTCTAGCGATAATAATAGTAAAATATGGCTAATAGTTCATGTTATATTGATAATAATAAAACCAAATAAGTATATTTATTATAGTTCTAGCTATAATAACTGCATAATATGGGTAATAATGCATGTTATATTGATAATAATATAAGTAATAAGTATAATTATTACAGTTCTAGCGATAATAACTGCATTATGTGGGTAATAATGCATGTTATATCGATAATATCGGCAGTAATAAGTATAATTATTACAGCTCCAGCGATAAGAACTGCATTATATGGGTAATAATGGATGTTATATTGATAATATCGGAAGCAATAAGTATAATTATTACAGTTCTAGCGATAATAACTGCATTATGTGGGTAATAATGCATGTTATATTGATAATATCAGGGGTAATAAGTATAATTATTACAGTTCTATCGATAATAACTGCATAATATGGGTAATAATGCATGTTACATTGATGATAATAAAAGTAATACGTATATTTATTATAGTTCTAGCGATAATAACTGCATAAAATGGGTAATAATGCATGTTATATTGATAACAATATAAGTAATAAGTATAATTATTACAGTTCTAGCGATAATAACTGCATTATATGGGTAATAATGCACGTTATATTGCTAATAATATAAGTAATAAGTATAATTGTTACAGTTCTAGCGATAATAACTGCATTATATGGGTAATAATGCATGTTATATTGCTAATAATATAAGTAATAAGTATAATTATTACAGTTCTAGCGATAATAACTGCATTATATGGGTAATAATGCATGTTACATTGATAATATCGGGAGTAATAAGTATAATTATTACAGTTCTAGAGGTAATAACTGCATTATATGCGTAATAATGCATGTTATATTGATAATATCGGGAGTAATAAGTATAATTATTATAGTTCTAGCGATAATAACTTCATAATATGGGTAATAATGCATGTTATAATGATGATAATAAAAGTACTAAGTATATTTATTATAGTTCTAGCGATTATAACTGCATAATATGCGTAATAATGCATGTTATATTGATAATAATATAAGTAATAAGTATAATTATTACAGCTCTAGCGATAATAACTGCATTATATGGGTAATAATGTATGTTATATTGGTAATATTGGGAATAATAAGTATAATTATTATAGTTCTAGCAATAATAAAAGTAAAATATGGCTAATAGTGCATGTTATACTGATAATAATAAAAGTAATAAGTATATTTATTATACTTCTGTCGATAATAACTGCATTATATGGGTAATAATGCATGTTATATTGATAATAATATAAGTAATAAGTATAATTATCATAGTTCTATCGATAATAACTTCATAATATGGGTAATAATGCATGTTATATTGATGATAATAAAAGTACTAAGTATATTTATTACAGTTCTAGCGATTATAACTGCATAGCATTGCATAGCAATAATGCATGTTATATTGATAATAATATAAGTAATAAGTATAATTATTACAGCTCTAGCGATAATAACTGTATTATATGGGTAATAATGCATGTTATATTGGTAATATTGGGAATAATAAGTATAATTATTATAGTTCTAGCGATAATAATAGGAAAATATGACTAATAGTGTATGTTATATTGATAATAATAAAAGTACTAAGTATATTTATTACAGTTCTATCGATTATAACTGCATAATATGCGTAATAATGCATGTTATATTGATAATAATATAAGTAATAAGTATAATTATTACAGCTCTTGCGATAATAACTGCATTATATGGGTAATAATGTATGTTATATTGGTAATATTGGGAATAATAAGTATAATTATTGTAGTTCTAGCAATAATAAAAGTAAAATATGGCTAATAGTGCATGTTATACTGATAATAATAAAAGTAATAAGTATATTTATTATACTTCTGTCGATAATAACTGCATTATATGGGTAATAATGCATGTTATATTGATAATAATATAAGTAATAAGTATAATTACTACAGTTCTAGCGATAATAACTGCATTATATGCGTAATAATGCATGTTATATTGATAATATCGGGAGTAATAAGTATAATTATTACAGTTCCAGCGATAATAACTGCATTATATGGGTAATAATGGATGTTATATTGATAATATCGGGAGTAATAAGTATATTTATTATAGTTCTATCAATAATAACTGCATAATATGCGTAATAATGCATGTTATATTGATAATAATATAAGTAATAGGTATAAATATTACAGTTCGAGCGATAATAACTGCATTATATGGCTAATAATGCATGTTATATTGATAATATCTGGAGTAATTAGTATAATTATTATAGTCCTAGCGGTAATAAAGTAAAATATGGCTAAGAGTGCCTGTTATATTGATAATAATAAAAGTAATAAGTATATTTATTATACTTCGGTCGATAATAACTGCTTTATATGGGTAATAATGCATGTTATATTGATAATAATATAAGTAATAAGTATAATTATTACAGTTCTAGCGATAATAACTCCATAATTTGGGTAGTAATGCACGTTATATTGATAATAATATAAGTAATAGGTATAAATATTACAGTTCTAGCGATAATAACTGCATTATATGGGTAATAATGCATGTTACATTGATAATATCGGGAGTAATTAGTATAATTATTATAGTTCTAGCGATAATAAAAGTAAAATATGGCTAATACTGCATGTTATACTGATAATAATAAAAGTAATAAGTATATTTATTATACTTCTGTCGATAATAACTGCATTCTATGTGTAATAATGCATGTTATATTGATAATATCGGGAGTAATAAGTATAATTATTATAGTTCTAGCGAGAATAATAGTAAAATATGGCTAATAGTGCATGTTATATTGATAATAATAAAAGTAATAAGTATATTTATTATAGTTCTATCGATAATAACTTCATAACATGGGTAATAATGCATGTTATATTGATGATAATAAAAGTACTAAGTATATTTATTACAGTTCTAGCGATTATAACTGCATAGCATTGCATAGCAATAATGCATGTTATATTGATAATAATATAAGTAATAAGTATAATTATTACAGCTCCAGCGATAATAACTGCATTATATGGGTAATAATGCATGTTATATTGGTAATATTGGGAATAATAAGTATAATTATTATAGTTCTAGCGATAATAATAGGAAAATATGACTAATAGGGCATGTTATATTGATAATAATAAAAGTACTAAGTATATTTATTACAGTTCTATCGATTATAACTGCATAATATGGGTAATAATGCATGTTATATTGACGATAATAAAAGTAATACGTATATTTATTATAGTTCTATCGATAATAACTGCATAATATGGGTAATAATGCATGTTATATTGATGATAATAAAAGTAATACGTATATTTATTATAGTTCTAGCGATAATAACTCCATAATATGGGTAATAATGCACGTTATATTGATAATAATATAAGTAATAAGTATAATTATTACAGTTCTAGCGATAATAACTGCATTATATGGGTAATAATGCATGTTATATTGCTAATAATATAAGTAATAAGTATAATTATTACAGTTCTAGCGATAATAACTGCATTATATGGGTAATAATGCATGTTATATTGATAATATCGGGAGTAATAAGTATAATTATTACAGTTCTAGCGATAATAACTGCGTTATATGGGTAATAATGGATTTTATATTGATAATATCGGGAGTAATAAGTATAATTATTACAGTTCTAGCAATAATAACTGCATAATATGGGTAATAATGCACGTTATATTGCTGATAATATAAGTAATTAGTATAATTATTACAGTTCTAGCGATAATAACTGCATTATATGCGTAATAATGCATGTTATATTGATAATATCGGGAGTAATAAGTATAATTATTACAGTCCTAGCGATAATACTAGTAAAATATGGCTAAGAGTGCCTGTTATATTGATAATAATAACAGTAATAAGTATAATTATTATACTTCTGTCGGTAATATCTGCATTATATGGGTAATAATGCATGGTATATTGATAATAACATAAGTAATAAGTATAATTATTACAGTTCTAGCGATAATAACTGCATAATATGGGTAATAATGCACGTTATATTGCTAATAATATAAGCAATAAGTATCATTGTTACAGTTCTAGCGATAATAACTGCATTATATGGGTAATAATGCATGTTATATTGATAATATCGGGAGTAATAAGTATAATTATTATTGTTCTAGCGATAATACTAGTAAAATATGGCTAAGAGTGCCTGTTATATTGATAATAATAAAAGTAATAAGTATATTTATTATATTTCTGTCGATAGTAACTGCATTATATGGGTAATAGTGCATGTTATATTGATAATAGTATAAGTAATAAGTATAATTATTACAGTTCTAGCGATAATAACTGCATAATATAGGTAACAATGCACGTTATATTGCTAATAATATAAGTACTAAGTATAATTATTACAGTTCTAGCGATAATAACTGCATTATATGGGTAATAATGCATGTTATATTGATAATAATAAAAGTAATAAGTATATTTATTATACTTCGGTCGATAATAACTGCATTATATGGGTAATAATGCATGTTATATTGATAATAATATAAGTAATAAGTATAATTATTACAGTTCTAGCGATAATAACTGCATTATATGCGTAATAATGCATGTTATATTGATAATATCGGGAGTAATAAGTATAATTATTACAGCTCCAGCGATAAGAACTGCATTATATGGGTAATAATGGATGTTATATTGATAATATCTTGAGTAATAAGTATAATTATTACAGTCCTAGCGATAATACTAGTAAAATATGGCTAAGAGTGCCTGTTATATTGATAATAATAAAAGTAATAAGTATATTTATTATACTTCTGTCGATATAACTGCATTATATGGGTAATAATGCATGTTATATTGATGATAATAAAAGTAATACGTATATTTATTATAGTTCTAGCGATAATAACTCCATAATGTGGGTAATAATGCACGTTATATTGATAATAATATAAGTAATAAGTATAATTATTACAGTTCTAGCGATAATAACTGCATTATATGGGTAATAATGCATGTTATATTGCTAATAATATAAGTAATAAGTATAATTATTACAGTTCTAGCAATAATAACTGCATAATATGGGTAATAATGCACGTTATATTGATAATAATATAAGTAATAAGTATAATTATTACAGTTCTAGCGATAATAACTGCATTATATGCGTAATAATGCATGTTATATTGATAATATCGGGAGTAATAAGTATAATTATTACAGCTCCAGCGATAAGAACTGCATTATATGGGTAATAATGGATGTTATATTGATAATATCTTGAGTAATAAGTATAATTATTACAGTCCTAGCGATAATACTAGTAAAATATGGCTAAGAGTGCCTGTTATATTGATAATAATAAAAGTAATAAGTATATTTATTATACTTCTGTCGATATAACTGCATTATATGGGTAATAATGCATGTTATATTGATAATAATATAAGTAATAAGTATAATTACTACAGTTCTAGCGATAATAACTCCATTATATGGGTAATAATGCATGTTATAATGGCAACAATATAAGTAATAAGTATAATTATTACAGTTCTAGCGATAATAACTGCATTATATGGGTAATAATGCATGTTATATTGCTAATAATATAAGTAATAAGTATAATTATTACAGTTCTAGCGATAATAACTGCATTATATGGGTAATAATGCATGTTATATTGATAATATCGGGAGTAATAAGTATAATTATTACAGTTCTAGCGATAATAACTGCATTATATGGGTAATAATGGATGTTATATTGATAATATCGGGAGTAATAAGTATAATTATTACAGTTCTAGCAATAATAACTGCATAATATGGGTAATAATGCACGTTATATTGCTAATAATATAAGTAATTAGTATAATTATTACAGTTCTAGCGATAATAACTGCATTATATGCGTAATAATGCATGTTATATTGATAATATCGGGAGTAATAAGTATAATTATTACAGTCCTAGCGATAATACTAGTAAAATATGGCTAAGAGTGCCTGTTATATTGATTATAATAAAAGTAATAAGTATATTTATTATACTTCTGTCGGTAATAACTGCATTATATGGGTAATAATGCATGGTATATTGATAATAACATAAGTAATAAGTATAATTATTACAGTTCTAGCGATAATAACTGCATAATATGGGTAATACTGCACGTTATATTGATAATAATATAAGTAATAAGTATAATTATTACAGTTCTAGCGATAATAACTGCATAATATGGGTAATAATGCACGTTATATTGCTAATAATATAAGTAATAAGTATCATTGTTACAGTTCTAGCGATAATAACTGCATTATATGGGTAATAATGCATGTTATATTGATAATATCGGGAGTAATAGGTATAATTATTATAGTTCTAGCGATAATAATAGTAAAATATGGCTAATAGTTCATGTTATATTGATAATAATAAAACCAAATAAGTATATTTATTATAGTTCTAGCTATAATAACTGCATAATATGGGTAATAATGCATGTTATATTGATAATAATATAAGTAATAAGTATAATTATTACAGTTCTAGCGATAATAACTGCATTATGTGGGTAATAATGCATGTTATATCGATAATATCGGCAGTAATAAGTATAATTATTACAGCTCCAGCAATAAGAACTGCATTATATGGGTAATAATGGATGTTATATTGATAATATCGGAAGCAATAAGTATAATTATTACAGTTCTAGCGATAATAACTGCATTATGTGGGTAATAATGCATGTTATATTGATAATATCAGGGGTAATAAGTATAATTATTACAGTTCTATCGATAATAACTGCATAATATGGGTAATAATGCATGTTACATTGATGATAATAAAAGTAATACGTATATTTATTATAGTTCTAGCGATAATAACTGCATAAAATGGGTAATAATGCATGTTATATTGATAACAATATAAGTAATAAGTATAATTATTACAGTTCTAGCGATAATAACTGCATTATATGGGTAATAATGCACGTTATATTGCTAATAATATAAGTAATAAGTATAATTGTTACAGTTCTAGCGATAATAACTGCATTATATGGGTAATAATGCATGTTATAATGATGATAATAAAAGTACTAAGTATGATTATTACAGTTCTAGCGATAATAACTGCATTATATGGGTAATAATGCATGTTATATTGCTAATAATATAAGTAGTAAGTATAATTATTACAGTTCTAGCGATAATAACTGCATTATATGGGTAATAATGCATGTTACATTGATAATATCGGGAGTAATAAGTATAATTATTACAGTTCTAGAGGTAATAACTGCATTATATGCGTAATAATGCATGTTGTATTGATAATATCGGGAGTAATAAGTATAATTATTATAGTTCTAGCGATAATAACTTCATAATATGGGTAATAATGCATGTTATAATGATGATAATAAAAGTACTAAGTATATTTATTATAGTTCTACCGATTATAACTGCATAATATGCGTAATAATGCATGTTATATTGATAATAATATAAGTAATAGGTATAATTATTACAGCTCTAGCGATAATAACTGCATTATATGGGTAATAATGTATGTTATATTGGTAATATTGGGAATAATAAGTATAATTATTATAGTTCTAGCAATAATAAAAGTAAAATATGGCTAATAGTGCATGTTATACTGATAATAATAAAAGTAATAAGTATATTTATTATACTTCTGTCGATAATAACTGCATTATATGGGTAATAATGCATGTTATATTGATAATAATATAAGTAATAAGTATAATTATTATAGTTCTATCGATAATAACTTCATAATATGGGTAATAATGCATGTTATATTGATGATAATAAAAGTACTAAGTATATTTATTACAGTTCTAGCGATTATAACTGCATAGCATTGCATAGCAATAATGCATGTTATATTGATAATAATATAAGTAATAAGTATAATTATTACAGCTCTAGCGATAATAACTGTATTATATGGGTAATAATGCATGTTATATTGGTAATATTGGGAATAATAAGTATAATTATTATAGTTCTAGCGATAATAATAGGAAAATATGACTAATAGTGTATGTTATATTGATAATAATAAAAGTACTAAGTATATTTATTACAGTTCTATCGATTATAACTGCATAATATGCGTAATAATGCATGTTATATTGATAATAATATAAGTAATAAGTATAATTATTACAGCTCTTGCGATAATAACTGCATTATATGGGTAATAATGTATGTTATATTGGTAATATTGGGAATAATAAGTATAATTATTGTAGTTCTAGCAATAATAAAAGTAAAATATGGCTAATAGTGCATGTTATACTGATAATAATAAAAGTAATAAGTATATTTATTATACTTCTGTCGATAATAACTGCATTATATGGGTAATAATGCATGTTATATTGATAATAATATAAGTAATAAGTATAATTACTACAGTTCTAGCGATAATAACTGCATTATATGCGTAATAATGCATGTTATATTGATAATATCGGGAGTAATAAGTATAATTATTACAGTTCCAGCGATAATAACTGCATTATATGGGTAATAATGGATGTTATATTGATAATATCGGGAGTAGTAAGTATATTTATTATAGTTCTATCAATAATAACTGCATAATATGCGTAATAATGCATGTTATATTGATAATAATATAAGTAATAGGTATAAATATTACAGTTCGAGCGATAATAACTGCATTATATGGCTAATAATGCATGTTATATTGATAATATCTGGAGTAATTAGTATAATTATTATAGTCCTAGCGGTAATAAAGTAAAATATGGCTAAGAGTGCCTGTTATATTGATAATAATAAAAGTAATAAGTATATTTATTATACTTCTGTCGATAATAACTGCTTTATATGGGTAATAATGCATGTTATATTGATAATAATATAAGTAATAAGTATAATTATTATAGTTCTAGCGATAATAAAAGTAAAATATGGCTAATACTGCATGTTATACTGATAATAATAAAAGTAATAAGTATATTTATTATACTTCTGTCGATAATAACTGCATTCTATGTGTAATAATGCATGTTATATTGATAATATCGGGAGTAATAAGTATAATTATTATAGTTCTAGCGAGAATAATAGTAAAATATGGCTAATAGTGCATGTTATATTGATAATAATAAAAGTAATAAGTATATTTATTATAGTTCTATCGATAATAACTTCATAACATGGGTAATAATGCATGTTATATTGATGATAATAAAAGTACTAAGTATATTTATTACAGTTCTAGCGATTATAACTGCATAGCATTGCATAGCAATAATGCATGTTATATTGGTAATATTGGGAATAATAAGTATAATTATTATAGTTCTAGCGATAATAATAGGAAAATATGACTAATAGGGCATGTTATATTGATAATAATAAAAGTACTAAGTATATTTATTACAGTTCTATCGATTATAACTGCATAATATGGGTAATAATGCATGTTATATTGACGATAATAAAAGTAATACGTATATTTATTATAGTTCTATCGATAATAACTGCATAATATGGGTAATAATGCATGTTATATTGATGATAATAAAAGTAATACGTATATTTATTATAGTTCTAGCGATAATAACTCCATAATATGGGTAATAATGCACGTTATATTGATAATAATATAAGTAATAAGTATAATTATTACAGTTCTAGCGATAATAACTGCATTATATGGGTAATAATGCATGTTATATTGCTAATAATATAAGTAATAAGTATAATTATTACAGTTCTAGCGATAATAACTGCATTATATGGGTAATAATGCATGTTATATTGATAATATCGGGAGTAATAAGTATAATTATTACAGTTCTAGCGATAATAACTGCGTTATATGGGTAATAATGGATTTTATATTGATAATATCGGGAGTAATAAGTATAACTATTACAGTTCTAGCAATAATAACTGCATAATATGGGTAATAATGCACGTTATATTGCTGATAATATAAGTAATTAGTATAATTATTACAGTTCTAGCGATAATAACTGCATTATATGCGTAATAATGCATGTTATATTGATAATATCGGGAGTAATAAGTATAATTATTACAGTCCTAGCGATAATACTAGTAAAATATGGCTATGAGTGCCTGTTATATTGATAATAATAACAGTAATAAGTATAATTATTATACTTCTGTCGGTAATATCTGCATTATATGGGTAATAATGCATGGTATATTGATAATAACATAAGTAATAAGTATAATTATTACAGTTCTAGCGATAATAACTGCATAATATGGGTAATAATGCACGTTATATTGCTAATAATATAAGCAATAAGTATCATTGTTACAGTTCTAGCGATAATAACTGCATTATATGGGTAATAATGCATGTTATATTGATAATATCGGGAGTAATAAGTATAATTATTATTGTTCTAGCGATAATACTAGTAAAATATGGCTAAGAGTGCCTGTTATATTGATAATAATAAAAGTAATAAGTATATTTATTATACTTCTGTCGATAGTAACTGCATTATATGGGTAATAGTGCATGTTATATTGATAATAGTATAAGTAATAAGTATAATTATTACAGTTCTAGCGATAATAACTGCATAATATAGGTAACAATGCACGTTATATTGCTAATAATATAAGTACTAAGTATAATTATTACAGTTCTAGCGATAATAACTGCATTATATGGGTAATAATGCATGTTATATTGATAATAATAAAAGTAATAAGTATATTTATTATACTTCGGTCGATAATAACTGCATTATATGGGTAATAATGCATGTTATATTGATAATAATATAAGTAATAAGTATAATTATTACAGTTCTAGCGATAATAACTGCATTATATGCGTAATAATGCATGTTATATTGATAATATCGGGAGTAATAAGTATAATTATTACAGCTCCAGCGATAAGAACTGCATTATATGGGTAATAATGGATGTTATATTGATAATATCTTGAGTAATAAGTATAATTATTACAGTCCTAGCGATAATACTAGTAAAATATGGCTAAGAGTGCCTGTTATATTGATAATAATAAAAGTAATAAGTATATTTATTATACTTCTGTCGATATAACTGCATTATATGGGTAATAATGCATGTTATATTGATGATAATAAAAGTAATACGTATATTTATTATAGTTCTAGCGATAATAACTCCATAATGTGGGTAATAATGCACGTTATATTGATAATAATATAAGTAATAAGTATAATTATTACAGTTCTAGCGATAATAACTGCATTATATGGGTAATAATGCATGTTATATTGCTAATAATATAAGTAATAAGTATAATTATTACAGTTCTAGCAATAATAACTGCATAATATGGGTAATAATGCACGTTATATTGATAATAATATAAGTAATAAGTATAATTATTACAGTTCTAGCGATAATAACTGCATTATATGCGTAATAATGCATGTTATATTGATAATATCGGGAGTAATAAGTATAATTATTACAGCTCCAGCGATAAGAACTGCATTATATGGGTAATAATGGATGTTATATTGATAATATCTTGAGTAATAAGTATAATTATTACAGTCCTAGCGATAATACTAGTAAAATATGGCTAAGAGTGCCTGTTATATTGATAATAATAAAAGTAATAAGTATATTTATTATACTTCTGTCGATATGACTGCATTATATGGGTAATAATGCATGTTATATTGATAATAATATAAGTAATAAGTATAATTACTACAGTTCTAGCGATAATAACTCCATTATATGGGTAATAATGCATGTTATAATGGCAACAATATAAGTAATAAGTATAATTATTACAGTTCTATCGATAATAACTGCATAATATGGGTAATAATGCATGTTATATTGATGATAATAAAAGTAATACGTATATTTATTATAGTTCTAGCGATAATAACTCCATAATATGGGTAATAATGCACGTTATATTGATAATAATATAAGTAATAAGTATAATTATTACAGTTCTAGCGATAATAACTGCATTATATGGGTAATAATGCATGTTATATTGCTAATAATATAAGTAATAAGTATAATTATTACAGTTCTAGCGATAATAACTGCATTATATGGGTAATAATGCATGTTATATTGATAATATCGGGAGTAATAAGTATAATTATTACAGTTCTAGCGATAATAACTGCATTATATGGGTAATAATGGATGTTATATTGATAATATCGGGAGTAATAAGTATAATTATTACAGTTCTAGCAATAATAACTGCATAATATGGGTAATAATGCACGTTATATTGCTAATAATATAAGTAATTAGTATAATTATTACAGTTCTAGCGATAATAACTGCATTATATGCGTAATAATGCATGTTATATTGATAATATCGGGAGTAATAAGTATAATTATTACAGTCCTAGCGATAATACTAGTAAAATATGGCTAAGAGTGCCTGTTATATTGATTATAATAAAAGTAATAAGTATATTTATTATACTTCTGTCGGTAATAACTGCATTATATGGGTAATAATGCATGGTATATTGATAATAACATAAGTAATAAGTATAATTATTACAGTTCTAGCGATAATAACTGCATAATATGGGTAATACTGCACGTTATATTGATAATAATATAAGTAATAAGTATAATTATTACAGTTCTAGCGATAATAACTGCATTATATGGGTAATAATGCATGTTATATTGGTAATATTGTCAATAATAAGTATAATTATTATAGTTCTAGCGATAATAATAGTAAAATATGGCTAATAGTGCATGTTATATTGATAATAATAAATGTAATAAGTATATTTATTATAGTTCTATCGATAATAACTTCATAATATGGGTAATAATGCATGTTATAATGATGATAATAAAAGTACTAAGTATATTTATTATAGTTCTAGCGATTATAACTGCATAATATGCGTAATAATGCATGTTATATTGATAATAATATAAGTAATAAGTATAATTATTACAGCTCTAGCGATAATAACTGCATTATATGGGTAATAATGTATGTTATATTGGTAATATTGGGAATAATAAGTATAATTATTGTAGTTCTAGCGATAATAATAGTAAAATATGGCTAATAGTGCATGTTATATTGATAATAATAAATGTAATAAGTATATTTATTATAGTTCTATCGATAATAACTTCATAATATGGGTAATAATGCATGTTATAATGATGATAATAAAAGTACTAAGTATATTTATTATAGTTCTAGCGATTATAACTGCATAATATGCGTAATAATGCATGTTATATTGATAATAATATAAGTAATAAGTATAATTATTACAGTTCTAGCGATAATAACTGCATAATATGGGTAATAATGCACGTTATATTGCTAATAATATAAGCAATAAGTATCATTGTTACAGTTCTAGCGATAATAACTGCATTATATGGGTAATAATGCATGTTATATTGATAATATCGGGAGTAATAAGTATAATTATTATTGTTCTAGCGATAATACTAGTAAAATATGGCTAAGAGTGCCTGTTATATTGATAATAATAAAAGTAATAAGTATATTTATTATACTTCTGTCGATAGTAACTGCATTATATGGGTAATAGTGCATGTTATATTGATAATAGTATAAGTAATAAGTATAATTACTACAGTTCTAGCGATAATAACTCCATTATATGGGTAATAATGCATGTTATAATGGCAATAATATAAGTAATAAGTATAATTATTACAGTTCTATCGATAATAACTGCATAATATGGGTAATAATGCATGTTATATTGATGATAATAAAAGTAATACGTATATTTATTATAGTTCTAGCGATAATAACTCCATAATATGGGTAATAATGCACGTTATATTGATAATAATATAAGTAATAAGTATAATTATTACAGTTCTAGCGATAATAACTGCATTATATGGGTAATAATGCATGTTATATTGCTAATAATATAAGTAATAAGTATAATTATTACAGTTCTAGCGATAATAACTGCATTATATGGGTAATAATGGATGTTATATTGATAATATCGGGAGTAATAAGTATAATTATTACAGTTCTAGCAATAATAACTGCATAATATGGGTAATAATGCACGTTATATTGCTAATAATATAAGTAATTAGTATAATTATTACAGTTCTAGCGATAATAACTGCATTATATGCGTAATAATGCATGTTATATTGATAATATCGGGAGTAATAAGTATAATTATTACAGTCCTAGCGATAATACTAGTAAAATATGGCTAAGAGTGCCTGTTATATTGATTATAATAAAAGTAATAAGTATATTTATTATACTTCTGTCGGTAATAACTGCATTATATGGGTAATAATGCATGGTATATTGATAATAACATAAGTAATAAGTATAATTATTACAGTTCTAGCGATAATAACTGCATAATATGGGTAATACTGCACGTTATATTGATAATAATATAAGTAATAAGTATAATTATTACAGTTCTAGCGATAATAACTGCATTATATGGGTAATAATGCATGTTATATTGGTAATATTGTCAATAATAAGTATAATTATTATAGTTCTAGCGATAATAATAGTAAAATATGGCTAATAGTGCATGTTATATTGATAATAATAAATGTAATAAGTATGTTTATTATAGTTCTATCGATAATAACTTCATAATATGGGTAATAATGCATGTTATAATGATGATAATAAAAGTACTAAGTATATTTATTATAGTTCTAGCGATTATAACTGCATAATATGCGTAATAATGCATGTTATATTGATAATAATATAAGTAATAAGTATAATTATTACAGCTCTAGCGATAATAACTGCATTATATGGGTAATAATGTATGTTATATTGGTAATATTGGGAATAATAAGTATAATTATTGTAGTTCTAGCGATAATAATAGTAAAATATGGCTAATAGTGCATGTTATATTGATAATAATAAATGTAATAAGTATATTTATTATAGTTCTATCGATAATAACTTCATAATATGGGTAATAATGCATGTTATAATGATGATAATAAAAGTACTAAGTATATTTATTATAGTTCTAGCGATTATAACTGCATAATATGCGTAATAATGCATGTTATATTGATAATAATATAAGTAATAAGTATAATTATTACAGTTCTAGCGATAATAACTGCATTATATGGGTAATAATGCACGTTATATTGCTAATAATATAAGTAATAAGTATAATTATTACAGTTCTAGCGATAATAACTGCATTATATGGGTAATAATGCATGTTATATTGATAATAATAAAAGTAATAAGTATATTTATTATACTTCTGTCGATAATAACTGCATAATATGGGTAATAATGCATGTTATATTGATAATAATATAAGTAATAAGTATAATTATTACAGTTCTAGCGATAATAACTGCATAATATGGGTAACAATGCACGTTATATTGCTAATAATATAAGTACTAAGTATAATTATTACAGTTCTAGCGATAATAACTGCATTATATGGGTAATAATGCATGTTATATTGATAATAATAAAAGTAACAAGTATATTTATTATACTTCTGTCGATAATAACTGCATTATATGGGTAATAATGCATGTTATATTGATAATAATATAAGTAATAAGTATAATTATTACAGTTCTAGCGATAATAACTGCATTATATGCGTAATAATGCATGTTATATTGATAATATCGGGAGCAATAAGTATAATTATTGCAGCTCCAGCGATAAGAACTGCATTATATGGGTAATAATGGATGTTATATTGATAATATCTTGAGTAATAAGTATAATTATTACAGTCCTAGCGATAATACTAGTAAAATATGGCTAAGAGTGCCTGTTATATTGATAATAAGAAAAGTAATAAGTATATTTATTATACTTCTGTCGATAATAACTGCATTATATGGGTAATAATGCATGTTATATTGATAATAATATAAGTAATAAGTATAATTACTACAGTTCTAGCGATAATAACTCCATTATATGGGTAATAATGGATGTTATATTGATAATATCGGGAGTAATAAGTATAATTATTACAGTTCTAGCGATAATACTAGTAAAATATGGCTAAGAGTGCCTGTTATATTGATAATAATAAAAGTAATAAGTATATTTATTATACTTCGGTCGATAATAACTGCATTATATGGGTAATAATGCATGTTATATTGATAATAATATAAGTAATAAGTATAATTATTACAGTTCTAGCGATAATAACTGCATTATATGCGTAATAATGCATGTTATATTGATAATATCGGGAGTAATAAGTATAATTATTACAGCTCCAGTGATAAGAACTGCATTATATGGGTAATAATGGATGTTATATTGATAATATCTTGAGTAATAAGTATAATTATTACAGTCCTAGCGATAATACTAGTAAAATATGGCTAAGAGTGCCTGTTATATTGATAATAATAAAAGTAATAAGTATAATTATTATACTTCTGTCGATAATAACTGCATTATATGGGTAATAATGCATGTTATATTGATAATAATATAAGTAATAAGTACAATTACTACAGTTCTAGCGATAATAACTCCATTATATGGGTAATAATGCATGTTATAATGGCAATAATATAAGTAATAGGTATAATTATTACAGTTAAAGCAATAATAACTGCATAATATGGGTAGTAATGCACGTTATATTGCTAATAATATAAGTAATAACTATAATTATTACAGGTCTAGCAATAATAACTGCATGATATGGGTAATAATGCACGTTATATTGCTAATAATATAAGTAATAAGTATAATTATTACAGTCCTAGCGATAATACTAGTAAAATATGGCTAAGAGTGCCTGTTATATTGATAATAATAAAAGTAATAAGTATATTTATTATACTTCTGTCGATTATAACTGCATTATATGGGTAATAATGCATGTTATATTGATAATAATATAAGTAATAAGTATAATTATTATACTTCTGTCGATAATAACTGCATTATATGGGTAATAATGCATGTTATATTGATAATAATATAAGTAATAAGTACAATTACTACAGTTCTAGCGATAATAACTCCATTATATGGGTAATAATGCATGTTATAATGGCAATAATATAAATAATAGGTATAATTATTACAGTTAAAGCAATAATAACTGCATAATATGGGTAGTAATGCACGTTATATTGCTAATAATATAAGTAATAACTATAATTATTACAGGTCTAGCAATAATAACTGCATGATATGGGTAATAATGCACGTTATATTGCTAATAATATAAGTAATAAGTATAATTATTACAGTCCTAGCGATAATACTAGTAAAATATGGCTAAGAGTGCCTGTTATATTGATAATAATAAAAGTAATAAGTATATTTATTATACTTCTGTCGATTATAACTGCATTATATGGGTAATAATGCATGTTATATTGATAATAATATAAGTAATAAGTACAATTACTACAGTTCTAGCGATAATAACTCCATTATATGGGTAATAATGCATGTTATAATGGCAATAATATAAGTAATAGGTATAATTATTACAGTTAAAGCAATAATAACTGCATAATTTGGGTAGTAATGCACGTTATATTGCTAATAATATAAGTAATAAGTATAATTATTACAGTTCTAGCAATAATAACTGCATAATATGGGTATTAATGCACGTTATATTGCTAATAATATAAGAAATAAGTATAATTATTACAGTTCTAGCCATAATAACTGCATTATATGGGTGATAATGCATGTTATATTGATAATATCGGGAGTAATAAGTATAATTATTACAGTTCTAGCGATAATAACTGCATTACATGGGTAATAATGGATGTTATATTGATAATATCGGGAGTAATAAGTATAATTATTACAGTCCTAGCGATAATACTAGTAAAATATGGCTAAGAGTGCCTGTTATATTGATAATAATAAAAGTAATAAGTATATTTATTATACTTCTGTCGATAATAACTGCATTATATGCGTAATATGCATGTTATATTGATAATAATATAAGTAATAAGTATAATTACTACAGTTCTAGCGATAATAACTCCATTATATGGGTAATAATGCATGTTATAATGGCAATAATATAAGTAATAGGTATAATTATTACAGTTCTAGCAATAATAACTGCATAATATGGGTAATAATGCACGTTATATTGCTAATAATATAAGTAATAAGTATAATTATTACAGTTCTAGCGATAATAACTGCATTATATGGGTAATAATGGATGTTATATTGATAATATCGGGAGTAATAAGTATAATTATTACAGTCCTAGCGATAATAACTGCATTATATGGGTAATAATGTATGTTATATTGGTAATATTGGGAATAATAAGTATAATTATTGTAGTTCTAGCGATAATAATAGTAAAATATGGCTAATAGTGCATGTTATATTGATAATAATAAATGTAATAAGTATATTTATTATAGTTCTATCGATAATAACTTCATAATATGGGTAATAATGCATGTTATAATGATGATAATAAAAGTACTAAGTATATTTATTATAGTTCTAGCGATTATAACTGCATAATATGCGTAATAATGCATGTTATATTGATAATAATATAAGTAATAAGTATAATTATTACAGTTCTAGCGATAATAACTGCATAATATGGGTAATAATGCACGTTATATTGCTAATAATATAAGCAATAAGTATCATTGTTACAGTTCTAGCGATAATAACTGCATTATATGGGTAATAATGCATGTTATATTGATAATATCGGGAGTAATAAGTATAATTATTATTGTTCTAGCGATAATACTAGTAAAATATGGCTAAGAGTGCCTGTTATATTGATAATAATAAAAGTAATAAGTATATTTATTATACTTCTGTCGATAGTAACTGCATTATATGGGTAATAGTGCATGTTATATTGATAATAGTATAAGTAATAAGTATAATTACTACAGTTCTAGCGATAATAACTCCATTATATGGGTAATAATGCATGTTATAATGGCAATAATATAAGTAATAAGTATAATTATTACAGTTCTATCGATAATAACTGCATAATATGGGTAATAATGCATGTTATATTGATGACAATAAAAGTAATACGTATATTTATTATAGTTCTAGCGATAATAACTCCATAATATGGGTAATAATGCACGTTATATTGATAATAATATAAGTAATAAGTATAATTATTACAGTTCTAGCGATAATAACTGCATTATATGGGTAATAATGCATGTTATATTGCTAATAATATAAGTAATAAGTATAATTATTACAGTTCTAGCGATAATAACTGCATTATATGGGTAATAATGGATGTTATATTGATAATATCGGGAGTAATAAGTATAATTATTACAGTTCTAGCAATAATAACTGCATAATATGGGTAATAATGCACGTTATATTGCTAATAATATAAGTAATTAGTATAATTATTACAGTTCTAGCGATAATAACTGCATTATATGCGTAATAATGCATGTTATATTGATAATATCGGGAGTAATAAGTATAATTATTACAGTCCTAGCGATAATACTAGTAAAATATGGCTAAGAGTGCCTGTTATATTGATTATAATAAAAGTAATAAGTATATTTATTATACTTCTGTCGGTAATAACTGCATTATATGGGTAATAATGCATGGTATATTGATAATAATATAAGTAATAAGTATAATTATTACAGTTCTAGCGATAATAACTGCATTATATGGGTAATAATGGATGTTATATTGATAATATCGGGAGTAATAAGTATAATTATTACAGTCCTAGCGATAATAACTGCATTATATGGGTAATAATGTATGTTATATTGGTAATATTGGGAATAATAAGTATAATTATTGTAGTTCTAGCGATAATAATAGTAAAATATGGCTAATAGTGCATGTTATATTGATAATAATAAATGTAATAAGTATATTTATTATAGTTCTATCGATAATAACTTCATAATATGGGTAATAATGCATGTTATAATGATGATAATAAAAGTACTAAGTATATTTATTATAGTTCTAGCGATTATAACTGCATAATATGCGTAATAATGCATGTTATATTGATAATAATATAAGTAATAAGTATAATTATTACAGTTCTAGCGATAATAACTGCATAATATGGGTAATAATGCACGTTATATTGCTAATAATATAAGCAATAAGTATCATTGTTACAGTTCTAGCGATAATAACTGCATTATATGGGTAATAATGCATGTTATATTGATAATATCGGGAGTAATAAGTATAATTATTATTGTTCTAGCGATAATACTAGTAAAATAGGGCTAAGAGTGCCTGTTATATTGATAATAATAAAAGTAATAAGTATATTTATTATACTTCTGTCGATAGTAACTGCATTATATGGGTAATAGTGCATGTTATATTGATAATAGTATAAGTAATAAGTATAATTACTACAGTTCTAGCGATAATAACTCCATTATATGGGTAATAATGCATGTTATAATGGCAATAATATAAGTAATAAGTATAATTATTACAGTTCTATCGATAATAACTGCATAATATGGGTAATAATGCATGTTATATTGATGATAATAAAAGTAATACGTATATTTATTATAGTTCTAGCGATAATAACTCCATAATATGGGTAATAATGCATGTTATATTGCTAATAATATAAGTAATAAGTATAATTATTACAGTTCTAGCGATAATAACTGCATTATATGGGTAATAATGGATGTTATATTGATAATATCGGGAGTAATAAGTATAATTATTACAGTTCTAGCAATAATAACTGCATAATATGGGTAATAATGCACGTTATATTGCTAATAATATAAGTAATTAGTATAATTATTACAGTTCTAGCGATAATAACTGCATTATATGCGTAATAATGCATGTTATATTGATAATATCGGGAGTAATAAGTATAATTATTACAGTCCTAGCGATAATACTAGTAAAATATGGCTAAGAGTGCCTGTTATATTGATTATAATAAAAGTAATAAGTATATTTATTATACTTCTGTCGGTAATAACTGCATTATATGGGTAATAATGCATGGTATATTGATAATAACATAAGTAATAAGTATAATTATTACAGTTCTAGCGATAATAACTGCATAATATGGGTAATACTGCACGTTATATTGATAATAATATAAGTAATAAGTATAATTATTACAGTTCTAGCGATAATAACTGCATTATATGGGTAATAATGCATGTTATATTGGTAATATTGTCAATAATAAGTATAATTATTATAGTTCTAGCGATAATAATAGTAAAATATGGCTAATAGTGCATGTTATATTGATAATAATAAATGTAATAAGTATGTTTATTATAGTTCTATCGATAATAACTTCATAATATGGGTAATAATGCATGTTATAATGATGATAATAAAAGTACTAAGTATATTTATTATAGTTCTAGCGATTATAACTGCATAATATGCGTAATAATGCATGTTATATTGATAATAATATAAGTAATAAGTATAATTATTACAGCTCTAGCGATAATAACTGCATTATATGGGTAATAATGTATGTTATATTGGTAATATTGGGAATAATAAGTATAATTATTGTAGTTCTAGCGATAATAATAGTAAAATATGGCTAATAGTGCATGTTATATTGATAATAATAAATGTAATAAGTATATTTATTATAGTTCTATCGATAATAACTTCATAATATGGGTAATAATGCATGTTATAATGATGATAATAAAAGTACTAAGTATATTTATTATAGTTCTAGCGATTATAACTGCATAATATGCGTAATAATGCATGTTATATTGATAATAATATAAGTAATAAGTATAATTATTACAGTTCTAGCGATAATAACTGCATTATATGGGTAATAATGCACGTTATATTGCTAATAATATAAGTAATAAGTATAATTATTACAGTTCTAGCGATAATAACTGCATTATATGGGTAATAATGCATGTTATATTGATAATAATAAAAGTAATAAGTATATTTATTATACTTCTGTCGATAATAACTGCATAATATGGGTAATAATGCATGTTATATTGATAATAATATAAGTAATAAGTATAATTATTACAGTTCTAGCGATAATAACTGCATAATATGGGTAACAATGCACGTTATATTGCTAATAATATAAGTACTAAGTATAATTATTACAGTTCTAGCGATAATAACTGCATTATATGGGTAATAATGCATGTTATATTGATAATAATAAAAGTAACAAGTATATTTATTATACTTCTGTCGATAATAACTGCATTATATGGGTAATAATGCATGTTATATTGATAATAATATAAGTAATAAGTATAATTATTACAGTTCTAGCGATAATAACTGCATTATATGCGTAATAATGCATGTTATATTGATAATATCGGGAGCAATAAGTATAATTATTGCAGCTCCAGCGATAAGAACTGCATTATATGGGTAATAATGGATGTTATATTGATAATATCTTGAGTAATAAGTATAATTATTACAGTCCTAGCGATAATACTAGTAAAATATGGCTAAGAGTGCCTGTTATATTGATAATAAGAAAAGTAATAAGTATATTTATTATACTTCTGTCGATAATAACTGCATTATATGGGTAATAATGCATGTTATATTGATAATAATATAAGTAATAAGTATAATTACTACAGTTCTAGCGATAATAACTCCATTATATGGGTAATAATGGATGTTATATTGATAATATCGGGAGTAATAAGTATAATTATTACAGTTCTAGCGATAATACTAGTAAAATATGGCTAAGAGTGCCTGTTATATTGATAATAATAAAAGTAATAAGTATATTTATTATACTTCGGTCGATAATAACTGCATTATATGGGTAATAATGCATGTTATATTGATAATAATATAAGTAATAAGTATAATTATTACAGTTCTAGCGATAATAACTGCATTATATGCGTAATAATGCATGTTATATTGATAATATCGGGAGTAATAAGTATAATTATTACAGCTCCAGTGATAAGAACTGCATTATATGGGTAATAATGGATGTTATATTGATAATATCTTGAGTAATAAGTATAATTATTACAGTCCTAGCGATAATACTAGTAAAATATGGCTAAGAGTGCCTGTTATATTGATAATAATAAAAGTAATAAGTATAATTATTATACTTCTGTCGATAATAACTGCATTATATGGGTAATAATGCATGTTATATTGATAATAATATAAGTAATAAGTACAATTACTACAGTTCTAGCGATAATAACTCCATTATATGGGTAATAATGCATGTTATAATGGCAATAATATAAGTAATAGGTATAATTATTACAGTTAAAGCAATAATAACTGCATAATATGGGTAGTAATGCACGTTATATTGCTAATAATATAAGTAATAACTATAATTATTACAGGTCTAGCAATAATAACTGCATGATATGGGTAATAATGCACGTTATATTGCTAATAATATAAGTAATAAGTATAATTATTACAGTCCTAGCGATAATACTAGTAAAATATGGCTAAGAGTGCCTGTTATATTGATAATAATAAAAGTAATAAGTATATTTATTATACTTCTGTCGATAATAACTGCATTATATGGGTAATAATGCATGTTATATTGATAATAATATAAGTAATAAGTATAATTATTATACTTCTGTCGATAATAACTGCATTATATGGGTAATAATGCATGTTATATTGATAATAATATAAGTAATAAGTACAATTACTACAGTTCTAGCGATAATAACTCCATTATATGGGTAATAATGCATGTTATAATGGCAATAATATAAGTAATAGGTATAATTATTACAGTTAAAGCAATAATAACTGCATAATATGGGTAGTAATGCACGTTATATTGCTAATAATATAAGTAATAACTATAATTATTACAGGTCTAGCAATAATAACTGCATGATATGGGTAATAATGCACGTTATATTGCTAATAATATAAGTAATAAGTATAATTATTACAGTCCTAGCGATAATACTAGTAAAATATGGCTAAGAGTGCCTGTTATATTGATAATAATAAAAGTAATAAGTATATTTATTATACTTCTGTCGATTATAACTGCATTATATGGGTAATAATGCATGTTATATTGATAATAATATAAGTAATAAGTACAATTACTACAGTTCTAGCGATAATAACTCCATTATATGGGTAATAATGCATGTTATAATGGCAATAATATAAGTAATAGGTATAATTATTACAGTTAAAGCAATAATAACTGCATAATTTGGGTAGTAATGCACGTTATATTGCTAATAATATAAGTAATAAGTATAATTATTACAGTTCTAGCAATAATAACTGCATAATATGGGTATTAATGCACCTTATATTGCTAATAATATAAGAAATAAGTATAATTATTACAGTTCTAGCCATAATAACTGCATTATATGGGTGATAATGCATGTTATATTGATAATATCGGGAGTAATAAGTATAATTATTACAGTTCTAGCGATAATAACTGCATTACATGGGTAATAATGGATGTTATATTGATAATATCGGGAGTAATAAGTATAATTATTACAGTCCTAGCGATAATACTAGTAAAATATGGCTAAGAGTGCCTGTTATATTGATAATAATAAAAGTAATAAGTATATTTATTATACTTCTGTCGATAATAACTGCATTATATGCGTAATATGCATGTTATATTGATAATAATATAAGTAATAAGTATAATTACTACAGTTCTAGCGATAATAACTCCATTATATGGGTAATAATGCATGTTATAATGGCAATAATATAAGTAATAGGTATAATTATTACAGTTCTAGCAATAATAACTGCATAATATGGGTAATAATGCACGTTATATTGCTAATAATATAAGTAATAAGTATAATTATTACAGTTCTAGCGATAATAACTGCATTATATGGGTAATAATGGATGTTATATTGATAATATCGGGAGTAATAAGTATAATTATTACAGTCCTAGCGATAATAACTGCATTATATGGGTAATAATGGATGTTATATTGATAATATCGGGAGTAATAAGTATAATTATTACAGTTCTAGCGATAATACTAGTAAAATATGGCTAAGAGTGCCTGTTATATTGATAATAATAAAAGTAATAAGTATATTTATTATACTTCGGTCGATAATAACTGCATTACATGGGTAATAATGGATGTTATATTGATAATATCGGGAGTAATAAGTATAATTATTACAGTTCTAGCGATAATACTAGTAAACTATGGCTAAGAGTGCCTGTTATATTGATAATAATAAAAGTAATTAGTATATTTATTATACTTCGGTCGATAGTAACTGCATTATATGGGTAATAATGCATGTTATATTGATAATAATATAAGTAATAAGTATAATTATTACAGTTCTGGCGATAATAACTGCATTATATGCGTAATAATGCATGTTATATTGATAATATCGGGAGTAATAAGTATAATTATTACAGCTCCAGTGATAAGAACTGCATTATATGGGTAATAATGGGTGTTATATTGATAATATCTTGAGTAATAAGTATAATTATTACAGTCCTAGCGATAATACTAGTAAAATATGGCTAAGAGTGCCTGTTATATTGATAATAATAAAAGTAATAAGTATATTTATTATACTTCTGTCGATAATAACTGCATTATATGGGTAATAATGCATGTTATATTGATAATAATATAAGTAATAAGTACAATTACTACAGTTCTAGCGATAATAACTCCATTATATGGGTAATAATGCATGTTATAATGGCAATAATATAAGTAATAGGTATAATTATTACAGTTCTAGCAATAATAACTGCATAATATGGGTAGTAATGCACGTTATATTGCTAATAATATAAGTAATAAGTATAATTATTACAGTTCTAGCAATAATAACTGCATAATATGGTTAATAATGCACGTTATATTGCTAATAATATAAGTAATAAGTATAATTATTACAGTTCTAGCAATAATAACTGCATAATATGGGTAATAATGCACGTTATATTGCTAATAATATAAGTAATAAGTATAAATATTACAGTTCTAGCGATAATAACTGCATTATATGGGTAATAATGCACGTTATATTGCTAATAATATAAGTAATAAGTATAATTATTACAGTTCTAGCGATAATAACTGCATTATATGGGTAATAATGCATGTTATATTGATAATATGGGGAGTAATAAGTATAATTATTACAGTTCTAGCGATAATCACTGCATTACATGGGTAATAATGGATGTTATATTGATAATATCGGGAGTAATAAGTATAATTATTACAGTCCTAGCGATAATACTAGTAAAATATGGGTAAGAGTGCCTGTTATATTGATAATAATATAAGTAATAAGCATAATTACTACAGTTCTAGCGATAATAACGCCATTATATGGGTAATAATGCATGTTATAATGGCAATAATATAAGTAATAGGTATAATTATTACAGTTCTAGCAATAATAACTGCATAATATGGGTAATAATGCACGTTATATTGCTAATAATATAAGTAATAAGTATAATTATTACAGTTCTAGCGATAATAACTGCATTATATGGGTAATAATGGATGTTATATTGATAATATCGGGAGTAATAAGTATAATTATTACAGTCCTAGCGATAATAACTGCATTACATGGGTAATAATGGATGTTATATTGATAATATCGGGAGTAATAACTATAATTATTACAGTTCTAGCGATAATACTAGTAAAATATGGCTAAGAGTGCCTGTTATATTGATAATAATAAAAGTAATAAGTATATTTATTATACTTCGGTCGATAATAACTGCATTATATGGGTAATAATGCATGTTATATTGATAATAATATAAGTAATAAGTATAATTATTACAGTTCTAGCGATAATAACTGCATTATATGGGTAATAATGGATGTTATATTGATAATATCGGGAGTAATAAGTATAATTATTACAGTTCTAGCGATAATACTAGTAAAATATGGCTAAGAGTGCCTGTTATATTGATAATAATAAAAGTAATAAGTATATTTATTATACTTCGGTCGATAATAACTGCATTATATGGGTAATAATGCATGTTATATTGATAATAATATAAGTAATAAGTATAATTATTACAGTTCTAGCGATAATAACTGCATTATATGCGTAATAATGCATGTTATATTGATAATATCGGGAGTAATAAGTATAATTATTACAGCTCCAGTGATAAGAACTGCATTATATGGGTAATAATGGGTGTTATATTGATAATATCTTGAGTAATAAGTATAATTATTACAGTCCTAGCGATAATACTAGTAAAATATGGCTAAGAGTGCCTGTTATATTGATAATAATAAAAGTAATAAGTATATTTATTATACTTCTGTCGATAATAACTGCATTATATGGGTAATAATGCATGTTATATTGATAATAATATAAGTAATAAGTATAATTACTACAGCTCTAGCGATAATAACTCCATTATATGGGTAATAATGCATGTTATAATGGCAATAATATAAGTAATAGGTATAATTATTACAGTTCTAGCAATAATAACTGCATAATATGGGTAATAATGCACGTTATATTGCTAATAATATAAGTAATAAGTATAATTATTACAGTTCTAGCGATAATAACTGCATTATATGGGTAATAATGGATGTTATATTGATAATATCGGGAGTAATAAGTATAATTATTACAGTCCTAGCGATAATAACTGCATTATATGGGTAATAATGGATGTTATATTGATAATATCGGGAGTAATAAGTATAATTATTACAGTTCTAGCGATAATACTAGTAAAATATGGCTAAGAGTGCCTGTTATATTGATAATAATAAAAGTAATAAGTATATTTATTATACTTCTGTCGATAATAACTGCATTATATGGGTAATAATGCATGTTATATTGATAATAATATAAGTAATAAGTACAATTACTACAGTTCTAGCGATAATAACTGCATTATATGCGTAATAATGCATGTTATATTGATAATATCGGGAGTAATAAGTATAATTATTACAGCTCCAGTGATAAGAACTGCATTATATGGGTAATAATGGATGTTATATTGATAATATCGGGAGTAATAAGTATAATTATTACAGTTCTAGCGATAATAACTGCATTACATGGGTAATAATGGATGTTATATTGATAATATCGGGAGTAATAAGTATAATTCTTACGGGGGTGTCCCACTTGGACGTCGACCGATTGGACGCGTTCCGTTTGGACGGTCTCGATTCGACGCGTTCCAATTCAAAGCGGTGCCGATTGGACGCGTCCCAATTCGAAGAGGTTAGATTTGGTTAGGTTAGGTTCTATAAGCCCTGCTTAGAATTGGAACGCGTCCAATCGGCACCGCTTCGAATTGGAACGAGTCGAATCGGGACCGTCCAATCGGGACGCGTCCAAACGGTCGGCGTCCAAGTGGGCATCACTCATTATTACAGTCCTAGCGATAATACTAGTAAAATATGGCAAAGAGTGCCTGTTATATTGATAATAATAAAAGTAATAAGTATATTTATTATACTTCTGTCGATAATAACTGCATTATATGGGTAATATGCATGTTATATTGATAATAATATAAGTAATAAGTATAATTACTACAGTTCTAACGATAATAACTCCATTATATGGGTAATAATGCATGTTATAATGGCAATAATATAAGTAATAGGTATAATTATTACAGTTCTAGCAATAATAACTGCATAATATGGGTAATAATGCACGTTATATTGCTAATAATATAAGTAATAAGTATAATTATTACAGTTCTAGCGATAATAACTGCATTATATGGGTAATAATGGATGTTATATTGATAATATCGGAAGTAATAAGTATAATTATTACAGTCCTAGCGATAATAACTGCATTATATGGGTAATAATGGATGTTATATTGATAATATCGGGAGTAATAAGTATAATCATTACAGTTCTAGCGATAATACTAGTAAAATATGGCTAAGAGTGCCTGTTATATTGATAATAATAAAAGTAATAAGTATATTTATTATACTTCGGTCGATAATAACTGCATTATATGGGTAATAATGGATGTTATATTGATAATATCGGGAGTAATAAGTATAATTATTACAGTTCTAGCGATAATACTAGTAAAATATGGCTAAGAGTGCCTGTTATATTGATAATAATAAAAGTAATAAGTATATTTATTATACTTCGGTCGATAATAACTGCATTATATGGGTAATAATGCATGTTATATTGATAATAATATAAGTAATAAGTATAATTATTACAGTTCTAGCGATAATAACTGCATTATATGGGTAATAATGGATGTTATATTGATAATATCGGGAGTAATAAGTATAATTATTACAGTCCTAGCGATAATACTAGTAAAATATGGCTAAGAGTGCCTGTTATATTGATAATAATAAAAGTAATAAGTATATTTATTATACTTCTGTCGATAATAACTGCATTATATGGGTAATAATGCATGTTATATTGATAATAATATAAGTAATAAGTAGAATTACTACAGTTCTAGCGATAATAACTGCATTATATGCGTAATAATGCATGTTATATTGATAATATCGGGAGTAATAAGTATAATTATTACAGCTCCAGTGATAAGAACTGCATTATATGGGTAATAATGGATGTTATATTGATAATATCGGGAGTAATAAGTATAATTATTACAGTTCTAGCGATAATACTAGTAAAATATGGCTAAGAGTGCCTGTTATATTGATAATAATAAAAGTAATAAGTATATTTATTATACTTCGGTCGATAATAACTGCATTATATGGGTAATAATGCATGTTATAATGGCAATAATATAAGTAATAAGTATAATTATTAGAGTTCTAGCGATAATAACTGCATTATATGCGTAATAATGCATGTTATATTGATAGTATCGGGAGTACTAAGTATAATTATTGCAGCTCCAGCGATAAGAACTGCTTTATATGGGCAATAATGGATGTTATATTTATAATATCTTGAGTAATAAGTACAATTATTACAGTCCTAGCGATAATACTAGTAAAATATGGCTAAGAGTGCCTGTTATATTGATAATAATAAAAGTAATAAGTATATTTATTATACTTCTGTCGATAATAACTGCATTATATGGGTAATAATGCATGTTATATTGATAATAATATAAGTAATAAGTACAATTACTACAGTTCTAGCGATAATAACTCCATTATATGGGTAATAATGCATGTTATAATGGCAATAATATAAGTAATAGGTATAATTATTACAGTTCTAGCAATAATAACTGCATAATATGGGTAGTAATGCACGTTATATTGCTAATAATATAAGTAATAAGTATAATTATTACATTTCTAGCAATAATAACTGCATAATATGGGTAATAATGCACGTTATATTGCTAATAATATAAGTAATAAGTATAATTATTACAGTTCTAGCAATAATAACTGCATAATATGGGTAATAATGCACGTTATATTGCTAATAATATAAGTAATAAGTTTAATTATTACAGTTCTAGCGATAATAACTGCATTATATGGGTAATAATGCACGTTATATTGCTAATAATATAAGTAATAAGTATAATTATTACAGTTCTAGCGATAATAACTGCATTATATGGGTAATAATGCATGTTATATTGATAATATCGGGAGTAATAAGTATAATTATTACAGTTCTAGCGATAATAACTGCATTACATGGGTAATAATGGATGTTATATTGATAATATCGGGAGTAATAAGTATAATTATTACAGCTCCAGTGATAAGAACTCCATTATATGGGTAATAATGGATGTTATATTGATAATATCGGGAGTAATAAGTATAATTATTACAGTTCTAGCGATAATACTAGTAAAATATGGCTAAGAGTGCCTGTTATATTGATAATAATAAAAGTAATAAGTATATTTATTATACTTCGGTCGATAATAACTGCATTATATGGGTAATAATGCATGTTATATTGATAATAATATAAGTAATAAGTATAATTATTACAGTTCTAGCGATAATAACTGCATTATATGCGTAATAATGCATGTTATATTGATAATATCGGGAGTAATAAGTATAATTATTACTGCTCCAGTGATAAGAACTGCATTATATGGGTAATAATGGATGTTATATTGATAATATCTTGAGTAATATGTATAATTATTACAGTCCTAGCGATAATACTAGTAAAATATGGCTAAGAGTGCCTGTTATATTGATAATAATAAAAGTAATAAGTATATTTATTATACTTCTGTCGATAATAACTGCATTATATGGGTAATAATGCATGTTATATTGATAATAATATAAGTAATAAGTACAATTACTACAGTTCTAGCGATAATAACTCCATTATATGGGTAATAATGCATGTTATAATGGCAATAATATAAGTAATAGGTATAATTATTACAGTTAAAGCAATAATAACTGCATAATATGGGTAGTAATGCACGTTATATTGCTAACAATATAAGTAATAAGTATAATTATTACAGTTCTAGCAATAATAACTGCATAATATGGGTAATAATGCACGTTATATTGCTAATAATATAAGTAATAAGTATAATTATTACAGTTCTAGCCATAATAACTGCATTACGTGGGTAATAATGGATGTTATATTGATAATATCGGGAGTAATAAGTATAATTATTACAGTCCTAGCGATAATACTAGTAAAACATGGCTAAGAGTGCCTGTTATATTGTTAATAATAAAAGTAATAAGTATATTTATTATACTTCTGTCGATAATAACTGCATTATATGGGTAATATGCATGTTATATTGATAATAATATAAGTAATAAGTATAATTACTACAGTTCTAGCGATAATAACTCCATTATATGGGTAATAATGCATGTTATAATGGCAATAATATAAGTAATAGGTATAATTATTACAGTTCTAGCAATAATAACTGCATAATATGGGTAATAATGCACGTTATATTGCTAATAATATAAGTAATAAGTATAATTATTACAGTTCTAGCGATAATAACTGCATTATATGGGTAATAATGGATGTTATATTGATAATATCGGGAGTAATAAGTATAATTATTACAGTCCTAGCGATAATAACTGCATTATATGGGTAATAATGGATGTTATATTGATAATATCGGGAGTAATAAGTATAATTATTACAGTTCTAGCGATAATACTAGTAAAATATGGCTAAGAGTGCCTGTTATATTGATAATAATAAAAGTAATAAGTATATTTATTATACTTCTGTCGATAATAACTGCATTATATGGGTAATAATGCATGTTATATTGATAATAATATAAGTAATAAGTACAATTACTACAGTTCTAGCGATAATAACTGCATTATATGCGTAATAATGCATGTTATATTGATAATATCGGGAGTAATAAGTATAATTATTACAGCTCCAGTGATAAGAACTGCATTATATGGGTAATAATGGATGTTATATTGATAATATCGGGAGTAATAAGTATAATTATTACAGTTCTAGCGATAATAACTGCATTACATGGGTAATAATGGATGTTATATTGATAATATCGGGAGTAATAAGTATAATTCTTACGGGGGTGTCCCACTTGGACGTCGACCGATTGGACGCGTTCCGTTTGGACGGTCTCGATTCGACGCGTTCCAATTCGAAGCGGTGCCGATTGGACGCGTCCCAATTCGAAGAGGTTAGATTTGGTTAGGTTAGGTTCTATAAGCCCTGCTTAGAATTGGAACGCGTCCAATCGGCACCGCTTCGAATTGGAACGAGTCGAATCGGGACCGTCCAATCGGGACGCGTCCAAACGGTCGGCGTCCAAGTGGGCATCACTCATTATTACAGTCCTAGCGATAATACTAGTAAAATATGGCAAAGAGTGCCTGTTATATTGATAATAATAAAAGTAATAAGTATATTTATTATACTTCTGTCGATAATAACTGCATTATATGGGTAATATGCATGTTATATTGATAATAATATAAGTAATAAGTATAATTACTACAGTTCTAGCGATAATAACTCCATTATATGGGTAATAATGCATGTTATATTGATAATAATATAAGTAATAAGTAGAATTACTACAGTTCTAGCGATAATAACTGCATTATATGCGTAATAATGCATGTTATATTGATAATATCGGGAGTAATAAGTATAATTATTACAGCTCCAGTGATAAGAACTGCATTATATGGGTAATAATGGATGTTATATTGATAATATCGGGAGTAATAAGTATAATTATTACAGTTCTAGCGATAATACTAGTAAAATATGGCTAAGAGTGCCTGTTATATTGATAATAATAAAAGTAATAAGTATATTTATTATACTTCGGTCGATAATAACTGCATTATATGGGTAATAATGCATGTTATAATGGCAATAATATAAGTAATAAGTATAATTATTAGAGTTCTAGCGATAATAACTGCATTATATGCGTAATAATGCATGTTATATTGATAGTATCGGGAGTACTAAGTATAATTATTGCAGCTCCAGCGATAAGAACTGCTTTATATGGGCAATAATGGATGTTATATTTATAATATCTTGAGTAATAAGTACAATTATTACAGTCCTAGCGATAATACTAGTAAAATATGGCTAAGAGTGCCTGTTATATTGATAATAATAAAAGTAATAAGTATATTTATTATACTTCTGTCGATAATAACTGCATTATATGGGTAATAATGCATGTTATATTGATAATAATATAAGTAATAAGTACAATTACTACAGTTCTAGCGATAATAACTCCATTATATGGGTAATAATGCATGTTATAATGGCAATAATATAAGTAATAGGTATAATTATTACAGTTCTAGCAATAATAACTGCATAATATGGGTAGTAATGCACGTTATATTGCTAATAATATAAGTAATAAGTATAATTATTACATTTCTAGCAATAATAACTGCATAATATGGGTAATAATGCACGTTATATTGCTAATAATATAAGTAATAAGTATAATTATTACAGTTCTAGCAATAATAACTGCATAATATGGGTAATAATGCACGTTATATTGCTAATAATATAAGTAATAAGTTTAATTATTACAGTTCTAGCGATAATAACTGCATTATATGGGTAATAATGCACGTTATATTGCTAATAATATAAGTAATAAGTATAATTATTACAGTTCTAGCGATAATAACTGCATTATATGGGTAATAATGCATGTTATATTGATAATATCGGGAGTAATAAGTATAATTATTACAGTTCTAGCGATAATAACTGCATTACATGGGTAATAATGGATGTTATATTGATAATATCGGGAGTAATAAGTATAATTATTACAGCTCCAGTGATAAGAACTCCATTATATGGGTAATAATGGATGTTATATTGATAATATCGGGAGTAATAAGTATAATTATTACAGTTCTAGCGATAATACTAGTAAAATATGGCTAAGAGTGCCTGTTATATTGATAATAATAAAAGTAATAAGTATATTTATTATACTTCGGTCGATAATAACTGCATTATATGGGTAATAATGCATGTTATATTGATAATAATATAAGTAATAAGTATAATTATTACAGTTCTAGCGATAATAACTGCATTATATGCGTAATAATGCATGTTATATTGATAATATCGGGAGTAATAAGTATAATTATTACTGCTCCAGTGATAAGAACTGCATTATATGGGTAATAATGGATGTTATATTGATAATATCTTGAGTAATATGTATAATTATTACAGTCCTAGCGATAATACTAGTAAAATATGGCTAAGAGTGCCTGTTATATTGATAATAATAAAAGTAATAAGTATATTTATTATACTTCTGTCGATAATAACTGCATTATATGGGTAATAATGCATGTTATATTGATAATAATATAAGTAATAAGTACAATTACTACAGTTCTAGCGATAATAACTCCATTATATGGGTAATAATGCATGTTATAATGGCAATAATATAAGTAATAGGTATAATTATTACAGTTAAAGCAATAATAACTGCATAATATGGGTAGTAATGCACGTTATATTGCTAACAATATAAGTAATAAGTATAATTATTACAGTTCTAGCAATAATAACTGCATAATATGGGTAATAATGCACGTTATATTGCTAATAATATAAGTAATAAGTATAATTATTACAGTTCTAGCCATAATAACTGCATTACGTGGGTAATAATGGATGTTATATTGATAATATCGGGAGTAATAAGTATAATTATTACAGTCCTAGCGATAATACTAGTAAAACATGGCTAAGAGTGCCTGTTATATTGTTAATAATAAAAGTAATAAGTATATTTATTATACTTCTGTCGATAATAACTGCATTATATGGGTAATATGCATGTTATATTGATAATAATATAAGTAATAAGTATAATTACTACAGTTCTAGCGATAATAACTCCATTATATGGGTAATAATGCATGTTATAATGGCAATAATATAAGTAATAGGTATAATTATTACAGTTCTAGCAATAATAACTGCATAATATGGGTAATAATGCACGTTATATTGCTAATAATATAAGTAATAAGTATAATTATTACAGTTCTAGCGATAATAACTGCATTATATGGGTAATAATGGATGTTATATTGATAATATCGGGAGTAATAAGTATAATTATTACAGTCCTAGCGATAATAACTGCATTATATGGGTAATAATGGATGTTATATTGATAATATCGGGAGTAATAAGTATAATTATTACAGTTCTAGCGATAATACTAGTAAAATATGGCTAAGAGTGCCTGTTATATTGATAATAATAAAAGTAATAAGTATATTTATTATACTTCTGTCGATAATAACTGCATTATATGGGTAATAATGCATGTTATATTGATAATAATATAAGTAATAAGTACAATTACTACAGTTCTAGCGATAATAACTGCATTATATGCGTAATAATGCATGTTATATTGATAATATCGGGAGTAATAAGTATAATTATTACAGCTCCAGTGATAAGAACTGCATTATATGGGTAATAATGGATGTTATATTGATAATATCGGGAGTAATAAGTATAATTATTACAGTTCTAGCGATAATAACTGCATTACATGGGTAATAATGGATGTTATATTGATAATATCGGGAGTAATAAGTATAATTCTTACGGGGGTGTCCCACTTGGACGTCGACCGATTGGACGCGTTCCGTTTGGACGGTCTCGATTCGACGCGTTCCAATTCGAAGCGGTGCCGATTGGACGCGTCCCAATTCGAAGAGGTTAGATTTGGTTAGGTTAGGTTCTATAAGCCCTGCTTAGAATTGGAACGCGTCCAATCGGCACCGCTTCGAATTGGAACGAGTCGAATCGGGACCGTCCAATCGGGACGCGTCCAAACGGTCGGCGTCCAAGTGGGCATCACTCATTATTACAGTCCTAGCGATAATACTAGTAAAATATGGCAAAGAGTGCCTGTTATATTGATAATAATAAAAGTAATAAGTATATTTATTATACTTCTGTCGATAATAACTGCATTATATGGGTAATATGCATGTTATATTGATAATAATATAAGTAATAAGTATAATTACTACAGTTCTAGCGATAATAACTCCATTATATGGGTAATAATGCATGTTATAATGGCAATAATATAAGTAATAGGTATAATTATTACAGTTCTAGCAATAATAACTGCATAATATGGGTAATAATGCACGTTATATTGCTAATAATATAAGTAATAAGTATAATTATTACAGTTCTAGCGATAATAACTGCATTATATGGGTAATAATGGATGTTATATTGATAATATCGGAAGTAATAAGTATAATTATTACAGTCCTAGCGATAATAACTGCATTATATGGGTAATAATGGATGTTATATTGATAATATCGGGAGTAATAAGTATAATCATTACAGTTCTAGCGATAATACTAGTAAAATATGGCTAAGAGTGCCTGTTATATTGATAATAATAAAAGTAATAAGTATATTTATTATACTTCGGTCGATAATAACTGCATTATATGGGTAATAATGGATGTTATATTGATAATATCGGGAGTAATAAGTATAATTATTACAGTTCTAGCGATAATACTAGTAAAATATGGCTAAGAGTGCCTGTTATATTGATAATAATGAAAGTAATAAGTATATTTATTATACTTCGGTCGATAATAACTGCATTATATGGGTAATAATGCATGTTATATTGATAATAATATAAGTAATAAGTATAATTATTACAGTTCTAGCGATAATAACTGCATTATATGGGTAATAATGGATGTTATATTGATAATATCGGGAGTAATAAGTATAATTATTACAGTCCTAGCGATAATACTAGTAAAATATGGCTAAGAGTGCCTGTTATATTGATAATAATAAAAGTAATAAGTATATTTATTATACTTCTGTCGATAATAACTGCATTATATGGGTAATAATGCATGTTATATTGATAATAATATAAGTAATAAGTAGAATTACTACAGTTCTAGCGATAATAACTGCATTATATGCGTAATAATGCATGTTATATTGATAATATCGGGAGTAATAAGTATAATTATTACAGCTCCAGTGATAAGAACTGCATTATATGGGTAATAATGGATGTTATATTGATAATATCGGGAGTAATAAGTATAATTATTACAGTTCTAGCGATAATACTAGTAAAATATGGCTAAGAGTGCCTGTTATATTGATAATAATAAAAGTAATAAGTATATTTATTATACTTCGGTCGATAATAACTGCATTATATGGGTAATAATGCATGTTATAATGGCAATAATATAAGTAATAAGTATAATTATTACAGTTCTAGCGATAATAACTGCATTATATGCGTAATAATGCATGTTATATTGATAGTATCGGGAGTACTAAGTATAATTATTGCAGCTCCAGCGATAAGAACTGCTTTATATGGGTAATAATGGATGTTATATTTATAATATCTTGAGTAATAAGTACAATTATTACAGTCCTAGCGATAATACTAGTAAAATATGGCTAAGAGTGCCTGTTATATTGATAATAATAAAAGTAATAAGTATATTTATTATACTTCTGTCGAAAATAACTGCATTATATGGGTAATAATGCATGTTATATTGATAATAATATAAGTAATAAGTACAATTACTACAGTTCTAGCGATAATAACTCCATTATATGGGTAATAATGCATGTTATAATGGCAATAATATAAGTAATAGGTATAATTATTACAGTTCTAGCAATAATAACTGCATAATATGGGTAGTAATGCACGTTATATTGCTAATAATATAAGTAATAAGTATAATTATTACATTTCTAGCAATAATAACTGCATAATATGGGTAATAATGCACGTTATATTGCTAATAATATAAGTAATAAGTATAATTATTACAGTTCTAGCAATAATAACTGCATAATATGGGTAATAATGCACGTTATATTGCTAATAATATAAGTAATAAGTATAATTATTACAGTTCTAGCGATAATAACTGCATTATATGGGTAATAATGCACGTTATATTGCTAATAATATAAGTAATAAGTATAATTATTACAGTTCTAGCGATAATAACTGCATTATATGGGTAATAATGCATGTTATATTGATAATATCGGGAGTAATAAGTATAATTATTACAGTTCTAGCGATAATAACTGCATTACATGGGTAATAATGGATGTTATATTGATAATATCGGGAGTAATAAGTATAATTATTACAGCTCCAGTGATAAGAACTCCATTATATGGGTAATAATGGATGTTATATTGATAATATCGGGAGTAATAAGTATAATTATTACAGTTCTAGCGATAATACTAGTAAAATATGGCTAAGAGTGCCTGTTATATTGATAATAATAAAAGTAATAAGTATATTTATTATACTTCGGTCGATAATAACTGCATTATATGGGTAATAATGCATGTTATATTGATAATAATATAAGTAATAAGTATAATTATTACAGTTCTAGCGATAATAACTGCATTATATGCGTAATAATGCATGTTATATTGATAATATCGGGAGTAATAAGTATAATTATTACAGCTCCAGTGATAAGAACTGCATTATATGGGTAATAATGGATGTTATATTGATAATATCTTGAGTAATAAGTATAATTATTACAGTCCTAGCGATAATACTAGTAAAATATGGCTAAGAGTGCCTGTTATATTGATAATAATAAAAGTAATAAGTATATTTATTATACTTCTGTCGATAATAACTGCATTATATGGGTAATAATGCATGTTATATTGATAATAATATAAGTAATAAGTACAATTACTACAGTTCTAGCGATAATAACTCCATTATATGGGTAATAATGCATGTTATAATGGCAATAATATAAGTAATAGGTATAATTATTACAGTTAAAGCAATAATAACTGCATAATATGGGTAGTAATGCACGTTATATTGCTAACAATATAAGTAATAAGTATAATTATTACAGTTCTAGCAATAATAACTGCATAATATGGGTAATAATGCACGTTATATTGCTAATAATATAAGTAATAAGTATAATTATTACAGTTCTAGCGATAATAACTGCATTATATGGGTAATAATGGATGTTATATTGATAATATCGGGAGTAATAAGTATAATTATTACAGTCCTAGCGATAATAACTGCATTATATGGGTAATAATGGATGTTATATTGATAATATCGGGAGTAATAAGTATAATTATTACAGTTCTAGCGATAATACTAGTAAAATATGGCTAAGAGTGCCTGTTATATTGATAATAATAAAAGTAATAAGTATATTTATTATACTTCGGTCGATAATAACTGCATTATATGGGTAATAATGCATGTTATATTGATAATAATATAAGTAATAAGTATAATTATTACAGTTCTAGCGATAATAACTGCATTATATGCGTAATAATGCATGTTATATTGATAATATCAGGAGTAATAAGTATAATTATTACAGTTCTAGCGATAATAACTGCATTATATGGGTAATAATGCACGTTATATTGCTAATAATATAAGTAATAAGTATAATTATTACAGTTCTAGCGATAATAACTGCATTATATGGGTAATAATGCATGTTATATTGATAATATCGGGAGTAATAAGTATAATTATTACAGTTCTAGCGATAATAACAGCATTACATGGGTAATAATGGATGTTATATTGATAATATCGGGAGTAATAAGTATAATTATTACAGTCCTAGCGATAATACTAGTAAAATATGGGTAAGAGTGCCCGTTATATTGATAATAATAAAAGTAATAAGTATATTTATTATACTTCTGTCGATAATAACTGCATTATATGGGTAATAATGCATGTTATATTGATAATAATATAAGTAATAAGTATAATTCCTACAGTTCTAGCAATAATAACGACATTATATGGGTAATAATGCATGTTATAATGGCAATAATATAAGTAATAGGTATAATTATTACAGTTCTAGCAATAATAACTGCATGATATGGGTAATAATGCACGTTATATTGCTAATAATATAAGTAATAAGTATAATTATTACAGTTCTAGCGATAACTGCATTATATGGGTAATAATGGATGTTATACTGATAATATCGGGAGTAATAAGTATAATTATTACAGCTCCAGCGATAAGAACTGCATTATATGGGAAATAATGGATGTTATATTGATAATATCTTGAGTAATAAGTATAATTATTACAGTCCTAGCGATAATACTAGTAAAATATGGCTAAGAGTGCCTGTTATATTGATAATAATAAAAGTAATAAGTATATTTATTATACTTCGGTCGATAATAACTGCATTATATGGGTAATAATGCATGTTATATTGATAATAATATAAGTAATAAGTATAATTATTACAGTTCTAGCGATAATAACTGCATTATATGCGTAATAATGCATGTTATATTGATAATATCAGGAGTAATAAGTATAATTATTACAGCTCCAGTGATAAGAACTGCATTATATGGGTAATAATGGGTGTTATATTGATAATATCTTGAGTAATAAGTATAATTATTACAGTCCTAGCGATAATACTAGTAAAATATGGCTAAGAGTGCCTGTTATATTGATAATAATAAAAGTAATAAGTATATTTATTATACTTCGGTCGATAATAACTGCATTATATGGGTAATAATGCATGTTATAATGGCAATAATATAAGTAATAAGTATAATTATTACAGTTCTAGCGATAATAACCGCATTATATGCGTAATAATGCATGTTATATTGATAGTATCGGGAGTAATATGTATAATTATTGCAGCTCCAGCGATAAGAACTGCTTTATATGGGTAATAATGGATGTTATATTTATAATATCTTGAGTAATAAGTACAATTGTTACAGTCCTAGCGATAATACTAGTAAAATATGGCTAAGAGTGCCTGTTATATTGATAATAATAAAAGTAATAAGTATATTTATTATACTTCTGTCGATAATAACTGCATTATATGGGTAATAATGCATGTTATATTGATAATAGTATAAGTAATAAGTATAATTATTACAGTTCTAGCGATAATAACTGCATAATATGGGTAACAATGCATGTTATAATGATGATAATAAAAGTACTAAGTATATTTATTATAGTTCTAGCGATTATATCTGCATAATATGCGTAATAATGCATGTTATATTGATAATAATATAAGTAATAAGTATAATTATTACAGCTCTAGCGATAATAACTGCATTATATGGGTAATAATGCATATTATATGGATAATATCGGGAGTATTAAGTATAATTATTATAGTTCTAGCGATAATAATAGTTAAATATGGCTAATGGCGCATGTTATATTGATAATAATAAAACCAAATAAGTATATTTATTATAGTTCTAGCTATAATAACAGCATAATATGGGTAATAATGCATGTTATATTGCTAATAATATAAGTAATAAGTATAATTATTACAGTGCTAGCAATAATAACTGCATAATATGGGTAATAATGCACGTTATATTGCTAATAATATAAGTAATAAGTATAATTATTACAGTTCTAGCAATAATAACTGCATGATATGGGTAATAATGCACGTTATATTGCTAATAATATAAGTAATAAGTATAATTATTACAGTCCTAGCGATAATACTAGTAAAATATGGCTAAGAGTGCCTGTTATATTGATAATAATAAAAGTAATAAGTATATTTATTATACTTCTGTCGATAATAACTGCATTATATGGGTAATAATGCATGTTATATTGATAATAATATAAGTAATAAGTACAATTACTACAGTTCTAGCGATAATAACTCCATTATATGGGTAATAATGCATGTTATAATGGCAATAATATAAGTAATAGGTATAATTATTACAGTTAAAGCAATAATAACTGCATAATATGGGTAGTAATGCACGTTATATTGCTAATAATATAAGTAATAAGTATAATTATTACAGTTCTAGCAATAATAACTGCATAATATGGGTAATAATGCACGTTATATTGCTAATAATATAAGTAATAAGTATAATTATTACAGTTCTAGTCATAATAACTGCATTATATGGGTAATAATGCATGTTATATTGATAATATCGGGAGTAATAAGTATAATTATTACAGTTCTAGCGATAATAACTGCATAATATGGGTAATAATGCACGTTATATTGCTAATAATATAAGTAATAAGTATAATTATTACAGTTCTAGCGATAATAACTGCATTATATGGGTAATAATGGATGTTATATTGATAATATCGGGAGTAATAAGTATAATTATTACAGTCCTAGCGATAATAACTGCATTATATGGGTAATAATGGATGTTATATTGATAATATCGGGAGTAATAAGTATAATTATTACAGTTCTAGCGATAATACTAGTAAAATATGGCTAAGAGTGCCTGTTATATTGATAATAATAAAAGTAATAAGTATATTTATTATACTTCGGTCGATAATAACTGCATTATATGGGTAATAATGCATGTTATATTGATAATAATATAAGTAATAAGTATAATTATTACAGTTCTAGCGATAATAACTGCATTATATGCGTAATAATGCATGTTATATTGATAATATCAGGAGTAATAAGTATAATTATTACAGCTCCAGTGATAAGAACTGCATTATATGGGTAATAATGGGTGTTATATTGATAATATCTTGAGTAATAAGTATAATTATTACAGTCCTAGCGATAATGCTAGTAAAAAATGGCTAAGAGTGCCTGTTATATTGATAATAATAAAAGTAATAAGTATATTTATTATACTTCGGTCGATAATAACTGCATTATATGGGTAATAATGCATGTTATAATGGCAATAATATAAGTAATAAGTATAATTATTACAGTTCTAGCGATAATAACTGCATTATATGCGTAATAATGCATGTTATATTGATAGTATCGGGTGTAATAAGTATAATTATTGCAGCTCCAGCGATAAGAACTGCTTTATATGGGTAATAATGGATGTTATATTTATAATATCTTGAGTAATAAGTACAATTATTACAGTCCTAGCGATAATACTAGTAAAATATGGCTAAGAGTGCCTGTTATATTGATAATAATAAAAGTAATAAGTATATTTATTATACTTCTGTCGATAATAACTGCATTATATGGGTAATAATGCATGTTATATTGATAATAGTATAAGTAATAAGTATAATTATTACAGTTCTAGCGATAATAACTGCATAATATGGGTAACAATGCATGTTATAATGATGATAATAAAAGTACTAAGTATATTTATTATAGTTCTAGCGATTATATCTGCATAATATGCGTAATAATGCATGTTATATTGATAATAATATAAGTAATAAGTATAATTATTACAGCTCTAGCGATAATAACTGCATTATATGGGTAATAATGCATGTTATATGGATAATATCGGGAGTAATAAGTATAATTATTATAGTTCTAGCGATAATAATAGTTAAATATGGCTAATGGTGCATGTTATATTGATAATAATAAAACCAAATAAGTATATTTATTATAGTTCTAGCTATAATAACTGCATAATATGGGTAATAATGCATGTTATATTGATAATAATATAAGTAATAAGTATAATTATTACAGTTCTAGCGATAATAACTGCATTATGTGGGTAATAATGCATGTTATATTGATAATATCGGGAGTAATAAGTATAATTATTACAGCTCCAGCGATAAGAACTGCATTATATGGGTAATAATGGATGTTATATTGATAATATCGGAAGCAATAAGTATAATTATTACAGTTCTAGCGATAATACTAGTAAAATATGGCTAAGAGTGCCTGTTATATTGATAATAGTAAAAGTAATAAGTATATTTATTATACTTCTGTCGATAATAACTGCATTCTATGAGTAATAGTGCATGTTATATTGATAATAATATAAGTAATAAGTATAATTATTACAGCTCTAGCGATAATAACTGCATTATATGGGTAATAATGCATGTTATATTGGTAATATTGGGAATAATAAGTGTAATTATTATAGTTCTAGCGATAATAATAGGAAAATATGACTAATAGTGCATGTTATATTGATAATAATAAAAGTAGTAAGTATATTTATTACAGTTCTATCGATAATAACTGCATAATATGGGTAATAATGCATGTTATATTGATGATAATAAAAGTAATACGTATATTTATTATAGTTCTAGCGATAATAACTCCATAATATGGGTAATAATGCACGTTATATTGATAATAATATAAGTAATAAGTATAATTATTACAGTTCTAGCGATAATAACTGCATTATATGGGTAATAATGCATGTTATATTGCTAATAATATAAGTAATAAGTATAATTATTACAGTTCTAGCGATAATAACTGCATTATATGGGTAATAATGCATGTTATATTGATAATATCGGGAGTAATAAGTATAATTATTACAGTTCTAGCGATAATAACTGCATTATATGGGTAGTAATGGATGTTATATTGATAATATCGGGAGTAATAAGTATAATTATTACAGTTCTAGCAATAATAACTGCATAATATGGGTAATAATGCACGTTATATTGCTAATAATATAAGTAATTAGTATAATTATTACAGTTCTAGCGATAATAACTGCATTATATGCGTAATAATGCATGTTATATTGATAATATCGGGAGTAATAAGTATAATTATTACAGTCCTAGCGATAATACTAGTAAAATATGGCTAAGAGTGCCTGTTATATTGATAATAATAAAAGTAATAAGTATATTTATTATACTTCTGTCGGTAATAACTGCATTATATGGGTAATAATGCGTGGTATATTGATAATAACATAAGTAATAAGTATAATTATTACAGTTCTAGCGATAATAACTGCATAATATGGGTAATACTGCACGTTATATTGATAATAATATAAGTAATAAGTATAATTATTACAGCTCTAGCGATAATAACTGCATTATATGGGTAATAATGTATGTTATATTGGTAATATTGGGAATAATAAGTATAATTATTGTAGTTCTAGCGATAATAATAGTAAAATATGGCTAATAGTGCATGTTATATTGATAATAATAAATGTAATAAGTATATTTATTATAGTTCTATCGATAATAACTTCACAATATGGGTAATGATGCATGTTATAATGATGATAATAAAAGTACTAAGTATATTTATTATAGTTCTAGCGATTATAACTGCATAATATGCGTAATAATGCATGTTATATTGATAATAATATAAGTAATAAGTATAATTATTACAGTTCTAGCGATAATAACTGCATTATATGGGTAATAATGCACGTTATATTGCTAATAATATAAGTAATAAGTATAATTATTACAGTTCTAGCGATAATAACTGCATTATATGGGTAATAATGCATGTTATATTGATAATAATAAAAGTAATAAGTATATTTATTATACTTCTGTCGATAATAACTGCATAATATGGGTAATAATGCATGTTATATTGATAATAATATAAGTAATAAGTATAATTATTACAGTTCTAGCGATAATAACTGCATTATGTGGGTAATAATGCATGTTATATTGATAATATCGGGGGTAATAAGTATAATTATTACAGTTCTATCGATAATAACTGCATAATATGGGTAATAATGCATGTTACATTGATGATAATAAAAGTAATACGTATATTTATTATAGTTCTAGCGATAATAACTGCATAAAATGGGTAATAATGCATGCTATATTGATAACAATATAAGTAATAAGTATAATTATTACAGTTCTAGCGATAATAACTGCATTATATGGGTAATAATGCACGTTATATTGCTAATAATATAAGTAATAAGTATAATTATTACAGTTCTAGCGATAATAACTGCATTATATGGGTAATAATGCATGTTATATTGATAATATCCGGAGTAATTGGTATAATTATTACAGTTCTAGCGATAATAACTGCATTATATGGGTAATAATGGATGTTATATTGATAATATCGGGAGTAATAAGTATAATTATTACAGTTCTAGCGATAATACTAGTAAAATATGGCTAAGAGTGCCTGTTATATTGATAATAATAAAAGTAATAAGTATATTTATTATACTTCTGTCGATAATAACTGCATTATATGGGTAATAATGCATGTTATATTGATAATAATATAAGTAATAAGTATAATTACTACAGTTCTAGCGCTAATAACTCCATTATATGGGTAATAATGCATGTTATAATGGCAATAATATAAGTAATAAGTATAATTATTACAGTTCTAGCGATAATAACTGCATTATATGCGTAATAATGCATGTTATATTGATAGCATCGGGAGTAATAAGTATAATTATTGCAGCTCCAGCGATAAGAACTGCTTTATATGGGTAATAATGGATGTTATATTGATAATATCTTGAGTAATAAGTACAATTATTACAGTCCTAGCGATAATACTAGTAAAATATGGCTAATGGTGCATGTTATATTGATAATAATAAAACCAAATAAGTATATTTATTATAGTTCTAGCTATAATAACTGCATAATATGGGTAATAACGCATGTTATATTGATAATAATATAAGTAATAAGTATAATTATTACAGTTCTAGCGATAATAACTGCATTATGTGGGTAATAATGCATGTTATATTGATAATATCGGGAGTAATAAGTATAATTATTACAGCTCCAGCGATAAGAACTGCATTATATGGGTAATAATGGATGTTATATTGATAATATCGGAAGCAATAAGTATAATTATTACAGTTCTAGCGATAATACTAATAAAATATGGCTAAGAGTGCCTGTTATATTGATAATAGTAAAAGTAATAAGTATATTTATTATACTTCTGTCGATAATAACTGCATTCTATGAGTAATAGTGCATGTTATATTGATAATAATATAAGTAATAAGTATAATTATTACAGCTCTAGCGATAATAACTGCATTATATGGGTAATAATGCATGTTATATTGGTAATATTGGGAATAATAAGTGTAATTATTATAGTTCTAGCGATAATAATAGGAAAATATGGCTAATAGTGCATGTTATATTGATAATAATAAAAGTAGTAAGTATATTTATTACAGTTCTATTGATAATAACTGCATAATATGGGTAATAATGCATGTTATATTGATGATAATAAAAGTGATACGTATATTTATTATAGTTCTAGCGATAATAACTCCATAATATGGGTAATAATGCACGTTATATTGATAATAATATAAGTAATAAGTATAATTATTACAGTTCTAGCGATAATAACTGCATTATATGGGTAATAATGCATGTTATATTGCTAATAATATAAGTAATAAGTATATTTATTATACTTCGGTCGATAATAACTGCATTATATGGGTAATAATGCATGTTATATTGATAATAATATAAGTAATAAGTATAATTATTACAGTTCTAGCGATAATAACTGCATTATATGCGTAATAATGCATGTTATATTGATAATATCGGGAGTAATAAGTATAATTATTACAGCTCCAGTGATAAGAACTGCATTATATGGGTAATAATGGATGTTATATTGATAATATCTTGAGTAATAAGTATAATTATTACAGTCCTAGCGATAATACTAGTAAAATATGGCTAAGAGTGCCTGTTATATTGATAATAATAAAAGTAATAAGTATATTTATTATACTTCTGTCGATAATAACTGCATTATATGGGTAATAATGCATGTTATAATGGCAATAATATAAGTAATAGGTATAATTATTACAGTTAAAGCAATAATAACTGCATAATATGGGTAGTAATGCACGTTATATTGCTAATAATATAAGTAATAAGTATAATTATTACAGTTCTAGCAATAATAACTGCATAATATGGGTAATAATGCACGTTATATTGCTAATAATATAAGTAATAAGTATAATTATTACAGTTCTAGCAATAATAACTGCATGATATGGGTAATAATGCACGTTATATTGCTAATAATATAAGTAATAAGTATAATTATTACAGTCCTAGCGATAATACTAGTAAAATATGGCTAAGAGTGCCTGTTATATTGATAATAATAAAAGTAATAAGTACATTTATTATACTTCTGTCGATAATAACTGCATTATATGGGTAATAATGCATGTTATATTGATAATAATATAAGTAATAAGTACAATTACTACAGTTCTAGCGATAATAACTCCATTATATGGGTAATAATGCATGTTATAATGGCAATAATATAAGTAATAGGTATAATTATTACAGTTAAAGCAATAATAACTGCATAATATGGGTAGTAATGCACGTTATATTGCTAATAATATAAGTAATAAGTATAATTATTACATTTCTAGCAATAATAACTGCATAATATGGTTAATAATGCACGTTATATTGCTAATAATATAAGTAATAAGTATAATTATTAGAGTTCTAGCCATAATAACTGCATTATATGGGTAATAATGCATGTTATATTGATAATATCGGGAGTAATAAGTATAATTATTACAGTTCTAGCGATAATAACTGCATTACATGGGTAATAATGGATGTTATATTGATAATATCGGGAGTAATAAGTATAATTATTACAGTCCTAGCGATAATACTAGTAAAATATGGCTAAGAGTGCCTGTTATATTGATAATAATAAAAGTAATAAGTATATTTATTATACTTCGGTCGATAATAACTGCATTATATGGGTAATAATGGATGTTATATTGATAATATCGGGAGCAATAAGTATAATTATTACAGTTCTAGCGATAATACTAGTAAAATATGGCTAAGAGTGCCTGTTATATTGATAATAATAAAAGTAATAAGTATATTTATTATACTTCTGTCGATAATAACTGCATTATATGGGTAATAATGCATGTTTTATTGATAATAATATAAGTAATAAGTATAATTACTACAGTTCTAGCGATAATAACTCCATTATATGGGTAATAATGCATGTTATAAGGGCAATAATATAAGTAATAAGTATAATTATTACAGTTCTAGCGATAATAACTGCATTATATGCGTAATAATGCATGTTATATTGATAGTATCGGGAGTAATAAGTATAATTATTGCAGCTCCAGCGATAAGAACTGCTTTATATGGGTAATAATGGATGTTATATTGATAATATCTTGAGTAATAAGTACAATTATTACAGTCCTAGCGATAATACTAGTAAAATATGGCTAAGAGTGCCTGTTATATTGATAATAATAAAAGTAATAAGTATATTTATTATACTTCTGTCGATAATAACTGCATTATATGGGTAATAATGCATGTTATATTGATAATAGTATAAGTAATAAGTATAATTATTACAGTTCTAGCGATAATAACTGCATAATATGGGTAACAATGCATGTTATAATGATGATAATAAAAGTACTAAGTATATTTATTATAGTTCTAGCGATTATAACTGCATAATATGCGTAATAATGCATGTTATATTGATAATAATATAAGTAATAAGTATAATTATTACAGCTCTAGCGATAATAACTGCATTATATGGGTAATAATGCATGTTATATGGATAATATCGGGAGTAATAAGTATAATTATTATAGTTCTAGCGATAATAATAGTAAAATATGGCTAATGGTGCATGCTATATTGATAATAATAAAACCAAATAGGTATATTTATTATAGTTCTAGCTATAATAACTGCATGATATGGGTAATAACGCATGGTATATTGATAATAATATAAGTAATAAGTATAATTATTACAGTTCTAGCGATAATAACTGCATTATGTGGGTAATAATGCATGTTATATTGATAATATCGGGAGTAATAAGTATAATTATTACAGCTCCAGCGATAAGAACTGCATTATATGGGTAATAATGGATGTTATATTGATAATATCGGAAGCAATAAGTATAATTATTACAGTTCTAGCGATAATACTAGTAAAATATGGCTAAGAGTGCCTGTTATATTGATAATAGTAAAAGTAATAAGTATATTTATTATACTTCTGTCGATAATAACTGCATTCTATGAGTAATAGTGCATGTTATATTGATAATAATATAAGTAATAAGTATAATTATTACAGCTCTAGCGATAATAACTGCATTATATGGGTAATAATGCATGTTATATTGGTAATATTGGGAATAATAAGTGTAATTATTATAGTTCTAGCGATAATAATAGGAAAATATGACTAATAGTGCATGTTATATTGATAATAATAAAAGTAGTAAGTATATTTATTACAGTTCTATTGATAATAACTGCATAATATGGGTAATAATGCATGTTATATTGATGATAATAAAAGTGATACGTATATTTATTATAGTTCTAGCGATAATAACTCCATAATATGGGTAATAATGCACGTTATATTGATAATAATATAAGTAATAAGTATAATTATTACAGTTCTAGCGATAATAACTGCATTATATGGGTAATAATGCATGTTATATTGCTAATAATATAAGTAATAAGTATATTTATTATACTTCGGTCGATAATAACTGCATTATATGGGTAATAATGCATGTTATATTGATAATAACATAAGTAATAAGTATAATTATTACAGTTCTAGCGATAATAACTGCATTATATGCGTAATAATGCATGTTATATTGATAATATCGGGAGTAATAAGTATAATTATTACAGCTCCAGTGATAAGAACTGCATTATATGGGTAATAATGGATGTTATATTGATAATATCTTGAGTAATAAGTATAATTATTACAGTCCTAGCGATAATACTAGTAAAATATGGCTAAGAGTGCCTGTTATATTGATAATAATAAAAGTAATAAGTATATTTATTATACTTCTGTCGATAATAACTGCATTATATGGGTAATAATGCATGTTATAATGGCAATAATATAAGTAATAGGTATAATTATTACAGTTAAAGCAATAATAACTGCATAATATGGGTAGTAATGCACGTTATATTGCTAATAATATAAGTAATAAGTATAATTATTACAGTTCTAGCAATAATAACTGCATAATATGGGTAATAATGCACGTTATATTGCTAATAATATAAGTAATAAGTATAATTATTACAGTTCTAGCAATAATAACTGCATGATATGGGTAATAATGCACGTTATATTGCTAATAATATAAGTAATAAGTATAATTATTACAGTCCTAGCGATAATACTAGTAAAATATGGCTAAGAGTGCCTGTTATATTGATAATAATAAAAGTAATAAGTATATTTATTATACTTCTGTCGATAATAACTGCATTATATGGGTAATAATGCATGTTATATTGATAATAATATAAGTAATAAGTACAATTACTACAGTTCTAGCGATAATAACTCCATTATATGGGTAATAATGCATGTTATAATGGCAATAATATAAGTAATAGGTATAATTATTACAGTTAAAGCAATAATAACTGCATAATATGGGTAGTAATGCACGTTATATTGCTAATAATATAAGTAATAAGTACAATTACTACAGTTCTAGCGATAATAACTCCATTATATGGGTAATAATGCACGTTATATTGCTAATAATATAAGTAGTAAGTATAATTATTACAGTTCTAGCGATAATAACTGCATTATATGGGTAATAATGCATGTTATATTGATAATATCGGGAGTAATAAGTATAATTATTACAGTTCTAGCGATAATAACTGCATTACATGGGTAATAATGGATGTTATATTGATAATATCGGGAGTAATAAGTATAATTATTACAGTCCTAGCGATAATACTAGTAAAATATGGCTGAGAGTGCCTGTTATATTGATAATAATAAAAGTAATAAGTATATTTATTATACTTCGGTCGATAATAACTGCATTATATGGGTAATAATGGATGTTATATTGATAATATCGGGAGTAATAAGTATAATTATTACAGTTCTAGCGATAATACTAGTAAAATATGGCTAAGAGTGCCTGTTATATTGATAATAATAAAAGTAATAAGTATATTTATTATACTTCGGTCGATAATAACTGCATTATATGGGTAATAATGCATGTTATATTGATAATAATATAAGTAATAAGTATAATTATTACAGTTCTAGCGATAATAACTGCATTATATGGGTAATAATGGATGTTATATTGATAATATCGGGAGTAATAAGTATAATTATTGCAGTCCTAGCGATAATAACTGCATTATATGGGTAATAATGGATGTTATATTGATAATATCGGGAGTAATAAGTATAATTATTACAGTCCTAGCGATAATACTAGTAAAATATGGCTGAGAGTGCCTGTTATATTGATAATAATAAAAGTAATAAGTATATTTATTATACTTCGGTCGATAATAACTGCATTATATGGGTAATAATGGATGTTATATTGATAATATCGGGAGTAATAAGTATAATTATTACAGTTCTAGCGATAATACTAGTAAAATATGGCTAAGAGTGCCTGTTATATTGATAATAATAAAAGTAATAAGTATATTTATTATACTTCGTTCGATAATAACTGCATTATATGGGTAATAATGCATATTATATTGATAATAATATAAGTAATAAGTATAATTATTACAGTTCTAGCGATAATAACTGCATTATATGGGTAATAATGGATGTTATATTGATAATATCGGGAGTAATAAGTATAATTATTGCAGTCCTAGCGATAATAACTGCATTATATGGGTAATAATGGATGTTATATTGATAATATCGGGAGTAATAGGTATAATTATTACAGTTCTAGCGATAATACTAGTAAAATATGGCTAAGAGTGCCTGTTATATTGATAATAATAAAAGTAATAAGTATATTTATTATACTTCGGTCGATAATAACTGCATTATATGGGTAATAATGGATGTTATATTGATAATATCGGGAGTAATAAATATAATTATTACAGTTCTAGCGATAATACTAGTAAAATGTGGCTAAGAGTGCCTGTTATATTGATAATAATAAAAGTAATAAGTATATTTATTATACTTCGGTCGATAATAACTGCATTATATGGGTAATAATGCATGTTACATTGATAATAATATAAGTAATAAGTATAATTATTACAGTTCTAGCGATAATAACTGCATTATATGCGTAATAATGCATGTTATATTGATAATATCGGGAGTAATAAGTATAATTATTACAGCCCCAGTGATAAGAACTGCATTATATGGGTAATAATGGGTGTTATATTGATAATATCTTGAGTAATAAGTGTAATTATTACAGTCCTAGCGATAATACTAGTAAAATATGGCTAAGAGTGCCTGTTATATTGATAATAATAAAAGTAATAAGTATATTTATTATACTTCTGTCGATAATAACTGCAGTATATGGGTAATAATGCATGTTATGTTGATAATAATATAAGTAATAAGTACAATTACTACAGTTGTAGCGATAATAACTCCATTATATGGGTAATAATGCATGTTATAATGGCAATAATATAAGTAATAGGTATAATTATTACAGTTAAAGCAATAATAACTGCATAATATGGGTAGTAATGCACGTTATATTGCTAATAATATAAGTAATAAGTATAATTATTACAGTTCTAGCAATAATAACTGCATGATATGGGTAATAATGCACGTTATATTGCTAATAATATAAGTAATAAGTATAATTATTACAGTCCTAGCGATAATACTAGTAAAATATGGCTAAGAGTGCCTGTTATATTGATAATAATATAAGTAATAAGTACAATTACTACAGTTCTAGCGATAATAACTCCATTATATGGGTAATAATGCACGTTATATTGCTAATAATATAAGTAGTAAGTATAATTATTACAGTTCTAGCGATAATAACTGCATTATATGGGTAATAATGCATGTTATATTGATAACATCGGGAGTAATAAGTATAATTATTACAGTTCTAGCGATAATAACTGCATTACATGGGTAATAATGGATGTTATATTGATAATATCGGGAGTAATAAGTATAATTATTACAGTCCTAGCGATAATACTAGTAAAATATGGCTAAGAGTGCCTGTTATATTGATAATAATAAAAGTAATAAGTATATTTATTATACTTCTGTCGATAATAACTGCATTATATGGGTAATAATGCATGTTATGTTGATAATAATATAAGTAATAAGTACAATTACTACAGTTGTAGCGATAATAACTCCATTATATGGGTAATAATGCATGTTATAATGGCAATAATATAAGTAATAGGTATAATTATTACAGTTAAAGCAATAATAACTGCATAATATGGGTAGTAATGCACGTTATATTGCTAATAATATAAGTAATAAGTATAATTATTACAGTTCTAGCAATAATAACTGCATGATATGGGTAATAATGCACGTTATATTGCTAATAATATAAGTAATAAGTATAATTATTACAGTCCTAGCGATAATACTAGTAAAATATGGCTAAGAGTGCCTGTTATATTGATAATAATATAAGTAATAAGTACAATTACTACAGTTCTAGCGATAATAACTCCATTATATGGGTAATAATGCACGTTATATTGCTAATAATATAAGTAGTAAGTATAATTATTACAGTTCTAGCGATAATAACTGCATTATATGGGTAATAATGCATGTTATATTGATAACATCGGGAGTAATAAGTATAATTATTACAGTTCTAGCGATAATAACTGCATTACATGGGTAATAATGGATGTTATATTGATAATATCGGGAGTAATAAGTATAATTATTACAGTCCTAGCGATAATACTAGTAAAATATGGGTAAGAGTGCCTGTTATATTGATAATAATAAAAGTAATAAGTATATTTATTATACTTCTGTCGATAATAACTGCATTATATGGGTAATAATGCATGTTATATTGATAATAATATAAGTAATAAGTACAATTACTACAGTTCTAGCGATAATAACTCCATTATATGGGTAATAATGCATTTTATAATGGCAATAATATAAGTAATAGGTATAATTATTACAGTTCTAGCAATAATAACTGCATAATATGGGTAGTAATGCACGTTATATTGCTAATAATATAAGTAATAAGTATAATTATTACAGTTCTAGCGATAATAACTGCATTATATGGGTAATAATGCACGTTATATTGCTAATAATATAAGTAGTAAGTATAATTATTACAGTTCTGGCGATAATAACTGCATTATATGGGTAATAATGCATGTTATATTGATAACATCGGGAGTAATAAGTATAATTATTACAGTTCTAGCGATAATAACTGCATTACATGGGTAATAATGGATGTTATATTGATAATATCGGGAGTAATAAGTATAATTATTACAGTCCTAGCGATAATACTAGTAAAATATGGGTAAGAGTGCCTGTTATATTGATAATAATAAAAGTAATAAGTATATTTATTATACTTCTGTCGATAATAACTGCATTATATGGGTAATAATGCATGTTATATTGATAATAATATAAGTAATAAGTATAATTACTACAGTTCTAGCGATAATAACGCCATTATATGGGTAATAATGCATGTTATAATGGCAATAATATAAGTAATAGGTATAATTATTACAGTTCTAGCAATAATAACTGCATAATATGGGTAATAATGCACGTTATATTGCTAATAATATAAGTAATAAGTATAATTATTACAGTTCTAGCGATAATAACTGCATTAGATGGGTAATAATGGATGTTATATTGATAATATCGGGAGTAATAAGTATAATTATTACAGTCCTAGCGATAATAACTGCATTACATGGGTAATAATGGATGTTATATTGATAATATCGGGAGTAATAAGTATAATTATTACAGTTCTAGCGATAATACTAGTAAAATATGGCTAAGAGTGCCTGTTATATTGATAATAATAAAAGTAATAAGTATATTTATTATACTTCGGTCGATAATAACTGCATTATATGGGTAATAATGCATGTTATATTGATAATAATATAAGTAATAAGTATAATTATTACAGTTCTAGCGATAATAACTGCATTATATGGGTAATAATGGATGTTATATTGATAATATCGGGAGTAATAAGTATAATTATTACAGTTCTAGCGATAATACTAGTAAAATATGGCTAAGAGTGCCTGTTATATTGATAATAATAAAAGTAATAAGTATATTTATTATACTTCGGTCGATAATAACTGCATTATATGGGTAATAATGCATGTTATATTGATAATAATATAAGTAATAAGTATAATTATTACAGTTCTAGCGATAATAACTGCATTATATGCGTAATAATGCATGTTATATTGATAATATCGGGAGTAATAAGTATAATTATTACAGCTCCAGTGATAAGAACTGCATTATATGGGTAATAATGGGTGTTATATTGATAATATCTTGAGTAATAAGTATAATTATTACAGTCCTAGCGATAATACTAGTAAAATATGGCTAAGAGTGCCTGTTATATTGATAATAATAAAAGTAATAAGTATATTTATTATACTTCTGTCGATAATAACTGCATTATATGGGTAATAATGCATGTTATATTGATAATAATATAAGTAATAAGTATAATTATTACAGTTCTAGCGATAATAACTGCATTATATGGGTAATAATGCATGTTATATTGATAATAATAAAAGTAATAAGTATATTTATTATACTTCGGTCGATAATAACTGCATTATATGGGTAATAATGCATGTTATATTGATAATAATATAAGTAATAAGTATAATTATTACAGTTCTGGCGATAATAACTGCATTATATGCGTAATAATGCATGTTATACTGATAATATCGGGAGTAATAAGTATAATTATTACAGCTCCAGCAATAAGATCTGCATTACATGGGTAATAATGGATGTTATATTGATAATATCGGGAGTAATAAGTATAATTATTACAGTCCTAGCGATAATACTAGTAAAATATGGGTAAGAGTGCCTGTTATATTGATAATAATAAAAGTAATAAGTATATTTATTATACTTCTGTCGATAATAACTGCATCATATGGGTAATAATGCATGTTATATTGATAATAATATAAGTAATAAGTATAATTACTACAGTTCTAGCGATAATAACGCCATTATATGGGTAATAATGCATGTTATAATGGCAATAATATAAGTAATAGGTATAATTATTACAGTTCTAGCAATAATAACTGCATAATATGGGTAATAATGCACGTTATATTGCTAATAATATAAGTAATAAGTATAATTATTACAGTTCTAGCGATAATAACTGCATTAGATGGGTAATAATGGATGTTATATTGATAATATCGGGAGTAATAAGTATAATTATTACAGTCCTAGCGATAATAACTGCATTACATGGGTAATAATGGATGTTATATTGATAATATCGGGAGTAATAAGTATAATTATTACAGTTCTAGCGATAATACTAGTAAAATATGGCTAAGAGTGCCTGTTATATTGATAATAATAAAAGTAATAAGTATATTTATTATACTTCGGTCGATAATAACTGCATTATATGGGTAATAATGCATGTTATATTGATAATAATATAAGTAATAAGTATAATTATTACAGTTCTAGCGATAATAACTGCATTATATGGGTAATAATGGATGTTATATTGATAATATCGGGAGTAATAAGTATAATTATTACAGTTCTAGCGATAATACTAGTAAAATATGGCTAAGAGTGCCTGTTATATTGATAATAATAAAAGTAATAAGTATATTTATTATACTTCGGTCGATAATAACTGCATTATATGGGAATAATGCATGTTATATTGATAATAATATAAGTAATAAGTATAATTATTACAGTTCTAGCGATAATAACTGCATTATATGCGTAATAATGCATGTTATATTGATAATATCGGGAGTAATAAGTATAATTATTACAGCTCCAGTGATAAGAACTGCATTATATGGGTAATAATGGGTGTTATATTGATAATATCTTGAGTAATAAGTATAATTATTACAGTCCTAGCGATAATACTAGTAAAATATGGCTAAGAGTGCCTGTTATATTGATAATAATAAAAGTAATAAGTATATTTATTATACTTCTGTCGATAATAACTGCATTATATGGGTAATAATGCATGTTATATTGATAATAATATAAGTAATAAGTATAATTATTACAGTTCTAGCGATAATAACTGCATTATATGGGTAATAATGCATGTTATATTGATAATAATAAAAGTAATAAGTATATTTATTATACTTCGGTCGATAATAACTGCATTATATGGGTAATAATGCATGTTATATTGATAATAATATAAGTAATAAGTATAATTATTACAGTTCTGGCGATAATAACTGCATTATATGCGTAATAATGCATGTTATATTGATAATATCGGGAGTAATAAGTATAATTATTACAGCTCCAGCAATAAGATCTGCATTACATGGGTAATAATGGATGTTATATTGATAATATCGGGAGTAATAAGTATAATTATTACAGTCCTAGCGATAATACTAGTAAAATATGGGTAAGAGTGCCTGTTATATTGATAATAATAAAAGTAATAAGTATATTTATTATACTTCTGTCGATAATAACTGCATTATATGGGTAATAATGCATGTTATATTGATAATAATATAAGTAATAAGTATAATTACTACAGTTCTAGCGATAATAACGCCATTATATGGGTAATAATGCATGTTATAATGGCAATAATATAAGTAATAGGTATAATTATTACAGTTCTAGCAATAATAACTGCATAATATGGGTAATAATGCACGTTATATTGCTAATAATATAAGTAATAAGTATAATTATTACAGTTCTAGCGATAATAACTGCATTAGATGGGTAATAATGGATGTTATATTGATAATATCGGGAGTAATAAGTATAATTATTACAGTCCTAGCGATAATAACTGCATTACATGGGTAATAATGGATGTTATATTGATAATATCGGGAGTAATAAGTATAATTATTACAGTTCTAGCGATAATACTAGTAAAATATGGCTAAGAGTGCCTGTTATATTGATAATAATAAAAGTAATAAGTATATTTATTATACTTCGGTCGATAATAACTGCATTATATGGGTAATAATGCATGTTATATTGATAATAATATAAGTAATAAGTATAATTATTACAGTTCTAGCGATAATAACTGCATTATATGGGTAATAATGGATGTTATATTGATAATATCGGGAGTAATAAGTATAATTATTACAGCTCCAGTGATAAGAACTGCATTATATGGGTAATAATGGGTGTTATATTGATAATATCTTGAGTAATAAGTATAATTATTACAGTCCTAGCGATAATACTAGTAAAATATGGCTAAGAGTGCCTGTCATATTGATAATAATAAAAGTAATAAGTATATTTATTATACTTCTGTCGATAATAACTGCATTATATGGGTAATAATGCATGTTATATTGATAATAATATAAGTAATAAGTATAATTATTACAGTTCTAGCGATAATAACTGCATTATATGGGTAATAATGCATGTTATATTGATAATAATAAAAGTAATAAGTATATTTATTATACTTCGGTCGATAATAACTGCATTATATGGGTAATAATGCATGTTATATTGATAATAATATAAGTAATAAGTATAATTATTACAGTTCTGGCGATAATAACTGCATTATATGCGTAATAATGCATGTTATATTGATAATATCGGGAGTAATAAGTATAATTATTACAGCTCCAGCAATAAGATCTGCATTACATGGGTAATAATGGATGTTATATTGATAATATCGGGAGTAATAAGTATAATTATTACAGTCCTAGCGATAATACTAGTAAAATATGGGTAAGAGTGCCTGTTATATTGATAATAATAAAAGTAATAAGTATATTTATTATACTTCTGTCGATAATAACTGCATTATATGGGTAATAATGCATGTTATATTGATAATAATATAAGTAATAAGTATAATTACTACAGTTCTAGCGATAATAACGCCATTATATGGGTAATAATGCATGTTATAATGGCAATAATATAAGTAATAGGTATAATTATTACAGTTCTAGCAATAATAACTGCATAATATGGGTAATAATGCACGTTATATTGCTAATAATATAAGTAATAAGTATAATTATTACAGTTCTAGCGATAATAACTGCATTAGATGGGTAATAATGGATGTTATATTGATAATATCGGGAGTAATAAGTATAATTATTACAGTCCTAGCGATAATAACTGCATTACATGGGTAATAATGGATGTTATATTGATAATATCGGGAGTAATAAGTATAATTATTACAGTTCTAGCGATAATACTAGTAAAATATGGCTAAGAGTGCCTGTTATATTGATAATAATAAAAGTAATGAGTATATTTATTATGCTTCGGTCGATAATAACTGCATTATATGGGTAATAATGCATGTTATATTGATAATAATATAAGTAATAAGTATAATTATTACAGTTCTAGCGATAATAACTGCATTATATGGGTAATAATGGATGTTATATTGATAATATCGGGAGTAATAAGTATAATTATTACAGTTCTAGCGATAATACTAGTAAAATATGGCTAAGAGTGCCTGTTATATTGATAATAATAAAAGTAATAAGTATATTTATTATACTTCGGTCGATAATAACTGCATTATATGGGAATAATGCATGTTATATTGATAATAATATAAGTAATAAGTATAATTATTACAGTTCTAGCGATAATAACTGCATTATATGCGTAATAATGCATGTTATATTGATAATATCGGGAGTAATAAGTATAATTATTACAGCTCCAGTGATAAGAACTGCATTATATGGGTAATAATGGGTGTTATATTGATAATATCTTGAGTAATAAGTATAATTATTACAGTCCTAGCGATAATACTAGTAAAATATGGCTAAGAGTGCCTGTTATATTGATAATAATAAAAGTAATAAGTATATTTATTATACTTCTGTCGATAATAACTGCATTATATGGGTAATAATGCATGTTATATTGATAATAATATAAGTAATAAGTATAATTATTACAGTTCTAGCGATAATAACTGCATTATATGGGTAATAATGCATGTTATATTGATAATAATAAAAGTAATAAGTATATTTATTATACTTCGGTCGATAATAACTGCATTATATGGGTAATAATGCATGTTATATTGATAATAATATAAGTAATAAGTATAATTATTACAGTTCTGGCGATAATAACTGCATTATATGCGTAATAATGCATGTTATATTGATAATATCGGGAGTAATAAGTATAATTATTACAGCTCCAGCAATAAGATCTGCATTATATGGGTAATAATGGATGTTATATTGATAATATCTTGAGTAATAAGTATAATTATTGCAGTCCTAGCGATAATACTAGTAAAATATGGCTAAGAGTGCCTGTTATATTGATAATAATAAAAGTAATAAGTATATTTATTATACTTCTGTCGATAATAACTGCATTATATGGGTAATAATGCATGTTATATTGATAATAATATAAGTAATAAGTATAATTACTACAGTTTTAGCGATAATAACTCCATTATATGGGTAATAATGCATGTTATAATGGCAATAATATAAGTAATAGGTATAATTATTACAGTTCTAGCGATAATAATTGCATTATATTTGTAATAATGGATGTTATATTGATAATATCGGGAGTAATAAGTATAATTATTACAGCTCCAGCGATAGGAACTGCATTATATGGGTAATAATGGATGTTATATTGATAATATCTTGAGTAATAAGTACAATTATTACAGTCCTAGCGATAATACTAGTAAAATATGGCTAAGAGTGCCTGTTATATTGATAATAATAAAAGTAATAAGCATATTTATTATACTTCTGTCGATAATAACTGCATTATATGGGTAATAGTGCATGTTATATTGATAATAGTATAAGTAATAAGTATAATTATTACAGTTCTAACGATAATAACTGCATAATATGGGTAACAATGCACGTTATATTGCTAATAATATAAGTACTAAGTATAATTATTACAGTACTAGCGATAATAACTGCATTATATGGGTAATAATGCATGTTATATTGATAATAATAAAAGTAACAAGTATATTTATTATACTTCTGTCGATAATAACTGCATTATATGGGTAATAATGCATGTTATATTGATAATAATATAAGTAATAAGTATAATTATTACAGTTCTAGCGATAATAACTGCATTATATGGGTAATAATGGATGTTATATTGATAATATCGGGAGTAATAAGTATAATTATTACAGTTCTAGCGATAATACTAGTAAAATATGGCTAAGAGTGCCTGTTATATTGATAATAATAAAAGTAATAAGTATATTTATTATACTTCGGTCGATAATAACTGCATTATATGGGAATAATGCATGTTATATTGATAATAATATAAGTAATAAGTATAATTATTACAGTTCTAGCGATAATAACTGCATTATATGCGTAATAATGCATGTTATATTGATAATATCGGGAGTAATAAGTATAATTATTACAGCTCCAGTGATAAGAACTGCATTATATGGGTAATAATGGGTGTTATATTGATAATATCTTGAGTAATAAGTATAATTATTACAGTCCTAGCGATAATACTAGTAAAATATGGCTAAGAGTGCCTGTTATATTGATAATAATAAAAGTAATAAGTATATTTATTATACTTCTGTCGATAATAACTGCATTATATGGGTAATAATGCATGTTATATTGATAATAATATAAGTAATAAGTATAATTATTACAGTTCTAGCGATAATAACTGCATTATATGGGTAATAATGCATGTTATATTGATAATAATAAAAGTAATAAGTATATTTATTATACTTCGGTCGATAATAACTGCATTATATGGGTAATAATGCATGTTATATTGATAATAATATAAGTAATAAGTATAATTATTACAGTTCTGGCGATAATAACTGCATTATATGCGTAATAATGCATGTTATATTGATAATATCGGGAGTAATAAGTATAATTATTACAGCTCCAGCAATAAGATCTGCATTATATGGGTAATAATGGATGTTATATTGATAATATCTTGAGTAATAAGTATAATTATTGCAGTCCTAGCGATAATACTAGTAAAATATGGCTAAGAGTGCCTGTTATATTGATAATAATAAAAGTAATAAGTATATTTATTATACTTCTGTCGATAATAACTGCATTATATGGGTAATAATGCATGTTATATTGATAATAATATAAGTAATAAGTATAATTACTACAGTTTTAGCGATAATAACTCCATTATATGGGTAATAATGCATGTTATAATGGCAATAATATAAGTAATAGGTATAATTATTACAGTTCTAGCGATAATAATTGCATTATATTTGTAATAATGGATGTTATATTGATAATATCGGGAGTAATAAGTATAATTATTACAGCTCCAGCGATAGGAACTGCATTATATGGGTAATAATGGATGTTATATTGATAATATCTTGAGTAATAAGTACAATTATTACAGTCCTAGCGATAATACTAGTAAAATATGGCTAAGAGTGCCTGTTATATTGATAATAATAAAAGTAATAAGCATATTTATTATACTTCTGTCGATAATAACTGCATTATATGGGTAATAGTGCATGTTATATTGATAATAGTATAAGTAATAAGTATAATTATTACAGTTCTAGCGATAATAACTGCATAATATGGGTAACAATGCACGTTATATTGCTAATAATATAAGTACTAAGTATAATTATTACAGTACTAGCGATAATAACTGCATTATATGGGTAATAATGCATGTTATATTGATAATAATAAAAGTAACAAGTATATTTATTATACTTCTGTCGATAATAACTGCATTATATGGGTAATAATGCATGTTATATTGATAATAATATAAGTAATAAGTATAATTATTACAGTTCTAGCGATAATAACTGCATTATATGCGTAATAATGCATGTTATATTGATAATATCGGGAGCAATAAGTATAATTATTGCAGCTCCAGCGATAAGAACTGCATTATATGGGTAATAATGGATGTTATATTGATAATATCTTGAGTAATAAGTATAATTATTACAGTCCTAGCGATAATACTAGTAAAATATGGCTAAGAGTGCCTGTTATATTGATAATAAGAAAAGTAATAAGTATATTTATTATACTTCTGTCGATAATAACTCCATTATATGGGTAATAATGCATGTTATAATGGCAATAATATAAGTAATAGGTATAATTATTACAGTTCTAGCGATAATAATTGCATTATATTTGTAATAATGGATGTTATATTGATAATATCGGGAGTAATAAGTATAATTATTACAGCTCCAGCGATAGGAACTGCATTATATGGGTAATAATGGATGTTATATTGATAATATCTTGAGTAATAAGTACAATTATTACAGTCCTAGCGATAATACTAGTAAAATATGGCTAAGAGTGCCTGTTATATTGATAATAATAAAAGTAATAAGCATATTTATTATACTTCTGTCGATAATAACTGCATTATATGGGTAATAGTGCATGTTATATTGATAATAGTATAAGTAATAAGTATAATTATTACAGTTCTAGCGATAATAACTGCATAATATGGGTAACAATGCACGTTATATTGCTAATAATATAAGTACTAAGTATAATTATTACAGTACTAGCGATAATAACTGCATTATATGGGTAATAATGCATGTTATATTGATAATAATAAAAGTAACAAGTATATTTATTATACTTCTGTCGATAATAACTGCATTATATGGGTAATAATGCATGTTATATTGATAATAATATAAGTAATAAGTATAATTATTACAGTTCTAGCGATAATAACTGCATTATATGCGTAATAATGCATGTTATATTGATAATATCGGGAGCAATAAGTATAATTATTGCAGCTCCAGCGATAAGAACTGCATTATATGGGTAATAATGGATGTTATATTGATAATATCTTGAGTAATAAGTATAATTATTACAGTCCTAGCGATAATACTAGTAAAATATGGCTAAGAGTGCCTGTTATATTGATAATAAGAAAAGTAATAAGTATATTTATTATACTTCTGTCGATAATAACTGCATTATATGGGTAATAATGCATGTTATATTGATAATAATATAAGTAATAAGTATAATTACTACAGTTCTAGCGATAATAACTCCATTATATGGGTAATAATGGATGTTATATTGATAATATCGGGAGTAATAAGTATAATTATTACAGTTCTAGCGATAATACTAGTAAAATATGGCTAAGAGTGCCTGTTATATTGATAATAATAAAAGTAATAAGTATATTTATTATACTTCGGTCGATAATAACTGCATTATATGGGTAATAATGCATGTTATATTGATAATAATATAAGTAATAAGTATAATTATTACAGTTCTAGCGATAATAACTGCATTATATGCGTAATAATGCATGTTATATTGATAATATCGGGAGTAATAAGTATAATTATTACAGCTCCAGTGATAAGAACTGCATTATATGGGTAATAATGGATGTTATATTGATAATATCTTGAGTAATAAGTATAATTATTACAGTCCTAGCGATAATACTAGTAAAATATGGGTAAGAGTGCCTGTTATATTGATAATAATAAAAGTAATAAGTATATTTATTATACTTCTGTCGATAATAACTGCATTATATGGGTAATAATGCATGTTATATTGATAATAATATAAGTAATAAGTACAATTACTACAGTTCTAGCGATAATAACTCCATTATATGGGTAATAATGCATTTTATAATGGCAATAATATAAGTAATAGGTATAATTATTACAGTTCTAGCAATAATAACTGCATAATATGGGTAGTAATGCACGTTATATTGCTAATAATATAAGTAATAAGTATAATTATTACAGTTCTAGCGATAATAACTGCATAATATGGGTAACAATGCACGTTATATTGCTAATAATATAAGTACTAAGTATAATTATTACAGTACTAGCGATAATAACTGCATTATATGGGTAATAATGCATGTTATATTGATAATAATAAAAGTAACAAGTATATTTATTATACTTCTGTCGATAATAACTGCATTATATGGGTAATAATGCATGTTATATTGATAATAATATAAGTAATAAGTATAATTATTACAGTTCTAGCGATAATAACTGCATTATATGCGTAATAATGCATGTTATATTGATAATATCGGGAGCAATAAGTATAATTATTGCAGCTCCAGCGATAAGAACTGCATTATATGGGTAATAATGGATGTTATATTGATAATATCTTGAGTAATAAGTATAATTATTACAGTCCTAGCGATAATACTAGTAAAATATGGCTAAGAGTGCCTGTTATATTGATAATAAGAAAAGTAATAAGTATATTTATTATACTTCTGTCGATAATAACTGCATTATATGGGTAATAATGCATGTTATATTGATAATAATATAAGTAATAAGTATAATTACTACAGTTCTAGCGATAATAACTCCATTATATGGGTAATAATGGATGTTATATTGATAATATCGGGAGTAATAAGTATAATTATTACAGTTCTAGCGATAATACTAGTAAAATATGGCTAAGAGTGCCTGTTATATTGATAATAATAAAAGTAATAAGTATATTTATTATACTTCGGTCGATAATAACTGCATTATATGGGTAATAATGCATGTTATATTGATAATAATATAAGTAATAAGTATAATTATTACAGTTCTAGCGATAATAACTGCATTATATGCGTAATAATGCATGTTATATTGATAATATCGGGAGTAATAAGTATAATTATTACAGCTCCAGTGATAAGAACTGCATTATATGGGTAATAATGGATGTTATATTGATAATATCTTGAGTAATAAGTATAATTATTACAGTCCTAGCGATAATACTAGTAAAATATGGGTAAGAGTGCCTGTTATATTGATAATAATAAAAGTAATAAGTATATTTATTATACTTCTGTCGATAATAACTGCATTATATGGGTAATAATGCATGTTATATTGATAATAATATAAGTAATAAGTACAATTACTACAGTTCTAGCGATAATAACTCCATTATATGGGTAATAATGCATTTTATAATGGCAATAATATAAGTAATAGGTATAATTATTACAGTTCTAGCAATAATAACTGCATAATATGGGTAGTAATGCACGTTATATTGCTAATAATATAAGTAATAAGTATAATTATTACAGTTCTAGCGATAATAACTGCATAATATGGGTAACAATGCACGTTATATTGCTAATAATATAAGTACTAAGTATAATTATTACAGTACTAGCGATAATAACTGCATTATATGGGTAATAATGCATGTTATATTGATAATAATAAAAGTAACAAGTATATTTATTATACTTCTGTCGATAATAACTGCATTATATGGGTAATAATGCATGTTATATTGATAATAATATAAGTAATAAGTATAATTATTACAGTTCTAGCGATAATAACTGCATTATATGCGTAATAATGCATGTTATATTGATAATATCGGGAGCAATAAGTATAATTATTGCAGCTCCAGCGATAAGAACTGCATTATATGGGTAATAATGGATGTTATATTGATAATATCTTGAGTAATAAGTATAATTATTACAGTCCTAGCGATAATACTAGTAAAATATGGCTAAGAGTGCCTGTTATATTGATAATAAGAAAAGTAATAAGTATATTTATTATACTTCTGTCGATAATAACTGCATTATATGGGTAATAATGCATGTTATATTGATAATAATATAAGTAATAAGTATAATTACTACAGTTCTAGCGATAATAACTCCATTATATGGGTAATAATGGATGTTATATTGATAATATCGGGAGTAATAAGTATAATTATTACAGTTCTAGCGATAATACTAGTAAAATATGGCTAAGAGTGCCTGTTATATTGATAATAATAAAAGTAATAAGTATATTTATTATACTTCGGTCGATAATAACTGCATTATATGGGTAATAATGCATGTTATATTGATAATAATATAAGTAATAAGTATAATTATTACAGTTCTAGCGATAATAACTGCATTATATGCGTAATAATGCATGTTATATTGATAATATCGGGAGTAATAAGTATAATTATTACAGCTCCAGTGATAAGAACTGCATTATATGGGTAATAATGGATGTTATATTGATAATATCTTGAGTAATAAGTATAATTATTACAGTCCTAGCGATAATACTAGTAAAATATGGGTAAGAGTGCCTGTTATATTGATAATAATAAAAGTAATAAGTATATTTATTATACTTCTGTCGATAATAACTGCATTATATGGGTAATAATGCATGTTATATTGATAATAATATAAGTAATAAGTACAATTACTACAGTTCTAGCGATAATAACTCCATTATATGGGTAATAATGCATTTTATAATGGCAATAATATAAGTAATAGGTATAATTATTACAGTTCTAGCAATAATAACTGCATAATATGGGTAGTAATGCACGTTATATTGCTAATAATATAAGTAATAAGTATAATTATTACAGTTCTAGCGATAATAACTGCATTATATGGGTAATAATGCACGTTATATTGCTAATAATATAAGTAGTAAGTATAATTATTACAGTTCTAGCGATAATAACTGCATTATATGGGTAATAATGCATGTTATATTGATAACATCGGGAGTAATAAGTATAATTATTACAGTTCTAGCGATAATAACTGCATTACATGGGTAATAATGGATGTTATATTGATAATATCGGGAGTAATAAGTACAATTATTACAGTCCTAGCGATAATACTAGTAAAATATGGGTAAGAGTGCCTGTTATATTGATAATAATAAAAGTAATAAGCATATTTATTATACTTCTGTCGATAATAACTGCATTATATGGGTAATAGTGCATGTTATATTGATAATAGTATAAGTAATAAGTATAATTATTACAGTTCTAGCGATAATAACTGCATAATATGGGTAACAATGCACGTTATATTGCTAATAATATAAGTACTAAGTATAATTATTACAGTACTAGCGATAATAACTGCATTATATGGGTAATAATGCATGTTATATTGATAATAATAAAAGTAACAAGTATATTTATTATACTTCTGTCGATAATAACTGCATTATATGGGTAATAATGCATGTTATATTGATAATAATATAAGTAATAAGTATAATTATTACAGTTCTAGCGATAATAACTGCATTATATGCGTAATAATGCATGTTATATTGATAATATCGGGAGCAATAAGTATAATTATTGCAGCTCCAGCGATAAGAACTGCATTATATGGGTAATAATGGATGTTATATTGATAATATCTTGAGTAATAAGTATAATTATTACAGTCCTAGCGATAATACTAGTAAAATATGGCTAAGAGTGCCTGTTATATTGATAATAAGAAAAGTAATAAGTATATTTATTATACTTCTGTCGATAATAACTGCATTATATGGGTAATAATGCATGTTATATTGATAATAATATAAGTAATAAGTATAATTACTACAGTTCTAGCGATAATAACTCCATTATATGGGTAATAATGGATGTTATATTGATAATATCGGGAGTAATAAGTATAATTATTACAGTTCTAGCGATAATACTAGTAAAATATGGCTAAGAGTGCCTGTTATATTGATAATAATAAAAGTAATAAGTATATTTATTATACTTCGGTCGATAATAACTGCATTATATGGGTAATAATGCATGTTATATTGATAATAATATAAGTAATAAGTATAATTATTACAGTTCTAGCGATAATAACTGCATTATATGCGTAATAATGCATGTTATATTGATAATATCGGGAGTAATAAGTATAATTATTACAGCTCCAGTGATAAGAACTGCATTATATGGGTAATAATGGATGTTATATTGATAATATCTTGAGTAATAAGTATAATTATTACAGTCCTAGCGATAATACTAGTAAAATATGGGTAAGAGTGCCTGTTATATTGATAATAATAAAAGTAATAAGTATATTTATTATACTTCTGTCGATAATAACTGCATTATATGGGTAATAATGCATGTTATATTGATAATAATATAAGTAATAAGTACAATTACTACAGTTCTAGCGATAATAACTCCATTATATGGGTAATAATGCATTTTATAATGGCAATAATATAAGTAATAGGTATAATTATTACAGTTCTAGCAATAATAACTGCATAATATGGGTAGTAATGCACGTTATATTGCTAATAATATAAGTAATAAGTATAATTATTACAGTTCTAGCGATAATAACTGCATTATATGGGTAATAATGCACGTTATATTGCTAATAATATAAGTAGTAAGTATAATTATTACAGTTCTAGCGATAATAACTGCATTATATGGGTAATAATGCATGTTATATTGATAACATCGGGAGTAATAAGTATAATTATTACAGTTCTAGCGATAATAACTGCATTACATGGGTAATAATGGATGTTATATTGATAATATCGGGAGTAATAAGTATAATTATTACAGTCCTAGCGATAATACTAGTAAAATATGGGTAAGAGTGCCTGTTATATTGATAATAATAAAAGTAATAAGTATATTTATTATACTTCTGTCGATAATAACTGCATTATATGGGTAATAATGCATGTTATATTGATAATAATATAAGTAATAAGTATAATTACTACAGTTCTAGCGATAATAACGCCATTATATGGGTAATAATGCATGTTATAATGGCAATAATATAAGTAATAGGTATAATTATTACAGTTCTAGCAATAATAACTGCATAATATGGGTAATAATGCACGTTATATTGCTAATAATATAAGTAATAAGTATAATTATTACAGTTCTAGCGATAATAACTGCATTAGATGGGTAATAATGGATGTTATATTGATAATATCGGGAGTAATAAGTATAATTATTACAGTCCTAGCGATAATAACTGCATTACATGGGTAATAATGGATGTTATATTGATAATATCGGGAGTAATAAGTATAATTATTACAGTTCTAGCGATAATACTAGTAAAATATGGCTAAGAGTGCCTGTTATATTGATAATAATAAAAGTAATAAGTATATTTATTATACTTCGGTCGATAATAACTGCATTATATGGGTAATAATGCATGTTATATTGATAATAATATAAGTAATAAGTATAATTATTACAGTTCTAGCGATAATAACTGCATTATATGGGTAATAATGGATGTTATATTGATAATATCGGGAGTAATAAGTATAATTATTACAGTTCTAGCGATAATACTAGTAAAATATGGCTAAGAGTGCCTGTTATATTGATAATAATAAAAGTAATAAGTATATTTATTATACTTCGGTCGATAATAACTGCATTATATGGGTAATAATGCATGTTATATTGATAATAATATAAGTAATAAGTATAATTATTACAGTTCTAGCGATAATAACTGCATTATATGCGTAATAATGCATGTTATATTGATAATATCGGGAGTAATAAGTATAATTATTACAGCTCCAGTGATAAGAACTGCATTATATGGGTAATAATGGGTGTTATATTGATAATATCTTGAGTAATAAGTATAATTATTACAGTCCTAGCGATAATACTAGTAAAATATGGCTAAGAGTGCCTGTTATATTGATAATAATAAAAGTAATAAGTATATTTATTATACTTCTGTCGATAATAACTGCATTATATGGGTAATAATGCATGTTATATTGATAATAATATAAGTAATAAGTATAATTATTACAGTTCTAGCGATAATAACTGCATTATATGGGTAATAATGCATGTTATATTGATAATAATAAAAGTAATAAGTATATTTATTATACTTCGGTCGATAATAACTGCATTATATGGGTAATAATGCATGTTATATTGATAATAATATAAGTAATAAGTATAATTATTACAGTTCTGGCGATAATAACTGCATTATATGCGTAATAATGCATGTTATATGGATAATATCGGGAGTAATAAGTATAATTATTACAGCTCCAGCAATAAGATCTGCATTATATGGGTAATAATGGATGTTATATTGATAATATCTTGAGTAATAAGTATAATTATTGCAGTCCTAGCGATAATACTAGTAAAATATGGCTAAGAGTGCCTGTTATATTGATAATAATAAAAGTAATAAGTATATTTATTATACTTCTGTCGATAATAACTGCATTATATGGGTAATAATGCATGTTATATTGATAATAATATAAGTAATAAGTATAATTACTACAGTTTTAGCGATAATAACTCCATTATATGGGTAATAATGCATGTTATAATGGCAATAATATAAGTAATAGGTATAATTATTACAGTTCTAGCGATAATAATTGCATTATATTTGTAATAATGGATGTTATATTGATAATATCGGGAGTAATAAGTATAATTATTACAGCTCCAGCGATAGGAACTGCATTATATGGGTAATAATGGATGTTATATTGATAATATCTTGAGTAATAAGTACAATTATTACAGTCCTAGCGATAATACTAGTAAAATATGGCTAAGAGTGCCTGTTATATTGATAATAATAAAAGTAATAAGCATATTTATTATACTTCTGTCGATAATAACTGCATTATATGGGTAATAGTGCATGTTATATTGATAATAGTATAAGTAATAAGTATAATTATTACAGTTCTAGCGATAATAACTGCATAATATGGGTAACAATGCACGTTATATTGCTAATAATATAAGTACTAAGTATAATTATTACAGTTCTAGCGATAATAACTGCATTATATGGGTAATAATGCATGTTATATTGATAATAATAAAAGTAACAAGTATATTTATTATACTTCTGTCGATAATAACTGCATTATATGGGTAATAATGCATGTTATATTGATAATAATATAAGTAATAAGTATAATTATTACAGTTCCAGCGATAATAACTGCATTATATGCGTAATAATGCATGTTATATTGATAATATCGGGAGCAATAAGTATAATTATTGCAGCTCCAGCGATAAGAACTGCATTATATGGGTAATAATGGATGTTATATTGATAATATCTTGAGTAATAAGTATAATTATTACAGTCCTAGCGATAATACTAGTAAAATATGGCTAAGAGTGCCTGTTATATTGATAATAAGAAAAGTAATAAGTATATTTATTATACTTCTGTCGATAATAACTGCATTATATGGGTAATAATGCATGTTATATTGATAATAATATAAGTAATAAGTATAATTACTACAGTTCTAGCGATAATAACTCCATTATATGGGTAATAATGGATGTTATATTGATAATATCGGGAGTAATAAGTATAATTATTACAGTTCTAGCGATAATACTAGTAAAATATGGCTAAGAGTGCCTGTTATATTGATAATAATAAAAGTAATAAGTATATTTATTATACTTCGGTCGATAATAACTGCATTATATGGGTAATAATGCATGTTATATTGATAATAATATAAGTAATAAGTATAATTATTACAGTTCTAGCGATAATAACTGCATTATATGCGTAATAATGCATGTTATATTGATAATATCGGGAGTAATAAGTATAATTATTACAGTTCTAGCGATAATACTAGTAAAATATGGCTAAGAGTGCCTGTTATATTGATAATAATAAAAGTAATAAGTATATTTATTATACTTCGGTCGATAATAACTGCATTATATGGGTAATAATGCATGTTATATTGATAATAATATAAGTAATAAGTATAATTATTACAGTTCTAGCGATAATAACTGCATTATATGCGTAATAATGCATGTTATATTGATAATATCGGGAGTAATAAGTATAATTATTACAGCTCCAGTGATAAGAACTGCATTATATGGGTAATAATGGGTGTTATATTGATAATATCTTGAGTAATAAGTATAATTATTACAGTCCTAGCGATAATACTAGTAAAATATGGCTAAGAGTGCCTGTTATATTGATAATAATAAAAGTAATAAGTATATTTATTATACTTCTGTCGATAATAACTGCATTATATGGGTAATAATGCATGTTATATTGATAATAATATAAGTAATAAGTATAATTATTACAGTTCTAGCGATAATAACTGCATTATATGGGTAATAATGCATGTTATATTGATAATAATAAAAGTAATAAGTATATTTATTATACTTCGGTCGATAATAACTGCATTATATGGGTAATAATGCATGTTATATTGATAATAATATAAGTAATAAGTATAATTATTACAGTTCTGGCGATAATAACTGCATTATATGCGTAATAATGCATGTTATATTGATAATATCGGGAGTAATAAGTATAATTATTACAGCTCCAGCAATAAGATCTGCATTATATGGGTAATAATGGATGTTATATTGATAATATCTTGAGTAATAAGTATAATTATTACAGTTCTAGCGATAATACTAGTAAAATATGGCTAAGAGTGCCTGTTATATTGATAATAATAAAAGTAATAAGTATATTTATTATACTTCGGTCGATAATAACTGCATTATATGGGTAATAATGCATGTTATATTGATAATAATATAAGTAATAAGTATAATTATTACAGTTCTAGCGATAATAACTGCATTATATGCGTAATAATGCATGTTATATTGATAATATCGGGAGTAATAAGTATAATTATTACAGCTCCAGTGATAAGAACTGCATTATATGGGTAATAATGGATGTTATATTGATAATATCTTGAGTAATAAGTATAATTATTACAGTCCTAGCGATAATACTAGTAAAATATGGGTAAGAGTGCCTGTTATATTGATAATAATAAAAGTAATAAGTATATTTATTATACTTCTGTCGATAATAACTGCATTATATGGGTAATAATGCATGTTATATTGATAATAATATAAGTAATAAGTACAATTACTACAGTTCTAGCGATAATAACTCCATTATATGGGTAATAATGCATTTTATAATGGCAATAATATAAGTAATAGGTATAATTATTACAGTTCTAGCAATAATAACTGCATAATATGGGTAGTAATGCACGTTATATTGCTAATAATATAAGTAATAAGTATAATTATTACAGTTCTAGCGGTAATAACTGCATTATATGGGTAATAATGCACGTTATATTGCTAATAATATAAGTAGTAAGTATAATTATTACAGTTCTAGCGATAATAACTGCATTATATGGGTAATAATGCATGTTATATTGATAACATCGGGAGTAATAAGTATAATTATTACAGTTCTAGCGATAATAACTGCATTACATGGGTAATAATGGATGTTATATTGATAATATCGGGAGTAATAAGTATAATTATTACAGTCCTAGCGATAATACTAGTAAAATATGGGTAAGAGTGCCTGTTATATTGATAATAATAAAAGTAATAAGTATATTTATTATACTTCTGTCGATAATAACTGCATTATATGGGTAATAATGCATGTTATATTGATAATAATATAAGTAATAAGTATAATTACTACAGTTCTAGCGATAATAACGCCATTATATGGGTAATAATGCATGTTATAATGGCAATAATATAAGTAATAGGTATAATTATTACAGTTCTAGCAATAATAACTGCATAATATGGGTAATAATGCACGTTATATTGCTAATAATATAAGTAATAAGTATAATTATTACAGTTCTAGCGATAATAACTGCATTAGATGGGTAATAATGGATGTTATATTGATAATATCGGGAGTAATAAGTATAATTATTACAGTCCTAGCGATAATAACTGCATTACATGGGTAATAATGGATGTTATATTGATAATATCGGGAGTAATAAGTATAATTATTACAGTTCTAGCGATAATACTAGTAAAATATGGCTAAGAGTGCCTGTTATATTGATAATAATAAAAGTAATAAGTATATTTATTATACTTCGGTCGATAATAACTGCATTATATGGGTAATAATGCATGTTATATTGATAATAATATAAGTAATAAGTATAATTATTACAGTTCTAGCGATAATAACTGCATTATATGGGTAATAATGGATGTTATATTGATAATATCGGGAGTAATAAGTATAATTATTACAGTTCTAGCGATAATACTAGTAAAATATGGCTAAGAGTGCCTGTTATATTGATAATAATAAAAGTAATAAGTATATTTATTATACTTCGGTCGATAATAACTGCATTATATGGGTAATAATGCATGTTATATTGATAATAATATAAGTAATAAGTATAATTATTACAGTTTTAGCGATAATAACTGCATTATATGCGTAATAATGCATGTTATATTGATAATATCGGGAGTAATAAGTATAATTATTACAGCTCCAGTGATAAGAACTGCATTATATGGGTAATAATGGGTGTTATATTGATAATATCTTGAGTAATAAGTATAATTATTACAGTCCTAGCGATAATACTAGTAAAATATGGCTAAGAGTGCCTGTTATATTGATAATAATAAAAGTAATAAGTATATTTATTATACTTCTGTCGATAATAACTGCATTATATGGGTAATAATGCATGTTATATTGATAATAATATAAGTAATAAGTATAATTATTACAGTTCTAGCGATAATAACTGCATTATATGGGTAATAATGCATGTTATAATGGCAATAATATAAGTAATAGGTATAATTATTACAGTTAAAGCAATAATAACTGCATAATATGGGTAGTAATGCACGTTATATTGCTAATAATATAAGTAATAAGTATAATTATTACAGTTCTAGCAATAATAACTGCATAATATGGGTAATAATGCACGTTATATTGCTAATAATATAAGTAATAAGTATAATTATTACAGTTCTAGCCATAATAACTGCATTATATGGGTAATAATGCATGTTATATTGATAATATCGGGAGTAATAAGTATAATTATTACAGTTCTATCGATAATAACTGCATTACATGGGTAATAATGGATGTTATATTGATAATATCGGGAGTAATAAGTATAATTATTACAGTCCTAGCGATAATACTAGTAAAATATGGCTAAGAGTGCCTGTTATATTGATAATAATAAAAGTAATAAGTATATTTATTATACTTCGGTCGATAATAACTGCATTATATGGGTAATAATGGATGTTATATTGATAATATCGGGAGTAATAAGTATAATTATTACAGTTCTAGCGATAATACTAGTAAAATATGGCTAAGAGTGCCTGTTATATTGATAATAATAAAAGTAATAAGTATATTTATTATACTTCGGTCGATAATAACTGCATTATATGGGTAATAATGCATGTTATATTGATAATAATATAAGTAATAAGTATAATTATTACAGTTCTAGCGATAATAACTGCATTATATGGGTAATAATGGATGTTATATTGATAATATCGGGAGTAATATGTATAATTATTACAGTCCTAGCGATAATAACTGCATTATATGGGTAATAATGGATGTTATATTGATAATATCGGGAGTAATAAGTATAATTATTACAGTTCTAGCAATAATACTAGTAAAATATGGCTAAGAGTGCCTGTTATATTGATAATAATAAAAGTAATAAGTATATTTATTATACTTCGGTCGATAATAACTGCATTATATGGGTAATAATGGATGTTATATTGATAATATCGGGAGTAATAAGTATAATTATTACAGTTCTAGCGATAATACTAGTAAAATATGGCTAAGAGTGCCTGTTATATTGATAATAATAAAAGTAATAAGTATATTTATTATACTTCGGTCGATAATAACTGCATTATATGGGTAATAATGCATGTTATATTGATAATAATATAAGTAATAAGTATAATTATTACAGTTCTAGCGATAATAACTACATTATATGGGTAATAATGGATGTTATATTGATAATATCGGGAGTAATATGTATAATTATTACAGTCCTAGCGATAATAACTGCATTATATGGGTAATAATGGATGTTATATTGATAATATCGGGAGTAATAAGTATAATTATTACAGTCCTAGCGATAATACTAGTAAAATATGGCTAAGAGTGCCTGTTATATTGATAATAATAAAAGTAATAAGTATATTTATTATACTTCTGTCGATAATAACTGCATTATATGGGTAATAATGCATGTTATATTGATAATAATATAAGTAATAAGTATAATTATTACAGTTCTAGCGATAATAACTGCATTATATGGGTAATAATGCATGTTATATTGATAATAATAAAAGTAATAAGTATATTTATTATACTTCGGTCGATAATAACTGCATTATATGGGTAATAATGCATGTTATATTGATAATAATATAAGTAATAAGTATAATTATTACAGTTCTGGCGATAATAACTGCATTATATGCGTAATAATGCATGTTATATTGATAATATCGGGAGTAATAAGTATAATTATTACAGCTCCAGCAATAAGATCTGCATTATATGGGTAATAATGGATGTTATATTGATAATATCTTGAGTAATAAGTATAATTATTACAGTTCTAGCGATAATACTAGTAAAATATGGCTAAGAGTGCCTGTTATATTGATAATAATAAAAGTAATAAGTATATTTATTATACTTCGGTCGATAATAACTGCATTATATGGGTAATAATGCATGTTATATTGATAATAATATAAGTAATAAGTATAATTATTACAGTTCTAGCGATAATAACTGCATTATATGCGTAATAATGCATGTTATATTGATAATATCGGGAGTAATAAGTATAATTATTACAGCTCCAGTGATAAGAACTGCATTATATGGGTAATAATGGATGTTATATTGATAATATCTTGAGTAATAAGTATAATTATTACAGTCCTAGCGATAATACTAGTAAAATATGGGTAAGAGTGCCTGTTATATTGATAATAATAAAAGTAATAAGTATATTTATTATACTTCTGTCGATAATAACTGCATTATATGGGTAATAATGCATGTTATATTGATAATAATATAAGTAATAAGTATAATTATTACAGTTCTAGCGATAATAACTGCATTATATGCGTAATAATGCATGTTATATTGATAATATCGGGAGTAATAAGTATAATTATTACAGCTCCAGTGATAAGAACTGCATTATATGGGTAATAATGGGTGTTATATTGATAATATCTTGAGTAATAAGTATAATTATTACAGTCCTAGCGATAATACTAGTAAAATATGGCTAAGAGTGCCTGTTATATTGATAATAATAAAAGTAATAAGTATATTTATTATACTTCTGTCGATAATAACTGCATTATATGGGTAATAATGCATGTTATATTGATAATAATATAAGTAATAAGTATAATTATTACAGTTCTAGCGATAATAACTGCATTATATGGGTAATAATGCATGTTATATTGATAATAATAAAAGTAATAAGTATATTTATTATACTTCGGTCGATAATAACTGCATTATATGGGTAATAATGCATGTTATATTGATAAAAATATAAGTAATAAGTATAATTATTACAGTTCTGGCGATAATAACTGCATTATATGCGTAATAATGCATGTTATATTGATAATATCGGGAGTAATAAGTATAATTATTACAGCTCCAGCAATAAGATCTGCATTATATGGGTAATAATGGATGTTATATTGATAATATCTTGAGTAATAAGTATAATTATTGCAGTCCTAGCGATAATACTAGTAAAATATGGCTAAGAGTGCCTGTTATATTGATAATAATAAAAGTAATAAGTATATTTATTATACTTCTGTCGATAATAACTGCATTATATGGGTAATAATGCATGTTATATTGATAATAATATAAGTAATAAGTATAATTACTACAGTTTTAGCGATAATAACTCCATTATATGGGTAATAATGCATGTTATAATGGCAATAATATAAGTAATAGGTATAATTATTACAGTTCTAGCGATAATAACTGCATTATATTTGTAATAATGGATGTTATATTGATAATATCGGGAGTAATAAGTATAATTATTACAGCTCCAGCGATAGGAACTGCATTATATGGGTAATAATGGATGTTATATTGATAATATCTTGAGTAATAAGTACAATTATTACAGTCCTAGCGATAATACTAGTAAAATATGGCTAAGAGTGCCTGTTATATTGATAATAATAAAAGTAATAAGCATATTTATTATACTTCTGTCGATAATAACTGCATTATATGGGTAATAGTGCATGTTATATTGATAATAGTATAAGTAATAAGTATAATTATTACAGTTCTAGCGATAATAACTGCATAATATGGGTAACAATGCACGTTATATTGCTAATAATATAAGTACTAAGTATAATTATTACAGTTCTAGCGATAATAACTGCATTATATGGGTAATAATGCATGTTATATTGATAATAATAAAAGTAACAAGTATATTTATTATACTTCTGTCGATAATAACTGCATTATATGGGTAATAATGCATGTTATATTGATAATAATATAAGTAATAAGTATAATTATTACAGTTCTAGCGATAATAACTGCATTATATGCGTAATAATGCATGTTATATTGATAATATCGGGAGCAATAAGTATAATTATTGCAGCTCCAGCGATAAGAACTGCATTATATGGGTAATAATGGATGTTATATTGATAATATCTTGAGTAATAAGTATAATTATTACAGTCCTAGCGATAATACTAGTAAAATATGGCTAAGAGTGCCTGTTATATTGATAATAAGAAAAGTAATAAGTATATTTATTATACTTCTGTCGATAATAACTGCATTATATGGGTAATAATGCATGTTATATTGATAATAATATAAGTAATAAGTATAATTACTACAGTTCTAGCGATAATAACTACATTATATGGGTAATAATGGATGTTATATTGATAATATCGGGAGTAATAAGTATAATTATTACAGTTCTAGCGATAATACTAGTAAAATATGGCTAAGAGTGCCTGTTATATTGATAATAATAAAAGTAATAAGTATATTTATTATACTTCGGTCGATAATAACTGCATTATATGGGTAATAATGCATGTTATATTGATAATAATATAAGTAATAAGTATAATTATTACAGTTCTAGCGATAATAACTGCATTATATGCGTAATAATGCATGTTATATTGATAATATCGGGAGTAATAAGTATAATTATTACAGCTCCAGTGATAAGAACTGCATTATATGGGTAATAATGGATGTTATATTGATAATATCTTGAGTAATAAGTATAATTATTACAGTCCTAGCGATAATACTAGTAAAATATGGCTAAGAGTGCCTGTTATATTGATAATAATAAAAGTAATAAGTATATTTATTATACTTCTGTGGATAATAACTGCATTATATGGGTAATAATGCATGTTATATTGATAATAATATAAGTAATAAGTACAATTACTACAGTTCTAGCGATAATAACTCCATTATATGGGTAATAATGCATGTTATAATGGCAATAATATAAGTAATAGGTATAATTATTACAGTTAAAGCAATAATAACTGCATAATATGGGTAGTAATGCACGTTATATTGCTAATAATATAAGTAATAAGTAAAATTATTACAGTTCTAGCAATAATAACTGCATAATATGGGTAATAATGCACGTTATATTGCTAATAATATAAGTAATAAGTATAATTATTACAGTTCTAGCAATAATAACTGCATGATATGGGTAATAATGCACGTTATATTGCTAATAATATAAGTAATAAGTATAATTATTACAGTCCTAGCGATAATACTAGTAAAATATGGCTAAGAGTGCCTGTTATATTGATAATAATAAAAGTAATAAGTATATTTATTATACTTCTGTCGATAATAACTGCATTATATGGGTAATAATGCATGTTATATTGATAATAATATAAGTAATAAGTACAATTACTACAGTTCTAGCGATAATAACTCCATTATATGGGTAATAATGCATGTTATAATGGCAATAATATAAGTAATAGGTATAATTATTACAGTTAAAGCAATAATAACTGCATAATATGGGTAGTAATGCACGTTATATTGCTAATAATATAAGTAATAAGTATAATTATTACAGTTCTAGCAATAATAACTGCATAATATGGGTAATAATGCACGTTATATTGCTAATAATATAAGTAATAAGTATAATTATTACAGTTCTAGCCATAATAACTGCATTATATGGGTAATAATGCATGTTATATTGATAATATCGGGAGTAATAAGTATAATTATTACAGTTCTATCGATAATAACTGCATTACATGGGTAATAATGGATGTTATATTGATAATATCGGGAGTAATAAGTATAATTATTACAGTCCTAGCGATAATACTAGTAAAATATGGCTAAGAGTGCCTGTTATATTGATAATAATAAAAGTAATAAGTATATTTATTATACTTCGGTCGATAATAACTGCATTATATGGGTAATAATGGATGTTATATTGATAATATCGGGAGTAATAAGTATAATTATTACAGTTCTAGCGATAATACTAGTAAAATATGGCTAAGAGTGCCTGTTATATTGATAATAATAAAAGTAATAAGTATATTTATTATACTTCGGTCGATAATAACTGCATTATATGGGTAATAATGCATGTTATATTGATAATAATATAAGTAATAAGTATAATTATTACAGTTCTAGCGATAATAACTGCATTATATGGGTAATAATGGATGTTATATTGATAATATCGGGAGTAATATGTATAATTATTACAGTCCTAGCGATAATAACTGCATTATATGGGTAATAATGGATGTTATATTGATAATATCGGGAGTAATAAGTATAATTATTACAGTTCTAGCAATAATACTAGTAAAATATGGCTAAGAGTGCCTGTTATATTGATAATAATAAAAGTAATAAGTATATTTATTATACTTCGGTCGATAATAACTGCATTATATGGGTAATAATGGATGTTATATTGATAATATCGGGAGTAATAAGTATAATTATTACAGTTCTAGCGATAATACTAGTAAAATATGGCTAAGAGTGCCTGTTATATTGATAATAATAAAAGTAATAAGTATATTTATTATACTTCGGTCGATAATAACTGCATTATATGGGTAATAATGCATGTTATATTGATAATAATATAAGTAATAAGTATAATTATTACAGTTCTAGCGATAATAACTGCATTATATGGGTAATAATGGATGTTATATTGATAATATCGGGAGTAATATGTATAATTATTACAGTCCTAGCGATAATAACTGCATTATATGGGTAATAATGGATGTTATATTGATAATATCGGGAGTAATAAGTATAATTATTACAGTTCTAGCGATAATACTAGTAAAATATGGCTAAGAGTGTCTGTTATATTGATAATAATAAAAGTAATAAGTATATTTATTATACTTCGGTCGATAATAACTGCATTATATGGGTAATAATGGATGTTATATTGATAATATCGGGAGTAATAAGTATAATTATTACAGTTCTAGCGATAATACTAGTAAAATATGGCTAAGAGTGCCTGTTATATTGATAATAATAAAAGTAATAAGTATATTTATTATACTTCGGTCGATAATAACTGCATTATATGGGTAATAATGCATGTTATATTGATAATAATATAAGTAATAAGTATAATTATTACAGTTCTAGCGATAATAACTGCATTATATGCGTAATAATGCATGTTATATTGATAATATCGGGAGTAATAAGTATAATTATTACAGCTCCAGTGATAAGAACTGCATTATATGGGTAATAATGGGTGTTATATTGATAATATCTTGAGTAATAAGTATAATTATTACAGTCCTAGCGATAATACTAGTAAAATATGGCTAAGAGTGCCTGTTATATTGATAATAATAAAAGTAATAAGTATATTTATTATACTTCTGTCGATAATAACTGCATTATATGGGTAATAATGCATGTTATATTGATAATAATATAAGTAATAAGTACAATTACTACAGTTCTAGCGATAATAACTCCATTATATGGGTAATAATGCATGTTATAATGGCAATAATATAAGTAATAGGTATAATTATTACAGTTCTAGCAATAATAACTGCATAATATGGGTAGTAATGCACGTTATATTGCTAATAATATAAGTAATAAGTATAATTATTACAGTTCTAGCAATAATAACTGCATGATATGGGTAATAATGCACGTTATATTGCTAATAATATAAGTAATAAGTATAATTATTACAGTCCTAGCGATAATACTAGTAAAATATGGCTAAGAGTGCCTGTTATATTGATAATAATAAAAGTAATAAGTATATTTATTATACTTCTGTCGATAATAACTGCATTATATGGGTAATAATGCATGTTATATTGATAATAATATAAGTAATAAGTACAATTACTACAGTTCTAGCGATAATAACTCCATTATATGGGTAATAATGCATGTTATAATGGCAATAATATAAGTAATAGGTATAATTATTACAGTTAAAGCAATAATAACTGCATAATATGGGTAGTAATGCACGTTATATTGCTAATAATATAAGTAATAAGTATAATTATTACAGTTCTAGCAATAATAACTGCATAATATGGGTAATAATGCACGTTATATTGCTAATAATATAAGTAATAAGTATAATTATTACAGTTCTAGCCATAATAACTGCATTATATGGGTAATAATGCATGTTATATTGATAATATCGGGAGTAATAAGTATAATTATTACAGTTCTAGCGATAATAACTGCATTACATGGGTAATAATGGATGTTATATTGATAATATCGGGAGTAATAAGTATAATTATTACGGTCCTAGCGATAATACTAGTAAAATATGGCTAAGAGTGCCTGTTATATTGATAATAATAAAAGTAATAAGTATATTTATTATACTTCGGTCGATAATAACTGCATTATATGGGTAATAATGCATGTTATATTGATAATAATATAAGTAATAAGTATAATTATTACAGTTCTAGCGATAATAACTGCATTATATGGGTAATAATGGATGTTATATTGATAATATCGGGAGTAATAAGTATAATTATTACAGTCCTAGCGATAATAACTGCATTATATGGGTAATAATGGATGTTATATTGATAATATCGGGAGTAATAAGTATAATTATTACAGTTCTAGCGATAATACTAGTAAAATATGGCTAAGAGTGTCTGTTATATTGATAATAATAAAAGTAATAAGTATATTTATTATACTTCGGTCGATAATAACTGCATTATATGGGTAATAATGGATGTTATATTGATAATATCGGGAGTAATAAGTATAATTATTACAGTTCTAGCGATAATACTAGTAAAATATGGCTAAGAGTGCCTGTTATATTGATAATAATAAAAGTAATAAGTATATTTATTATACTTCGGTCGATAATAACTGCATTATATGGGTAATAATGCATGTTATATTGATAATAATATAAGTAATAAGTATAATTATTACAGTTCTAGCGATAATAACTGCATTATATGCGTAATAATGCATGTTATATTGATAATATCGGGAGTAATAAGTATAATTATTACAGCTCCAGTGATAAGAACTGCATTATATGGGTAATAATGGGTGTTATATTGATAATATCTTGAGTAATAAGTATAATTATTACAGTCCTAGCGATAATACTAGTAAAATATGGCTAAGAGTGCCTGTTATATTGATAATAATAAAAGTAATAAGTATATTTATTATACTTCTGTCGATAATAACTGCATTATATGGGTAATAATGCATGTTATATTGATAATAATATAAGTAATAAGTACAATTACTACAGTTCTAGCGATAATAACTCCATTATATGGGTAATAATGCATGTTATAATGGCAATAATATAAGTAATAGGTATAATTATTACAGTTCTAGCAATAATAACTGCATAATATGGGTAGTAATGCACGTTATATTGCTAATAATATAAGTAATAAGTATAATTATTACAGTTCTAGCAATAATAACTGCATAATATGGGTAGTAATGCACGTTATATTGCTAATAATATAAGTAATAAGTATAATTATTACAGTTCTAGCAATAATAACTGCATAATATGGGTAATAATGCACGTTATATTGCTAATAATATAAGTAATAAGTATAATTATTACAGTTCTAGCAATAATAACTGCATAATATGGGTAATAATGCACGTTATATTGCTAATAATATAAGTAATAAGTATAATTATTACAGTTCTAGCGATAATAACTGCATTATATGGGTAATAATGCACGTTATATTGCTAATAACATAAGTAATAAGTATAATTATTACAGTTCTAGCGATAATAACTGCATTATATGGGTAATAATGCATGTTATATTGATAATATCGGGAGTAATAAGTATAATTATTACAGTTCTAGCGATAATAACTGCATTACATGGGTAATAATGGATGTTATATTGATAATATCGGGAGTAATAAGTATAATTATTACAGTCCTAGTGATAATACTAGTAAAATATGGGTAAGAGTGCCTGTTATATTGATAATAATAAAAGTAATAAGTATATTTATTATACTTCGGTCGATAATAACTGCATTATATGGGTAATAATGGATGTTATATTGATAATATCGGGAGTAATAAGTATAATTATTACAGTTCTAGCGATAATACTAGTAAAATATGGCTAAGAGTGCCTGTTATATTGATAATAATAAAAGTAATAAGTATATTTATTATACTTCGGTCGATAATAACTGCATTATATGGGTAATAATGCATGTTATATTGATAATAATATAAGTAATAAGTATAATTATTACAGTTCTACCGATAATAACTGCATTATATGCGTAATAATGCATGTTATATTGATAATATCGGGAGTAATAAGTATAATTATTACAGCTCCAGTGATAAGAACTGCATTATATGGGTAATAATGGGTGTTATATTGATAATATCTTGAGTAATAAGTATAATTATTACAGTCCTAGCGATAATACTAGTAAAATATGGCTAAGAGTGCCTGTTATATTGATAATAATAAAAGTAATAAGTATATTTATTATACTTCTGTCGATAATAACTGCATTATATGGGTAATAATGCATGTTATATTGATAATAATATAAGTAATAAGTACAATTACTACAGTTCTAGCGATAATAACTCCATTATATGGGTAATAATGCATGTTATAATGGCAATAATATAAGTAATAGGTATAGTTATTACAGTTCTAGCAATAATAACTGCATAATATGGGTAGTAATGCACGTTATATTGCTAATAATATAAGTAATAAGTATAATTATTACAGTTCTAGCAATAATAACTGCATAATATGGGTAATAATGCACGTTATATTGCTAATAATATAAGTAATAAGTATAATTATTACAGTTCTAGCAATAATAACTGCATAATATGGGTAATAATGCACGTTATATTGCTAATAATATAAGTAATAAGTATAATTATTACAGTTCTAGCGATAATAACTGCATTATATGGGTAATAATGCACGTTATATTGCTAATAATATAAGTAATAAGTATAATTATTACAGTTCTAGCGATAATAGCTGCATTATATGGGTAATAATGCATGTTATATTGATAATATCGGGAGTAATAAGTATAATTATTACAGTTCTAGCGATAATAACTGCATTACATGGGTAATAATGGATGTTATATTGATAATATCGGGAGTAATAAGTATAATTATTACAGTCCTAGCGATAATACTAGTAAAATATGGGTAAGAGTGCCTGTTATATTGATAATAATAAAAGTAATAAGTATATTTATTATACTTCTGTCGATAATAACTGCATTATATGGGTAATAATGCATGTTATATTGATAATAATATAAGTAATAAGTATAATTACTACAGTTCTAGCGATAATAACGCCATTATATGGGTAACAATGCATGTTATAATGGCAATAATATAAGTAATAGGTATAATTATTACAGTTCTAGCAATAATAACTGCATAATATGGGTAATAATGCACGTTATATTGCTAATATTATAAGTAATAAGTATAATTATTACAGTTCTAGCGATAATAACTGCATTATATGGGTAATAATGGATGTTATATTGATAATATCGGGAGTAATAAGTATAATTATTACAGTCCTAGCGATAATAACTGCATTACATGGGTAATAATGGATGTTATATTGATAATATCGGGAGTAATAAGTATAATTATTACAGTTCTAGCGATAATACTAGTAAAATATGGCTAAGAGTGCCTGTTATATTGATAATAATAAAAGTAATAAGTATATTTATTATACTTCGGTCGATAATAACTGCATTATATGGGTAATAATGCATGTTATATTGATAATAATATAAGTAATAAGTATAATTATTACAGTTCTAGCGATAATAACTGCATTATATGCGTAATAATGCATGTTATATTGATAATAATATAAGTAATAAGTATAATTATTACAGCTCTAGCGATAATAACTGCATTCTATGGGTAATAATGTATGTTATATTGGTAATATTGGGAATAATAAGTATAATTACTATAGTTCTAGCAATAATAAAAGTAAAATATGGCTAATAGTGCATGTTATACTGATAATAATAAAAGTAATAAGTATATATATTATACTTCTGTCGATAATAACTGCATTATATGGGTAATAATGCATGTTATATTGATAATAATATAAGTAATAAGTATAATTATTACAGCTCTAGCGATAATAACTGCATTATATGGGTAATAATGCATTTTATATTGGTAATATTGGGAATAATAAGTATAATTATTATAGTTCTAGCGATAATAATAGGAAAATATGACTAATAGTGCATGTTATATTGATAATAATAAAAGTAGTAAGTATATTTATTACAGTTCTATCGATAATAACTGCATAATATGGGTAATAATGCATGTTATATTGATGATAATAAAAGTAATACGTATATTTATTATAGTTCTAGCTATAATAACTGCATAATATGGGTAATAATGCATGTTATATTAATAATAATATAAATAATAAGTATAATTATTACAGTTCTAGCGATAATAACTGCATTATATGGGTAATAATGGATGTTATATTGATAATATCGGGAGTAATAAGTATAATTATTACAGTCCTAGTGATAATACTAGTAAAATATGGGTAAGAGTGCCTGTTATATTGATAATAATAAAAGTAATAAGTATATTTATTATACTTCTGTCGATAATAACTGCATTATATGGGTAATAATGCATGTTATATTGATAATAATATAAGTAATAAGTATAATTACTACAGTTCTAGCGATAATAACGCCATTATATGGGTAATAATGCATGTTATAATGGCAATAATATAAGTAATAGGTATAATTATTACAGTTCTAGCAATAATAACTGCATAATATGGGTAATAATGCACGTTATATTGCTAATAATATAAGTAATAAGTATAATTATTACAGTTCTAGCGATAATAACTGCATTATATGGGTAATAATGGATGTTATATTGATAATATCGGGAGTAATAAGTATAATTATTACAGTCCTAACGATAATAACTGCATTACATGGGTAATAATGGATGTTATATTGATAATATCGGGAGTAATAAGTATAATTATTACAGTTCTAGCGATAATACTAGTAAAATATGGCTAAGAGTGCCTGTTATATTGATAATAATAAAAGTAATAAGTATATTAATTATACTTCGGTCGATAATAACTGCATTATATGGGTCATAATGCATGTTATATTGATAATAATATAAGTAATAAGTATAATTATTACAGATCTAGCGATAATAACTGCATTATATGGGTAATAATGGATGTTATATTGATAATATCGGGAGTAATAAGTATAATTATTACAGTCCTAGCGATAATAACTGCATTACATGGGTAATAATGGATGTTATATTGATAGTATCGGGAGTAATAAGTATAATTATTACAGTTCTAGCGATAATACTAGTAAAATATGGCTAAGAGTGCCTGTTATATTGATAATAATAAAAGTAATAAGTATATTTATTATACTTCGGTCGATAATAACTGCATTATATGGGTAATAATGCATGTTATATTGATAACAATATAAGTAATAAGTATAATTATTACAGTTCTAGCGATAATAACTGCATTATATGCGTAATAATGCATGTTATATTGATAATATCGGGAGTAATAAGTATAATTATTACAGTCCTAGCGATAATACTAGTAAAATATGGCTAAGAGTGCCTGTTATATTGATAATAATAAAAGTAATAAGTATATTTATTATACTTCTGTCGATAATAACTGCATTATATGAGTAATAATGCATGTTATATTGATAATAATATAAGTAATAAGTATAATTACTACAGTTCTAGCGATAATAACGCCATTATATGGGTAATAATGCATGTTATAATGGCAATAATATAAGTAATAGGTATAATTATTACAGTTCTAGCAATAATAACTGCATAATATGGGTAATAATGCACGTTATATTGCTAATAATATAAGTAATAAGTATAATTATTACAGTTCTAGCGATAATAACTGCATTATATGGGTAATAATGGATGTTATATTGATAATAATATAAGTAATAAGTATAATTATTACAGCTCTAGCGATAATAACTGCATTCTATGGGTAATAATGTATGTTATATTGGTAATATTGGGAATAATAAGTATAATTACTATAGTTCTAGCAATAATAAAAGTAAAATATGGCTAATAGTGCATGTTATACTGATAATAATAAAAGTAATAAGTATATATATTATACTTCTGTCGATAATAACTGCATTATATGGGTAATAATGCATGTTATATTGATAATAATATAAGTAATAAGTATAATTATTACAGCTCTAGCGATAATAACTGCATTATATGGGTAATAATGCATGTTATATTGGTAATATTGGGAATAATAAGTATAATTATTATAGTTCTAGCGATAATAATAGGAAAATATGACTAATAGTGCATGTTATATTGATAATAATAAAAGTAGTAAGTATATTTATTACAGTTCTATCGATAATAACTGCATAATATGGGTAATAATGCATGTTATATTGATGATAATAAAAGTAATACGTATATTTATTATAGTTCTAGCTATAATAACTGCATAATATGGGTAATAATGCATGTTATATTAATAATAATATAAATAATAAGTATAATTATTACAGTTCTAGCGATAATAACTGCATTATATGGGTAATAATGGATGTTATATTGATAATATCGGGAGTAATAAGTATAATTATTACAGTTCTAGCGATAATACTAGTAAAATATGGCTAAGAGTGCCTGTTATATTGATAATAACAAAAGTAATAAGTATATTTATTATACTTCGGTCGATAATAACTGCATTATATGGGTAATAATGCATGTTATATTGATAATAATATAAGTAATAAGTATAATTATTACAGTTCTAGCGATAATAACTGCATTATATGGGTAATAATGCATGTTATATTGATAATAATATAAGTAATAAGTACAATTACTACAGTTCTAGCGATAATAACTCCATTATATGGGTAATAATGCATGTTATAATGGCAATAATATAAGTAATAGGTATAATTATTACAGTTCTAGCAATAATAACTGCATAATATGGGTAGTAATGCACGTTATATTGCTAATAATATAAGTAATAAGTATAATTATTACAGTTCTAGCAATAATAACTGCATAATATGGGTAATAATGCACGTTATATTGCTAATAATATAAGTAATAAGTATAATTATTACAGTTCTAGTAATAATAACTGCATAATATGGGTAATAATGCACGTTATATTGCTAATAATATAAGTAATAAGTATAATTATTACAGTTCTAGCAATAATAACTGCATAATATGGGTAATAATGCACGTTATATTGCTAATAATATAAGTAATAAGTATAATTATTACAGTTCTAGCGATAATAACTGCATTATATGGGTAATAATGCATGTTATATTGATAATATCGGGAGTAATAAGTATAATTATTACAGTTCTAGCGATAATAACTGCATTACATGGGTAATAATGGATGTTATATTGATAATATCGGGAGTAATAAGTATAATTATTACAGTTCTAGCGATAATACTAGTAAAATATGGCTAAGAGTGCCTGTTATATTGATAATAATAAAAGGAATAAGTATATTTATTATACTTCGGTCGATAATAACTGCATTATATGGGTAATAATGCATGTTATATTGATAATAATATAAGTAATAAGTATAATTATTACAGTTCTAGCGATAATAACTGCATTATATGGGTAATAATGGATGTTATATTGATAATATCTTGAGTAATAAGTATAATTATTACAGTCCTAGCAATAATACTAGTAAAATATGGCTAAGAGTGCCTGTTATATTGATAATAATAAAAGTAATAAGTATATTTATTATACTTCTGTCGATAATAACTGCATTATATGGGTAATAATGCATGTTATATTGATAATAATATAAGTAATAAGTATAATTACTACAGTTCTAGCGATAATAACGCCATTATATGGGTAATAATGCATGTTATAATGGCAATAATATAAGTAATAGGTATAATTATTACAGTTCTAGCAATAATAACTGCATAATATGGGTAATAATGCACGTTATATTGCTAATAATATAAGTAATAAGTATAATTATTACAGTTCTAGCGATAATAACTGCATTATATGGGTAATAATGGATGTTATATTGATAATATCGGGAGTAATAAGTATAATTATTACAGTCCTAGCGATAATAACTGCATTACATGGGTAATAATGGATGTTATATTGATAATATCGGGAGTAATAAGTATAATTATTACAGTTCTAGCGATAATACTAGTAAAATATGGCTAAGAGTGCCTGTTATATTGATAATAATAAAAGTAATAAGTATATTTATTATACTTCGGTCGATAATAACTGCATTATATGGGTAATAATGCATGTTATATTGATAATAATATAAGTAATAAGTATAATTATTACAGATCTAGCGATAATAACTGCATTATGTGGGTAATAATGGATATTATATTGATAATATCGGGAGTAATAAGTATAATTATTACAGTCCTAGCGATAATAACTGCCTTACATGGGTAATAATGGATGTTATATTGATAATATCGGGAGTAATAGGTATAATTATTACAGTTCTAGCGATAATACTAGTAAAATATGGCTAAGAGTGCCTGTTATATTGATAATAATAAAAGTAATAAGTATATTTATTATACTTCGGTCGATAATAACTGCATTATATGGGTAATAATGCATGTTATATTGATAATAATATAAGTAATAAGTATAATTATTACAGTTCTAGCGATAATAACTGCATTATATGGGTAATAATGCATGTTATATTGATAATATCGTGAGTAATAAGTATAATTATTATAGTTCTAGCGATAATAATAGTAAAATATGGCTAATAGTGCATGTTATATTGATAATAATAAAAGTAATAACTATATTTATTATACTTCTGTCGATAATAACTGCATTATACGGGTAATAATGCATGTTATATTGATAATATCGGGAGGAATAAGTATAATTATTATAGTTCTAGCGATAATAATAGTAAAATATGACTAATAGTGCATGTTATATTGATAATAATATAAGTAATAAGTATAATTATTACAGTTCTAGCGATAATAACTGCATTATATGGGTAATAATGCACGTTATATTGCTAATAATATGAGTAATAAGCATAATTATTACAGTTGTAGCGGTAATAACTGCATTATATGGGTAATAATGCATGTTATATTGATAATAATATAAGTAATAAGTATAATTATTACAGTTCTAGCGATAATAACTGCATTATATGGGTAATAATGGATGTTATATTGATAATATCGGGAGTAATAAGTACAATTATTATAGTTCTAGCGATAATAAAAGTAAAATTTGGCTAATAGTGCATGTTTTATTGATAATAATAAAAGTAATAAGTATATTTATTATAATTCTGTCGATAATAACTGCATTATATGGGTAATAATGCATGTTATATTGATAATAATATAAGTAATAAGTATAATTATTACAGTTCTAGCGATAATAACTGCATTATATGGGTAATAATGCACGTTATATTGCTAATAATATGAGTAATAAGCATAATTATTACAGTTCTAGCGGTAATAACTGCATTATATGGGTAATAATGGATGTTATATTGTAAATATCGGGAGTAATAAGTATAAATATTATAGTTCTAGCGATAATAATAGTAAAATATGGCTAATAGTGCATGTTATATCGATAATAATAAAAGTAATAAGTATATTTATTATAGTTCTATCGATAATAACTGCATAATATGGGTAATAATGCATGTTATATTGATGAAAATAAATGTAATACGTATATTTATTATAGTTCTAGGTATAATAACTGCATAATATGGGTAATAATGCATGTTAAATGGATAATAATATAAGTAATAAGTATAATTATTACAGTTCTAGCGATAATAACTGCATTATATGGGTAATAATGGATGTTATATTGATAATATCGGGAGTAATAAGTATATTTATTATAGTTCTAGCGATAATAACTGCATTATATGGGTAATAATGGATGTTATATTGATAATATCGGGAGTAATTAGTATAAATATTATAGTTCTAGCGATAATAATAGTAAAATTTGGCTAATAGTGCATGTTATATTGATAATAATAAAAGTAATAAGTATATTTATTATACTTCTGTCGATAATAACTGCATTACATGGCTAATAATGCATGTTATATGGATAATAATATAAGTAATATGTATAATTATTACAGTTCTAGCGATAATAACTGCATGACATGGGTAATAATGCAGGTTATATTGCTAATAATATAAGTAATAAGTATAATTATTACAGTTCTAGCGATAATAACTGCATTATATGGGTAATAATGCATGTTATATTGATAATATCGGGAGTAATAAGTATAAATATTATAGTTCTAGCGATAGTAATAGTAAAATATGGCTAATAGTGCATGTTATATTGATAATAATAAGAGTAACAAGTATATTTATTATAGTTCTATCGATAATAACTGCATAATATGGGTAATAATGCATGTTATATTGATGATAATAAAAGTACGAAGTATATTTATTAGAGTTCTAGCGATAATAACTGCATTATATGGGTAATAATGCCTGTTATATTGATAATATCGGGAGGAATAAGTATAAATATTATAGTTCTAGCGATAATAATAGTAAAATATTGCTAATAGTGCATGTTATATTGATAATAATAAAAGTAACAAGTATATTTATTATAGTTCTATCGATAACAACTGCATAATATGGGTAATAATGCATGTTATATTGATGATAATAAATGTAATACGTATATTTATTATAGTTCTAGCTATAATAACTGCATTATATGGGTAATAATGCATGTTATATTGATAATAATATAAGTAATAAGTATAATTATTACAGTTCTAGCGATAATAACTGCATTATATGGGTAATAATGGATGTTATATTGATAATATCGGGAGTAATAAGTACAATTATTATAGTTCTAGCGATAATAAAAGTAAAATTTGGCTAATAGTGCATGTTTTATTGATAATAATAAAAGTAATAAGTATATTTATTATAATTCTGTCGATAATAACTGCATTATATGGGTAATAATGCATGTTATATTGATAATAATATAAGTAATAAGTATAATTATTACAGTTCTAGCGATAATAACTGCATTATATGGGTAATAATGCACGTTATATTGCTAATAATATGAGTAATAAGCATAATTATTACAGTTCTAGCGGTAATAACTGCATTATATGGGTAATAATGGATGTTATATTGTAAATATCGGGAGTAATAAGTATAAATATTATAGTTCTAGCGATAATAATAGTAAAATATGGCTAATAGTGCATGTTATATCGATAATAATAAAAGTAATAAGTATATTTATTATAGTTCTATCGATAATAACTGCATAATATGGGTAATAATGCATGTTATATTGATGAAAATAAATGTAATACGTATATTTATTATAGTTCTAGGTATAATAACTGCATAATATGGGTAATAATGCATGTTAAATGGATAATAATATAAGTAATAAGTATAATTATTACAGTTCTAGCGATAATAACTGCATTATATGGGTAATAATGGATGTTATATTGATAATATCGGGAGTAATAAGTATATTTATTATAGTTCTAGCGATAATAACTGCATTATATGGGTAATAATGGATGTTATATTGATAATATCGGGAGTAATTAGTATAAATATTATAGTTCTAGCGATAATAATAGTAAAATTTGGCTAATAGTGCATGTTATATTGATAATAATAAAAGTAATAAGTATATTTATTATACTTCTGTCGATAATAACTGCATTACATGGCTAATAATGCATGTTATATGGATAATAATATAAGTAATATGTATAATTATTACAGTTCTAGCGATAATAACTGCATGACATGGGTAATAATGCAGGTTATATTGCTAATAATATAAGTAATAAGTATAATTATTACAGTTCTAGCGATAATAACTGCATTATATGGGTAATAATGCATGTTATATTGATAATATCGGGAGTAATAAGTATAAATATTATAGTTCTAGCGATAGTAATAGTAAAATATGGCTAATAGTGCATGTTATATTGATAATAATAAGAGTAACAAGTATATTTATTATAGTTCTATCGATAATAACTGCATAATATGGGTAATAATGCATGTTATATTGATGATAATAAAAGTACGAAGTATATTTATTAGAGTTCTAGCGATAATAACTGCATTATATGGGTAATAATGCCTGTTATATTGATAATATCGGGAGGAATAAGTATAAATATTATAGTTCTAGCGATAATAATAGTAAAATATTGCTAATAGTGCATGTTATATTGATAATAATAAAAGTAACAAGTATATTTATTATAGTTCTATCGATAACAACTGCATAATATGGGTAATAATGCATGTTATATTGATGATAATAAATGTAATACGTATATTTATTATAGTTCTAGCTATAATAACTGCATTATATGGGTAATAATGCATGTTATATTGATAATAATATAAGTAATAAGTATAATTATTACAGTTCTAGCGATAATAACTGCATTATATGGGTAATAATGGATGTTATATTGATAATATCGGGAGTAATAAGTACAATTATTATAGTTCTAGCGATAATAAAAGTAAAATTTGGCTAATAGTGCATGTTTTATTGATAATAATAAAAGTAATAAGTATATTTATTATAATTCTGTCGATAATAACTGCATTATATGGGTAATAATGCATGTTATATTGATAATAATATATGTAATAAGTATAATTATTACAGTTCTAGCGATAATAACTGCATTATATGGGTAATAATGGATGTTATATTGATAATATCGGGAGTAATAAGTATAAATATTATAGTTCTAGCGATAATAATAGTAAAATATGGCTAATAGTGCATGTTATATTGATAATAATAAAAGTAATAAGTATATTTATTATACTTCTGTCGATAATAACTGCATTATACGGGTAATAATGCATGTTATATTGATAATATCAGGGGGAATAAGTATAATTATGATAGTTCTAGCGATAATAATAGTAAAATATAGCTAATAATGCATGTTATATTGATAATAATATAAGTAATAAGTATAATTATTACAGTTCTAGCGATAATAACTGCATTATATGGGTAATAATGCACGTTATATTGCTAATAATATGAGTAATAAGCATAATTATTACAGTTCTAGCGGTAATAACTGCATTATATGGGTAATAATGGATGTTATATTGTAAATATCGGGAGTAATAAGTATAAATATTATAGTTCTAGCGATAATAATAGTAAAATATGGCTAATAGTGCATGTTATATTGATAATAATAAAACTAATATGTATATTTATTATAGTTCTATCGATAATAACTGCATAATATGGGTAATAATGCATGTTATATTGATGAAAATAAATGTAATACGTATATTTATTATAGTTCTAGCGATAATAACTGCATTATATGGGCAATAATGGATGTTATATTGATAATATCGGGAGTAATAAGTATAAATATTATAGTTCTAGCGATAATAATAGTAAAATTTGGCTAATAGTGCATGTTATATTGATAATAATAAAAGTAATAAGTATATTTATTATACTTCTGTCGATAATAACTGCATTACATGGGTAATAATGCATGTTATATTGATAATAATATAAGTAATAAGTATAATTATTACAGTTCTAGCGATAATAACTGCATAATATGGGTAATAATGCACGTTATATTGCTAACAATATAAGTAATAAGTATAATTATTACAGTTCTAGCGATAATAACTGCATTATATGGGTAATAATGCATGTTATATTGATAATATCGGGAGTAATAAGTACAATTATTATAGTTCTAGCGATAATAAAAGTAGAATTTGGCTAATATTGCATGTTATATTGATAATAATAAAAGTAATAAGTATATTTATTATACTTCTGTCGATAATAACTGCATTATATGGGTAATAATGCATGTTATATTGATAATAATATAAGTAGTAAGTATAGTTATTACAGTTCTAGCGATAATAACAGCATAATATGGGTAATAATGCACGTTATATTGCTAATAATATAAGTAGTAAGTATAATTATTACAGTTCTAGCGATAATAACTGCATTATATGGGTAATAATGGATGTTATATTGATAATATCGGGAGTAATAAGTATATTTATTATAGTTCTAGCGATAATAACTGCATATATGGGTAATAATGGATGTTATATTGATAATATCGGGAGTAATAAGTATAAATATTATAGTTCTAGCGATAATAATAGTAAAATATGGCTAATAGTGCATGTTATATTGATAATAATAAAAGTAATAAGTATATTTATTATAGTTCTATCGATAATAACTGCATTATATGCGTAAAAATGCATGTTATATTGATGATAATAAAAGTAATACGTATATGTATTATAGTTCTAGCTGTAATAACTGCATAATATGGGTAATAATGCATGTTAAATTGATAATAATATAAGTAATAAGTATAATTATTACAGTTCTAGCGATAATAACTGCATTATATGGGTAATAATGGATGTTATATTGATAATATCGGGAGTAATAAGTATAAATATTATAGTTCTAGCGATAATAATAGTAAAATTTGGCTAATAGTGCATGTTATATTGATAATAATAACAGTAATAAGAATATTCATTATACTTCTGTCGAGAATAACTGCATTATATGGGTAATAATGCATGTTATATTGATAATATCGGGAGGAATAAGTATAATTTCTATAGCTATAGCGATAATAATAGTAAAATATAGCTAATAATGCATGTTATATTGATAATAATATAAGTAATAAGTATAATTATTACAGTTCTAGCGATAATAACTGCATTATATGGGTAATAATGCACGTTATATTGCTAATAATATGAGTAATAAGCATAATTATTACAGTTCTAGCGGTAATAACTGCATTATATGGGTAATAATGGATGTTATATTGTAAATATCGGGAGTAATAAGTATAAATATTATAGTTCTAGCGATAATAATAGTAAAATATGGCTAATAGTGCATGTTATATTGATAATAATAAAAGTAATAAGTATATTTATTATAGTTCTATCGATAATAACTGCATTATATGCGTAATAATGCATGTTATATTGATGATAATAAAAGTAATACGTATAATTATTATAGTTCTAGCTGTAATAACTGCATAATATGGGTAATAATGCATGTTAAATTGATAATAATATAAGTAGTAAGTATAATTATTACAGTTCTAGCGATAATAACTGCATTATATGGGTAATAATGGATGTTATATTGATAATATCGGGAGTAATAAGTATATTTATTATAGTTCTAGCGATAATAACTGCATTATATGGGTAATAATGGATGTTATATTGATAATATCGGGAGTAATAAGTATAAATATTATAGTTGTAGCGATAATAATAGTAAAATATGGCTAATAGTGCATGTTATATTGATAATAATAAAAGTAATAAGTATATTTATTATAGTTCTATCGATAATAACTGCATTATATGCGTAAAAATGCATGTTATATTGATGATAATAAAAGTAATACGTATATGTATTATAGTTCTAGCTGTAATAACTGCATAATATGGGTAATAATGCATGTTAAATTGATAATAATATAAGTAATAAGTATAATTATTACAGTTCTAGCGATAATAACTGCATTATATGGGTAATAATGGATGTTATATTGATAATATCGGGAGTAATAAGTATAAATATTATAGTTCTAGCGATAATAATAGTAAAATTTGGCTAATAGTGCATGTTATATTGATAATAATAAAAGTAATAAGTATATTTATTATACTTCTGTCGATAATAACTGCATTATATGGGTAATAATGCATGTTATATTGATAATAATATAAGTAGTAAGTATAGTTATTACAGTTCTAGCGATAATAACTGCATAATATGGGTAATAATGCACGTTATATTGCTAATAATATAAGTAGTAAGTATAATTATTACAGTTCTAGCGATAATAACTGCATTATATGGGTAATAATGGATGTTATATTGATAATATCGGGAGTAATAAGTATAAATATTATAGTTCTAGCGATAATAATAGTAAAATATGGCTAATAGTGCATGTTATATTGATAATAATAAAAGTAATAAGTATATTTATTATAGTTCTATCGATAGTAACTGCATTATATGCGTAATAATGCATGTTATATTGATGATAATAAAAGTACTAAGTATATTTATTATAGTTCTAGCGATAATAACTGCATAATATGCGCAACAATGCATGTTATATTGATAATAATATAAGTAATAAGTATAATTATTACAGTTCTAGCGATAATAACTGCATTATATTGGTAATAATGCATGTTATATTGATAATAATATAAGTAATAAGTATAATTATTACAGTTCTAGCGATAATAACTGCATAATATGGGTAATAATGCACGTTATATTGCTAATAATATAAGTAGTAAGTATAATTATTACAGTTCTAGCAATAATAACTGCATTATATGGGTAATAATGGATGTTATATTGATAATATCGGGGGTAATAAGTATAAATATTATAGTTCTAGCGATAATAATAGTAAAATATGGCTAATAGTGCATGTTATATTGATAATAATAAAAGTAATAAGTATATTTATTATAGTTCTATCGATAGTAACTGCATTATATGCGTAATAATGCATGTTATATTGATAATATCGGGAGTAATAAGTATAATTATTATAGTTCTAGCGATAATAAAAGTAAAATATGGCTAATAGTGCATGTTATACTGATAATAATAAAAGTAATAAGTACATTTATTATAGTTCTATCGATAATAACTGCATAATATTTGTAATAATGCAAGTTATATTGATGATAATAAAAGTACTAAGTATATTTATTATAGTTCTATCGATAATAACTGCATAATATTTGTAATAATGCAAGTTATATTGATGATAATAAAAGTACTAAGTATATTTATTATAGTTCTAGCTGTAATAACTGCATAATATGGGTAATAATGCATGTTAAATTGATAATAATATAAGTAGTAAGTATAATTATTACAGTTCTAGCGATAATAACTGCATTATATGGGTAATAATGGATGTTATATTGATAATATCGGGAGTAATAAGTATATTTATTATAGTTCTAGCGATAATAACTGCATTATATGCGTAAAAATGCATGTTATATTGATGATAATAAAAGTAATACGTATATGTATTATAGTTCTAGCTGTAATAACTGCATAATATGGGTAATAATGCATGTTAAATTGATAATAATATAAGTAATAAGTATAATTATTACAGTTCTAGCGATAATAACTGCATTATATGGGTAATAATGGATGTTATATTGATAATATCGGGAGTAATAAGTATAAATACTATAGTTCTAGCGATAATAATAGTAAAATTTGGATAATAGTGCATGTTATATTGATAATAATAAAAGTAATAAGAATATTCATTATACTTCTGTCGAGAATAACTGCATTATATGGGTAATAATGCACGTTATATTGATAATAATATAAGTAACAAGTATAATTATTACAGTTCTAGCGATAATAACTGCATAATATGGGTAATAATGCACGTTATATTGCTAACAATATAAGTAATAAGTATAATTATTACAGTTCTAGCGATAATAACGGCATTATATGGGTAATAATGCATGTTATATTGATAATATCGGGAGTAATAAGTACAATTATTATAGTTCTAGCGATAATAAAAGTAAAATTTGGCTAATAGTGCATGTTATATTGATAATAATAAAAGTAATAAGTATATTTATTATACTTCTGTCGATAATAACTGCATTATATGGGTAATAATGCATGTTATATTGCTAATAATATAAGTAGTAAGTATAATTATTACAGTTCTAGCGATAATAACTGCATTATATGGGTAATAATGGATGTTATATTGATAATATCGGGAGTAATAAGTATAAATATTATAGTTCTAGCGATAATAATAGTAAAATATGGCTAATAGTGCATGTTATATTGATAATAATAAAAGTAATAAGTATATTTATTATAGTTCTATCGATAATAACTGCATTATATGCGTAAAAATGCATGTTATATTGATGATAATAAAAGTAATACGTATATGTATTATAGTTCTAGCTGTAATAACTGCATAATATGGGTAATAATGCATGTTAAATTGATAATAATATAAGTAATAAGTATAATTATTACAGTTCTAGCGATAATAACTGCATTATATGGGTAATAATGGATGTTATATTGATAATATCGGGAGTAATAAGTATAAATATTATAGTTCTAGCGATAATAATAGTAAAATTTGGCTAATAGTGCATGTTATATTGATAATAATAAAAGTTATAAGAATATTCATTATACTTCTGTCGATAATAACTGCATTATATGGGTAATAATGCACGTTATATTGATAATAATATAAGTAACAAGTATAATTATTACAGTTCTTGCGATAATAACTGCATAATATGGGTAATAATGCACGTTATATTGCTAACAATATAAGTAATAAGTATAATTATTACAGTTCTAGCGATAATAACTGCATAATATGGGTAATAATGCACGTTATATTGCTAACAATATAAGTAATAAGTATAATTATTACAGTTCTAGCGATAATAACGGCATTATATGCGTAATAATGCATGTTATATTGATGATAATAAAAGTACTAAGTATATTTATTATAGTTCTAGCGATAATAACTGCATAATATGCGCAATAATGCATGTTATATTGATAATAATATAAGTAATAAGTATAATTATTACAGTTCTAGCGATAATAACTGCATTACATGGGTAATAATGCATGTTATATTGATAATAATATAAGTAATAAGTATAATTATTACAGTTCTAGCGATAATAACTGCATTATATGGGTAATAATGGATGTTATATTGATGATAATAAAAGTAATACGTATATGTATTATAGTTCTAGCTGTAATAACTGCATAATATGGGTAATAATGCATGTTAAATTGATAATAATATAAGTAATAAGTATAATTATTACAGTTCTAGCGATAATAACTGCATTATATGGGTAATAATGGATGTTATATTGATAATATCGGGAGTAATAAGTATAAATATTATAGTTCTAGCGATAATAATAGTAAAATTTGGCTAATAATGCATGTTATATTGATGATAATAAAAGTACTAAGTATATTTATTATAGTTCTAGCGATAATAACTGCATAATATGCGCAATAATGCATGTTATATTGATAATGATATAAGTAATAAGTATAATTATTACAGTTCTAGCGATAATAACTGCATTATATGGGTAATAATGCATGTTATATTGATAATAATATAAGTAATAAGTATAATTATTACAGTTCTAGCGATAATAACTGCATTATATGGGTAATAATGGATGTTATATTGATGATAATAAAAGTAATACGTATATGTATTATAGTTCTAGCTGTAATAACTGCATAATATGGGTAATAATGCATGTTAAATTGATAATAATATAAGTAATAAGTATAATTATTACAGTTCTAGCGATAATAACTGCATTATATGGGTAATAATGGATGTTATATTGATAATATCGGGAGTAATAAGTATAAATATTATAGTTCTAGCGATATTAATAGTAAAATTTGGCTAATAGTGCATGTTATATTGATAATAATAAAAGTAATAAGAATATTCATTATACTTCTGTCGAGAATAACTGCATTATATGGGTAATAATGCACGTTATATTGATAATAATATAAGTAACAAGTATAATTATTACAGTTCTAGCGATAATAACTGCATAATATGGGTAATAATGCACGTTATATTGCTAACAATATAAGTAATAAGTATAATTATTACAGTTCTAGCGACAATAACTGCATTATATGGGTAATAATGGATGTTATATTGATAATATCGGGAGTAATAAGTACAATTATTATAGTTCTAGCGATAATAAAAGTAAAATTTGGCTAATAGTGCATGTTTTATTGATAATAATAAAAGTAATAAGTATATTTATTATAATTCTGTCGATAATAACTGCATTATATTGGTAATAATGCATGTTATATTGATAATAATATAAGTAATAAGTATAATTATTACAGTTCTAGCGATAATAACTGCATTATATGGGTAATTATGGATGTTATATTGATAATATCGGGAGTAATAAGTATAAATATTATAGTTCTAGCGATAATAATAGTAAAATATGGCTAATAGTGCATGTTATATTGATAATAATAAAAGTAATAAGTATATTTATTATACTTCTGTCGATAATAACTGCATTATACGGGTAATAATGCATGTTATATTGATAATATCGGGAGGAATAAGTATAATTATTATAGTTCTAGCGATAATAATAGTAAAATATGGCTAATAGTGCATGTTATATTGATAATAATAAAAGTAATAAGTATATTTATTATAGTTCTATCGATAATAACTGCATTATATGCGTAATAATGCATGTTATATTGATAATATCGGGAGTAATAAGTATAATTATTATAGTTCTAGCGATAATAAAAGTAAAATATGGCTAATAGTGCATGTTATACTGATAATAATAAAAGTAATAAGTACATTTATTATAGTTCTATCGATAATAACTGCATAATATGGGTAATAATGCATGTTATATTGATAGTATCGGGAGTAACAAGTATAATTATTACAGTTCTAGCGATAATAATAGTAAAATATGGCTAATAGTGCATGTTATACTGATAATAATAAAAGTAATAAGTATATTTATTATAGTTCTATCGATAATAACTGCATAATATGGGTAATAATGCATGTTATATTGATGAAAATAAATGTAATACGTATATTTATTATAGTTCTAGCTATAATTACTGCATAATATGGGTAATAATGCATGTTAAATGGATAATAATATAAGTAATAAGTATAATTATTACAGTTCTAGCGATAATAACTGCATTATATGGGTAATAATGGATGTTATATTGATAATATCGGGAGTAATAAGTATATTTATTATAGTTCTAGCGATAATAACTGCATTATATGGGTAATAATGCATGTTATATTGATAATATCGGGAGTAATAAGTATAAATATTATAGTTCTAGCGATAATAATAGTAAAATATGGCTAATAGTGCATGTTATATTGATAATAATAAGAGTAACAAGTATATTTATTATAGTTCTATCGATAATAACTGCATAATATGGGTAATAATGCATGTTATATTGATGATAATAAAAGTACGAAGGATATTTATTATAGTTCTAGCGATAATAACTGCATAATATGCGCAATAATGCATGTTATAATGATAATAATATAAGTAGTAAGTATAATTATTACAGTTCTAGCGATAATAACTGCATTATATGGGTAATAATGCATGTTATATTGATAATATCGGCAGTAATAAGTATATTTATTATAGTTCTAGCGATAATAACTGCATTATATGGGTAATAATGGATGTTATATTGATAATATCGGGAGTAATAAGTATAAATATTATAGTTCTAGCGATAATAATAGCAAAATTTGGCTAATAGTGCATGTTATATTGATAATAATATAAGTAATAAGTATAATTATTACAGTTCTAGCGATAATAACTGCATTATATGGGTAATAATGCACGTTATATTGCTAATATTATGAGTAATAAGCATAATTATTACAGTTCTAGCGGTAATAACTGCATTATATGGGTAATAATGCATGTTATATTGATAATAATATAAGTAATAAGTATAATTATTACAGTTCTAGCGATAATAACTGCACTATATGGGTAATAATGGATGTTATATTGTAAATATCGGGAGTAATAAGTATAAATATTATAGTTCTAGCGATAATAACTGCATAATATGGGTAATAATGGATGTTATATTGTAAATATCGGGAGTAATAAGTATAAATATTATAGTTCTGGCGATAATAATAGTAAAATATGGCTAATAGTGCATGTTATATTGATAATAATAAAAGTAATAAGTATATTTATTATAGTTCTATCGATAATAACTGCATTATATGCGTAATAATGCATGTTATATTGATGATAATAAAAGTAATACGTATAATTATTATAGTTCTAGCTGTAATAACTGCATTATATGGGTAATAGTGCATGTTATATTGATAATAATATAAGTAATAAGTATAATTATTACAGTTCTAGCGATAATAACTGCATTATATGGGTAATAATGCACGTTATATTGCTAATAATATGAGTAATAAGCATAATTATTACAGTTCTAGCAATAATAACTGCATAATATGGGTAATAATGCACGTTATATTGCTAATAATATAAGTAATAAGTATAATTATTACAGTTCTAGCAATAATAACTGCATAATATGGGTAGTAATGCACGTTATATTGCTAATAATATAAGTAATAAGTATAATTATTACAGTTCTAGCAATAATAACTGCATAATATGGGTAATAATGCACGTTATATTGCTAATAATATAAGTAATAAGTATAATTATTACAGTTCTAGCAATAATAACTGCATAATATGGGTAATAATGCACGTTATATTGCTAATAATATAAGTAATAAGTATAATTATTACAGTTCTAGCAATAATAACTGCATAATATGGGTAATAATGCACGTTATATTGCTAATAATATAAGTAATAAGTATAATTATTACAGTTCTAGCGATAATAACTGCATTATATGGGTAATAATGCATGTTATATTGATAATATCGGGAGTAATAAGTATAATTATTACAGTTCTAGCGATAATAACTGCATTACATGGGTAATAATGGATGTTATATTGATAATATCGGGAGTAATAAGTATAATTATTACAGTTCTAGCGATAATAATAGTAAAATATGGCTAAGAGTGCCTGTTATATTGATAATAATAAAAGGAATAAGTATATTTATTATACTTCGGTCGATAATAACTGCATTATATGGGTAATAATGCATGTTATATTGATAATAATATAAGTAATAAGTATAATTATTACAGTTCTAGCGATAATAACTGCATTATATGGGTAATAATGGATGTTATATTGATAATATCTTGAGTAATAAGTATAATTATTACAGTCCTAGCAATAATACTAGTAAAATATGGCTAAGAGTGCCTGTTATATTGATAATAATAAAAGTAATAAGTATATTTATTATACTTCTGTCGATAATAACTGCATTATATGGGTAATAATGCATGTTATATTGATAATAATATAAGTAATAAGTATAATTACTACAGTTCTAGCGATAATAACGCCATTATATGGGTAATAATGCATGTTATAATGGCAATAATATAAGTAATAGGTATAATTATTACAGTTCTAGCAATAATAACTGCATAATATGGGTAATAATGCACGTTATATTGCTAATAATATAAGTAATAAGTATAATTATTACAGTTCTAGCGATAATAACTGCATTATATGGGTAATAATGGATGTTATATTGATAATATCGGGAGTAATAAGTATAATTATTACAGTCCTAGCGATAATAACTGCATTACATGGGTAATAATGGATGTTATATTGATAATATCGGGAGTAATAAGTATAATTATTACAGTTCTAGCGATAATACTAGTAAAATATGGCTAAGAGTGCCTGTTATATTGATAATAATAAAAGTAATAAGTATATTTATTATACTTCGGTCGATAATAACTGCATTATATGGGTAATAATGCATGTTATATTGATAATAATATAAGTAATAAGTATAATTATTACAGATCTAGCGATAATAACTGCATTATATGGGTAATAATGGATGTTATATTGATAGTATCGGGAGTAATAAGTATAATTATTACAGTTCTAGCGATAATACTAGTAAAATATGGCTAAGAGTGCCTGTTATATTGATAATAATAAAAGTAATAAGTATATTTATTATACTTCGGTCGATAATAACTGCATTATATGGGTAATAATGCATGTTATATTGATAATAATATAAGTAATAAGTATAATTATTACAGTTCTAGCGATAATAACTGCATTATATGCGTAATAATGCATGTTATATTGATAATATCGGGAGTAATAAGTATAATTATTACAGTCCTAGCGATAATACTAGTAAAATATGGCTAAGAGTGCCTGTTATATTGATAATAATAAAAGTAATAAGTGTATTTATTATACTTCTGTCGATAATAACTGCATTATATGAGTAATAATGCATGTTATATTGATAATAATATAAGTAATAAGTATAATTACTACAGTTCTAGCGATAATAACGCCATTATATGGGTAATAATGCATGTTATAATGGCAATAATATAAGTAATAGGTATAATTATTACAGTTCTAGCAATAATAACTGCATAATATGGGTAATAATGCACGTTATATTGCTAATAATATAAGTAATAAGTATAATTATTACAGTTCTAGCGATAGTAACTGCATTATATGGGTAATAATGGATGTTATATTGATAATATCGGGAGTAATAAGTATAATTATTACAGTCCTAGCGATAATAACTGCATTACATGGGTAATAATGGATGTTATATTGATAATATCGGGAGTAATAAGTATAATTATTACAGTTCTAGCGATAATACTAGTAAAATATGGCTAAGAGTGCCTGTTATATTGATAATAATAAAAGTAATAAGTATATTTATTATACTTCGGTCGATAATAACTGCATTATATGGGTAATAATGCATGTTATATTGATAATAATATAAGTAATAAGTATAATTATTACAGTTCTAGCGATAATAACTGCATTATATGGGTAATAATGCATGTTATATTGATAATATCGTGAGTAATAAGTGTAATTATTATAGTTCTAGCGATAATAATAGTAAAATATGGCTAATAGTGCATGTTATATTGATAATAATAAAAGTAATAACTATATTTATTATACTTCTGTCGATAATAACTGCATTATACGGGTAATAATGCATGTTATATTGATAATATCGGGAGGAATAAGTATAATTATTATAGTTCTAGCGATAATAATAGTAAAATATGGCTAATAGTGCATGTTATATTGATAATAATATAAGTAATAAGTATAATTATTACAGTTCTAGCGATAGTAACTGCATTATATGGGTAATAATGGATGTTATATTGATAATATCGGGAGTAATAAGTATAATTATTACAGTCCTAGCGATAATAACTGCATTACATGGGTAATAATGGATGTTATATTGATAATATCGGGAGTAATAAGTATAATTATTACAGTTCTAGCGATAATACTAGTAAAATATGGCTAAGAGTGCCTGTTATATTGATAATAATAAAAGTAATAAGTATATTTATTATACTTCGGTCGATAATAACTGCATTATATGGGTAATAATGCATGTTATATTGATAATAATATAAGTAATAAGTATAATTATTACAGTTCTAGCGATAATAACTGCATTATATGGGTAATAATGCATGTTATATTGATAATATCGTGAGTAATAAGTGTAATTATTATAGTTCTAGCGATAATAATAGTAAAATATGGCTAATAGTGCATGTTATATTGATAATAATAAAAGTAATAACTATATTTATTATACTTCTGTCGATAATAACTGCATTATACGGGTAATAATGCATGTTATATTGATAATATCGGGAGGAATAAGTATAATTATTATAGTTCTAGCGATAATAATAGTAAAATATGGCTAATAGTGCATGTTATATTGATAATAATATAAGTAATAAGTATAATTATTACAGTTCTAGCGATAATAACTGCATTATATGGGTAATAATGCACGTTATATTGCTAATAATATGAGTAATAAGCATAATTATTACAGTTGTAGCGGTAATAACTGCATTATATGGGTAATAATGCATGTTATATTGATAATAATATAAGTAATAAGTATAATTATTACAGTTCTAGCGATAATAACTGCATTATATGGGTAATAATGGATGTTATATTGATAATATCGGGAGTAATAAGTACAATTATTATAGTTCTAGCGATAATAAAAGTAAAATTTGGCTAATAGTGCATGTTTTATTGATAATAATAAAAGTAATAAGTATATTTATTATAATTCTGTCGATAATAACTGCATTATATGGGTAATAATGCATGTTATATTGATAATAATATAAGTAATAAGTATAATTATTACAGTTCTAGCGATAATAACTGCATTATATGGGTAATAATGCACGTTATATTGCTAATAATATGAGTAATAAGCATAATTATTACAGTTCTAGCGGTAATAACTGCATTATATGGGTAATAATGGATGTTATATTGTAAATATCGGGAGTAATAAGTATAAATATTATAGTTCTAGCGATAATAATAGTAAAATATGGCTAATAGTGCATGTTATATCGATAATAATAAAAGTAATAAGTATATTTATTATAGTTCTATCGATAATAACTGCATAATATGGGTAATAATGCATGTTATATTGATGAAAATAAATGTAATACGTATATTTATTATAGTTCTAGGTATAATAACTGCATAATATGGGTAATAATGCATGTTAAATGGATAATAATATAAGTAATAAGTATAATTATTACAGTTCTAGCGATAATAACTGCATTATATGGGTAATAATGGATGTTATATTGATAATATCGGGAGTAATAAGTATATTTATTATAGTTCTAGCGATAATAACTGCATTATATGGGTAATAATGGATGTTATATTGATAATATCGGGAGTAATTAGTATAAATATTATAGTTCTAGCGATAATAATAGTAAAATTTGGCTAATAGTGCATGTTATATTGATAATAATAAAAGTAATAAGTATATTTATTATACTTCTGTCGATAATAACTGCATTACATGGGTAATAATGCATGTTATATGGATAATAATATAAGTAATATGTATAATTATTACAGTTCTAGCGATAATAACTGCATGACATGGGTAATAATGCACGTTATATTACTAATAATATAAGTAATAAGTATAATTATTACAGTTCTAGCGATAATAACTGCATTATATGGGTAATAATGCATGTTATATTGATAATATCGGGAGTAATAAGTATAAATATTATAGTTCTAGCGATAGTAATAGTAAAATATGGCTAATAGTGCATGTTATATTGATAATAATAAGAGTAACAAGTATATTTATTATAGTTCTATCGATAATAACTGCATAATATGGGTAATAATGCATGTTATATTGATAATAATATAAGTAATAAGTATAATTATTACAGTTCTAGCGATAATAACTGCATTATATGGGTAATAATGGATGTTATATTGATAATATCGGGAGTAATAAGTACAATTATTATAGTTCTAGCGATAATAAAAGTAAAATTTGGCTAATAGTGCATGTTTTATTGATAATAATAAAAGTAATAAGTATATTTATTATAATTCTGTCGATAATAACTGCATTATATGGGTAATAATGCATGTTATATTGATAATAATATATGTAATAAGTATAATTATTACAGTTCTAGCGATAATAACTGCATTATATGGGTAATAATGGATGTTATATTGATAATATCGGGAGTAATAAGTATAAATATTATAGTTCTAGCGATAATAATAGTAAAATATGGCTAATAGTGCATGTTATATTGATAATAATAAAAGTAATAAGTATATTTATTATACTTCTGTCGATAATAACTGCATTATACGGGTAATAATGCATGTTATATTGATAATATCAGGGGGAATAAGTATAATTATGATAGTTCTAGCGATAATAATAGTAAAATATAGCTAATAATGCATGTTATATTGATAATAATATAAGTAATAAGTATAATTATTACAGTTCTAGCGATAATAACTGCATTATATGGGTAATAATGCACGTTATATTGCTAATAATATGAGTAATAAGCATAATTATTACAGTTCTAGCGGTAATAACTGCATTATATGGGTAATAATGGATGTTATATTGTAAATATCGGGAGTAATAAGTATAAATATTATAGTTCTAGCGATAATAATAGTAAAATATGGCTAATAGTGCATGTTATATTGATAATAATAAAACTAATATGTATATTTATTATAGTTCTATCGATAATAACTGCATAATATGGGTAATAATGCATGTTATATTGATGAAAATAAATGTAATACGTATATTTATTATAGTTCTAGCGATAATAACTGCATTATATGGGCAATAATGGATGTTATATTGATAATATCGGGAGTAATAAGTATAAATATTATAGTTCTAGCGATAATAATAGTAAAATTTGGCTAATAGTGCATGTTATATTGATAATAATAAAAGTAATAAGTATATTTATTATACTTCTGTCGATAATAACTGCATTACATGGGTAATAATGCATGTTATATTGATAATAATATAAGTAATAAGTATAATTATTACAGTTCTAGCGATAATAACTGCATAATATGGGTAATAATGCACGTTATATTGCTAACAATATAAGTAATAAGTATAATTATTACAGTTCTAGCGATAATAACTGCATTATATGGGTAATAATGCATGTTATATTGATAATATCGGGAGTAATAAGTACAAATATTATAGTTCTAGCGATAATAAAAGTAGAATTTGGCTAATATTGCATGTTATATTGATAATAATAAAAGTAATAAGTATATTTATTATACTTCTGTCGATAATAACTGCATTATATGGGTAATAATGCATGTTATATTGATAATAATATAAGTAGTAAGTATAGTTATTACAGTTCTAGCGATAATAACAGCATAATATGGGTAATAATGCACGTTATATTGCTAATAATATAAGTAGTAAGTATAATTATTACAGTTCTAGCGATAATAACTGCATTATATGGGTAATAATGGATGTTATATTGATAATATCGGGAGTAATAAGTATATTTATTATAGTTCTAGCGATAATAACTGCATATATGGGTAATAATGGATGTTATATTGATAATATCGGGAGTAATAAGTATAAATATTATAGTTCTAGCGATAATAATAGTAAAATATGGCTAATAGTGCATGTTATATTGATAATAATAAAAGTAATAAGTATATTTATTATAGTTCTATCGATAATAACTGCATTATATGCGTAAAAATGCATGTTATATTGATGATAATAAAAGTAATACGTATATGTATTATAGTTCTAGCTGTAATAACTGCATAATATGGGTAATAATGCATGTTAAATTGATAATAATATAAGTAATAAGTATAATTATTACAGTTCTAGCGATAATAACTGCATTATATGGGTAATAATGGATGTTATATTGATAATATCGGGAGTAATAAGTATAAATATTATAGTTCTAGCGATAATAATAGTAAAATTTGGCTAATAGTGCATGTTATATTGATAATAATAAAAGTAATAAGAATATTCATTATACTTCTGTCGAGAATAACTGCATTATATGGGTAATAATGCATGTTATATTGATAATATCGGGAGGAATAAGTATAATTTCTATAGCTATAGCGATAATAATAGTAAAATATAGCTAATAATGCATGTTATATTGATAATAATATAAGTAATAAGTATAATTATTACAGTTCTAGCGATAATAACTGCATTATATGGGTAATAATGCACGTTATATTGCTAATAATATGAGTAATAAGCATAATTATTACAGTTCTAGCGGTAATAACTGCATTATATGGGTAATAATGGATGTTATATTGTAAATATCGGGAGTAATAAGTATAAATATTATAGTTCTAGCGATAATAATAGTAAAATATGGCTAATAGTGCATGTTATATTGATAATAATAAAAGTAATAAGTATATTTATTATAGTTCTATCGATAATAACTGCATTATATGCGTAATAATGCATGTTATATTGATGATAATAAAAGTAATACGTATAATTATTATCGTTCTAGCTGTAATAACTGCATAATATGGGTAATAATGCATGTTAAATTGATAATAATATAAGTAGTAAGTATAATTATTACAGTTCTAGCGATAATAACTGCATTATATGGGTAATAATGGATGTTATATTGATAATATCGGGAGTAATAAGTATATTTATTATAGTTCTAGCGATAATAACTGCATTATATGGGTAATAATGGATGTTATATTGATAATATCGGGAGTAATAAGTATAAATATTATAGTTCTAGCGATAATAATAGTAAAATATGGCTAATAGTGCATGTTATATTGATAATAATAAAAGTAATAAGTATATTTATTATAGTTCTATCGATAATAACTGCATTATATGCGTAAAAATGCATGTTATATTGATGATAATAAAAGTAATACGTATATGTATTATAGTTCTAGCTGTAATAACTGCATAATATGGGTAATAATGCATGTTAAATTGATAATAATATAAGTAATAAGTATAATTATTACAGTTCTAGCGATAATAACTGCATTATATGGGTAATAATGGATGTTATATTGATAATATCGGGAGTAATAAGTATAAATATTATAGTTCTAGCGATAATAATAGTAAAATTTGGCTAATAGTGCATGTTATATTGATAATAATAAAAGTAATAAGTATATTTATTATACTTCTGTCGATAATAACTGCATTATATGGGTAATAATGCATGTTATATTGATAATAATATAAGTAGTAAGTATAGTTATTACAGTTCTAGCGATAATAACTGCATAATATGGGTAATAATGCACGTTATATTGCTAATAATATAAGTAGTAAGTATAATTATTACAGTTCTAGCGATAATAACTGCATTATATGGGTAATAATGGATGTTATATTGATAATATCGGGAGTAATAAGTATAAATATTATAGTTCTAGCGATAATAATAGTAAAATATGGCTAATAGTGCATGTTATATTGATAATAATAAAAGTAATAAGTATATTTATTATAGTTCTATCGATAGTAACTGCATTATATGCGTAATAATGCATGTTATATTGATGATAATAAAAGTACTAAGTATATTTATTATAGTTCTAGCGATAATAACTGCATAATATGCGCAACAATGCATGTTATATTGATAATAATATAAGTAATAAGTATAATTATTACAGTTCTAGCGATAATAACTGCATTATATGGGTAATAATGCATGTTATATTGATAATAATATAAGTAATAAGTATAATTATTACAGTTCTAGCGATAGTAACTGCATAATATGGGTAATAATGCACGTTATATTGCTAATAATATAAGTAGTAAGTATAATTATTACAGTTCTAGCAATAATAACTGCATTATATGGGTAATAATGGATGTTATATTGATAATATCGGGGGTAATAAGTATAAATATTATAGTTCTAGCGATAATAATAGTAAAATATGGCTAATAGTGCATGTTATATTGATAATAATAAAAGTAATAAGTATATTTATTATAGTTCTATCGATAGTAACTGCATTATATGCGTAATAATGCATGTTATATTGATAATATCGGGAGTAATAAGTATAATTATTATAGTTCTAGCGATAATAAAAGTAAAATATGGCTAATAGTGCATGTTATACTGATAATAATAAAAGTAATAAGTACATTTATTATAGTTCTATCGATAATAACTGCATAATATTTGTAATAATGCAAGTTATATTGATGATAATAAAAGTACTAAGTATATTTATTATAGTTCTATCGATAATAACTGCATAATATTTGTAATAATGCAAGTTATATTGATGATAATAAAAGTACTAAGTATATTTATTATAGTTCTAGCTGTAATAACTGCATAATATGGGTAATAATGCATGTTAAATTGATAATAATATAAGTAGTAAGTATAATTATTACAGTTCTAGCGATAATAACTGCATTATATGGGTAATAATGGATGTTATATTGATAATATCGGGAGTAATAAGTATATTTATTATAGTTCTAGCGATAATAACTGCATTATATGCGTAAAAATGCATGTTATATTGATGATAATAAAAGTAATACGTATATGTATTATAGTTCTAGCTGTAATAACTGCATAATATGGGTAATAATGCATGTTAAATTGATAATAATATAAGTAATAAGTATAATTATTACAGTTCTAGCGATAATAACTGCATTATATGGGTAATAATGGATGTTATATTGATAATATCGGGAGTAATAAGTATAAATACTATAGTTCTAGCGATAATAATAGTAAAATTTGGATAATAGTGCATGTTATATTGATAATAATAAAAGTAATAAGAATATTCATTATACTTCTGTCGAGAATAACTGCATTATATGGGTAATAATGCACGTTATATTGATAATAATATAAGTAACAAGTATAATTATTACAGTTCTAGCGATAATAACTGCATAATATGGGTAATAATGCACGTTATATTGCTAACAATATAAGTAATAAGTATAATTATTACAGTTCTAGCGATAATAACGGCATTATATGGGTAATAATGCATGTTATATTGATAATATCGGGAGTAATAAGTACAATTATTATAGTTCTAGCGATAATAAAAGTAAAATTTGGCTAATAGTGCATGTTATATTGATAATAATAAAAGTAATAAGTATATTTATTATACTTCTGTCGATAATAACTGCATTATATGGGTAATAATGCATGTTATATTGCTAATAATATAAGTAGTAAGTATAATTATTACAGTTCTAGCGATAATAACTGCATTATATGGGTAATAATGGATGTTATATTGATAATATCGGGAGTAATAAGTATAAATATTATAGTTCTAGCGATAATAATAGTAAAATATGGCTAATAGTGCATGTTATATTGATAATAATAAAAGTAATAAGTATATTTATTATAGTTCTATCGATAATAACTGCATTATATGCGTAAAAATGCATGTTATATTGATGATAATAAAAGTAATACGTATATGTATTATAGTTCTAGCTGTAATAACTGCATAATATGGGTAATAATGCATGTTAAATTGATAATAATATAAGTAATAAGTATAATTATTACAGTTCTAGCGATAATAACTGCATTATATGGGTAATAATGGATGTTATATTGATAATATCGGGAGTAATAAGTATAAATATTATAGTTCTAGCGATAATAATAGTAAAATTTGGCTAATAGTGCATGTTATATTGATAATAATAAAAGTTATAAGAATATTCATTATACTTCTGTCGATAATAACTGCATTATATGGGTAATAATGCACGTTATATTGATAATAATATAAGTAACGAGTATAATTATTACAGTTCTTGCGATAATAACTGCATAATATGGGTAATAATGCACGTTATATTGCTAACAATATAAGTAATAAGTATAATTATTACAGTTCTAGCGATAATAACTGCATAATATGGGTAATAATGCACGTTATATTGCTAACAATATAAGTAATAAGTATAATTATTACAGTTCTAGCGATAATAACGGCATTATATGCGTAATAATGCATGTTATATTGATGATAATAAAAGTACTAAGTATATTTATTATAGTTCTAGCGATAATAACTGCATAATATGCGCAATAATGCATGTTATATTGATAATAATATAAGTAATAAGTATAATTATTACAGTTCTAGCGATAATAACTGCATTATATGGGTAATAATGCATGTTATATTGATAATAATATAAGTAATAAGTATAATTATTACAGTTCTAGCGATAATAACTGCATTATATGGGTAATAATGGATGTTATATTGATGATAATAAAAGTAATACGTATATGTATTATAGTTCTAGCTGTAATAACTGCATAATATGGGTAATAATGCATGTTAAATTGATAATAATATAAGTAATAAGTATAATTATTACAGTTCTAGCGATAATAACTGCATTATATGGGTAATAATGGATGTTATATTGATAATATCGGGAGTAATAAGTATAAATACTATAGTTCTAGCGATAATAATAGTAAAATTTGGATAATAGTGCATGTTATATTGATAATAATAAAAGTAATAAGAATATTCATTATACTTCTGTCGAGAATAACTGCATTATATGGGTAATAATGCACGTTATATTGATAATAATATAAGTAACAAGTATAATTATTACAGTTCTAGCGATAATAACTGCATAATATGGGTAATAATGCACGTTATATTGCTAACAATATAAGTAATAAGTATAATTATTACAGTTCTAGCGATAATAACGGCATTATATGGGTAATAATGCATGTTATATTGATAATATCGGGAGTAATAAGTACAATTATTATAGTTCTAGCGATAATAAAAGTAAAATTTGGCTAATAGTGCATGTTATATTGATAATAATAAAAGTAATAAGTATATTTATTATACTTCTGTCGATAATAACTGCATTATATGGGTAATAATGCATGTTATATTGCTAATAATATAAGTAGTAAGTATAATTATTACAGTTCTAGCGATAATAACTGCATTATATGGGTAATAATGGATGTTATATTGATAATATCGGGAGTAATAAGTATAAATATTATAGTTCTAGCGATAATAATAGTAAAATATGGCTAATAGTGCATGTTATATTGATAATAATAAAAGTAATAAGTATATTTATTATAGTTCTATCGATAATAACTGCATTATATGCGTAAAAATGCATGTTATATTGATGATAATAAAAGTAATACGTATATGTATTATAGTTCTAGCTGTAATAACTGCATAATATGGGTAATAATGCATGTTAAATTGATAATAATATAAGTAATAAGTATAATTATTACAGTTCTAGCGATAATAACTGCATTATATGGGTAATAATGGATGTTATATTGATAATATCGGGAGTAATAAGTATAAATATTATAGTTCTAGCGATAATAATAGTAAAATTTGGCTAATAGTGCATGTTATATTGATAATAATAAAAGTTATAAGAATATTCATTATACTTCTGTCGATAATAACTGCATTATATGGGTAATAATGCACGTTATATTGATAATAATATAAGTAACAAGTATAATTATTACAGTTCTTGCGATAATAACTGCATAATATGGGTAATAATGCACGTTATATTGCTAACAATATAAGTAATAAGTATAATTATTACAGTTCTAGCGATAATAACTGCATAATATGGGTAATAATGCACGTTATATTGCTAACAATATAAGTAATAAGTATAATTATTACAGTTCTAGCGATAATAACGGCATTATATGCGTAATAATGCATGTTATATTGATAATAATATAAGTAACAAGTATAATTATTACAGTTCTAGCGATAATAACTGCATAATATGCGCAATAATGCATGTTATATTGATAATAATATAAGTAATAAGTATAATTATTACAGTTCTAGCGATAATAACTGCATTACATGGGTAATAATGCATGTTATATTGATAATAATATAAGTAATAAGTATAATTATTACAGTTCTAGCGATAATAACTGCATTATATGGGTAATAATGGATGTTATATTGATGATAATAAAAGTAATACGTATATGTATTATAGTTCTAGCTGTAATAACTGCATAATATGGGTAATAATGCATGTTAAATTGATAATAATATAAGTAATAAGTATAATTATTACAGTTCTAGCGATAATAACTGCATTATATGGGTAATAATGGATGTTATATTGATAATATCGGGAGTAATAAGTATAAATATTATAGTTCTAGCGATAATAATAGTAAAATTTGGCTAATAATGCATGTTATATTGATGATAATAAAAGTACTAAGTATATTTATTATAGTTCTAGCGATAATAACTGCATAATATGCGCAATAATGCATGTTATATTGATAATGATATAAGTAATAAGTATAATTATTACAGTTCTAGCGATAATAACTGCATTATATGGGTAATAATGCATGTTATATTGATAATAATATAAGTAATAAGTATAATTATTACAGTTCTAGCGATAATAACTGCATTATATGGGTAATAATGGATGTTATATTGATGATAATAAAAGTAATACGTATATGTATTATAGTTCTAGCTGTAATAACTGCATAATATGGGTAATAATGCATGTTAAATTGATAATAATATAAGTAATAAGTATAATTATTACAGTTCTAGCGATAATAACTGCATTATATGGGTAATAATGGATGTTATATTGATAATATCGGGAGTAATAAGTATAAATATTATAGTTCTAGCGATATTAATAGTAAAATTTGGCTAATAGTGCATGTTATATTGATAATAATAAAAGTAATAAGTATATTTATTATAATTCTGTCGATAATAACTGCATTATATTGGTAATAATGCATGTTATATTGATAATAATATAAGTAATAAGTATAATTATTACAGTTCTAGCGATAATAACTGCATTATATGGGTAATTATGGATGTTATATTGATAATATCGGGAGTAATAAGTATAAATATTATAGTTCTAGCGATAATAATAGTAAAATATGGCTAATAGTGCATGTTATATTGATAATAATAAAAGTAATAAGTATATTTATTATACTTCTGTCGATAATAACTGCATTATACGGGTAATAATGCATGTTATATTGATAATATCGGGAGGAATAAGTATAATTATTATAGTTCTAGCGATAATAATAGTAAAATATGGCTAATAGTGCATGTTATATTGATAATAATAAAAGTAATAAGTATATTTATTATAGTTCTATCGATAATAACTGCATTATATGCGTAATAATGCATGTTATATTGATAATATCGGGAGTAATAAGTATAATTATTATAGTTCTAGCGATAATAAAAGTAAAATATGGCTAATAGTGCATGTTATACTGATAATAATAAAAGTAATAAGTACATTTATTATAGTTCTATCGATAATAACTGCATAATATGGGTAATAATGCATGTTATATTGATAGTATCGGGAGTAACAAGTATAATTATTACAGTTCTAGCGATAATAATAGTAAAATATGGCTAATAGTGCATGTTATACTGATAATAATAAAAGTAATAAGTATATTTATTATAGTTCTATCGATAATAACTGCATAATATGGGTAATAATGCATGTTATATTGATGAAAATAAATGTAATACGTATATTTATTATAGTTCTAGCTATAATTACTGCATAATATGGGTAATAATGCATGTTAAATGGATAATAATATAAGTAATAAGTATAATTATTACAGTTCTAGCGATAATAACTGCATTATATGGGTAATAATGGATGTTATATTGATAATATCGGGAGTAATAAGTATATTTATTATAGTTCTAGCGATAATAACTGCATTATATGGGTAATAATGCATGTTATATTGATAATATCGGGAGTAATAAGTATAAATATTATAGTTCTAGCGATAATAATAGTAAAATATGGCTAATAGTGCATGTTATATTGATAATAATAAGAGTAACAAGTATATTTATTATAGTTCTATCGATAATAACTGCATAATATGGGTAATAATGCATGTTATATTGATGATAATAAAAGTACGAAGGATATTTATTATAGTTCTAGCGATAATAACTGCATAATATGCGCAATAATGCATGTTATAATGATAATAATATAAGTAGTAAGTATAATTATTACAGTTCTAGCGATAATAACTGCATTATATGGGTAATAATGCATGTTATATTGATAATATCGGCAGTAATAAGTATATTTATTATAGTTCTAGCGATAATAACTGCATTATATGGGTAATAATGGATGTTATATTGATAATATCGGGAGTAATAAGTATAAATATTATAGTTCTAGCGATAATAATAGCAAAATTTGGCTAATAGTGCATGTTATATTGATAATAATATAAGTAATAAGTATAATTATTACAGTTCTAGCGATAATAACTGCATTATATGGGTAATAATGCACGTTATATTGCTAATATTATGAGTAATAAGCATAATTATTACAGTTCTAGCGGTAATAACTGCATTATATGGGTAATAATGCATGTTATATTGATAATAATATAAGTAATAAGTATAATTATTACAGTTCTAGCGATAATAACTGCACTATATGGGTAATAATGGATGTTATATTGTAAATATCGGGAGTAATAAGTATAAATATTATAGTTCTAGCGATAATAACTGCATAATATGGGTAATAATGGATGTTATATTGTAAATATCGGGAGTAATAAGTATAAATATTATAGTTCTGGCGATAATAATAGTAAAATATGGCTAATAGTGCATGTTATATTGATAATAATAAAAGTAATAAGTATATTTATTATAGTTCTATCGATAATAACTGCATTATATGCGTAATAATGCATGTTATATTGATGATAATAAAAGTAATACGTATAATTATTATAGTTCTAGCTGTAATAACTGCATTATATGGGTAATAGTGCATGTTATATTGATAATAATATAAGTAATAAGTATAATTATTACAGTTCTAGCGATAATAACTGCATTATATGGGTAATAATGCACGTTATATTGCTAATAATATGAGTAATAAGCATAATTATTACAGTTCTAGCAATAATAACTGCATAATATGGGTAATAATGCACGTTATATTGCTAATAATATAAGTAATAAGTATAATTATTACAGTTCTAGCAATAATAACTGCATAATATGGGTAGTAATGCACGTTATATTGCTAATAATATAAGTAATAAGTATAATTATTACAGTTCTAGCAATAATAACTGCATAATATGGGTAATAATGCACGTTATATTGCTAATAATATAAGTAATAAGTATAATTATTACAGTTCTAGCAATAATAACTGCATAATATGGGTAATAATGCACGTTATATTGCTAATAATATAAGTAATAAGTATAATTATTACAGTTCTAGCAATAATAACTGCATAATATGGGTAATAATGCACGTTATATTGCTAATAATATAAGTAATAAGTATAATTATTACAGTTCTAGCGATAATAACTGCATTATATGGGTAATAATGCATGTTATATTGATAATATCGGGAGTAATAAGTATAATTATTACAGTTCTAGCGATAATAACTGCATTACATGGGTAATAATGGATGTTATATTGATAATATCGGGAGTAATAAGTATAATTATTACAGTTCTAGCGATAATAATAGTAAAATATGGCTAAGAGTGCCTGTTATATTGATAATAATAAAAGGAATAAGTATATTTATTATACTTCGGTCGATAATAACTGCATTATATGGGTAATAATGCATGTTATATTGATAATAATATAAGTAATAAGTATAATTATTACAGTTCTAGCGATAATAACTGCATTATATGGGTAATAATGGATGTTATATTGATAATATCTTGAGTAATAAGTATAATTATTACAGTCCTAGCAATAATACTAGTAAAATATGGCTAAGAGTGCCTGTTATATTGATAATAATAAAAGTAATAAGTATATTTATTATACTTCTGTCGATAATAACTGCATTATATGGGTAATAATGCATGTTATATTGATAATAATATAAGTAATAAGTATAATTACTACAGTTCTAGCGATAATAACGCCATTATATGGGTAATAATGCATGTTATAATGGCAATAATATAAGTAATAGGTATAATTATTACAGTTCTAGCAATAATAACTGCATAATATGGGTAATAATGCACGTTATATTGCTAATAATATAAGTAATAAGTATAATTATTACAGTTCTAGCGATAATAACTGCATTATATGGGTAATAATGGATGTTATATTGATAATATCGGGAGTAATAAGTATAATTATTACAGTCCTAGCGATAATAACTGCATTACATGGGTAATAATGGATGTTATATTGATAATATCGGGAGTAATAAGTATAATTATTACAGTTCTAGCGATAATACTAGTAAAATATGGCTAAGAGTGCCTGTTATATTGATAATAATAAAAGTAATAAGTATATTTATTATACTTCGGTCGATAATAACTGCATTATATGGGTAATAATGCATGTTATATTGATAATAATATAAGTAATAAGTATAATTATTACAGATCTAGCGATAATAACTGCATTATATGGGTAATAATGGATGTTATATTGATAATATCGGGAGTAATAAGTATAATTATTACAGTCCTAGCGATAATAACTGCATTACATGGGTAATAATGGATGTTATATTGATAGTATCGGGAGTAATAAGTATAATTATTACAGTTCTAGCGATAATACTAGTAAAATATGGCTAAGAGTGCCTGTTATATTGATAATAATAAAAGTAATAAGTATATTTATTATACTTCGGTCGATAATAACTGCATTATATGGGTAATAATGCATGTTATATTGATAATAATATAAGTAATAAGTATAATTATTACAGTTCTAGCGATAATAACTGCATTATATGCGTAATAATGCATGTTATATTGATAATATCGGGAGTAATAAGTATAATTATTACAGTCCTAGCGATAATACTAGTAAAATATGGCTAAGAGTGCCTGTTATATTGATAATAATAAAAGTAATAAGTGTATTTATTATACTTCTGTCGATAATAACTGCATTATATGAGTAATAATGCATGTTATATTGATAATAATATAAGTAATAAGTATAATTACTACAGTTCTAGCGATAATAACGCCATTATATGGGTAATAATGCATGTTATAATGGCAATAATATAAGTAATAGGTATAATTATTACAGTTCTAGCAATAATAACTGCATAATATGGGTAATAATGCACGTTATATTGCTAATAATATAAGTAATAAGTATAATTATTACAGTTCTAGCGATAGTAACTGCATTATATGGGTAATAATGGATGTTATATTGATAATATCGGGAGTAATAAGTATAATTATTACAGTCCTAGCGATAATAACTGCATTACATGGGTAATAATGGATGTTATATTGATAATATCGGGAGTAATAAGTATAATTATTACAGTTCTAGCGATAATACTAGTAAAATATGGCTAAGAGTGCCTGTTATATTGATAATAATAAAAGTAATAAGTATATTTATTATACTTCGGTCGATAATAACTGCATTATATGGGTAATAATGCATGTTATATTGATAATAATATAAGTAATAAGTATAATTATTACAGTTCTAGCGATAATAACTGCATTATATGGGTAATAATGCATGTTATATTGATAATATCGTGAGTAATAAGTGTAATTATTATAGTTCTAGCGATAATAATAGTAAAATATGGCTAATAGTGCATGTTATATTGATAATAATAAAAGTAATAACTATATTTATTATACTTCTGTCGATAATAACTGCATTATACGGGTAATAATGCATGTTATATTGATAATATCGGGAGGAATAAGTATAATTATTATAGTTCTAGCGATAATAATAGTAAAATATGGCTAATAGTGCATGTTATATTGATAATAATATAAGTAATAAGTATAATTATTACAGTTCTAGCGATAGTAACTGCATTATATGGGTAATAATGGATGTTATATTGATAATATCGGGAGTAATAAGTATAATTATTACAGTCCTAGCGATAATAACTGCATTACATGGGTAATAATGGATGTTATATTGATAATATCGGGAGTAATAAGTATAATTATTACAGTTCTAGCGATAATACTAGTAAAATATGGCTAAGAGTGCCTGTTATATTGATAATAATAAAAGTAATAAGTATATTTATTATACTTCGGTCGATAATAACTGCATTATATGGGTAATAATGCATGTTATATTGATAATAATATAAGTAATAAGTATAATTATTACAGTTCTAGCGATAATAACTGCATTATATGGGTAATAATGCATGTTATATTGATAATATCGTGAGTAATAAGTGTAATTATTATAGTTCTAGCGATAATAATAGTAAAATATGGCTAATAGTGCATGTTATATTGATAATAATAAAAGTAATAACTATATTTATTATACTTCTGTCGATAATAACTGCATTATACGGGTAATAATGCATGTTATATTGATAATATCGGGAGGAATAAGTATAATTATTATAGTTCTAGCGATAATAATAGTAAAATATGGCTAATAGTGCATGTTATATTGATAATAATATAAGTAATAAGTATAATTATTACAGTTCTAGCGATAATAACTGCATTATATGGGTAATAATGCACGTTATATTGCTAATAATATGAGTAATAAGCATAATTATTACAGTTGTAGCGGTAATAACTGCATTATATGGGTAATAATGCATGTTATATTGATAATAATATTAGTAATAAGTATAATTATTACAGTTCTAGCGATAATAACTGCATTATATGGGTAATAATGGATGTTATATTGATAATATCGGGAGTAATAAGTACAATTATTATAGTTCTAGCGATAATAAAAGTAAAATTTGGCTAATAGTGCATGTTTTATTGATAATAATAAAAGTAATAAGTATATTTATTATAATTCTGTCGATAATAACTGCATTATATGGGTAATAATGCATGTTATATTGATAATAATATGAGTAATAAGCATAATTATTACAGTTCTAGCGGTAATAACTGCATTATATGGGTAATAATGGATGTTATATTGTAAATATCGGGAGTAATTAGTATAAATATTATAGTTCTAGCGATAATAATAGTAAAATTTGGCTAATAGTGCATGTTATATTGATAATAATAAAAGTAATAAGTATATTTATTATACTTCTGTCGATAATAACTGCATTACATGGGTAATAATGCATGTTATATGGATAATAATATAAGTAATATGTATAATTATTACAGTTCTAGCGATAATAACTGCATGACATGGGTAATAATGCACGTTATATTACTAATAATATAAGTAATAAGTATAATTATTACAGTTCTAGCGATAATAACTGCATTATATGGGTAATAATGCATGTTATATTGATAATATCGGGAGTAATAAGTATAAATATTATAGTTCTAGCGATAGTAATAGTAAAATATGGCTAATAGTGCATGTTATATTGATAATAATAAGAGTAACAAGTATATTTATTATAGTTCTATCGATAATAACTGCATAATATGGGTAATAATGCATGTTATATTGATAATAATATAAGTAATAAGTATAATTATTACAGTTCTAGCGATAATAACTGCATTATATGGGTAATAATGGATGTTATATTGATAATATCGGGAGTAATAAGTACAATTATTATAGTTCTAGCGATAATAAAAGTAAAATTTGGCTAATAGTGCATGTTTTATTGATAATAATAAAAGTAATAAGTATATTTATTATAATTCTGTCGATAATAACTGCATTATATGGGTAATAATGCATGTTATATTGATAATAATATGAGTAATAAGCATAATTATTACAGTTCTAGCGGTAATAACTGCATTATATGGGTAATAATGGATGTTATATTGTAAATATCGGGAGTAATAAGTATAAATATTATAGTTCTAGCGATAATAATAGTAAAATATGGCTAATAGTGCATGTTATATCGATAATAATAAAAGTAATAAGTATATTTATTATAGTTCTATCGATAATAACTGCATAATATGGGTAATAATGCATGTTATATTGATGAAAATAAATGTAATACGTATATTTATTATAGTTCTAGGTATAATAACTGCATAATATGGGTAATAATGCATGTTAAATGGATAATAATATAAGTAATAAGTATAATTATTACAGTTCTAGCGATAATAACTGCATTATATGGGTAATAATGGATGTTATATTGATAATATCGGGAGTAATAAGTATATTTATTATAGTTCTAGCGATAATAACTGCATTATATGGGTAATAATGGATGTTATATTGATAATATCGGGAGTAATTAGTATAAATATTATAGTTCTAGCGATAATAATAGTAAAATTTGGCTAATAGTGCATGTTATATTGATAATAATAAAAGTAATAAGTATATTTATTATACTTCTGTCGATAATAACTGCATTACATGGGTAATAATGCATGTTATATGGATAATAATATAAGTAATATGTATAATTATTACAGTTCTAGCGATAATAACTGCATGACATGGGTAATAATGCACGTTATATTACTAATAATATAAGTAATAAGTATAATTATTACAGTTCTAGCGATAATAACTGCATTATATGGGTAATAATGCATGTTATATTGATAATATCGGGAGTAATAAGTATAAATATTATAGTTCTAGCGATAGTAATAGTAAAATATGGCTAATAGTGCATGTTATATTGATAATAATAAGAGTAACAAGTATATTTATTATAGTTCTATCGATAATAACTGCATAATATGGGTAATAATGCATGTTATATTGATAATAATATAAGTAATAAGTATAATTATTACAGTTCTAGCGATAATAACTGCATTATATGGGTAATAATGGATGTTATATTGATAATATCGGGAGTAATAAGTACAATTATTATAGTTCTAGCGATAATAAAAGTAAAATTTGGCTAATAGTGCATGTTTTATTGATAATAATAAAAGTAATAAGTATATTTATTATAATTCTGTCGATAATAACTGCATTATATGGGTAATAATGCATGTTATATTGATAATAATATATGTAATAAGTATAATTATTACAGTTCTAGCGATAATAACTGCATTATATGGGTAATAATGGATGTTATATTGATAATATCGGGAGTAATAAGTATAAATATTATAGTTCTAGCGATAATAATAGTAAAATATGGCTAATAGTGCATGTTATATTGATAATAATAAAAGTAATAAGTATATTTATTATACTTCTGTCGATAATAACTGCATTATACGGGTAATAATGCATGTTATATTGATAATATCAGGGGGAATAAGTATAATTATGATAGTTCTAGCGATAATAATAGTAAAATATAGCTAATAATGCATGTTATATTGATAATAATATAAGTAATAAGTATAATTATTACAGTTCTAGCGATAATAACTGCATTATATGGGTAATAATGCACGTTATATTGCTAATAATATGAGTAATAAGCATAATTATTACAGTTCTAGCGGTAATAACTGCATTATATGGGTAATAATGGATGTTATATTGTAAATATCGGGAGTAATAAGTATAAATATTATAGTTCTAGCGATAATAATAGTAAAATATGGCTAATAGTGCATGTTATATTGATAATAATAAAACTAATATGTATATTTATTATAGTTCTATCGATAATAACTGCATAATATGGGTAATAATGCATGTTATATTGATGAAAATAAATGTAATACGTATATTTATTATAGTTCTAGCGATAATAACTGCATTATATGGGCAATAATGGATGTTATATTGATAATATCGGGAGTAATAAGTATAAATATTATAGTTCTAGCGATAATAATAGTAAAATTTGGCTAATAGTGCATGTTATATTGATAATAATAAAAGTAATAAGTATATTTATTATACTTCTGTCGATAATAACTGCATTACATGGGTAATAATGCATGTTATATTGATAATAATATAAGTAATAAGTATAATTATTACAGTTCTAGCGATAATAACTGCATAATATGGGTAATAATGCACGTTATATTGCTAACAATATAAGTAATAAGTATAATTATTACAGTTCTAGCGATAATAACTGCATTATATGGGTAATAATGCATGTTATATTGATAATATCGGGAGTAATAAGTACAAATATTATAGTTCTAGCGATAATAAAAGTAGAATTTGGCTAATATTGCATGTTATATTGATAATAATAAAAGTAATAAGTATATTTATTATACTTCTGTCGATAATAACTGCATTATATGGGTAATAATGCATGTTATATTGATAATAATATAAGTAGTAAGTATAGTTATTACAGTTCTAGCGATAATAACAGCATAATATGGGTAATAATGCACGTTATATTGCTAATAATATAAGTAGTAAGTATAATTATTACAGTTCTAGCGATAATAACTGCATTATATGGGTAATAATGGATGTTATATTGATAATATCGGGAGTAATAAGTATATTTATTATAGTTCTAGCGATAATAACTGCATATATGGGTAATAATGGATGTTATATTGATAATATCGGGAGTAATAAGTATAAATATTATAGTTCTAGCGATAATAATAGTAAAATATGGCTAATAGTGCATGTTATATTGATAATAATAAAAGTAATAAGTATATTTATTATAGTTCTATCGATAATAACTGCATTATATGCGTAAAAATGCATGTTATATTGATGATAATAAAAGTAATACGTATATGTATTATAGTTCTAGCTGTAATAACTGCATAATATGGGTAATAATGCATGTTAAATTGATAATAATATAAGTAATAAGTATAATTATTACAGTTCTAGCGATAATAACTGCATTATATGGGTAATAATGGATGTTATATTGATAATATCGGGAGTAATAAGTATAAATATTATAGTTCTAGCGATAATAATAGTAAAATTTGGCTAATAGTGCATGTTATATTGATAATAATAAAAGTAATAAGAATATTCATTATACTTCTGTCGAGAATAACTGCATTATATGGGTAATAATGCATGTTATATTGATAATATCGGGAGGAATAAGTATAATTTCTATAGCTATAGCGATAATAATAGTAAAATATAGCTAATAATGCATGTTATATTGATAATAATATAAGTAATAAGTATAATTATTACAGTTCTAGCGATAATAACTGCATTATATGGGTAATAATGCACGTTATATTGCTAATAATATGAGTAATAAGCATAATTATTACAGTTCTAGCGGTAATAACTGCATTATATGGGTAATAATGGATGTTATATTGTAAATATCGGGAGTAATAAGTATAAATATTATAGTTCTAGCGATAATAATAGTAAAATATGGCTAATAGTGCATGTTATATTGATAATAATAAAAGTAATAAGTATATTTATTATAGTTCTATCGATAATAACTGCATTATATGCGTAATAATGCATGTTATATTGATGATAATAAAAGTAATACGTATAATTATTATCGTTCTAGCTGTAATAACTGCATAATATGGGTAATAATGCATGTTAAATTGATAATAATATAAGTAGTAAGTATAATTATTACAGTTCTAGCGATAATAACTGCATTATATGGGTAATAATGGATGTTATATTGATAATATCGGGAGTAATAAGTATATTTATTATAGTTCTAGCGATAATAACTGCATTATATGGGTAATAATGGATGTTATATTGATAATATCGGGAGTAATAAGTATAAATATTATAGTTCTAGCGATAATAATAGTAAAATATGGCTAATAGTGCATGTTATATTGATAATAATAAAAGTAATAAGTATATTTATTATAGTTCTATCGATAATAACTGCATTATATGCGTAAAAATGCATGTTATATTGATGATAATAAAAGTAATACGTATATGTATTATAGTTCTAGCTGTAATAACTGCATAATATGGGTAATAATGCATGTTAAATTGATAATAATATAAGTAATAAGTATAATTATTACAGTTCTAGCGATAATAACTGCATTATATGGGTAATAATGGATGTTATATTGATAATATCGGGAGTAATAAGTATAAATATTATAGTTCTAGCGATAATAATAGTAAAATTTGGCTAATAGTGCATGTTATATTGATAATAATAAAAGTAATAAGTATATTTATTATAATTCTGTCGATAATAACTGCATTATATGGGTAATAATGCATGTTATATTGATAATAATATAAGTAGTAAGTATAGTTATTACAGTTCTAGCGATAATAACTGCATAATATGGGTAATAATGCACGTTATATTGCTAATAATATAAGTAGTAAGTATAATTATTACAGTTCTAGCGATAATAACTGCATTATATGGGTAATAATGGATGTTATATTGATAATATCGGGAGTAATAAGTATAAATATTATAGTTCTAGCGATAATAATAGTAAAATATGGCTAATAGTGCATGTTATATTGATAATAATAAAAGTAATAAGTATATTTATTATAGTTCTATCGATAGTAACTGCATTATATGCGTAATAATGCATGTTATATTGATGATAATAAAAGTACTAAGTATATTTATTATAGTTCTAGCGATAATAACTGCATAATATGCGCAACAATGCATGTTATATTGATAATAATATAAGTAATAAGTATAATTATTACAGTTCTAGCGATAATAACTGCATTATATGGGTAATAATGCATGTTATATTGATAATAATATAAGTAATAAGTATAATTATTACAGTTCTAGCGATAGTAACTGCATAATATGGGTAATAATGCACGTTATATTGCTAATAATATAAGTAGTAAGTATAATTATTACAGTTCTAGCAATAATAACTGCATTATATGGGTAATAATGGATGTTATATTGATAATATCGGGGGTAATAAGTATAAATATTATAGTTCTAGCGATAATAATAGTAAAATATGGCTAATAGTGCATGTTATATTGATAATAATAAAAGTAATAAGTATATTTATTATAGTTCTATCGATAGTAACTGCATTATATGCGTAATAATGCATGTTATATTGATAATATCGGGAGTAATAAGTATAATTATTATAGTTCTAGCGATAATAAAAGTAAAATATGGCTAATAGTGCATGTTATACTGATAATAATAAAAGTAATAAGTACATTTATTATAGTTCTATCGATAATAACTGCATAATATTTGTAATAATGCAAGTTATATTGATGATAATAAAAGTACTAAGTATATTTATTATAGTTCTATCGATAATAACTGCATAATATTTGTAATAATGCAAGTTATATTGATGATAATAAAAGTACTAAGTATATTTATTATAGTTCTAGCTGTAATAACTGCATAATATGGGTAATAATGCATGTTAAATTGATAATAATATAAGTAGTAAGTATAATTATTACAGTTCTAGCGATAATAACTGCATTATATGGGTAATAATGGATGTTATATTGATAATATCGGGAGTAATAAGTATATTTATTATAGTTCTAGCGATAATAACTGCATTATATGCGTAAAAATGCATGTTATATTGATGATAATAAAAGTAATACGTATATGTATTATAGTTCTAGCTGTAATAACTGCATAATATGGGTAATAATGCATGTTAAATTGATAATAATATAAGTAATAAGTATAATTATTACAGTTCTAGCGATAATAACTGCATTATATGGGTAATAATGGATGTTATATTGATAATATCGGGAGTAATAAGTATAAATACTATAGTTCTAGCGATAATAATAGTAAAATTTGGATAATAGTGCATGTTATATTGATAATAATAAAAGTAATAAGAATATTCATTATACTTCTGTCGAGAATAACTGCATTATATGGGTAATAATGCACGTTATATTGATAATAATATAAGTAACAAGTATAATTATTACAGTTCTAGCGATAATAACTGCATAATATGGGTAATAATGCACGTTATATTGCTAACAATATAAGTAATAAGTATAATTATTACAGTTCTAGCGATAATAACGGCATTATATGGGTAATAATGCATGTTATATTGATAATATCGGGAGTAATAAGTACAATTATTATAGTTCTAGCGATAATAAAAGTAAAATTTGGCTAATAGTGCATGTTATATTGATAATAATAAAAGTAATAAGTATATTTATTATACTTCTGTCGATAATAACTGCATTATATGGGTAATAATGCATGTTATATTGCTAATAATATAAGTAGTAAGTATAATTATTACAGTTCTAGCGATAATAACTGCATTATATGGGTAATAATGGATGTTATATTGATAATATCGGGAGTAATAAGTATAAATATTATAGTTCTAGCGATAATAATAGTAAAATATGGCTAATAGTGCATGTTATATTGATAATAATAAAAGTAATAAGTATATTTATTATAGTTCTATCGATAATAACTGCATTATATGCGTAAAAATGCATGTTATATTGATGATAATAAAAGTAATACGTATATGTATTATAGTTCTAGCTGTAATAACTGCATAATATGGGTAATAATGCATGTTAAATTGATAATAATATAAGTAATAAGTATAATTATTACAGTTCTAGCGATAATAACTGCATTATATGGGTAATAATGGATGTTATATTGATAATATCGGGAGTAATAAGTATAAATATTATAGTTCTAGCGATAATAATAGTAAAATTTGGCTAATAGTGCATGTTATATTGATAATAATAAAAGTTATAAGAATATTCATTATACTTCTGTCGATAATAACTGCATTATATGGGTAATAATGCACGTTATATTGATAATAATATAAGTAACGAGTATAATTATTACAGTTCTTGCGATAATAACTGCATAATATGGGTAATAATGCACGTTATATTGCTAACAATATAAGTAATAAGTATAATTATTACAGTTCTAGCGATAATAACTGCATAATATGGGTAATAATGCACGTTATATTGCTAACAATATAAGTAATAAGTATAATTATTACAGTTCTAGCGATAATAACGGCATTATATGCGTAATAATGCATGTTATATTGATGATAATAAAAGTACTAAGTATATTTATTATAGTTCTAGCGATAATAACTGCATAATATGCGCAATAATGCATGTTATATTGATAATAATATAAGTAATAAGTATAATTATTACAGTTCTAGCGATAATAACTGCATTATATGGGTAATAATGCATGTTATATTGATAATAATATAAGTAATAAGTATAATTATTACAGTTCTAGCGATAATAACTGCATTATATGGGTAATAATGGATGTTATATTGATGATAATAAAAGTAATACGTATATGTATTATAGTTCTAGCTGTAATAACTGCATAATATGGGTAATAATGCATGTTAAATTGATAATAATATAAGTAATAAGTATAATTATTACAGTTCTAGCGATAATAACTGCATTATATGGGTAATAATGGATGTTATATTGATAATATCGGGAGTAATAAGTATAAATATTATAGTTCTAGCGATAATAATAGTAAAATTTGGCTAATAGTGCATGTTATATTGATAATAATAAAAGTAATAAGAATATTCATTATACTTCTGTCGAGAATAACTGCATTATATGGGTAATAATGCACGTTATATTGATAATAATATAAGTAACAAGTATAATTATTACAGTTCTAGCGATAATAACTTCATAATATGGGTAATAATGCACGTTATATTGCTAACAATATAAGTAATAAGTATAATTATTACAGTTCTAGCGATAATAACTGCATTATATGGGTAATAATGGATGTTATATTGATAATATCGGGAGTAATAAGTACAATTATTATAGTTCTAGCGATAATAAAAGTAAAATTTGGCTAATAGTGCATGTTTTATTGATAATAATAAAAGTAATAAGTATATTTATTATAATTCTGTCGATAATAACTGCATTATATTGGTAATAATGCATGTTATATTGATAATAATATAAGTAATAAGTATAATTATTACAGTTCTAGCGATAATAACTGCATTATATGGGTAATTATGGATGTTATATTGATAATATCGGGAGTAATAAGTATAAATATTATAGTTCTAGCGATAATAATAGTAAAATATGGCTAATAGTGCATGTTATATTGATAATAATAAAAGTAATAAGTATATTTATTATACTTCTGTCGATAATAACTGCATTATACGGGTAATAATGCATGTTATATTGATAATATCGGGAGGAATAAGTATAATTATTATAGTTCTAGCGATAATAATAGTAAAATATGGCTAATAGTGCATGTTATATTGATAATAATAAAAGTAATAAGTATATTTATTATAGTTCTATCGATAATAACTGCATTATATGCGTAATAATGCATGTTATATTGATAATATCGGGAGTAATAAGTATAATTATTATAGTTCTAGCGATAATAAAAGTAAAATATGGCTAATAGTGCATGTTATACTGATAATAATAAAAGTAATAAGTACATTTATTATAGTTCTATCGATAATAACTGCATAATATGGGTAATAATGCATGTTATATTGATAGTATCGGGAGTAACAAGTATAATTATCACAGTTCTAGCGATAATAATAGTAAAATATGGCTAATAGTGCATGTTATACTGATAATAATAAAAGTAATAAGTATATTTACTATAGTTCTATCGATAATAACTGCATAATATGGGTAATAATGCATGTTATATTGATGAAAATAAATGTAATACGTATATTTATTATAGTTCTAGCTATAATTACTGCATAATATGGGTAATAATGCATGTTAAATGGATAATAATATAAGTAATAAGTATAATTATAACAGTTCTAGCGATAATAACTGCATTATATGGGTAATAATGGATGTTATATTGATAATATCGGGAGTAATAAGTATATTTATTATAGTTCTAGCGATAATAACTGCATTATATGGGTAATAATGCATGTTGTATTGATAATATCGGGAGTAATAAGTATAAATATTATAGTTCTAGCGATAATAATAGTAAAATATGGCTAATAGTGCATGTTATATTGATAATAATAAGAGTAACAAGTATATTTATTATAGTTCTATCGATAATAACTGCATAATATGGGTAATAATGCATGTTATATTGATGATAATAAAAGTACGAAGGATATTTATTATAGTTCTAGCGATAATAACTGCATAATATGCGCAATAATGCATGTTATAATGATAATAATATAAGTAATAAGTATAATTATTACAGTTCTAGCGATAATAACTGCATTATATGGGTAATAATGCATGTTATATTGATAATATCGGGAGTAATAAGTATATTTATTATAGTTCTAGCGATAATAACTGCATTATATGGGTAATAATGGATGTTATATTGATAATATGGGGAGTAATAAGTATAAATATTATAGTTCTAGCGATAATAATAGCAAAATTTGGCTAATAGTGCATGTTATATTGATAATAATATAAGTAATAAGTATAATTATTACAGTTCTAGCGATAATAACTGCATTATATGGGTAATAATGCACGTTATATTGCTAATAATATGAGTAATAAGCATAATTATTACAGTTCTAGCGGTAATAACTGCATTATATGGGTAATAATGCATGTTATATTGATAATAATATAAGTAATAAGTATAATTATTACAGTTCTAGCGATAATAACTGCACTATATGGGTAATAATGGATGTTATATTGTAAATATCGGGAGTAATAAGTATAAATATTATAGTTCTAGCGATAATAACTGCATAATATGGGTAATAATGGATGTTATATTGTAAATATCGGGAGTAATAAGTATAAATATTATAGTTCTGGCGATAATAATAGTAAAATATGGCTAATAGTGCATGTTATATTGATAATAATAAAAGTAATAAGTATATTTATTATAGTTCTATCGATAATAACTGCATTATATGCGTAATAATGCATGTTATATTGATGATAATAAAAGTAATACGTATAATTATTATAGTTCTAGCTGTAATAACTGCATTATATGGGTAATAGTGCATGTTATATTGATAATATCGGGAGGAATAAGTATAATTATTATAGTTCTAGCGATAATAATAGTAAAATATAGCTAATAATGCATGTTATATTGATAATAATATAAGTAATAAGTATAATTATTACAATTCTATCGATAATAACTGCATAATATGGGTAATAATGCATGTTATATTGATGATAATAAATGTAATACGTATATTTATTATAGTTCTAGCTATAATAACTGCATAATATGGGTAATAATGCATGTTAAATTGATAATAATATAAGTAATAAGTATGATTATTACAGTTCTAGCGATAATAACTGCATAATATGGGTAATAATGCACGTTATATTGCTAACAATATAAGTAATAAGTATAATTATTACAGTTCTAGCGATAATAACTGCATTATATGGGCAATAATGCATGTTATACTGATAATAATAAAAGTAATAAGTATATTTATTATAGTTCTAGCGATAATAACTGCATTATATGGGTAATAATGGATGTTATATTGAGAATATCAGGAGTAATAAGTATAAATATTATAGTTCTAGCGATAATAATAGTAAAATATGGCTAATAGTGCATGTTATATTGATAATAATAAAAGTAATAAGTATATTTATTATACTTCTGTCGATAATAACTGCATTATACGGGTAATAATGCATGTTATATTGATAATATCGGGAGGAATAAGTATAATTATTATAGTTCTAGCGATAATAATAGTAAAATATGGCTAATAGTGCATGTTATATTGATAATAATAAAAGTAATAAGTATATTTATTATAGTTCTATCGATAATAACTGCATTATATGCGTAATAATGCATGTTATATTGATAATATCGGGAGTAATAAGTATAATTATTATAGTTCTAGCGATAATAAAAGTAAAATATGGCTAATAGTGCATGTTATACTGATAATAATAAAAGTAATAAGTACATTTATTATAGTTCTATCGATAATAACTGCATAATATGGGTAATAATGCATGTTATATTGATAGTATCGGGAGTAACAAGTATAATTATTACAGTTCTAGCGATAATAATAGTAAAATATGGCTAATAGTGCATGTTATACTGATAATAATAAAAGTAATAAGTATATTTATTATAGTTCTATCGATAATAACTGCATAATATGGGTAATAATGCATGTTATATTGATGAAAATAAATGTAATACGTATATTTATTATAGTTCTAGCTATAATTACTGCATAATATGGGTAATAATGCATGTTAAATGGATAATAATATAAGTAATAAGTATAATTATTACAGTTCTAGCGATAATAACTGCATTATATGGGTAATAATGGATGTTATATTGATAATATCGGGAGTAATAAGTATATTTATTATAGTTCTAGCGATAATAACTGCATTATATGGGTAATAATGCATGTTATATTGATAATATCGGGAGTAATAAGTATAAATATTATAGTTCTAGCGATAATAATAGTAAAATATGGCTAATAGTGCATGTTATATTGATAATAATAAGAGTAACAAGTATATTTATTATAGTTCTATCGATAATAACTGCATAATATGGGTAATAATGCATGTTATATTGATGATAATAAAAGTACGAAGGATATTTATTATAGTTCTAGCGATAATAACTGCATAATATGCGCAATAATGCATGTTATAATGATAATAATATAAGTAATAAGTATAATTATTACAGTTCTAGCGATAATAACTGCATTATATGGGTAATAATGCATGTTATATTGATAATATCGGGAGTAATAAGTATATTTATTATAGTTCTAGCGATAATAACTGCATTATATGGGTAATAATGGATGTTATATTGATAATATGGGGAGTAATAAGTATAAATATTATAGTTCTAGCGATAATAATAGCAAAATTTGGCTAATAGTGCATGTTATATTGATAATAATATAAGTAATAAGTATAATTATTACAGTTCTAGCGATAATAACTGCATTATATGGGTAATAATGCACGTTATATTGCTAATAATATGAGTAATAAGCATAATTATTACAGTTCTAGCGGTAATAACTGCATTATATGGGTAATAATGCATGTTATATTGATAATAATATAAGTAATAAGTATAATTATTACAGTTCTAGCGATAATAACTGCACTATATGGGTAATAATGGATGTTATATTGTAAATATCGGGAGTAATAAGTATAAATATTATAGTTCTAGCGATAATAACTGCATAATATGGGTAATAATGGATGTTATATTGTAAATATCGGGAGTAACAAGTATAAATATTATAGTTCTAGCGATAATAATAGTAAAATATGGCTAATAGTGCATGTTATATCGATAATAATAAAAGTAATAAGTATATTTATTATAGTTCTATCGATAATAACTGCATAATATGGGTAATAATGCATGTTATATTGATGAAAATAAATGTAATACGTATATTTATTATAGTTCTAGGTATAATAACTGCATAATATGGGTAATAATGCATGTTAAATTGATAATAATATAAGTAATAAGTATAATTATTACAGTTCTAGCGATAATAACTGCATTATATGGGTAATAATGGATGTTATATTGATAATATCGGGAGTAATAAGTATAAATATTATAGTTCTAGCGATAATAATAGTAAAATTTGGCTAATAGTGCATGTTATATTGATAATAATGAAGTAATAAGAATATTTATTATACTTCTGTCGAGAATAACTGCATAATATGGGTAATAATGCATGTTATATTGATAATGATATAAGTAATAAGTATAATTATTACAGTTGTAGCGATAATAACTGCATTATATGGGTAATAATGCATGTTATATTGATAATATCGGGAGGAATAAGTATAATTATTATAGTTCTAGCGATAATAATAGTAAAATATAGCTAATAATGCATGTTATATTGATAATAATATAAGTAATAAGTATAATTATTACAATTCTATCGATAATAACTGCATAATATGGGTAATAATGCATGTTATATTGATGATAATAAAAGTACGAAGTATATTTATTATAGTTCTAGCGATAATAACTGCATAATATGCGCAATAATGCATGTTATAATGATAATAATATAAGTAATAAGTATAATTATTACAGTTCTAGCGATAATAACTGCATTATATGGGTAATAATGCATATTATATTGATAATATCGGGAGGAATAAGTATAAATATTATAGTTCTAGCGATAATAATAGTAAAATATTGCTAATAGTGCATGTTATATTGATAATAATAAAAGTAATAAGTATATTTATTATAGTTCTAGCGATAATAACTGCATTATATGGGTAATAATGGATGTTATATTGATAATATCGGGAGTAATAAGTATAAATATTATAGTTCTAGCGATAATAATAGCAAAATTTGGCTAATAGTGCATGTTATATTGATAATAATATAAGTAATAAGTATAATTATTACAGTTCTAGCGATAATAACTGCATAATATGGGTAATAATGCATGTTAAATTGATAATAATATAAGTAATAAGTATAATTATTACAGTTCTAGCGATAATAACTGCATAATATGGGTAATAATGCACGTTATATTGCTAACAATATAAGTAATAAGTATAATTATTACAGTTCTAGCGATAATAACTGCATTATATGGGCAATAATGCATGTTATACTGATAATAATAAAAGTAATAAGTATATTTATTATAGTTCTAGCGATAATAACTGCATTATATGGGTAATAATGGATGTTATATTGAGAATATCAGGAGTAATAAGTATAAATATTATAGTTCTAGCGATAATAATAGTAAAATATGGCTAATAGTGCATGTTATATTGATAATAATAAAAGTAATAAGTATATTTATTATACTTCTGTCGATAATAACTGCATTATACGGGTAATAATGCATGTTATATTGATAATATCGGGAGGAATAAGTATAATTATTATAGTTCTAGCGATAATAATAGTAAAATATGGCTAATAGTGCATGTTATATTGATAATAATAAAAGTAATAAGTATATTTATTATAGTTCTATCGATAATAACTGCATTATATGCGTAATAATGCATGTTATATTGATAATATCGGGAGTAATAAGTATAATTATTATAGTTCTAGCGATAATAAAAGTAAAATATGGCTAATAGTGCATGTTATACTGATAATAATAAAAGTAATAAGTACATTTATTATAGTTCTATCGATAATAACTGCATAATATGGGTAATAATGCATGTTATATTGATAGTATCGGGAGTAACAAGTATAATTATTACAGTTCTAGCGATAATAATAGTAAAATATGGCTAATAATGCATGTTATACTGATAATAATAAAAGTAATAAGTATATTTATTATAGTTCTATCGATAATAACTGCATAATATGGGTAATAATGCATGTTATATTGATGAAAATAAATGTAATACGTATATTTATTATAGTTCTAGCTATAATTACTGCATAATATGGGTAATAATGCATGTTAAATGGATAATAATATAAGTAATAAGTATAATTATTACAGTTCTAGCGATAATAACTGCATTATATGGGTAATAATGGATGTTATATTGATAATATCGGGAGTAATAAGTATATTTATTATAGTTCTAGCGATAATAACTGCATTATATGGGTAATAATGCATGTTATATTGATAATATCGGGAGTAATAAGTATAAATATTATAGTTCTAGCGATAATAATAGTAAAATATGGCTAATAGTGCATTATATATTGATAATAATAAAAGTAATAAGTATATTTATTATAGTTCTATCGATAATAACTGCATAATATGGGTAATAATGCATGTTATATTGATGATAATAAAAGTACGAAGGATATTTATTATAGTTCTAGCGATAATAACTGCATAATATGCGCAATAATGCATGTTATAATGATAATAATATAAGTAATAAGTATAATTATTACAGTTCTAGCGATAATAACTGCATTATATGGGTAATAATGCATGTTATATTGATAATATCGGGAGTAATAAGTATATTTATTATAGTTCTAGCGATAATAACTGCATTATATGGGTAATAATGGATGTTATATTGATAATATGGGGAGTAATAAGTATAAATATTATAGTTCTAGCGATAATAATAGCAAAATTTGGCTAATAGTGCATGTTATATTGATAATAATATAAGTAATAAGTATAATTATTACAGTTCTAGCGATAATAACTGCATTATATGGGTAATAATGCACGTTATATTGCTAATAATATGAGTAATAAGCATAATTATTACAGTTCTAGCGGTAATAACTGCATTATATGGGTAATAATGCATGTTATATTGATAATAATATAAGTAATAAGTATAATTATTACAGTTCTAGCGATAATAACTGCACTATATGGGTAATAATGGATGTTATATTGTAAATATCGGGAGTAATAAGTATAAATATTATAGTTCTAGCGATAATAACTGCATAATATGGGTAATAATGGATGTTATATTGTAAATATCGGGAGTAACAAGTATAAATATTATAGTTCTAGCGATAATAATAGTAAAATATGGCTAATAGTGCATGTTATATCGATAATAATAAAAGTAATAAGTATATTTATTATAGTTCTATCGATAATAACTGCATAATATGGGTAATAATGCATGTTATATTGATGAAAATAAATGTAATACGTATATTTATTATAGTTCTAGGTATAATAACTGCATAATATGGGTAATAATGCATGTTAAATTGATAATAATATAAGTAATAAGTATAATTATTACAGTTCTAGCGATAATAACTGCATTATATGGGTAATAATGGATGTTATATTGATAATATCGGGAGTAATAAGTATAAATATTATAGTTCTAGCGATAATAATAGTAAAATTTGGCTAATAGTGCATGTTATATTGATAATAATGAAGTAATAAGAATATTTATTATACTTCTGTCGAGAATAACTGCATAATATGGGTAATAATGCATGTTATATTGATAATGATATAAGTAATAAGTATAATTATTACAGTTGTAGCGATAATAACTGCATTATATGGGTAATAATGCATGTTATATTGATAATATCGGGAGGAATAAGTATAATTATTATAGTTCTAGCGATAATAATAGTAAAATATAGCTAATAATGCATGTTATATTGATAATAATATAAGTAATAAGTATAATTATTACAATTCTATCGATAATAACTGCATAATATGGGTAATAATGCATGTTATATTGATGATAATAAAAGTACGAAGTATATTTATTATAGTTCTAGCGATAATAACTGCATAATATGCGCAATAATGCATGTTATAATGATAATAATATAAGTAATAAGTATAATTATTACAGTTCTAGCGATAATAACTGCATTATATGGGTAATAATGCATATTATATTGATAATATCGGGAGGAATAAGTATAAATATTATAGTTCTAGCGATAATAATAGTAAAATATTGCTAATAGTGCATGTTATATTGATAATAATAAAAGTAATAAGTATATTTATTATAGTTCTAGCGATAATAACTGCATTATATGGGTAATAATGGATGTTATATTGATAATATCGGGAGTAATAAGTATAAATATTATAGTTCTAGCGATAATAATAGCAAAATTTGGCTAATAGTGCATGTTATATTGATAATAATATAAGTAATAAGTATAATTATTACAGTTCTAGCGATAATAACTGCATAATATGGGTAATAATGCATGTTAAATTGATAATAATATAAGTAATAAGTATAATTATTACAGTTCTAGCGATAATAACTGCATAATATGGGTAATAATGCACGTTATATTGCTAACAATATAAGTAATAAGTATAATTATTACAGTTCTAGCGATAATAACTGCATTATATGGGCAATAATGCATGTTATACTGATAATAATAAAAGTAATAAGTATATTTATTATAGTTCTAGCGATAATAACTGCATTATATGGGTAATAATGGATGTTATATTGAGAATATCAGGAGTAATAAGTATAAATATTATAGTTCTAGCGATAATAATAGTAAAATATGGCTAATAGTGCATGTTATATTGATAATAATAAAAGTAATAAGTATATTTATTATACTTCTGTCGATAATAACTGCATTATACGGGTAATAATGCATGTTATATTGATAATATCGGGAGGAATAAGTATAATTATTATAGTTCTAGCGATAATAATAGTAAAATATGGCTAATAGTGCATGTTATATTGATAATAATAAAAGTAATAAGTATATTTATTATAGTTCTATCGATAATAACTGCATTATATGCGTAATAATGCATGTTATATTGATAATATCGGGAGTAATAAGTATAATTATTATAGTTCTAGCGATAATAAAAGTAAAATATGGCTAATAGTGCATGTTATACTGATAATAATAAAAGTAATAAGTACATTTATTATAGTTCTATCGATAATAACTGCATAATATGGGTAATAATGCATGTTATATTGATAGTATCGGGAGTAACAAGTATAATTATTACAGTTCTAGCGATAATAATAGTAAAATATGGCTAATAATGCATGTTATACTGATAATAATAAAAGTAATAAGTATATTTATTATAGTTCTATCGATAATAACTGCATAATATGGGTAATAATGCATGTTATATTGATGAAAATAAATGTAATACGTATATTTATTATAGTTCTAGCTATAATTACTGCATAATATGGGTAATAATGCATGTTAAATGGATAATAATATAAGTAATAAGTATAATTATTACAGTTCTAGCGATAATAACTGCATTATATGGGTAATAATGGATGTTATATTGATAATATCGGGAGTAATAAGTATATTTATTATAGTTCTAGCGATAATAACTGCATTATATGGGTAATAATGCATGTTATATTGATAATATCGGGAGTAATAAGTATAAATATTATAGTTCTAGCGATAATAATAGTAAAATATGGCTAATAGTGCATGTTATATTGATAATATCGGGAGTAATAAGTACAATTATTATAGTTCTAGCGATAATAACTGCATTATATGGGTAATAATGGATGTTATATTGAGAATAATATATGTAATAAGTATAATTATTACAGTTCTAGCGATAATAACTGCATTATATGGGTAATAATGGATGTTATATTGATAATATCGGGAGTAATAAGTATAAATATTATAGTTCTAGCGATAATAATAGTAAAATATGGCTAATAGTGCATGTTATATTGATAATATCGGGAGTAATAAGTACAATTATTATAGTTCTAGCGATAATAACTGCATTATATGGGTAATAATGGATGTTATATTGAGAATATCAGGAGTAATAAGTATAAATATTATAGTTCTAGCGATAATAATAGTAAAATATGGCTAATAGTGCATGTTATATTGATAATAATAAAAGTAATAAGTATATTTATTATACTTCTGTCGATAATAACTGCATTATACGGGTAATAATGCAGGTTATATTGATAATATCGGGAGGAATAAGTATAATTATTATAGTTCTAGCGATAATAATAGTAAAATATGGCTAATAGTGCATGTTATATTGATAATAATAAAAGTAATAAGTATATTTATTATAGTTCTATCGATAATAACTGCATTATATGCGTAATAATGCATGTTATATTGATAATATCGGGAGTAATAAGTATAATTATTATAGTTCTAGCGATAGTAAAAGTAAAATATGGCTAATAGTGCATGTTATACTGATAATAATAAAAGTAATAAGTACATTTATTATAGTTCTATCGATAATAACTGCATAATATGGGTAATAATGCATGTTATATTGATAGTATCGGGAGTAACAAGTATAATTATTACAGTTCTAGCGATAATAATAGTAAAATATGGCTAATAGTGCATGTTATACTGATAATAATAAAAGTAATAAGTATATTTATTATAGTTCTATCGATAATAACTGCATAATATGGGTAATAATGCATGTTATATTGACGAAAATAAATGTAATACGTATATTTATTATAGTTCTAGCTATAATTACTGCATAATATGGGTAATAATGCATGTTAAATGGATAATAATATAAGTAATAAGTATAATTATTACAGTTCTAGCGATAATAACTGCATTATATGGGTAATAATGCATGTTATATTGATAATATCGGGAGTAATAAGTATATTTATTATAGTTCTAGCGATAATAACTGCATTATATGGGTAATAATGGATGTTATATTGATAATATCGGGAGTAATAAGTATAAATATTATAGTTCTAGCGATAATAATAGCAAAATTTGGCTAATAGTGCATGTTATATTGATAATAATATAAGTAATAAGTATAATTATTACAGTTCTAGCGATAATAACTGCATTATATGGGTAATAATGCACGTTATATTGCTAATAATATGAGTAATAAGCATAATTATTATAGTTCTAGCGATAATAACTGCATTATATGGGTAATAATGGATGTTATATTGAGAATATCAGGAGTAATAAGTATAAATATTATAGTTCTAGCGATAATAATAGTAAAATATTGCTAATAGTGCATGTTATATTGATAATAATAAAAGTAATAAGTATATTTATTATACTTCTGTCGATAATAACTGCATTATACGGGTAATAATGCATGTTATATTGATAATATCGGGAGGAATAAGTATAATTATTATAGTTCTAGCGATAATAATAGTAAAATATGGCTAATAGTGCATGTTATATTGATAATAATAAAAGTAATAAGTATATTTATTATAGTTCTATCGATAATAACTGCATTATATGCGTAATAATGCATGTTATATTGATAATATCGGGAGTAATAAGTATAATTATTATAGTTCTAGCGATAGTAAAAGTAAAATATGGCTAATAGTGCATGTTATACTGATAATAATAAAAGTAATAAGTACATTTATTATAGTTCTATCGATAATAACTGCATAATATGGGTAATAATGCATGTTATATTGATAGTATCGGGAGTAACAAGTATAATTATTACAGTTCTAGCGATAATAATAGTAAAATATGGCTAATAGTGCATGTTATACTGATAATAATAAAAGTAATAAGTATATTTATTATAGTTCTATCGATAATAACTGCATTATATGCGTAATAATGCATGTTATATTGATAATATCGGGAGTAATAAGTATAATTATTATAGTTCTAGCGATAGTAAAAGTAAAATATGGCTAATAGTGCATGTTATACTGATAATAATAAAAGTAATAAGTACATTTATTATAGTTCTATCGATAATAACTGCATAATATGGGTAATAATGCATGTTATATTGATAGTATCGGGAGTAACAAGTATAATTATTACAGTTCTAGCGATAATAATAGTAAAATATGGCTAATAGTGCATGTTATACTGATAATAATAAAAGTAATAAGTATATTTATTATAGTTCTATCGATAATAACTGCATAATATGGGTAATAATGCATGTTATATTGACGAAAATAAATGTAATACGTATATTTATTATAGTTCTAGCTATAATTACTGCATAATATGGGTAATAATGCATGTTAAATGGATAATAATATAAGTAATAAGTATAATTATTACAGTTCTAGCGATAATAACTGCATTATATGGGTAATAATGCATGTTATATTGATAATATCGGGAGTAATAAGTATAATTATTATAGTTCTAGCGATAGTAAAAGTAAAATATGGCTAATAGTGCATGTTATACTGATAATAATAAAAGTAATAAGTACATTTATTATAGTTCTATCGATAATAACTGCATAATATGGGTAATAATGCATGTTATATTGATAGTATCGGGAGTAACAAGTATAATTATTACAGTTCTAGCGATAATAATAGTAAAATATGGCTAATAGTGCATGTTATACTGATAATAATAAAAGTAATAAGTATATTTATTATAGTTCTATCGATAATAACTGCATAATATGGGTAATAATGCATGTTATATTGACGAAAATAAATGTAATACGTATATTTATTATAGTTCTAGCTATAATTACTGCATAATATGGGTAATAATGCATGTTAAATGGATAATAATATAAGTAATAAGTATAATTATTACAGTTCTAGCGATAATAACTGCATTATATGGGTAATAATGCATGTTATATTGATAATATCGGGAGTAATAAGTATAATTATTATAGTTCTAGCGATAATAACTGCATTATATGGGTAATAATGGATGTTATATTGATAATATCGGGAGTAATAAGTATAAATATTATAGTTCTAGCGATAATAATAGCAAAATTTGGCTAATAGTGCATGTTATATTGATAATAATATAAGTAATAAGTATAATTATTACAGTTCTAGCGATAATAACTGCATTATATGGGTAATAATGGATGTTATATTGATAATATCGGGAGTAATAAGTATATTTATTATAGTTCTAGCGATAATAACTGCATTATATGGGTAATAATGGATGTTATATTGATAATATCGGGAGTAATAAGTATAAATATTATAGTTCTAGCGATAATAATAGTAAAATTTGGCTAATAGTGCATGTTATATTGATAATAATAAAAGTAATAAGTATATTTATTATACTTCTGTCGATAATAACTGCATTACATGGGTAATAATGCATGTTATATGGATAATAATATAAGTAATATGTATAATTATTACAGTTCTAGCGATAATAACTGCATGACATGGGTAATAATGCACGTTATATTGCTAATAATATAAGTAATAAGTATGATTATTACAGTTCTAGCGATAATAACTGCATTATATGGGTAATAATGCATGTTATATTGATAATATCGGGAGTAATAAGTATAAATATTATAGTTCTAGCGATAGTAATAGTAAAATATGGCTAATAGTGCATGTTATATTGATAATAATAAGAGTAACAAGTATATTTATTATAGTTCTATCGATAATAACTGCATAATATGGGTAATAATGCATGTTATATTGATGATAATAAAAGTACGAAGTATATTTATTATAGTTCTAGCGATAATAATAGTAAAATATTGCTAATAGTGCATGTTATATTGATAATAATAAAAGTAATAAGTATATTTATTATAGTTCTAGCGATAATAACTGCATTATATGGGTAATAATGGATGTTATATTGATAATATCGGGAGTAATAAGTATAAATATTATAGTTCTAGCGATAATAATAGCAAAATTTGGCTAATAGTGCATGTTATATTGATAATAATATAAGTAATAAGTATAATTATTACAGTTCTAGCGATAATAACTGCACTATATGGGTAATAATGGATGTTATATTGTAAATATCGGGAGTAATAAGTATAAATATTATAGTTCTAGCGATAATAACTGCATAATATGGGTAATAATGGATGTTATATTGTAAATATCGGGAGTAATAAGTATAAATATTATAGTTCTGGCGATAATAATAGTAAAATATGGCTAATAGTGCATGTTATATTGATAATAATAAAAGTAATAAGTATATTTATTATAGTTCTATCGATAATAACTGCATTATATGCGTAATAATGCATGTTATATTGATGATAATAAAAGTAATACGTATAATTATTATAGTTCTAGCTGTAATAACTGCATTATATGGGTAATAGTGCATGTTATATTGATAATAATATAAGTAATAAGTATAATTATTACAGTTCTAGCGATAATAACTGCATTATATGGGTAATAATGCACGTTATATTGCTAATAATATGAGTAATAAGCATAATTATTACAGTTCTAGCGGTAATAACTGCATTATATGGGTAATAATGGATGTTATATTGTAAATATCGGGAGTAATAAGTATAAATATTATAGTTCTAGCGATAATAATAGTAAAATATGGCTAATAGTGCATGTTATATCGATAATAATAAAAGTAATAAGTATATTTATTATAGTTCTATCGATAATAACTGCATAATATGGGTAATAATGCATGTTATATTGATGAAAATAAATGTAATACGTATATTTATTATAGTTCTAGGTATAATAACTGCATAATATGGGTAATAATGCATGTTAAATGGATAATAATATAAGTAATAAGTATAATTATTACAGTTCTAGCGATAATAACTGCATTATATGGGTAATAATGGATGTTATATTGATAATATCGGGAGTAATAAGTATATTTATTATAGTTCTAGCGATAATAACTGCATTATATGGGTAATAATGGATGTTATATTGATAATATCGGGAGTAATAAGTATAAATATTATAGTTCTAGCGATAATAATAGTAAAATTTGGCTAATAGTGCATGTTATATTGATAATAATAAAAGTAATAAGTATATTTATTATACTTCTGTCGATAATAACTGCATTACATGGGTAATAATGCATGTTATATGGATAATAATATAAGTAATATGTATAATTATTACAGTTCTAGCGATAATAACTGCATGACATGGGTAATAATGCACGTTATATTGCTAATAATATAAGTAATAAGTATAATTATTACAGTTCTAGCGATAATAACTGCATTATATGGGTAATAATGCATGTTATATTGATAATATCGGGAGTAATAAGTATAAATATTATAGTTCTAGCGATAGTAATAGTAAAATATGGCTAATAGTGCATGTTATATTGATAATAATAAGAGTAACAAGTATATTTATTATAGTTCTATCGATAATAACTGCATAATATGGGTAATAATGCATGTTATATTGATGATAATAAAAGTACGAAGTATATTTATTATAGTTCTAGCGATAATAACTGCATAATATGCGCAATAATGCATGTTATAATGATAATAATATAAGTAATAAGTATAATTATTACAGTTCTAGCGATAATAACTGCATTATATGGGTAATAATGCATATTATATTGATAATATCGGGAGGAATAAGTATAAATATTATAGTTCTAGCGATAATAATAGTAAAATATTGCTAATAGTGCATGTTATATTGATAATAATAAAAGTAATAAGTATATTTATTATAGTTCTATCGATAACAACTGCATAATATGGGTAATAATGCATGTTATATTGATGATAATAAATGTAATACGTATATTTATTATAGTTCTAGCTATAATAACTGCATTATATGGGTAATAATGCATGTTATATTGATAATAATATAAGTAATAAGTATAATTATTACAGTTCTAGCGATAATAACTGCATTATATGGGTAATAATGGATGTTATATTGATAATATCGGGAGTAATAAGTACAATTATTATAGTTCTAGCGATAATAAAAGTAAAATTTGGCTAATAGTGCATGTTTTATTGATAATAATAAAAATAATAAGTATATTTATTATAATTCTGTCGATAATAACTGCATTATATGGGTAATAATGCATGTTATATTGATAATAATATATGTAATAAGTATAATTATTACAGTTCTAGCGATAATAACTGCATTATATGGGTAATAATGGATGTTATATTGATAATATCGGGAGTAATAAGTATAAATATTATAGTTCTAGCGATAATAATAGTAAAATATGGCTAATAGTGCATGTTATATTGATAATATCGGGAGTAATAAGTACAATTATTATAGTTCTAGCGATAATAACTGCATTATATGGGTAATAATGGATGTTATATTGAGAATATCAGGAGTAATAAGTATAAATATTATAGTTCTAGCGATAATAATAGTAAAATATGGCTAATAGTGCATGTTATATTGATAATAGTAAAAGTAATAAGTATATTTATTATACTTCTGTCGATAATAACTGCATTATACGGGTAATAATGCATGTTATATTGATAATATCGGGAGGAATAAGTATAATTATTATAGTTCTAGCGATAATAATAGTAAAATATGGCTAATAGTGCATGTTATATTGATAATAATAAAAGTAATAAGTATATTTATTATAGTTCTATCGATAATAACTGCATTATATGCGTAATAATGCATGTTATATTGATAATATCGGGAGTAATAAGTATAATTATTATAGTTCTAGCGATAGTAAAAGTAAAATATGGCTAATAGTGCATGTTATACTGATAATAATAAAAGTAATAAGTACATTTATTATAGTTCTATCGATAATAACTGCATAATATGGGTAATAATGCATGTTATATTGATAGTATCGGGAGTAACAAGTATAATTATTACAGTTCTAGCGATGATAATAGTAAAATATGGCTAATAGTGCATGTTATACTGATAATAATAAAAGTAATAAGTATATTTATTATAGTTCTATCGATAATAACTGCATAATATGGGTAATAATGCATGTTATATTGACGAAAATAAATGTAATACGTATATTTATTATAGTTCTAGCTATAATTACTGCATAATATGGGTAATAATGCATGTTAAATGGATAATAATATAAGTAATAAGTATAATTATTACAGTTCTAGCGATAATAACTGCATTATATGGGTAATAATGCATGTTATATTGATAATATCGGGAGTAATAAATATATTTATTATAGTTCTAGCGATAATAACTGCATTATATGGGTAATAATGGATGTTATATTGATAATATCGGGAGTAATAAGTATAAATATTATAGTTCTAGCGATAATAATAGCAAAATTTGGCTAATAGTGCATGTTATATTGATAATAATATAAGTAATAAGTATAATTATTACAGTTCTAGCGATAATAACTGCATTATATGGGTAATAATGCACGTTATATTGCTAATAATATGAGTAATAAGCATAATTATTATAGTTCTAGCGATAATAACTGCATTATATGGGTAATAATGGATGTTATATTGAGAATATCAGGAGTAATAAGTATAAATATTATAGTTCTAGCGATAATAATAGTAAAATATGGCTAATAGTGCATGTTATATTGATAATAATAAAAGTAATAAGTATATTTATTATACTTCTGTCGATAATAACTGCATTATACGGGTAATAATGCATGTTATATTGATAATATCGGGAGGAATAAGTATAATTATTATAGTTCTAGCGATAATAATAGTAAAATATGGCTAATAGTGCATGTTATATTGATAATAATAAAAGTAATAAGTATATTTATTATAGTTCTATCGATAATAACTGCATTATATGCGTAATAATGCATGTTATATTGATAATATCGGGAGTAATAAGTATAATTATTATAGTTCTAGCGATAGTAAAAGTAAAATATGGCTAATAGTGCATGTTATACTGATAATAATAAAAGTAATAAGTACATTTATTATAGTTCTATCGATAATAACTGCATAATATGGGTAATAATGCATGTTATATTGATAGTATCGGGAGTAACAAGTATAATTATTACAGTTCTAGCGATAATAATAGTAAAATATGGCTAATAGTGCATGTTATACTGATAATAATAAAAGTAATAAGTATATTTATTATAGTTCTATCGATAATAACTGCATAATATGGGTAATAATGCATGTTATATTGACGAAAATAAATGTAATACGTATATTTATTATAGTTCTAGCTATAATTACTGCATAATATGGGTAATAATGCATGTTAAATGGATAATAATATAAGTAATAAGTATAATTATTACAGTTCTAGCGATAATAACTGCATTATATGGGTAATAATGCATGTTATATTGATAATATCGGGAGTAATAAGTATATTTATTATAGTTCTAGCGATAATAACTGCATTATATGGGTCATAATGGATGTTATATTGATAATATCGGGAGTAATAAGTATAAATATTATAGTTCTAGCGATAATAATAGCAAAATTTGGCTAATAGTGCATGTTATATTGATAATAATATAAGTAATAAGTATAATTATTACAGTTCTAGCGATAATAACTGCATTATATGGGTAATAATGCACGTTATATTGCTAATAATATGAGTAAGAAGCATAATTATTACAGTTCTAGCGGTAATAACTGCATTATATGGGTAATAATGCATGTTATATTGATAATAATATAAGTAATAAGTATAATTATTACAGTTCTAGCGATAATAACTGCATTATATGGGTAATAATGGATGTTATATTGATAATATCGGGAGTAATAAGTACAATTATTATAGTTCTAGCGATAATAAAAGTAAAATTTGGCTAATAGTGCATGTTTTATTGATAATAATAAAAGTAATAAGTATATTTATTATAATTCTGTCGATAATAACTGCATTATATGGGTAATAATGCATGTTATATTGATAATAATATAAGTAATAAGTATAATTATTACAGTTCTAGCGATAATAACTGCATTATATGGGTAATAATGGATGTTATATTGTAAATATCGGGAGTAATAAGTATAAATATTATAGTTCTAGCGATAATAACTGCATAATATGGGTAATAATGGATGTTATATTGTAAATATCGGGAGTAATAAGTATAAATATTATAGTTCTAGCGATAATAATAGTAAAATATGGCTAATAGTGCATGTTATATTGATAATAATAAAAGTAATAAGTATATTTATTATAGTTCTATCGATAATAACTGCATTATATGCGTAATAATGCATGTTATATTGATGATAATAAAAGTAATACGTATAATTATTATAGTTCTAGCTGTAATAACTGCATAATATGGGTAATAATGCATGTTAAATTGATAATAATATAAGTAGTAAGTATAATTATTACAGTTCTAGCGATAATAACTGCATTATATGGGTAATAATGGATGTTATATTGATAATATCGGGAGTAATAAGTATAATTATTACAGTTCTAGCGATAATAACTGCATTATATGGGTAATAATGGATGTTATATTGATAATATCGGGAGTAATAAGTACAATTATTATAGTTCTAGCGATAATAAAAGTAAAATTTGGCTAATAGTGCATGTTTTATTGATAATAATAAAAGTAATAAGTATATTTATTATAATTCTGTCGATAATAACTGCATTATATGGGTAATAATGCATGTTATATTGATAATAATATAAGTAATAAGTATAATTATTACAGTTCTAGCGATAATAACTGCATTATATGGGTAATAATGCACGTTATATTGCTAATAATATGAGTAATAAGCATAATTATTACAGTTCTAGCGGTAATAACTGCATTATATGGGTAATAATGGATGTTATATTGTAAATATCGGGAGTAATAAGTATAAATATTATAGTTCTAGCGATAATAATAGTAAAATATGGCTAATAGTGCATGTTATATCGATAATAATAAAAGTAATAAGTATATTTATTATAGTTCTATCGATAATAACTGCATAATATGGGTAATAATGCATGTTATATTGATGAAAATAAATGTAATACGTATATTTATTATAGTTCTAGGTATAATAACTGCATAATATGGGTAATAATGCATGTTAAATGGATAATAATATAAGTAATAAGTATAATTATTACAGTTCTAGCGATAATAACTGCATTATATGGGTAATAATGGATGTTATATTGATAATATCGGGAGTAATAAGTATATTTATTATAGTTCTAGCGATAATAACTGCATTATATGGGTAATAATGGATGTTATATTGATAATATCGGGAGTAATAAGTATAAATATTATAGTTCTAGCGATAATAATAGTAAAATTTGGCTAATAGTGCATGTTATATTGATAATAATAAAAGTAATAAGTATATTTATTATACTTCTGTCGATAATAACTGCATTACATGGGTAATAATGCATGTTATATGGATAATAATATAAGTAATATGTATAATTATTACAGTTCTAGCGATAATAACTGCATGACATGGGTAATAATGCACGTTATATTGCTAATAATATAAGTAATAAGTATAATTATTACAGTTCTAGCGATAATAACTGCATTATATGGGTAATAATGCATGTTATATTGATAATATCGGGAGTAATAAGTATAAATATTATAGTTCTAGCGATAGTAATAGTAAAATATGGCTAATAGTGCATGTTATATTGATAATAATAAGAGTAACAAGTATATTTATTATAGTTCTATCGATAATAACTGCATAATATGGGTAATAATGCATGTTATATTGATGATAATAAAAGTACGAAGTATATTTATTATAGTTCTAGCGATAATAACTGCATAATATGCGCAATAATGCATGTTATAATGATAATAATATAAGTAATAAGTATAATTATTACAGTTCTAGCGATAATAACTGCATTATATGGGTAATAATGCATATTATATTGATAATATCGGGAGGAATAAGTATAAATATTATAGTTCTAGCGATAATAATAGTAAAATATTGCTAATAGTGCATGTTATATTGATAATAATAAAAGTAATAAGTATATTTATTATAGTTCTATCGATAACAACTGCATAATATGGGTAATAATGCATGTTATATTGATGATAATAAATGTAATACGTATATTTATTATAGTTCTAGCTATAATAACTGCATTATATGGGTAATAATGCATGTTATATTGATAATAATATAAGTAATAAGTATAATTATTACAGTTCTAGCGATAATAACTGCATTATATGGGTAATAATGGATGTTATATTGATAATATCGGGAGTAATAAGTATAAATATTATAGTTCTAGCGATAATAATAGTAAAATATGGCTAATAGTGCATGTTATATTGATAATAATAAAAGTAATAAGTATATTTATTATACTTCTGTCGATAATAACTGCATTACACGGGTAATAATGCATGTTATATTGATAATATCAGGAGGAATAAGTATAATTATGATAGTTCTAGCGATAATAATAGTAAAATATAGCTAATAATGCATGTTATATTGATAATAATATAAGTAATAAGTATAATTATTACAGTTCTAGCGATAATAACTGCATTATATGGGTAATAATGCACGTTATATTGCTAATAATATGAGTAATAAGCATAATTATTACAGTTCTAGCGGTAATAACTGCATTATATGGGTAATAATGGATGTTATATTGTAAATATCGGGAGTAATAAGTATAAATATTATAGTTCTAGCGATAATAATAGTAAAATATGGCTAATAGTGCATGTTATATTGATAATAATAAAAGTAATATGTATATTTATTATAGTTCTATCGATAATAACTGCATAATATGGGTAATAATGCATGTTATATTGATGAAAATAAATGTAATACGTATATTTATTATAGTTCTAGCGATAATAACTGCATTATATGGGTAATAATGGATGTTATATTGATAATATCGGGAGTAATAAGTATAAATATTATAGTTCTAGCGATAATAATAGTAAAATTTGGCTAATAGTGCATGTTATATTGATAATAATAAAAGTAATAAGTATATTTATTATACTTCTGTCGATAATAACTGCATTACATGGGTAATAATGCATGTTATATTGATAATAATATAAGTAATAAGTATAATTATTACAGTTCTAGCGATAATAACTGCATAATATGGGTAATAATGCACGTTATATTGCTAACAATATAAGTAATAAGTATAATTATTACAGTTCTAGCGATAATAACTGCATTATATGGGTAATAATGCATGTTATATTGATAATATCGGGAGTAATAAGTACAATTATTATAGTTCTAGCGATAATAAAAGTAGAATTTGGCTAATATTGCATGTTATATTGATAATAATAAAAGTAATAAGTATATTTATTATACTTCTGTCGATAATAACTGCATTATATGGGTAATAATGCATGTTATATTGATAATAATATAAGTAGTAAGTATAGTTATTACAGTTCTAGCGATAATAACAGCATAATATGGGTAATAATGCACGTTATATTGCTAATAATATAAGTAGTAAGTATAATTATTACAGTTCTAGCGATAATAACTGCATTATATGGGTAATAATGGATGTTATATTGATAATATCGGGAGTAATAAGTATATTTATTATAGTTCTAGCGATAATAACTGCATATATGGGTAATAATGGATGTTATATTGATAATATCGGGAGTAATAAGTAGAAATATTATAGTTCTAGCGATAATAATAGTAAAATATGGCTAATAGTGCATGTTATATTGATAATAATAAAAGTAATAAGTATATTTATTATAGTTCTATCGATAATGACTGCATTATATGCGTAATAATGCATGTTATATTGATGATAATAAAAGTAATACGTATAATTATTATAGTTCTAGCTGTAATAACTGCATAATATGGGTAATAATGCATGTTAAATTGATAATAATATAAGTAGTAAGTATAATTATTACAGTTCTAGCGATAATAACTGCATTATATGGGTAATAATGGATGTTATATTGATAATATCGGGAGTAATAAGTATATTTATTATAGTTCTAGCGATAATAACTGCATTATATGGGTAATAATGGATGTTATATTGATAATATCGGGAGTAATAAGTATAAATATTATAGTTCTAGCGATAATAATAGTAAAATATGGCTAATAGTGCATGTTATATTGATAATAATAAAAGTAATAAGTATATTTATTATAGTTCTATCGATAATAACTGCATTATATGCGTAAAAATGCATGTTATATTGATGATAATAAAAGTAATACGTATATGTATTATAGTTCTAGCTGTAATAACTGCATAATATGGGTAATAATGCATGTTAAATTGATAATAATATAAGTAATAAGTATAATTATTACAGTTCTAGCGATAATAACTGCATTATGTGGGTAATAATGGATGTTATATTGATAATATCGGGAGTAATAAGTATAAGTATTATAGTTCTAGCGATAATAATAGTAAAATTTGGCTAATAGTGCATGTTATATTGATAATAATAAAAGTAATAAGAATATTCATTATACTTCCGTCGAGAATAACTGCATTATATGGGTAATAATGCATGTTATATTGATAATATCGGGAGGAATAAGTATAATTTCTATAGCTATAGCGATAATAATAGTAAAATATAGCTAATAATGCATGTTATATTGATAATAATATAAGTAATAAGTATAATTATTACAGTTCTAGCGATAATAACTGCATTATATGGGTAATAATGCACGTTATATTGCTAATAATATGAGTAATAAGCATAATTATTACAGTTCTAGCGGTAATAACTGCATTATATGGGTAATAATGGATGTTATATTGTAAATATCGGGAGTAATAAGTATAAATATTATAGTTCTAGCGATAATAATAGTAAAATATGGCTAATAGTGCATGTTATATTGATAATAATAAAAGTAATAAGTATATTTATTATAGTTCTATCGATAATAACTGCATTATATGCGTAATAATGCATGTTATATTGATGATAATAAAAGTAATACGTATAATTATTATAGTTCTAGCTGTAATATCTGCATAATATGGGTAATAATGCATGTTAAATTGATAATAATATAAGTAGTAAGTATAATTATTACAGTTCTAGCGATAATAACTGCATTATATGGGTAATAATGGATGTTATATTGATAATATCGGGAGTAATAAGTATATTTATTATAGTTCTAGCGATAATAATTGCATTATATGGGTAATAATGGATGTTATATTGATAATATCGGGAGTAATAAGTATAAATATTATAGTTCTAGCGATAATAATAGTAAAATATGGCTAATAGTGCATGTTATATTGATAATAATAGAAGTAATAAGTATATTTATTATAGTTCTATCGATAATAACTGCATTATATGCGTAAAAATGCATGTTATATTGATGATAATAAAAGTAATACGTATATGTATTATAGTTCTAGCTGTAATAACTGCATAATATGGGTAATAATGCATGTTAAATTGATAATAATATAAGTAATAAGTATAATTATTACAGTTCTAGCGATAATAACTGCATTATGTAGGTAATAATGGATGTTATATTGATAATATCGGGAGTAATAAGTATAAATATTATAGTTCTAGCGATAATAATAGTAAAATTTGGCTAATAGTGCATGTTATATTGATAATAATAAAAGTAATAAGTATATTTATTATACTTCTGTCGATAATAACTGCATTATATGGGTAATAATGCATGTTATATTGATAATAATATAAGTAATAAGTATAATTATTACAGTTCTAGCGATAATAACTGCATTATATGGGTAATAATGGATGTTATATTGATAATATCGGGAGTAATAAGTATAAATATTATAGTTCTAGCGATAATAATAGTAAAATTTGGCTAATAGTGCATGTTTTATTGATAATAATAAAAATAATAAGTATATTTATTATAATTCTGTCGATAATAACTGCATTATATGGGTAATAATGCATGTTATATTGATAATAATATATGTAATAAGTATAATTATTACAGTTCTAGCGATAATAACTGCATTATATGGGTAATAATGGATGTTATATTGATAATATCGGGAGTAATAAGTATAAATATTATAGTTCTAGCGATAATAATAGTAAAATATGGCTAATAGTGCATGTTATATTGATAATAATAAAAGTAATAAGTATATTTATTATACTTCTGTCGATAATAACTGCATTACACGGGTAATAATGCATGTTATATTGATAATATCAGGAGGAATAAGTATAATTATGATAGTTCTAGCGATAATAATAGTAAAATATAGCTAATAATGCATGTTATATTGATAATAATATAAGTAATATGTATAATTATTACAGTTCTAGCGATAATAACTGCATTATATGGGTAATAATGCACGTTATATTGCTAATAATATGAGTAATAAGCATAATTATTACAGTTCTAGCGGTAATAACTGCATTATATGGGTAATAATGGATGTTATATTGTAAATATCGGGAGTAATAAGTATAAATATTATAGTTCTAGCGATAATAATAGTAAAATATGGCTAATAGTGCATGTTATATTGATAATAATAAAAGTAATAAGTATATTTATTATACTTCTGTCGATAATAACTGCATTATATGGGTAATAATGCATGTTATATTGATAATAATATAAGTAGTAAGTATAGTTATTACAGTTCTAGCGATAATAACAGCATAATATGGGTAATAATGCACGTTATATTGCTAATAATATAAGTAGTAAGTATAATTATTACAGTTCTAGCGATAATAACTGCATTATATGGGTAATAATGGATGTTATATTGATAATATCGGGAGTAATAAGTATATTTATTATAGTTCTAGCGATAATAACTGCATATATGGGTAATAATGGATGTTATATTGATAATATCGGGAGTAATAAGTATAAATATTATAGTTCTAGCGATAATAATAGTACAATATGGCTAATAGTGCATGTTATATTGATAATAATAAAAGTAATAAGTATATTTATTATACTTCTGTCGATAATAACTGCATTATACGGGTAATAATGCATGTTATATTGATAATATCGGGAGGAATAAGTATAATTTCTATAGCTATAGCGATAATAATAGTAAAATATAGCTAATAATGCATGTTATATTGATAATAATATAAGTAATAAGTATAATTATTACAGTTCTAGCGATAATAACTGCATTATATGGGTAATAATGCACGTTATATTGCTAATAATATGAGTAATAAGCATAATTATTACAGTTCTAGCGGTAATAACTGCATTATATGGGTAATAATGGATGTTATATTGTAAATATCGGGAGTAGTAAGTATAAATATTATAGTTCTAGCGATAATAATAGTAAAATATGGCTAATAGTGCATGTTATATTGATAATAATAAAAGTAATAAGTATATTTATTATAGTTCTATCGATAATAACTGCATTATATGCGTAATAATGCATGTTATATTGATGATAATAAAAGTAATACGTATAATTATTATAGTTCTAGCTGTAATAACTGCATAATATGGGTAATAATGCATGTTAAATTGATAATAATATAAGTAGTAAGTATAATTATTACAGTTCTAGCGATAATAACTGCATTATATGGGTAATAATGGATGTTATATTGATAATATCGGGAGTAATAAGTATATTTATTATAGTTCTAGCGATAATAACTGCATTATATGGGTAATAATGGATGTTATATTGATAATATCGGGAGTAATAAGTATAAATATTATAGTTCTAGCGATAATAATAGTAAAATATGGCTAATAGTGCATGTTATATTGATAATAATAAAAGTAATAAGTATATTTATTATAGTTCTATCGATAATAACTGCATTATATGCGTAAAAATGCATGTTATATTGATGATAATAAAAGTAATACGTATATGTATTATAGTTCTAGCTGTAATAACTGCATAATATGGGTAATAATGCATGTTAAATTGATAATAATATAAATAATAAGTATAATTATTACAGTTCTAGCGATAATAACTGCATTATATGGGTAATAATGGATGTTATATTGATAATATCGGGAGTAATAAGTATAAATATTATAGTTCTAGCGATAATAGTAGTAAAATTTGGCTAATAGTGCATGTTATATTGATAATAATAAAAGTAATAAGTATATTTATTATACTTCTGTCGATAATAACTGCATTATATGGGTAATAATGCATGTTATATTGATAATAATATAAGTAGTAAGTATAGTTATTACAGTTCTAGCGATAATAACTGCATAATATGGGTAATAATGCACGTTATATTGCTAATAATATAAGTAGTAAGTATAATTATTACAGTTCTAGCGATAATAACTGCATTATATGGGTAATAATGGATGTTATATTGATAATATCGGGAGTAATAAGTATAAATATTATAGTTCTAGCGATAATAATAGTAAAATATGGCTAATAGTGCATGTTATATTGATAATAATAAAAGTAATAAGTATATTTATTATAGTTCTATCGATAGTAACTGCATTATATGCGTAATAATGCATGTTATATTGATGATAATAAAAGTACTAAGTATATTTATTATAGTTCTAGCGATAATAACTGCATAATATGCGCAATAATGCATGTTATATTGATAATAATGTAAGTAATAAGTATAATTATTACAGTTCTAGCGATAATAACTGCATTATATGGGTAATAATGCATGTTATATTGATAATAATATAAGTAATAAGTATAATTATTACAGTTCTAGCGATAATAACTGCATTATATGGGTAATAATGGATGTTATATTGATAATAACGGGAGTAATAAGTACAATTATTATAGTTCTAGCGATAATAAAAGTAAAATTTGGCTAATAGTGCATGTTTTATTGATAATAATAAAAGTAATAAGTATATTTATTATAACTCTGTCGATAATAACTGCATTATATTGGTAATAATGCATGTTATATTGATAATAATATAAGTAATAAGTATAATTATTACAGTTCTAGCGATAATAACTGCATAATATGGGTAATAATGCACGTTATATTGCTAATAATATAAGTAGTAAGTATAATTATTACAGTTCTAGCAATAATAACTGCATTATATGGGTAATAATGGATGTTATATTGATAATATCGGGGGTAATAAGTATTAATATTATAGTTCTAGCGATAATAATAGTAAAATATGGCTAATAGTGCATGTTATATTGATAATAATAAAAGTAATAAGTATATTTATTATAGTTCTATCGATAGTAACTGCATTATATGCGTAATAATGCATGTTATATTGATAATATCGGGAGTAATAAGTACAATTATTATAGTTCTAGCGATAATAAAAGTAAAATTTGGCTAATAGTGCATGTTATATTGATAATAATAAAAGTAATAAGTATATTTATTATAGTTCTATCGATAATAACTGCATTATATGCGTAATAATGCATGTTATATTGATGATAATAAAAGTAATACGTACAATTATTATAGTTCTAACTGTAATAACTGCATAATATGGGTAATAATGCATGTTAAATTGATAATAATATAAGTAATAAGTATAATTATTACAGTTCTAGCGATAATAACTGCAGTATATGGGTAATAATGGATGTTATATTGATAATATCCGGAGTAATAAGTATAAATATTATAGTTCTAGCGATAATAATATTAAAATTTGGCTAATAGTGCATGTTATATTGATAATAATCAAAGTAATAAGAATATTCATTATACTTCTGTCGAGAATAACTGCATTATATGGGTAATAATGCACGTTATATTGATAATAATATAAGTAACAAGTATAATTATTACAGTTCTAGCGATAATAACTGCATAATATGGGTAATAATGCACGTTATATTGCTAACAATATAAGTAATAAGTATAATTATTACAGTTCTAGCGATAATAACGGCATTATATGGGTAATAATGCATGTTATATTGATAATATCGGGAGTAATAAGTACAATTATTATAGTTCTAGCGATAATAAAAGTAAAATTTGGCTAATAGTGCATGTTATATTGATAATAATAAAAGTAATAAGTATATTTATTATACTTCTGTCGATAATAACTGCATAATATGGGTAATAATGCATGTTATATTGATGATAATAAAAGTAATACGTATATTTATTATAGTTCTAGCGATAATAACTGCATAATATGGGTAATAATGCATGTTATATTGATAATAATATAAGTAATAAGTATAATTATTACAGTTCTAGCGATAATAACTGCATTATATGCGTAATAATGCACGTTATATTCCTAATAATATAAGTAATAAGTATAATTATTACAGTTCTAGCGATAATAACTGCATTATATTTGTAATAATGCATGTTATATTGATAATATCGGGAGTAATAAGTATAAATATTATAGTTCTAGCGATAATAATAGTAAAATATGGCTAATAGTGCATGTTATATTGATAATAATAAAAGTAATAAGTATATTTATTATAGTTCTATCGATAATAACTGCATTATATGCGTAATAATGCATGTTATATTGATGATAATAAAAGTAATACGTATATGTATTATAGTTCTAGCTGCAATAACTGCATAATACGGGTAATAATGCATGTTAAATTCATAATAATATAAGTAATAAGTATAATTATTACAGTTCTAGCGATAATAACTGCATTATATGGGTAATAATGGATGTTATATTCATAATATCGGGAGTAATAAGTACAATTATTATAGTTCTAGCGATAATAATAGTAAAATATGGCTAATTGTGCATGTTATATTGATAATAATAAGAGTAACAAGTATATTTATTATAGTTCTATCGATAATAACTGCATAATATGGGTAATAATGCATGTTATATTGATGATAATAAAAGTAATACGTATATTTATTATAGTTCTAGCGATAATAACTGCATAATATGGGTAATAATGCATGTTATATTGATAATAATATAAGTAATAAGTATAATTATTACAGTTCTAGCGATAATAACTGCATTATATGGGTAATAATGCACGTTATATTCCTAATAATATAAGTAATAAGTATAATTATTACAGTTCTAGCGATAATAACTGCATTATATGGGTAATAATGCATGTTATATTGATAATATTGGGAGTAATAAGTAAAATTATTACAGTTCTAGCGATAATAACTGCATTATATGGGTAATAATACATGTTACATTGATAACATTGGGAGTAATAAGTATAATTATTATAGTTCTAGCGATAATAATAGTAAAATTTTGGCTAATAGTGCATGTTATATTGATAATAATAAAAGTAATAAGTATATTTATTACAGTTCTATCGATAATAACTGCATAATATGGGTAATAATGCATGTTATATTGATGATAATAAAAGTAATACGTATATTTATTATAGTTCTAGCGATAATAACTGCATAATATGGGTAATAATGCATGTTATATTGATAATAATATAAGTAATAAGTATAATTATTACAGTTCTAGCGATAATAACTGCATTATATGCGTAATAATGCATGTTATATTGATGATAATATAAGTAATAAGTATAATTATTACAGTTCTAGCGATAATAACTGCATTATATGGGTAATAATGCACGTTATATTGCTAATAATATAAGTAATAAGTATAATTATTACAGTTCTAGCGATAATAACTGCATAATATGGGTAATAATGCATGTTATATTGATGATAATATAAGTAATAAGTATAATTATTACAGTTCTCTCGATTATAACTGCATAATATGGGTAATAATGCATGTTATATTGATAATAATATAAGTAATAAGTATAATTATTACAGTTCTAGCGATAATAACTGCATTATATGGGTAATAATGCATGCTATATTGATAATATCGTGAGTAATAAGTATAATTATTATAGTTCTAGCGATAATAATAGTAAAATATGGCTAATAGTGCATGTTATATTGATAATAATAAAAGTAATATGTATATTTATTATAGTTCTATCGATAAAAACTGCATAATATGGGTAATAATGCATGTTATATTGATAATAATAAAAGTAATAAGTATATTTATTACAGTTCTATCGATAATAACTGCATAATATGGGTAATAATGCATGTTATATTGATTACAATAAAAGTAGTAAGTATATTTATTATAGTTCTAGCGATTATAACTGCATAATATGGGTAATAATGCATGTTATATTGAGAATAATATAAGTAATAAGTATAATTATTACAGTTGTAGCGATAATAACTGCATTATATGCGTAATAATGCATGTTATATTGATAATATCGGGAGTAATAAGTATAATTATTACAGTTCCAGCGCTAATAACTGCATTATATGGGTAATAATGCACGTTATATTGCTAATAATATAAGTAATAAGTATAATTATTACAGTTCTAGCGATAATAACTGCATTATATGGGTAATAATGCATGTTATATTGATAATATTGGGAGTAATAAGTAAAATTATTATAGTTCTAGCGATAATAATAGTAAAATATGGCTAATAGTGCATGTTATATTGATAATAATAAAAGTAATAAGTATAATTATTACAGTTCTATCGATAATAACTGCATAATATGGGGAATAATGCATGTTATATTGATGATAATGAAAGTAATACGTATATTTATTATAGTTCTAGCGATAATAACTGCATAATATGGGTAATAATGCATGTTATATTGATAATAATATAAGTAGTAAGTATAATTATTACAGTTCTAGCGATAATAACTGCATAATATGGGTAATAATGCATGTTATATTGATAATAATATAAGTAATAAGTATAATTATTACAGTTCTAGCGATAATAACTGCATTATATGGGTAATAATGCATGCTATATTGATAATATCGGGAGTAATAAGTATAATTATTATAGTTCTAGCGATAATAATAGTAAAATATGGCTAATAGTGCATGTTATATTGATAATAATAAAAGTAATAAGTATATTTATTATACTTCTGTCGATAATAACTGCATTATATGGGTAATAATGCATGTTATATTGATTACAATAAAAGTAGTAAGTATATTTATTATAGTTCTAGCGATTATAACTGCATAATATGGGTAATAATGCATGTTATATTGAGAATAATATAAGTAATAAGTATAATTATTACAGTTGTAGCGATAATAACTGCATTATATGCGTAATAATGCATGTTATATTGATAATATCGGGAGTAATAAGTATAATTGTTACAGTTCTAGCGCTAATAACTGCATTATATGGGTAATAATGCACGTTATATTGCTAATAATATAAGTAATAAGTATAATTATTACAGTTCTAGCGATAATAACTGCATTATATGGGCAATAATGCATGTTATATTGATAATATGGGGAGTAATAAGTAAAATTATTATAGTTCTAGCGATAATAATAGTAAAATATGGCTAATAGTGCATGTTATATTGATAATAATAAAAGTAATAAGTATATTTATTACAGTTCTATCGATAATAACTGCATAATATGGGTAATAATGCATGTTATATTGATTACAATAAAAGTAGTAAGTATATTTATTATAGTTCTAGCGATTATAACTGCATAATATGGGTAATAATGCATGTTATATTGAGAATAATATAAGTAATAAGTGTAATTATTACAGTTGTAGCGATAATAACTGCATTATATGCGTAATAATGCATGTTATATTGATAATATCGGGAGTAATAAGTATAATTATTACAGTTCTAGCGCTAATAACTGCATTATATGGGTAATAATGCACGTTATATTGCTAATAATATAAGTAATAAGTATAATTATTACCGTTCTAGCGATAATAACTGCATTATATGGGTAATAATGCATGTTATATTGATAATATTGGGAGTAATAAGTAAAATTATTATAGTTCTAGCGATAATAATAGTAAAATATGGCTAATAGTGCATGTTATATTGATAATAATAAAAGTAATAAGTATATTTATTACAGTTCTATCGATAATAACTGCATAATATGGGGAATAATGCATGTTATATTGATGATAATGAAAGTAATACGTATATTTATTATAGTTCTAGCGATAATAACTGCATAATATGGGTAATAATGCATGTTATATTGATAATAATATAAGTAATAAGTATAATTATTACAGTTCTAGCGATAATAACTGCATTATATGGGTAATAATGGATGTTATATTCATAATATCGGGAGTAATAAGTACAATTATTATAGTTCTAGCGATAATAATAGTAAAATATGGCTAATTGTGCATGTTATATTGATAATAATAAGAGTGACAAGTATATTTATTATAGTTCTATCGATAATAACTGCATAATATGGGTAATAATGCATGTTATATTGATGATAATAAAAGTACTAAGTATATTTATTATAGTTCTAGCGATAATATCTGCATAATATGCGCAATAATGCATGTTATATTGATAATAATATAAGTAATAAGTATAATTATTACAGTTCTAGCGATAATAACTGCATAATATGGGTAATAATGCATGTTATATTGATAATAATATAAGTAATAAGTATAATTATTTCAGTTCTAGCGATAATAACTGCATTATATGGGTAATAATGCATGCTATATTGATAATATCGGGAGTAATAAGTATAATTATTATAGTTCTAGCGATAATAATAGTAAAATATGGCTAATAGTGCATGTTATATTGATAATAATAAAAGTAATAAGTATATTTATTATACTTCTGTCGATAATAACTGCATTATATGGGTAATAATGCATGTTATATTGATTACAATAAAAGTAGTAAGTATATTTATTATAGTTCTAGCGATTATAACTGCATAATATGGGTAATAATGCATGTTATATTGAGAATAATATAAGTAATAAGTATAATTATTACAGTTGTAGCGATAATAACTGCATTATATGCGTAATAATGCATGTTATATTGATAATATCGGGAGTAATAAGTATAATTGTTACAGTTCTAGCGCTAATAACTGCATTATATGGGTAATAATGCACGTTATATTGCTAATAATATAAGTAATAAGTATAATTATTACAGTTCTAGCGATAATAACTGCATTATATGGGCAATAATGCATGTTATATTGATAATATTGGGAGTAATAAGTAAAATTATTATAGTTCTAGCGATAATAATAGTAAAATATGGCTAATAGTGCATGTTATATTGATAATAATAAAAGTAATAAGTATATTTATTACAGTTCTATCGATAATAACTGCATAATATGGGTAATAATGCATGTTATATTGATGATAATAAAAGTAATAAGTATAATTATTACAGTTCTAGCGATAATAACTGCATAATATGGGTAATAATGCATGTTATATTGATAATAATAAAAGTAATAAGTATATTTATTATAGTTCTATCAATAATAACTGCATAATATGTGTAATAATGCATGTTATATTGATAATAATATAAGTAATAAGTATAATTATTACAGTTCTATCGATAATAACTGCATAATATGGGTAATAATGCATGTTATATTGATGATAATAAAAGTAATACGTATATTTATTATAGTTCTAGCGATAATAACTGCATAATATGGGTAATAATGCATGTTATATTCCTAATAATATAAGTAATAAGTATAATTATTACAGTTCTAGCGATAATAACTGCATTATATGGGTAATAATGCATGTTATATTGATAATACTGGGAGTAATAAGTAAAATTATTACAGTTCTAGCGATAATAACTGCATTATATGGGTAATAATGCATGTTACATTGATAATATTGGGAGTAATAAGTATAATTATTATAGTTCTAGCGATAATAATAGTAAAATATGGCTAATAGTGCATGTTATAGTGATAATAATAAAAGTAATATGTATATTTATTATAGTTCTATCGATAAAAACTGCATAATATGGGTAATAATGCATGTTATATTGATAATAATAAAAGTAATAAGTATATTTATTATAGTTCTATCAATAATAACTGCATATGTGTAATAATTCATGTTATATTGATGATAATAAAAGTAATAAGTATATTTATTATACTTCTGTCGATAATAACTGCATTATATGGGTAATAATGCATGTTATATTGATAATAATATAAGTAATAAGTATAATTATTGCAGTTCTAGCGATAATAACTGCATAATATGGGTAATAATGCACGTTATATTGCTAATAACATAAGTAGTAAGTATAATTATTACAGTTCTAGCGATAATAACTGCATTATATGGGTAATAATGGATGTTATATTGATAATATCGGGAGTAATAAGTATAAGTATTATAGTTCTAGCGATAATAATAGTAAAATATGGCTAATAGTGCATGTTATATTGATAATAATAAAAGTAATAAGTATATTTACTATAGTTCTATCGATAATAACTGCATTATATGCGTAATAATGCATGTTATATTGATGATAATAAAAGTAATACGTATATGTATTATAGTTCTAGCTGCAATAACTGCATAATACGGGTAATAATGCATGTTAAATTCATAATAATATAAGTAATAAGTATAATTATTACAGTTCTAGCGATAATAACTGCATTATATGGGTAATAATGGATGTTATATTGATAATATCGGGAGTAATAAGTATATTTATTATAGTTCTAGCGATAATAACTGCATTATATGGGTAATAATGGATGTAATATTGATAATATCGGGAGTAATAAGTATAAATATTACAGTTCTAGCGATAATAATAGTAAAATTTGGCTAATAGTGCATGTTATATTGATAATAATAAAAGTAATAAGTATATTTATTATACTTCTGTCGAGAATAACTGCATTATATGGGTAATAATGCATGTTATATTGATAATAATATAAGTAATAAGTATAATTATTACAGTTCTAGCGATAATAACTGCATTATATGGGTAATAATGCATGCTATATTGATAATATCGGGAGTAATAAGTATAATTATTATAGTTCTAGCGATAATAATAGTAAAATATGGCTAATAGTGCATGTTATATTGATAATAATAAAAGTAATAAGTATATTTATTATACTTCTGTCGATAATAACTGCATTATATGGGTAATAATGCATGTTATATTGATTACAATAAAAGTAGTAAGTATATTTATTATAGTTCTAGCGATTATAACTGCATAATATGGGTAATAATGCATGTTATATTGAGAATAATATAAGTAATAAGTATAATTATTACAGTTGTAGCGATAATAACTGCATTATATGCGTAATAATGCATGTTATATTGATAATATCGGGAGTAATAAGTATAATTGTTACAGTTCTAGCGCTAATAACTGCATTATATGGGTAATAATGCACGTTATATTGCTAATAATATAAGTAATAAGTATAATTATTACAGTTCTAGCGATAATAACTGCATTATATGGGCAATAATGCATGTTATATTGATAATATGGGGAGTAATAAGTAAAATTATTATAGTTCTAGCGATAATAATAGTAAAATATGGCTAATAGTGCATGTTATATTGATAATAATAAAAGTAATAAGTATATTTATTACAGTTCTATCGATAATAACTGCATAATATGGGTAATAATGCATGTTATATTGATTACAATAAAAGTAGTAAGTATATTTATTATAGTTCTAGCGATTATAACTGCATAATATGGGTAATAATGCATGTTATATTGAGAATAATATAAGTAATAAGTGTAATTATTACAGTTGTAGCGATAATAACTGCATTATATGCGTAATAATGCATGTTATATTGATAATATCGGGAGTAATAAGTATAATTATTACAGTTCTAGCGCTAATAACTGCATTATATGGGTAATAATGCACGTTATATTGCTAATAATATAAGTAATAAGTATAATTATTACCGTTCTAGCGATAATAACTGCATTATATGGGTAATAATGCATGTTATATTGATAATATTGGGAGTAATAAGTAAAATTATTATAGTTCTAGCGATAATAATAGTAAAATATGGCTAATAGTGCATGTTATATTGATAATAATAAAAGTAATAAGTATATTTATTACAGTTCTATCGATAATAACTGCATAATATGGGGAATAATGCATGTTATATTGATGATAATGAAAGTAATACGTATATTTATTATAGTTCTAGCGATAATAACTGCATAATATGGGTAATAATGCATGTTATATTGATAATAATATAAGTAATAAGTATAATTATTACAGTTCTAGCGATAATAACTGCATTATATGGGTAATAATGGATGTTATATTCATAATATCGGGAGTAATAAGTACAATTATTATAGTTCTAGCGATAATAATAGTAAAATATGGCTAATTGTGCATGTTATATTGATAATAATAAGAGTGACAAGTATATTTATTATAGTTCTATCGATAATAACTGCATAATATGGGTAATAATGCATGTTATATTGATGATAATAAAAGTACTAAGTATATTTATTATAGTTCTAGCGATAATATCTGCATAATATGCGCAATAATGCATGTTATATTGATAATAATATAAGTAATAAGTATAATTATTACAGTTCTAGCGATAATAACTGCATAATATGGGTAATAATGCATGTTATATTGATAATAATATAAGTAATAAGTATAATTATTTCAGTTCTAGCGATAATAACTGCATTATATGGGTAATAATGCATGCTATATTGATAATATCGGGAGTAATAAGTATAATTATTATAGTTCTAGCGATAATAATAGTAAAATATGGCTAATAGTGCATGTTATATTGATAATAATAAAAGTAATAAGTATATTTATTATACTTCTGTCGATAATAACTGCATTATATGGGTAATAATGCATGTTATATTGATTACAATAAAAGTAGTAAGTATATTTATTATAGTTCTAGCGATTATAACTGCATAATATGGGTAATAATGCATGTTATATTGAGAATAATATAAGTAATAAGTATATTTATTATAGTTCTATCAATAATAACTGCATAATATGTGTAATAATGCATGTTATATTGATAATAATATAAGTAATAAGTATAATTATTACAGTTCTATCGATAATAACTGCATAATATGGGTAATAATGCATGTTATATTGATGATAATAAAAGTAATACGTATATTTATTATAGTTCTAGCGATAATAACTGCATAATATGGGTAATAATGCATGTTATATTCCTAATAATATAAGTAATAAGTATAATTATTACAGTTCTAGCGATAATAACTGCATTATATGGGTAATAATGCATGTTATATTGATAATACTGGGAGTAATAAGTAAAATTATTACAGTTCTAGCGATAATAACTGCATTATATGGGTAATAATGCATGTTACATTGATAATATTGGGAGTAATAAGTATAATTATTATAGTTCTAGCGATAATAATAGTAAAATATGGCTAATAGTGCATGTTATAGTGATAATAATAAAAGTAATATGTATATTTATTATAGTTCTATCGATAAAAACTGCATAATATGGGTAATAATGCATGTTATATTGATAATAATAAAAGTAATAAGTATATTTATTATAGTTCTATCAATAATAACTGCATATGTGTAATAATTCATGTTATATTGATGATAATAAAAGTAATAAGTATATTTATTATACTTCTGTCGATAATAACTGCATTATATGGGTAATAATGCATGTTATATTGATAATAATATAAGTAATAAGTATAATTATTGCAGTTCTAGCGATAATAACTGCATAATATGGGTAATAATGCACGTTATATTGCTAATAACATAAGTAGTAAGTATAATTATTACAGTTCTAGCGATAATAACTGCATTATATGGGTAATAATGGATGTTATATTGATAATATCGGGAGTAATAAGTATAAGTATTATAGTTCTAGCGATAATAATAGTAAAATATGGCTAATAGTGCATGTTATATTGATAATAATAAAAGTAATAAGTATATTTACTATAGTTCTATCGATAATAACTGCATTATATGCGTAATAATGCATGTTATATTGATGATAATAAAAGTAATACGTATATGTATTATAGTTCTAGCTGCAATAACTGCATAATACGGGTAATAATGCATGTTAAATTCATAATAATATAAGTAATAAGTATAATTATTACAGTTCTAGCGATAATAACTGCATTATATGGGTAATAATGGATGTTATATTGATAATATCGGGAGTAATAAGTATATTTATTATAGTTCTAGCGATAATAACTGCATTATATGGGTAATAATGGATGTAATATTGATAATATCGGGAGTAATAAGTATAAATATTACAGTTCTAGCGATAATAATAGTAAAATTTGGCTAATAGTGCATGTTATATTGATAATAATAAAAGTAATAAGTATATTTATTATACTTCTGTCGAGAATAACTGCATTATATGGGTAATAATGCATGTTATATTGATAATAATATAAGTAATAAGTATAATTATTACAGTTCTAGCGATAATAACTGCATTATATGGGTAATAATGCATGCTATATTGATAATATCGGGAGTAATAAGTATAATTATTATAGTTCTAGCGATAATAATAGTAAAATATGGCTAATAGTGCATGTTATATTGATAATAATAAAAGTAATAAGTATATTTATTATACTTCTGTCGATAATAACTGCATTATATGGGTAATAATGCATGTTATATTGATTACAATAAAAGTAGTAAGTATATTTATTATAGTTCTAGCGATTATAACTGCATAATATGGGTAATAATGCATGTTATATTGAGAATAATATAAGTAATAAGTATAATTATTACAGTTGTAGCGATAATAACTGCATTATATGCGTAATAATGCATGTTATATTGATAATATCGGGAGTAATAAGTATAATTGTTACAGTTCTAGCGCTAATAACTGCATTATATGGGTAATAATGCACGTTATATTGCTAATAATATAAGTAATAAGTATAATTATTACAGTTCTAGCGATAATAACTGCATTATATGGGCAATAATGCATGTTATATTGATAATATGGGGAGTAATAAGTAAAATTATTATAGTTCTAGCGATAATAATAGTAAAATATGGCTAATAGTGCATGTTATATTGATAATAATAAAAGTAATAAGTATATTTATTACAGTTCTATCGATAATAACTGCATAATATGGGTAATAATGCATGTTATATTGATTACAATAAAAGTAGTAAGTATATTTATTATAGTTCTAGCGATTATAACTGCATAATATGGGTAATAATGCATGTTATATTGAGAATAATATAAGTAATAAGTGTAATTATTACAGTTGTAGCGATAATAACTGCATTATATGCGTAATAATGCATGTTATATTGATAATATCGGGAGTAATAAGTATAATTATTACAGTTCTAGCGCTAATAACTGCATTATATGGGTAATAATGCACGTTATATTGCTAATAATATAAGTAATAAGTATAATTATTACCGTTCTAGCGATAATAACTGCATTATATGGGTAATAATGCATGTTATATTGATAATATTGGGAGTAATAAGTAAAATTATTATAGTTCTAGCGATAATAATAGTAAAATATGGCTAATAGTGCATGTTATATTGATAATAATAAAAGTAATAAGTATATTTATTACAGTTCTATCGATAATAACTGCATAATATGGGGAATAATGCATGTTATATTGATGATAATGAAAGTAATACGTATATTTATTATAGTTCTAGCGATAATAACTGCATAATATGGGTAATAATGCATGTTATATTGATAATAATATAAGTAATAAGTATAATTATTACAGTTCTAGCGATAATAACTGCATTATATGGGTAATAATGGATGTTATATTCATAATATCGGGAGTAATAAGTACAATTATTATAGTTCTAGCGATAATAATAGTAAAATATGGCTAATTGTGCATGTTATATTGATAATAATAAGAGTGACAAGTATATTTATTATAGTTCTATCGATAATAACTGCATAATATGGGTAATAATGCATGTTATATTGATGATAATAAAAGTACTAAGTATATTTATTATAGTTCTAGCGATAATATCTGCATAATATGCGCAATAATGCATGTTATATTGATAATAATATAAGTAATAAGTATAATTATTACAGTTCTAGCGATAATAACTGCATAATATGGGTAATAATGCATGTTATATTGATAATAATATAAGTAATAAGTATAATTATTTCAGTTCTAGCGATAATAACTGCATTATATGGGTAATAATGCATGCTATATTGATAATATCGGGAGTAATAAGTATAATTATTATAGTTCTAGCGATAATAATAGTAAAATATGGCTAATAGTGCATGTTATATTGATAATAATAAAAGTAATAAGTATATTTATTATACTTCTGTCGATAATAACTGCATTATATGGGTAATAATGCATGTTATATTGATTACAATAAAAGTAGTAAGTATATTTATTATAGTTCTAGCGATTATAACTGCATAATATGGGTAATAATGCATGTTATATTGAGAATAATATAAGTAATAAGTATAATTATTACAGTTGTAGCGATAATAACTGCATTATATGCGTAATAATGCATGTTATATTGATAATATCGGGAGTAATAAGTATAATTGTTACAGTTCTAGCGCTAATAACTGCATTATATGGGTAATAATGCACGTTATATTGCTAATAATATAAGTAATAAGTATAATTATTACAGTTCTAGCGATAATAACTGCATTATATGGGCAATAATGCATGTTATATTGATAATATTGGGAGTAATAAGTAAAATTATTATAGTTCTAGCGATAATAATAGTAAAATATGGCTAATAGTGCATGTTATATTGATAATAATAAAAGTAATAAGTATATTTATTACAGTTCTATCGATAATAACTGCATAATATGGGTAATAATGCATGTTATATTGATGATAATAAAAGTAATAAGTATAATTATTACAGTTCTAGCGATAATAACTGCATAATATGGGTAATAATGCATGTTATATTGATAATAATAAAAGTAATAAGTATATTTATTATAGTTCTATCAATAATAACTGCATAATATGTGTAATAATGCATGTTATATTGATAATAATATAAGTAATAAGTATAATTATTACAGTTCTATCGATAATAACTGCATAATATGGGTAATAATGCATGTTATATTGATGATAATAAAAGTAATACGTATATTTATTATAGTTCTAGCGATAATAACTGCATAATATGGGTAATAATGGATGTTATATTGATAATATCGGGAGTAATAAGTATAAGTATTATAGTTCTAGCGATAATAATAGTAAAATATGGCTAATAGTGCATGTTATATTGATAATAATAAAAGTAATAAGTATATTTACTATAGTTCTATCGATAATAACTGCATTATATGCGTAATAATGCATGTTATATTGATGATAATAAAAGTAATACGTATATGTATTATAGTTCTAGCTGCAATAACTGCATAATACGGGTAATAATGCATGTTAAATTCATAATAATATAAGTAATAAGTATAATTATTACAGTTCTAGCGATAATAACTGCATTATATGGGTAATAATGGATGTTATATTGATAATATCGGGAGTAATAAGTATATTTATTATAGTTCTAGCGATAATAACTGCATTATATGGGTAATAATGGATGTAATATTGATAATATCGGGAGTAATAAGTATAAATATTACAGTTCTAGCGATAATAATAGTAAAATTTGGCTAATAGTGCATGTTATATTGATAATAATAAAAGTAATAAGTATATTTATTATACTTCTGTCGAGAATAACTGCATTATATGGGTAATAATGCATGTTATATTGATAATAATATAAGTAATAAGTATAATTATTACAGTTCTAGCGATAATAACTGCATTATATGGGTAATAATGGATGTTATATTCATAATATCGGGAGTAATAAGTACAATTATTATAGTTCTAGCGATAATAATAGGAAAATATGGCTAATTGTGCATGTTATATTGATAATAATAAGAGTAACAAGTATATTTATTATAGTTCTATCGATAATAACTGCATAATATGGGTAATAATGCATGTTATATTGATGATAATAAAAGTACTAAGTATATTTATTATAGTTCTAGCGATAATATCTGCATAATATGCGCAATAATGCATGTTATATTGATAATAATATAAGTAATAAGTATAATTATTACAGTTCTAGCGATAATAACTGCATAATATGGGTAATAATGCACGTTATATTGCTAATAATATAAGTAGTAAGTATAATTATTACAGTTCTATCGATAATAACTGCATAATATGGGTAATAATGCATGTTATATTGATGATAATAAAAGTAATACGTATATTTATTATAGTTCTAGCGATAATAACTGCATAATATGGGTAATAATGCATGTTATATTGATAATAATATAAGTAATAAGTATAATTATTACAGTTCTAGCGATAATAACTGCATTATATGGGTAATAATGCATGTTATATTGATAATATTGGGAGTAATAAGTAAAATTATTATAGTTCTAGCGATAATAATAGTAAAATATGGCTAATAGTGCATGTTATATTGATAATAATAAAAGTAATAAGTATATTTATTACAGTTCTATCGATAATAACTGCATAATATGGGTAATAATGCATGTTATATTGATGATAATAAAAGTAATAAGTATAATTATTACAGTTCTAGCGATAATAACTGCATAATATGGGTAATAATGCATGTTATATTGATAATAATAAAAGTAATAAGTATATTTATTATAGTTCTATCAATAATAACTGCATAATATGTGTAATAATGCATGTTATATTGATAATAATATAAGTAATAAGTATAATTATTACAGTTCTATCGATTATAACTGCATAATATGGGTAATAATGCATGTTATATTGATGATAATAAAAGTAATACGTATATTTATTATAGTTCTAGCGATAATAACTGCATAATATGGGTAATAATGCATGTTATATTGATAATAATATAAGTAATAAGTATAATTATTACAGTTCTAGCGATAATAACTGCATTATATGGGTAATAATGCACGTTATATTCCTAATAATATAAGTAATAAGTATAATTATTACAGTTCTAGCGATAATAACTGCATTATATGGGTAATAATGCATGTTGTATTGATAATATTGGGAGTAATAAGTAAAATTATTACAGTTCTAGCGATAATAACTGCATTATATGGGTAATAATGCATGTTACATTGATAATATTGGGAGTAATAAGTATAATTATTATAGTTCTAGCGATAATAATAGTAAAATATGGCTAATAGTGCATGTTATAGTGATAATAATAAAAGTAATATGTATATTTATTATAGTTCTATCGATAAAAACTGCATAATATGGGTAATAATGCATGTTATATTGATAATAATAAAAGTAATAAGTATATTTATTATAGTTCTATCAATAATAACTGCATATGTGTAATAATTCATGTTATATTGATGATAATAAAAGTAATAAGTATATTTATTATACTTCTGTCGATAATAACTGCATTATATGGGTAATAATGCATGTTATATTGATAATAATATAAGTAATAAGTATAATTATTGCAGTTCTAGCGATAATAACTGCATAACATGGGTAATAATGCATGTTATATTGATGATAATAAAAGTAATAAGTATAATTATTACAGTTCTAGCGATAATAACTGCATAATATGGGTAATAATGCATGTTATATTGATAATAATAAAAGTAATAAGTATATTTATTATAGTTCTATCAATAATAACTGCATAATATGTGTAATAATGCATGTTATATTGATAATAATATAAGTAATAAGTATAATTATTACAGTTCTTTCGATAATAACTGCATAATATGGGTAATAATGCATGTTATATTGATTATAATAAAAGTAATACGTATATTTATTATAGTTCTAGCGATAATAACTGCATAATATGGGTAATAATGCATGTTATATTCATAATAATATTAGTAATAAGTATAATTATTGCAGTTCTAGCGATAATAACTGCATTATATGGGTAATAATGCACGTTATATTCCTAATAATATAAGTAATAAGTATAATTATTACAGTTCTAGCGATAATAACTGCATTATATGGGTAATAATGCATGTTACATTGATAATATTGGGAGTAATAAGTATAATTATTATAGTTCTAGCGATAATAATAGTAAAATATGGCTAATAGTGCATGTTATAGTGATAATAATAAAAGTAATAAGTATATTTATTATAGTTCTAGCGATAATAACTGCATTATATGGGTAATAATGGATGTTATATTGATAATATCGGGAGTAATAAGTATAAATATTACAGTTCTAGCGATAATAATAGTAAAATTTGGCTAATAGTGCATGTTATATTGATAATAATAAAAGTAATAAGTATATTTATTATACTTCTGTCGAGAATAACTGCATTATATGGGTAATAATGCATGTTATATTGATAATAATATAAGTAATAAGTATAATTATTACAGTTCTAGCGATAATAACTGCATTATATGGGTAATAATGCATGTTATATTGATAATATTGGGAGTAATAAGTAAAATTATTATAGTTCTAGCGATAATAATAGTAAAATATGGCTAATAGTGCATGTTATATTGATAATAATAAAAGTAATAAGTATATTTATTACAGTTCTATCGATAATAACTGCATAATATGGGTAATAATGCATGTTATATTGATAATAATAAAAGTAATAAGTATATTTATTATAGTTCTATCAATAATAACTGCATAATATGTGTAATAATGCATGTTATATTGATAATAATATAAGTAATAAGTATAATTATTACAGTTCTATCGATAATAACTGCATAATATGGGTAATAATGCATGTTATATTGATGATAATAAAAGTAATACGTATATTTATTATAGTTCTAGCGATAATAACTGCATAATATGGGTAATAATGCATGTTATATTGATAATAATATAAGTAATAAGTATAATTATTACAGTTCTAGCGATAATAACTGCATTATATGGGTAATAATGCACGTTATATTCCTAATAATATAAGTAATAAGTATAATTATTACAGTTCTAGCGATAATAACTGCATTATATGGGTAATAATGCACGTTATATTGATAATATTGGGAGTAATAAGTAAAATTATTACAGTTCTAGCGATAATAACTGCATTATATGGGTAATAATGCATGTTACATTGATAATATTGGGAGTAATAAGTATAATTATTATAGTTCTAGCGATAATAATAGTAAAATATGGCTAATAGTGCATGTTATAGTGATAATAATAAAAGTAATATGTATATTTATTATAGTTCTATCGATAAAAACTGCATAATATGGGTAATAATGCATGTTATATTGATAATAATAAAAGTAATAAGTATATTTATTATAGTTCTATCAATAATAACTGCATATGTGTAATAATTCATGTTATATTGATGATAATAAAAGTAATAAGTATATTTATTATACTTCTGTCGATAATAACTGCATTATATGGGTAATAATGCATGTTATATTGATAATAATATAAGTAATAAGTATAATTATTGCAGTTCTAGCGATAATAACTGCATAACATGGGTAATAATGCATGTTATATTGATGATAATAAAAGTAATAAGTATAATTATTACAGTTCTAGCGATAATAACTGCATAATATGGGTAATAATGCATGTTATATTGATAATAATAAAAGTAATAAGTATATTTATTATAGTTCTATCAATAATAACTGCATAATATGTGTAATAATGCATGTTATATTGATAATAATATAAGTAATGAGTATAATTATTACAGTTCTATCGATAATAACTGCATAATATGGGTAATAATGCATGTTATATTGATGATAATAAAAGTAATACGTATATTTATTATAGTTCTAGCGATAATAACTGCATAATATGGGTAATAATGCATGTTATATTGATAATAATATAAGTAATAAGTATAATTATTACAGTTCTAGCGATAATAACTGCATTATATGGGTAATAATGCACGTTATATTCCTAATAATATAAGTAATAAGTATAATTATTACAGTTCTAGCGATAATAACTGCATTATATGGGTAATAATGCATGTTATATTGATAATATTGGGAGTAATAAGTAAAATTATTACAGTTCTAGCGATAATAACTGCATTATATGGGTAATAATGCATGTTACATTGATAATATTGGGAGTAATAAGTATAATTATTATAGTTCTAGCGATAATAATAGTAATATATGGCTAATAGTGCATGTTATAGTGATAATAATAAAAGTAATATGTATATTTATTATAGTTCTATCGATAAAAACTGCATAATATGGGTAATAATGCATGTTATATTGATAATAATAAAAGTAATAAGTATATTTATTATAGTTCTATCAATAATAACTGCATATGTGTAATAATTCATGTTATATTGATGATAATAAAAGTAATAAGTATATTTATTATACTTCTGTCGATAATAACTGCATTATATGGGTAATAATGCATGTTATATTGATAATAATATAAGTAATAAGTATAATTATTGCAGTTCTAGCGATAATAACTGCATAATATGGGTAATAATGCACGTTATATTGCTAATAATATAAGTAGTAAGTATAATTATTACAGTTCTAGCGATAATAACTGCATTATATGGGTAATAATGGATGTTATATTGATAATATCGGGAGTAATAAGTATAAATATTATAGTTCTAGCGATAATAATAGTAAAATATGGCTAATAGTGCATGTTATATTGATAATAATAAAAGTAATAAGTATATTTATTATAGTTCTATCGATAATAACTGCATTATATGCGTAATAATGCATGTTATATTGATGATAATAAAAGTAATACGTATATGTATTATAGTTCTAGCTGCAATAACTGCATAATACGGGTAATAATGCATGTTAAATTCATAATAATATAAGTAATAAGTATAATTATTACAGTTCTAGCGATAATAACTGCATTATATGGGTAATAATGGATGTTATATTGATAATATCGGGAGTAATAAGTATATTTATTATAGTTCTAGCGATAATAACTGCATTATATGGGTAATAATGGATGTAATATTGATAATATCGGGAGTAATAAGTATAAATATTACAGTTCTAGCGATAATAATAGTAAAATTTGGCTAATAGTGCATGTTATATTGATAATAATAAAAGTAATAAGTATATTTATTATACTTCTGTCGAGAATAACTGCATTATATGGGTAATAATGCATGTTATATTGATAATAATATAAGTAATAAGTATAATTATTACAGTTCTAGCGATAATAACTGCATTATATGGGTAATAATGGATGTTATATTCATAATATCGGGAGTAATAAGTACAATTATTATAGTTCTAGCGATAATAATAGGAAAATATGGCTAATTGTGCATGTTATATTGATAATAATAAGAGTAACAAGTATATTTATTATAGTTCTATCGATAATAACTGCATAATATGGGTAATAATGCATGTTATATTGATGATAATAAAAGTACTAAGTATATTTATTATAGTTCTAGCGATAATATCTGCATAATATGCGCAATAATGCATGTTATATTGATAATAATATAAGTAATAAGTATAATTATTACAGTTCTAGCGATAATAACTGCATAATATGGGTAATAATGCATGTTATATTGATGATAATAAAAGTAATACGTATATTTATTATAGTTCTAGCGATAATAACTGCATAATATGGGTAATAATGCATGTTATATTGATAATAATATAAGTAATAAGTATAATTATTACAGTTCTAGCGATAATAACTGCATTATATGGGTAATAATGCATGTTATATTGATAATATTGGGAGTAATAAGTAAAATTATTATAGTTCTAGCGATAATAATAGTAAAATATGGCTAATAGTGCATGTTATATTGATAATAATAAAAGTAATAAGTATATTTATTACAGTTCTATCGATAATAACTGCATAATATGGGTAATAATGCATGTTATATTGATGATAATAAAAGTAATACGTATATGTATTATAGTTCTAGCTGCAATAACTGCATAATACGGGTAATAATGCATGTTAAATTCATAATAATATAAGTAATAAGTATAATTATTACAGTTCTAGCGATAATAACTGCATTATATGGGTAATAATGGATGTTATATTGATAATATCGGGAGTAATAAGTATATTTATTATAGTTCTAGCGATAATAACTGCATTATATGGGTAATAATGGATGTAATATTGATAATATCGGGAGTAATAAGTATAAATATTACAGTTCTAGCGATAATAATAGTAAAATTTGGCTAATAGTGCATGTTATATTGATAATAATAAAAGTAATAAGTATATTTATTATACTTCTGTCGAGAATAACTGCATTATATGGGTAATAATGCATGTTATATTGACAATAATATAAGTAATAAGTATAATTATTACAGTTCTAGCGATAATAACTGCATTATATGGGTAATAATGGATGTTATATTCATAATATCGGGAGTAATAAGTACAATTATTATAGTTCTAGCGATAATAATAGGAAAATATGGCTAATTGTGCATGTTATATTGATAATAATAAGAGTAACAAGTATATTTATTATAGTTCTATCGATAATAACTGCATAATATGGGTAATAATGCATGTTATATTGATGATAATAAAAGTACTAAGTATATTTATTATAGTTCTAGCGATAATATCTGCATAATATGCGCAATAATGCATGTTATATTGATAATAATATAAGTAATAAGTATAATTATTACAGTTCTAGCGATAATAACTGCATAATATGGGTAATAATGCATGTTATATTGATGATAATAAAAGTAATACGTATATTTATTATAGTTCTAGCGATAATAACTGCATAATATGGGTAATAATGCATGTTATATTGATAATAATATAAGTAATAAGTATAATTATTACAGTTCTAGCGATAATAACTGCATTATATGGGTAATAATGCATGTTATATTGATAATATTGGGAGTAATAAGTAAAATTATTATAGTTCTAGCGATAATAATAGTAAAATATGGCTAATAGTGCATGTTATATTGATAATAATAAAAGTAATAAGTATATTTATTACAGTTCTATCGATAATAACTGCATAATATGGGTAATAATGCATGTTATATTGATGATAATAAAAGTAATAAGTATAATTATTACAGTTCTAGCGATAATAACTGCATAATATGGGTAATAATGCATGTTATATTGATAATAATAAAAGTAATAAGTATATTTATTATAGTTCTATCAATAATAACTGCATAATATGTGTAATAATGCATGTTATATTGATAATAATATAAGTAATAAGTATAATTATTACAGTTCTATCGATTATAACTGCATAATATGGGTAATAATGCATGTTATATTGATGATAATAAAAGTAATACGTATATTTATTATAGTTCTAGCGATAATAACTGCATAATATGGGTAATAATGCATGTTATATTGATAATAATATAAGTAATAAGTATAATTATTACAGTTCTAGCGATAATAACTGCATTATATGGGTAATAATGCACGTTATATTCCTAATAATATAAGTAATAAGTATAATTATTACAGTTCTAGCGATAATAACTGCATTATATGGGTAATAATGCATGTTGTATTGATAATATTGGGAGTAATAAGTAAAATTATTACAGTTCTAGCGATAATAACTGCATTATATGGGTAATAATGCATGTTACATTGATAATATTGGGAGTAATAAGTATAATTATTATAGTTCTAGCGATAATAATAGTAAAATATGGCTAATAGTGCATGTTATAGTGATAATAATAAAAGTAATATGTATATTTATTATAGTTCTATCGATAAAAACTGCATAATATGGGTAATAATGCATGTTATATTGATAATAATAAAAGTAATAAGTATATTTATTATAGTTCTATCAATAATAACTGCATATGTGTAATAATTCATGTTATATTGATGATAATAAAAGTAATAAGTATATTTATTATACTTCTGTCGATAATAACTGCATTATATGGGTAATAATGCATGTTATATTGATAATAATATAAGTAATAAGTATAATTATTGCAGTTCTAGCGATAATAACTGCATAACATGGGTAATAATGCATGTTATATTGATGATAATAAAAGTAATAAGTATAATTATTACAGTTCTAGCGATAATAACTGCATAATATGGGTAATAATGCATGTTATATTGATAATAATAAAAGTAATAAGTATATTTATTATAGTTCTATCAATAATAACTGCATAATATGTGTAATAATGCATGTTATATTGATAATAATATAAGTAATAAGTATAATTATTACAGTTCTATCGATAATAACTGCATAATATGGGTAATAATGCATGTTATATTGATGATAATAAAAGTAATACGTATATTTATTATAGTTCTAGCGATAATAACTGCATAATATGGGTAATAATGCATGTTATATTCATAATAATATTAGTAATAAGTATAATTATTGCAGTTCTAGCGATAATAACTGCATTATATGGGTAATAATGCACGTTATATTCCTAATAATATAAGTAATAAGTATAATTATTACAGTTCTAGCGATAATAACTGCATTATATGGGTAATAATGCATGTTACATTGATAATATTGGGAGTAATAAGTATAATTATTATAGTTCTAGCGATAATAATAGTAAAATATGGCTAATAGTGCATGTTATAGTGATAATAATAAAAGTAATAAGTATATTTATTATAGTTCTAGCGATAATAACTGCATTATATGGGTAATAATGGATGTTATATTGATAATATCGGGAGTAATAAGTATAAATATTACAGTTCTAGCGATAATAATAGTAAAATTTGGCTAATAGTGCATGTTTTATTGATAATAATAAAAGTAATAAGTATATTTATTATACTTCTGTCGAGAATAACTGCATTATATGGGTAATAATGCATGTTATATTGATAATAATATAAGTAATAAGTATAATTATTACAGTTCTAGCGATAATAATAGTAAAATATGGCTAATAGTGCATGTTATATTGATAATAATAAAAGTAATAAGTATATTTATTACAGTTCTATCGATAATAACTGCATAATATGGGTAATAATGCATGTTATATTGATGATAATAAAAGTAATAAGTATAATTATTACAGTTCTAGCGATAATAACTGCATAATATGGGTAATAATGCATGTTATATTGATAATAATAAAAGTAATAAGTATATTTATTATAGTTCTATCAACAATAACTGCATAATATGTGTAATAATGCATGTTATATTGATAATAATATAAGTAATAAGTATAATTATTACAGTTCTATCGATAATAACTGCATAATATGGGTAATAATGCATGTTATATTGATGATAATAAAAGTAATACGTATATTTATTATAGTTCTAGCGATAATAACTGCATAATATGGGTAATAATGCATGTTATATTGATAATAATATAAGTAATAAGTATAATTATTACAGTTCTAGCGATAATAACTGCATTATATGGGTAATAATGCACGTTATATTCCTAATAATATAAGTAATAAGTATAATTATTACAGTTCTAGCGATAATAACTGCATTATATGGGTAATAATGCACGTTATATTGATAATATTGGGAGTAATAAGTAAAATTATTACAGTTCTAGCGATAATAACTGCATTATATGGGTAATAATGCATGTTACATTGATAATATTGGGAGTAATAAGTATAATTATTATAGTTCTAGCGATAATAATAGTAAAATATGGCTAATAGTGCATGTTATAGTGATAATAATAAAAGTAATATGTATATTTATTATAGTTCTATCGATAAAAACTGCATAATATGGGTAATAATGCATGTTATATTGATAATAATAAAAGTAATAAGTATATTTATTATAGTTCTATCAATAATAACTGCATATGTGTAATAATTCATGTTATATTGATGATAATAAAAGTAATAAGTATATTTATTATACTTCTGTCGATAATAACTGCATTATATGGGTAATAATGCATGTTATATTGATAATAATATAAGTAATAAGTATAATTATTGCAGTTCTAGCGATAATAACTGCATAACATGGGTAATAATGCATGTTATATTGATGATAATAAAAGTAATAAGTATAATTATTACAGTTCTAGCGATAATAACTGCATAATATGGGTAATAATGCATGTTATATTGATAATAATAAAAGTAATAAGTATATTTATTATAGTTCTATCAATAATAACTGCATAATATGTGTAATAATGCATGTTATATTGATAATAATATAAGTAATAAGTATAATTATTACAGTTCTATCGATAATAACTGCATAATATGGGTAATAATGCATGTTATATTGATGATAATAAAAGTAATACGTATATTTATTATAGTTCTAGCGATAATAACTGCATAATATGGGTAATAATGCATGTTATATTGATAATAACATAAGTAATAAGTATAATTATTACAGTTCTAGCGATAATAACTGCATTATATGGGTAATAATGCACGTTATATTCCTAATAATATAAGTAATAAGTATAATTATTACAGTTCTAGCGATAATAACTGCATTATATGGGTAATAATGCATGTTATATTGATAATATTGGGAGTAATAAGTAAAATTATTACAGTTCTAGCGATAATAACTGCATTATATGGGTAATAATGCATGTTACATTGATAATATTGGGAGTAATAAGTATAATTATTATAGTTCTAGCGATAATAATAGTAAAATATGGCTAATAGTGCATGTTATAGTGATAATAATAAAAGTAATATGTATATTTATTATAGTTCTATCGATAAAAACTGCATAATATGGGTAATAATGCATGTTATATTGATAATAATAAAAGTAATAAGTATATTTATTATAGTTCTATCAATAATAACTGCATATGTGTAATAATTCATGTTATATTGATGATAATAAAAGTAATAAGTATATTTATTATACTTCTGTCGATAATAACTGCATTATATGGGTAATAATGCATGTTATATTGATAATAATATAAGTAATAAGTATAATTATTGCAGTTCTAGCGATAATAACTGCATAATATGGGTAATAATGCACGTTATATTGCTAATAATATAAGTAGTAAGTATAATTATTACAGTTCTAGCGATAATAACTGCATTATATGGGTAATAATGGATGTTATATTGATAATATCGGGAGTAATAAGTATAAATATTATAGTTCTAGCGATAATAATAGTAAAATATGGCTAATAGTGCATGTTATATTGATAATAATAAAAGTAATAAGTATATTTATTATAGTTCTATCGATAATAACTGCATTATATGCGTAATAATGCATGTTATATTGATGATAATAAAAGTAATACGTATATGTATTATAGTTCTAGCTGCAATAACTGCATAATACGGGTAATAATGCATGTTAAATTCATAATAATATAAGTAATAAGTATAATTATTACAGTTCTAGCGATAATAACTGCATTATATGGGTAATAATGGATGTTATATTGATAATATCGGGAGTAATAAGTATATTTATTATAGTTCTAGCGATAATAACTGCATTATATGGGTAATAATGGATGTTATATTGATAATATCGGGAGTAATAAGTATAAATATTACAGTTCTAGCGATAATAATAGTAAAATTTGGCTAATAGTGCATGTTATATTGATAATAATAAAAGTAATAAGTATATTTATTATACTTCTGTCGAGAATAACTGCATTATATGGGTAATAATGCATGTTATATTGATAATAATATAAGTAATAAGTATAATTATTACAGTTCTAGCGATAATAACTGCATTATATGCGTAATAATGCATGTTATATTGATAATATCGGGAGTAATAAGTATAATTATTACAGTTCTAGCGCTAATAACTGCATTATATGGGTAATAATGCACGTTATATTGCTAATAATATAAGTAATAAGTATAATTATTACAGTTCTAGCGATAATAACTGCATTATATGGGCAATAATGCATGTTATATTGATAATATTGGGAGTAATAAGTAAAATTATTATAGTTCTAGCGATAATAATAGTAAAATATGGCTAATAGTGCATGTTATATTGATAATAATAAAAGTAATAAGTATATTTATTACAGTTCTATCGATAATAACTGCATAATATGGGTAATAATGCATGTTATATTGATGATAATAAAAGTAATAAGTATAATTATTACAGTTCTAGCGATAATAACTGCATAATATGGGTAATAATGCATGTTATATTGATAATAATAAAAGTAATAAGTATATTTATTATAGTTCTATCAATAATAACTGCATAATATGTGTAATAATGCATGTTATATTGATAATAATATAAGTAATAAGTATAATTATTACAGTTCTATCGATAATAACTGCATAATATGGGTAATAATGCATGTTATATTGATAATAATATAAGTAATAAGTATAATTATTACAGTTCTAGCGATAATAACTGCATTATATGGGTAATAATGCACGTTATATTCCTAATAATATAAGTAATAAGTATAATTATTACAGTTCTAGCGATAATAACTGCATTATATGGGTAATAATGCATGTTATATTGATAATATTGGGAGTAATAAGTAAAATTATTACAGTTCTAGCGATAATAACTGCATTATATGGGTAATAATGCATGTTACATTGATAATATTGGGAGTAATAAGTATAATTATTATAGTTCTAGCGATAATAATAGTAAAATATGGCTAATAGTGCATGTTATAGTGATAATAATAAAAGTAATATGTATATTTATTATAGTTCTATCGATAAAAACTGCATAATATGGGTAATAATGCATGTTATATTGATAATAATAAAAGTAATAAGTATATTTATTATAGTTCTATCAATAATAACTGCATATGTGTAATAATTCATGTTATATTGATGATAATAAAAGTAATACGTATATGTATTATAGTTCTAGCTGTAATAACTGCATAATATGGGTAATAATGCATGTTAAATTGATAATAATATAAGTAATAAGTATAATTATTACAGTTCTAGCGATAATAACTGCATTATATGGGTAATAATGGATGTTATATTGAAAATATCGGGAGTAATAAGTATATTTATTATAGTTCTAGCGATAATAACTGCATTATATGGGTAATAATGCATGTTATATTGATAATAATAAAAGTAATAAGTATATTTATTATACTTCTCTCGATAATAACTGCATAATATGGGTAATAATGCATGTTATATTGATAATAATATAAGTAATAAGTATAATTACTACAGTTCGAGCGATAATAACTGCATAATATGGGTAATAATACACGTTATATTGCTAATAATATAAGTAATAAGTATAATTATTACAGTTCTAGCGATAATAACTGCATTATATGGGTAATAATGCATGTTATATTGATAATATCGGGAGTAATAAGTATAAATATTATAGTTCTTGCTATAATAATAGTAAAATATGGCTAATAGTGCATGTTATATTGATAGTAATAAGAGTAATAAGTATATTTATTATAGTCTATCGATAATAACTGCATAATATGGGTATTAATGCATGTTATATTGATGATAATAAAAGTACTAAGTATATTTATTATAGTTCTAGCGATAATAACTGCATAATATGCGCAATAATGCATGTTATATTCATAATAATATAAGTAATAAGTATAATTATTACAGTTCTAGCGATAATAACTGCATTATATGGGTAATAATGCATGTTATATTGATAATAATATAAGTAATAAGTATAATTATTACAGTTCTAGGGATAATAACTGCATTATATGGGTAATAATGCACGTTATATTGCTAATAATATAAGTCAAAGGATAATTATTACAGTTCTAGCGATAATAGCTGCATTATATGGGTAATAATGCATGTTATATTGATAATATCGGGAGGAATATGTATAATTATTATAGTTCTAGCGATAATAATAGTAAAATATTGCTAATAATGCATGTTATATTGATAATAATATAAGTAATAAGTATATTTATTATCGTTCTATCAATAATAACTGCATAATAAGGGTAATAATGCATGTTATATTGATGATAATGAATGTAGTAAGTACATTTATTATAGCTCTAGTAATTATAACTGCATAATATGAGTAATAATGCATGTTATATTGAGAATAATATAAGTAATAAGTATATTTATTATAGTTCTATCGATAATAACTGCATAATATGGATAATAATGCATGTTATATTGATGATCATAAAAGTAGTAAGAATATTTATTATAGTTCTAGCGATTATAACTGCATAATATGGGTAATAATGCATGTTATATTGATAATAATATAAGTAATAAGAATAATTCTTCGAGTTCTAGCGATAATAACTGCATTATATGGGTAATAATGCATGTTATATTGATAATATTGGGAGTAATAAGTATAATTATTATAGTTCTAGCGATAATAATAATAAAATATGGCTAATAGTGCATGTAATATTGATAATAATAAAAGTAATAAGTATATTTATTATCGTTCTATCGATAATAACTGCATAATATGGGTAATAATACATGTTATATTGATGATCATAAAAGTAGTAAGTATATTTATTACAGTTCTAGCGATAATAACTGCTTTATATGCGTAATAATGCATGTTATATTGATAATATCGGGAGTAATAAGTATAATTATTATAGTTCTAGCGATAATAATAGTAAAATATGGCTAATAGTGCATGTTATATTGATAATAATAAAAGTAATAAGTATATTTATTACAGTTCTATCGATAATAACTGCATAATATGGGTAATAATGCATGTTATATTGATGATAATAAAAGTAATACGTATATTTATTATAGTTCTAGCGATAATAACTGCATAATATGGGTAATAATGCATGTTCTATTGATAATAATATAAGTAATAAGTATAATTATTACAGTTCTAGCGAGAATAACTGCATTATGTGGGTAATAATGCTCGTTATATTGCTAATAATATAAGTAATAAGTATAATTATTACAGTTCTAGCGATAATAACTGCATTATATGGGTAATAATGCATGTTATATTGATAATATTGGGAGTAATAAGTATTATTATTATAGTTCTAGCGATAATAATAGTAAAATATGGCTAATAGTGCACTTTATATTGATAATAAAAAAAGTAATAAGTATATTTATTACAGTTCTATCGATAATAACTGCCTAATATGGGTAATAATGCATGTTACATTGATGATAATGAAAGTAGTAAGTACATTGATTAGAGCTCTAGTAAATATAACTGCATAATATGGGTAATAATGCATGTTATATTGAGAATAATATAAGTAATAAGTATAATTATTACAGTTCGAGCGATAATAACTGCATTATATGGGTAATAATGCATGTTACATTGATAATAATATAAGTAATAAGTATAATTATTATAGCTCTAGCGATAATAATAGTAAAATATGGCTAATAGTGCATGTTATATTGATAATAATAAAAGTAATAAGTATATTTATTATAGTTCTATCGATAATAACTGCATAATATGGGTAATAATGCATGTTATATTGATGATCATAAAAGTAGTAAGAATATTTATTATAGTTCTAGCGATTATAACTGCATAATATGGGTAATAATGCATGTTATATTGATAATAATATAAGTAATAAGTATAATTATTATAGTTCTAGCCATAATAATAGTAAAATGTGGCTAATAGTGCATGTTATATTGATAATAATAAAAGTAATAAGTATATTTATTACAGTTCTATCGATAATAACTGCATAATATGGGTAATAATGCATGTTATATTGATGATAATAAAAGTAATACGTATATTTATTATAGTTCTAGCGATAATAACTGCATAATATGGGTAATAATGCATGTTCTATTGATAATAATATAAGTAATAAGTATAATTATTACAGTTCTAGCGAGAATAACTGCATTATGTGGGTAATAATGCTCGTTATATTGCTAATAATATAAGTAATAAGTATAATTATTACAGTTCTAGCGATAATAACTGCATTATATGGGTAATAATGCATGTTATATTGATAATATTGGGAGTAATAAGTATTATTATTATAGTTCTAGCGATAATAATAGTAAAATATGGCTAATAGTGCACTTTATATTGATAATAAAAAAAGTAATAAGTATATTTATTACAGTTCTATCGATAATAACTGCCTAATATGGGTAATAATGCATGTTACATTGATGATAATGAAAGTAGTAAGTACATTGATTAGAGCTCTAGTAAATATAACTGCATAATATGGGTAATAATGCATGTTATATTGAGAATAATATAAGTAATAAGTATAATTATTACAGTTCGAGCGATAATAACTGCATTATATGGGTAATAATGCATGTTACATTGATAATAATATAAGTAATAAGTATAATTATTATAGCTCTAGCGATAATAATAGTAAAATATGGCTAATAGTGCATGTTATATTGATAATAATAAAAGTAATAAGTATATTTATTATAGTTCTATCGATAATAACTGCATAATATGGGTAATAATGCATGTTATATTGATGATCATAAAAGTAGTAAGAATATTTATTATAGTTCTAGCGATTATAACTGCATAATATGGGTAATAATGCATGTTATATTGATAATAATATAAGTAATAAGTATAATTATTATAGTTCTAGCCATAATAATAGTAAAATGTGGCTAATAGTGCATGTTATATTGATAATAATAAAAGTAATAAGTATATTTATTACAGTTCTATCGATAATAACTGCATAATATGGGTAATAATGCATGTTAAATTGATAATAATATAAGTAATAAGTATAATTATTACAGTTCTAGCGATAATAACTGCATTATATGGGTAATAATGGATGTTATATTGATAATATCGGGAGTAGTAAGTATATTTATTATAGTTCTAGCGATAATAACTGCATTATATGGGTAATAATGCATGTTATATTGATAATAATAAAAGTAATAAGTATATTTATTATACTTCTCTCGATAATAACTGCATAATATGGGTAATAATGCATGTTATATTGATAATAATATAAGTAATAAGTATAATTACTACAGTTCTAGCGATAATAACTGCATTATATGGGTAATGATGCATGTTATATTGATAATAATATAAGTAATAAGTATAATTATTACAGTTCTAGCGATAATAACTGCATAATATGGGTAATAATGCACGTTATATTGCTAATAATATAAGTAATAAGTATAATTATTACAGTTCTAGCGATAATAACTGCATTATATGGGTAATAATGCATGTTATATTGATAATATCGGGAGTAATAAGTATAAATATTATAGTTCTAGCGATAATAATAGTAAAATATGGCTAATAGTGCATGTTATATTGATAGTAATAAGAGTAATAAGTATATTTATTATAGTTCTATCGATAATAACTGCATAATATGGCTAATAGTGCATGTTATATTGATAATAATAAAAGTAATAAGTATATTTATTATAGTTCTATCGATAATAACTGCAGTATATGCGTAATAATGCATGTTATATTGATGATAATAAAAGTAATACGTATATGTATTATAGTTCTAGCTGTAATAACTGCATAATATGGGTAATAATGCATGTTATATTGAGAATAATGTAAGTAATAAGTATAATTATTACAGTTCTAGCTATAATAACTGCATAATATGGGTAATAATGCATGTTATATTGATAATATCGGGAGTAATAAGTATAAATATTATAGTTCTAGCCATAATAATAGTAAAATATGGCTAATAGTGCATGTTATATTGATAATAATAAAAGTAATAAGTATATTTATTATAGTTCTATCGATAATAACTGCATTATATGCGTAATAATGCATGTTATATTGATGATAATAAAAGTAATACGTATATGTATTATAGTTCTAGCTGTAATAACTGCATAATATGGGTAATAATGCATGTTAAATTGATAATAATATAAGTAATAAGTATAATTATTACAGTTCTAGCGATAATAACTGCATTATATGGGTAATAATGGATGTTATATTGATAATATCGGGAGTAGTAAGTATATTTATTATAGTTCTAGCGATAATAACTGCATTATGTGGGTAATAATGCATGTTATATTGATAATAATAAAAGTAATAAGTATATTTATTATACTTCTCTCGATAATAACTGCATAATATGGGTAATAATGCATGTTATATTGATAATAATATAAGTAATAAGTATAATTACTACAGTTCTAGCGATAATAACTGCATTATATGGGTAATGATGCATGTTATATTGATAATAATATAAGTAATAAGTATAATTATTACAGTTCTAGCGATAATAACTGCATAATATGGGTAATAATGCACGTTATATTGCTAATAATATAAGTAATAAGTATAATTATTACAGTTCTAGCGATAATAACTGCATTATATGGGTAATAATGCATGTTATATTGATAATATCGGGAGTAATAAGTATAAATATTATAGTTCTAGCGATAATAATAGTAAAATATGGCTAATAGTGCATGTTATATTGATAGTAATAAGAGTAATAAGTATATTTATTATAGTTCTATCGATAATAACTGCATAATATGGCTAATAGTGCATGTTATATTGATAATAATAAAAGTAATAAGTATATTTATTATAGTTCTATCGATAATAACTGCAGTATATGCGTAATAATGCATGTTATATTGATGATAATAAAAGTAATACGTATATGTATTATAGTTCTAGCTGTAATAACTGCATAATATGGGTAATAATGCATGTTAAATTGATAATAATATAAGTAATAAGTATAATTATTACAGTTCTAGCGATAATAACTGCATTATATGGGTAATAATGGATGTTATATTGATAATATCGGGAGTAATAAGTATATTTATTATAGTTCTAGCGATAATAACTGCATTATATGGGTAATAATGCATGTTATATTGATAATAATAAAAGTAATAAGTATATTTATTATACTTCTCTCGATAATAACTGCATAATATGGGTAATAATGCATGTTATATTGATAATAATATAAGTAATAAGTATAATTACTACAGTTCTAGCGATAATAACTGCATAATATGGGTAATAATGCACGTTATATTGCTAATAATATAAGTAATAAGTATAATTATTACAGTTCTAGCGATAATAACTGCATTATATGGGTAATAATGCATGTTATATTGATAATATCGGGAGTAATAAGTATAAATATTATAGTTCTTGCTATAATAATAGTAAAATATGGCTAATAGTGCATGTTATATTGATAGTAATAAGAGTAATAAGTATATTTATTATAGTTCTATCGATAATAACTGCATAATATGGGTATTAATGCATGTTATATTGATGATAATAAAAGTACTAAGTATATTTATTATAGTTCTAGCGATAATAACTGCATAATATGCGCAATAATGCATGTTATATTCATAATAATATAAGTAATAAGTATAATTATTACAGTTCTAGCGATAATAACTGCATTATATGGGTAATAATGCATGTTATATTGATAATAATATAAGTAATAAGTATAATTATTACAGTTCTAGGGATAATAACTGCATTATATGGGTAATAATGCACGTTATATTGCTAATAATATAAGTCAAAGGATAATTATTACAGTTCTAGCGATAATAGCTGCATTATATGGGTAATAATGCATGTTATATTGATAATATCGGGAGGAATATGTATAATTATTATAGTTCTAGCGATAATAATAGTAAAATATTGCTAATAATGCATGTTATATTGATAATAATATAAGTAATAAGTATATTTATTATCGTTCTATCAATAATAACTGCATAATAAGGGTAATAATGCATGTTATATTGATGATAATGAATGTAGTAAGTACATTTATTATAGCTCTAGTAATTATAACTGCATAATATGAGTAATAATGCATGTTATATTGAGAATAATATAAGTAATAAGTATATTTATTATCGTTCTATCGATAATAACTGCATAATATGGGTAATAATACATGTTATATTGATGATCATAAAAGTAGTAAGTATATTTATTACAGTTCTAGCGATAATAACTGCTTTATATGCGTAATAATGCTTGTTATATTGATAATATCGGGAGTAATAAGTATAATTATTATAGTTCTAGCGATAATAATAGTAAAATATGGCTAATAGTGCATGTTATATTGATAATAATTAAAGTAATAAGTATATTTATTACAGTTCTATCGATAATAACTGCATAATATGGGTAATAATGCATGTTATATTGATGATAATAAAAGTAATACGTATATTTATTATAGTTCTAGCGATAATAACTGCATAATATGGGTAATAATGCATGTTCTATTGATAATAATATAAGTAATAAGTATAATTATTACAGTTCTAGCGATAATAACTGCATTATGTGGGTAATAATGCATGTTATATTGCTAATAATATAAGTAATAAGTATAATTATTACAGTTCTAGCGATAATAACTGCATTATATGGGTAATAATGCATGTTATATTGATAATATCGGGAGTAATAAGTATAATTATTATAGTTCTAGCGATAATATTAGTAAAATATGGCTAATAGTGCGTGTTATATTGATAATAATAATAGTAATAAGTATATTTATTATAGTTCTATCGATAATAACTGCATAATATGGGTAATAATGCATGTTATATTGATGATCATAAAAGTAGTAAGAATATTTATTATAGTTCTAGCGATTATAACTGCATAATATGGGTAATAATGCATGTTATATTGATAATAATATAAGTAATAAGTATAATTATTATAGTTCTAGCCATAATAATAGTAAAATATGGCTAATAGTGCATGTTATATTGATAATAATAAAAGTAATAAGTATATTTATTACAGTTCTATCGATAATAACTGCATAATATGGGTAATAATGCATGTTATATTGATGATCATAACAGTGGTAAGTATATTTATTATAGTTCTAGCGATTATAACTGCATAATATGGGTAATAATGCATGTTATATTGAGAATAATATAAGTAATAAGTATAATTATTACAGTTCTAGCTATAATAACTGCATAATATGGGTAATAATGCATGTTATATTGATGATAATAAAAGTAATACGTATATTTATTACAGTTCTAGCGATAATAACTGCATAATATGGGTAACAATGCATGTTCTATTGATAATAATATAAGTAATAAGTATAATTATTACAGTTCTAGCGATAATAACTGCATTATATGGGTAATAATGCATGTTATATTGATAATATCGGGAGTAATAAGTATAATTATTATAGTTCTAGCGATAATATTAGTAAAATATGGCTAATAGTGCGTGTTATATTGATAATAATAATAGTAATAAGTATATTTATTATAGTTCTATCGATAATAACTGCATAATATGGGTAATAATGCATGTTATATTGATGATCATAAAAGTAGTAAGAATATTTATTATAGTTCTAGCGATTATAACTGCATAATATGGGTAATAATGCATGTTATATTGATAATAATATAAGTAATAAGTATAATTATTATAGTTCTAGCCATAATAATAGTAAAATATGGCTAATAGTGCATGTTATATTGATAATAATAAAAGTAATAAGTATATTTATTACAGTTCTATCGATAATAACTGCATAATATGGGTAATAATGCATGTTATATTGATGATCATAACAGTGGTAAGTATATTTATTATAGTTCTAGCGATTATAACTGCATAATATGGGTAATAATGCATGTTATATTGAGAATAATATAAGTAATAAGTATAATTATTACAGTTCTAGCTATAATAACTGCATAATATGGGTAATAATGCATGTTATATTGATGATCATAAAAGTAGTAAGTATATTTATTACAGTTCTATCGATAATAACTGCATAATATGGGTAATAATGCATGTTACATTGATAATATTGGGAGTAATAAGTAAAATTATTATAGTTCTAGCGATAATAATAGTAAAATATGGCTAATAGTGCGTGTTATATTGATAATAATAATAGTAATAAGTATATTTATTATAGTTCTATCGATAATAACTGCATAATATGGGTAATAATGCATGTTATATTGATGATCATAAAAGTAGTAAGTATATTTATTATAGTTCTAGCGATTATAACTGCATAATATGGGTAATAATGCATGTTATATTGCTAATAATATAAGTAACAAGTATAATTATTACAGTTCTAGCGATAATAACTGCATTATATGGGTAATAATGCATGTTATATTGATAATATCGGGAGTAATAAGTATAATTATTATAGTTCTAGCGATAATATTAGTAAAATGTGGCTAATAGAGCATGTTATATTGATAATAATAAAAGTAATAAGTATATTTATTATAGTTCTATCGATAATAACTGCATAATATGGGTAATAATGCATGTTATATTGATGATAATAAAAGTAATACGTATATTTATTATAGTTCTAGCGATAATAACTGCATAATATGGGTAACAATGCATGTTCTATTGATAATAATATAAGTAATAAGTATAATTATTACAGTTCTAGCGATAATAACTGCATTATATGGGTAATAATGCATGTTATATTGATAATATCGGGAGTAATAAGTATAATTATTATAGTTCTAGCGATAATATTAGTAAAATGTGGCTAATAGAGCATGTTATATTGATAATAATAAAAGTAATAAGTATATTTATTATAGTTCTATCGATAATAACTGCATAATATGAGTAATAATGCATGTTATATTGATGATCATAAAAGTAGTAAGAATATTTATTATAGTTCTAGCGATTATAACTGCATAATATGGGTAATAATGCATGTTATATTGATAATAATATAAGTAATAAGTATAATTATTATAGTTCTAGCCATAATAAAGGTAAAATATGGCTAATAGTGCATGTTATATTGATAATAATAAAAGTAATAAGTATATTTATTACAGTTCTATCGATAATAACTGCATAATATGGGTAATAATGCATGTTATATTGATGATAATAAAAGTAATACGTATATTTATTATAGTTCTAGCGATAATAACTGCATAATATGGGTAACAATGCATGTTCTATTGATAATAATATAAGTAATAAGTATAATTATTACAGTTCTAGCGATAATAACTGCATTATGTGGGTAATAATGCTCGTTATATTGCTAATAATATAAGTAATAAGTATAATTATTACAGTTCTAGCGATAATAACTGCATTATATGGGTAATAATGCATGTTATATTGATAATATTGGGAGTAATAAGTATAATTATTATAGTTCTAGCGATAATAATAATAAAATATGGCTAATAGTGCATGTAATATTGATAATAATAAAAGTAATAAGTATATTTATTATCGTTCTATCGATAATAACTGCATAATAAGGGTAATAATGCATGTTATATTGATGATAATGAAAGTAGTAAGTACATTGATTAGAGCTCTAGTAAATATAACTGCATAATATGGGTAATAATGCATGTTATATTGAGAATAATATAAGTAATAAGTATAATTATTACAGTTCTAGCTATAATAACTGCATAATATGGGTAATAATGCATGTTATATTGATGATCATAAAAGTAGTAAGTATATTTATTACAGTTCTATCGATAATAACAGCATAATATGGGTAATAATGCATGTTACATTGATAATATTGGGAGTAATAAGTAAAATTATTATAGTTCTAGCGATAATATTAGTAAAATGTGGCTAATAGTGCATGTTATATTGATAATAATAAAAGTAATAAGTATATTTATTATAGCTCTATCGATAATAACTGCATAATATGGGTAATAATGCATGTTATATTGATGATCATAAAAGTAGTAAGTATATTTATTATAGTTCTAGCGATTATAACTGCATAATATGGGTAATAATGCATGTTATATTGCTAATAATATAAGTAATAAGTATAATTATTACAGTTCTAGCGATAATAACTGCATTATATGGGTAATAATGCATGTTATATTGATACTATCGGGAGTAATAAGTATAATTATTATAGTTCTAGCGATAATATTAGTAAAATGTGGCTAATAGAGCATGTTATATTGATAATAATAAAAGTAATAAGTATATTTATTATAGTTCTATCGATAATAACTGCATAATATGAGTAATAATGCATGTTATATTGATAATATCGGGAGTAGTAAGCACAATTATTATAGTTCTAGCGATTATAACTACATAATATGGGTAATAATGCATGTTATATTGAGAATAATATAAGTAATAAGTATAATTATTACAGTTCTAGCAATAATAACTGCATAATATGGGTAATAATGCATGGTATATTGATGATAGTAAAAGTAGTAAGTATATTTATTATAGTTCTAGCGATTATAACTGCATAATATGGGTAATAATGCATGTTATATTGAGAATAATATAACTAATAAGTATAATTAGTACACTTCTAGCGATAATAACTGCATTATATGAGTAATAATGCATGTTACATTGATAATATTGGGAGTAATAAGTATAATTATTATAGTTCAAGCGATAATAATAGTAAAATATGGCTAATAGTGCATGTTATACTGATAATAATAATAGTAATAAGTATATTTATTGCAGTTCTATCGATAATAACTGCATAATATGGGTAATAATGCATGTTATATTGATAATAGTAAAAGTAATAAGTATAATTATTATAGTTCTAGCTGCAATAACTGCATAATACGGGTAATAATGCATGTTAAATTCATAATAATATAAGTAATAAGTATAATTATTACAGTTCTAGCGATAATAACTGCATTATATGGGTAATAATGGATGTTATATTGATAATATCGCGAGTAATAAGTATATTTATTATAGTTCTAGCGATAATAACTGCATTATATGGGTAATAATGGATGTTATATTGATAATATCGGGAGTAATAAGTATAAATATTACAGTTCTAGCGATAATAATAGTAAAATTTGGCTAATAGTGCATGTTATATTGATAATAATAAAAGTAATAAGTATATTTATTATACTTCTGTCGAGAATAACTGCATTATATGGGTAATAATGCATGTTATATTGATAATAATATAAGTAATAAGTATAATTATTACAGTTCTAGCGATAATATCTGCATAATATGCGCAATAATGCATGTTATATTGATAATAATATAAGTAATAAGTATAATTATTACAGTTCTAGCGATAATAACTGCATAATATGGGTAATAATGCACGTTATATTGCTAATAATATAAGTAGTAAGTATAATTATTACAGTTCTAGCGATAATAACTGCATTATATGGGTAATAATGGATGTTATATTGATAATATCGGGAGTAATAAGTATAAATATTATAGTTCTAGCGATAATAATAGTAAAATTTGGCTAATAGTGCATGTTATATTGATGATAATAAAAGTACTAAGTATATTTATTATAGTTCTGGCGATAATAACTGCATAATATGGGTAATAATGCATGTTATATTGATAAAGATATAAGTAATAAGTATAATTATTACAGTTGTAGCGATAATAACTGCATTATATGGGTAATAATGCATGTTATATTGATAATATCGGGAGGAATAAGTATAATTATTATAGTTCTAGCGATAATAATAGTAAAATATGGCTAATTGTGCATGTTATATTGATAATAATAAGAGTAACAAGTATATTTATTATAGTTCTATCGATAATAACTGCATTATATGGGTAATAATGGATGTTATATTGATAATATCGGGAGTAATATGTATATTTATTATAGTTCTAGCGATAATAACTGCATTATATGGGTAATAATGGATGTTATATTGATAATATCGGGAGTAATAAGTATAAATGTTACAGTTCTAGCGATAATAATAGTAAAATTTGGCTAATAGTGCATGTTATATTGATAATAATAAAAGTAATAAGTATATTTATTATACTTCTGTCGAGAATAACTGCATTATATGGGTAATAATGCATGTTATATTGATAATAATATAAGTAATAAGTATAATTATTACAGTTCTAGCGATAATAACTGCATAATATGGCTAGTAGTGCATGTTATATTGATAATAATAAAAGTAATAAGTATATTTATTATAGTTCTATCGATAATAACTGCATTATATGCGTAATAATGCATGTTATATTGATGATAATAAAAGTAATACGTATATGTATTATAGTTCTAGCTGTAATAACTGCATAATATGGGTAATAATGCATGTTATATTGCTAATAGTATAAGTAATAAGTATAATTACTACAGTTCTAGCGATAATAACTGCATTATATGGGTAATAATGCATGTTATATTGATAATATCGGGAGTAATAAGTATAAATATTATAGTTCTAGCGATAATAATAGTAAAATATGGCTAATAGTGCATGTTATATTGATAGTAATAAGAGTAATAAGTATATTTATTACAGTTCTATCGATAATAACTGCATAATATGGGTATTAATGCATGTTATATTGATGATAATAAAAGTACTAAGTATATTTATTATAGTTCTAGCGATAATATCTGCATAATATGCGCAATAATGCATGTTATATTGATAATAATATAAGTAATAAGTATAATTATTACAGTTCTAGCGATAATAACTGCATTATATGGGTAATAATGCATGTTATATTGATAATATCGGGAGTAATAAGTATAATTATTATAGTTCTAGCGATAATATTAGTAAAATGTGGCTAATAGAGCATGTTATATTGATAATAATAAAAGTAATAAGTATATTTATTATAGTTCTATCGATAATAACTGCATAATATGAGTAATAATGCATGTTATATTGATAATATCGGGAGTAGTAAGCACAATTATTATAGTTCTAGCGATTATAACTACATAATATGGGTAATAATGCATGTTATATTGAGAATAATATAAGTAATAAGTATAATTATTACAGTTCTAGCAATAATAACTGCATAATATGGGTAATAATGCATGTTATATTGATGATCATAAAAGTAGTAAGTATATTTATTACAGCTCTAGCGATAATAACTGCATTATATGGGTAATAATGCATGTTATATTGATAATAGTAAAAGTAATAAGTATATTTATTATAGTTCTATCGATAATAACTGCATAATATGGGTAATAATGCATGTTATATTGATGATATTGGGAGTAGTAAGTATAATTATTATAGTTCTAGCGATAATAATAGTAAAATATGGCTAATAGTGCATGATATACTGATAATAATAATAGTAATAAGTATATTTATTATAGCACTATCGATAATAACTGCATAATATGAGTAATAATGCATGTTATATTGATGATGGTAAAAGTAGTAAGTATATTTATTATAGTTCTAGCGATTATAACTGCATGATATGGGTAATAATGCACGTTCTATTGATGATAGTAAAAGTAGTAAGTATATTTATTATAGTTCTAGCGATTATAACTGCATAATATGGGTAATAATGCATGGTATATTGATGATAGTAAAAGTAGTAAGTATATTTATTATAGTTCTAGCGATTATAACTGCATAATATGGGTAATAATGCATGTTATATTGAGAATAATATAACTAATAAGTATAATTAGTACACTTCTAGCGATAATAACTGCATTATATGAGTAATAATGCATGTTACACTGATAATATTGGGAGTAATAAGTATAATTATTATAGTTCTAGCGATAATAACTGCATAATATGCGCAATAATGCATGTTATATTGATAATAATATAAGTAATCAGTATAATTATTACAGTTCTAGCGATAATAACTGCATAATATGGGTAATAATGCACGTTATATTGCTAACAATATAAGTAATAAGTATAATTATTACAGTTCTAGCGATAATAACTGCATTATATGGGTAATAATGCATGTTATATTGATAATATCGGGAGTAATAAGTACAATTATTATAGTTCTAGCGATAATAAAAGTAAAATTTGGCTAATAGTGCATGTTATATTGATAATAATAAAAGTAATAAGTATATTTATTATAGTTCTATCGATAATAACTGCATTATATGCGTAATAATGCATGTTATATTGATGATAATAAAAGTAATACGTATATGTATTATAGTTCTAGCTGCAATAACTGCATAATACGGGTAATAATGCATGTTAAATTCATAATAATATAAGTAATAAGTATAATTATTACAGTTCTAGCGATAATAACTGCATTATATGGGTAATAATGGATGTTATATTGATAATATCGCGAGTAATAAGTATATTTATTATAGTTCTAGCGATTATAACTGCATAATATGGGAAATAATGCATGTTATATTGATAATAATATAAGTAATAAGAATAATTCTTCGAGTTCTAGCGATAATAACTGCATTATATGGGTAATAATGCATGTTATATTGATAATATTGGGAGTAATAAGTATAATTATTATAGTTCTAGCGATAATAATAATAAAATATGGCTAATAGTGCATGTAATATTGATAATAATAAAAGTAATAAGTATATTTATTATCGTTCTATCGATAATAACTGCATAATATGGGTAATAATACATGTTATATTGATGATCATAAAAGTAGTAAGTATATTTATTACAGTTCTAGCGATAATAACTGCTTTATATGCGTAATAATGCTTGTTATATTGATAATATCGGGAGTAATAAGTATAATTATTATAGTTCTAGCGATAATAATAGTAAAATATGGCTAATAGTGCATGTTATATTGATAATAATTAAAGTAATAAGTATATTTATTACAGTTCTATCGATAATAACTGCATAATATGGGTAATAATGCATGTTATATTGATGATAATAAAAGTAATACGTATATTTATTATAGTTCTAGCGATAATAACTGCATAATATGGGTAATAATGCATGTTCTATTGATAATAATATAAGTAATAAGTATAATTATTACAGTTCTAGCGATAATAACTGCATTATGTGGGTAATAATGCATGTTATATTGCTAATAATATAAGTAATAAGTATAATTATTACAGTTCTAGCGATAATAACTGCATTATATGGGTAATAATGCATGTTATATTGATAATATCGGGAGTAATAAGTATAATTATTATAGTTCTAGCGATAATATTAGTAAAATATGGCTAATAGTGCGTGTTATATTGATAATAATAATAGTAATAAGTATATTTATTATAGTTCTATCGATAATAACTGCATAATATGGGTAATAATGCATGTTATATTGATGATCATAAAAGTAGTAAGAATATTTATTATAGTTCTAGCGATTATAACTGCATAATATGGGTAATAATGCATGTTATATTGATAATAATATAAGTAATAAGTATAATTATTATAGTTCTAGCCATAATAATAGTAAAATATGGCTAATAGTGCATGTTATATTGATAATAATAAAAGTAATAAGTATATTTATTACAGTTCTATCGATAATAACTGCATAATATGGGTAATAATGCATGTTATATTGATGATCATAACAGTGGTAAGTATATTTATTATAGTTCTAGCGATTATAACTGCATAATATGGGTAATAATGCATGTTATATTGAGAATAATATAAGTAATAAGTATAATTATTACAGTTCTAGCTATAATAACTGCATAATATGGGTAATAATGCATGTTATATTGATGATCATAAAAGTAGTAAGTATATTTATTACAGTTCTATCGATAATAACTGCATAATATGGGTAATAATGCATGTTACATTGATAATATTGGGAGTAATAAGTAAAATTATTATAGTTCTAGCGATAATAATAGTAAAATATGGCTAATAGTGCGTGTTATATTGATAATAATAATAGTAATAAGTATATTTATTATAGTTCTATCGATAATAACTGCATAATATGGGTAATAATGCATGTTATATTGATGATCATAAAAGTAGTAAGTATATTTATTATAGTTCTAGCGATTATAACTGCATAATATGGGTAATAATGCATGTTATATTGCTAATAATATAAGTAACAAGTATAATTATTACAGTTCTAGCGATAATAACTGCATTATATGGGTAATAATGCATGTTATATTGATAATATCGGGAGTAATAAGTATAATTATTATAGTTCTAGCGATAATATTAGTAAAATGTGGCTAATAGAGCATGTTATATTGATAATAATAAAAGTAATAAGTATATTTATTATAGTTCTATCGATAATAACTGCATAATATGAGTAATAATGCATGTTATATTGATGATCATAAAAGTAGTAAGAATATTTATTATAGTTCTAGCGATTATAACTGCATAATATGGGTAATAATGCATGTTATATTGATAATAATATAAGTAATAAGTATAATTATTATAGTTCTAGCCATAATAAAGGTAAAATATGGCTAATAGTGCATGTTATATTGATAATAATAAAAGTAATAAGTATATTTATTACAGTTCTATCGATAATAACTGCATAATATGGGTAATAATGCATGTTATATTGATGATAATAAAAGTAATACGTATATTTATTATAGTTCTAGCGATAATAACTGCATAATATGGGTAACAATGCATGTTCTATTGATAATAATATAAGTAATAAGTATAATTATTACAGTTCTAGCGATAATAACTGCATTATATGGGTAATAATGCATGTTATATTGATAATATCGGGAGTAATAAGTATAATTATTATAGTTCTAGCGATAATATTAGTAAAATGTGGCTAATAGAGCATGTTATATTGATAATAATAAAAGTAATAAGTATATTTATTATAGTTCTATCGATAATAACTGCATAATATGAGTAATAATGCATGTTATATTGATGATCATAAAAGTAGTAAGAATATTTATTATAGTTCTAGCGATTATAACTGCATAATATGGGTAATAATGCATGTTATATTGATAATAATGTAAGTAATAAGTATAATTATTATAGTTCTAGCCATAATAAAGGTAAAATATGGCTAATAGTGCATGTTATATTGATAATAATAAAAGTAATAAGTATATTTATTACAGTTCTATCGATAATAACTGCATAATATGGGTAATAATGCATGTTATATTGATGATAATAAAAGTAATACGTATATTTATTATAGTTCTAGCGATAATAACTGCATAATATGGGTAACAATGCATGTTCTATTGATAATAATATAAGTAATAAGTATAATTATTACAGTTCTAGCGATAATAACTGCATTATGTGGGTAATAATGCTCGTTATATTGCTAATAATATAAGTAATAAGTATAATTATTACAGTTCTAGCGATAATAACTGCATTATATGGGTAATAATGCATGTTATATTGATAATATTGGGAGTAATAAGTATAATTATTATAGTTCTAGCGGTAATAATAATAAAATATGGCTAATAGTGCATGTAATATTGATAATAATAAAAGTAATAAGTATATTTATTATCGTTCTATCGATAATAACTGCATAATAAGGGTAATAATGCATGTTATATTGATGATAATGAAAGTAGTAAGTACATTGATTAGAGCTCTAGTAAATATAACTGCATAATATGGGTAATAATGCATGTTATATTGAGAATAATATAAGTAATAAGTATAATTATTACAGTTCTAGCTATAATAACTGCATAATATGGGTAATAATGCATGTTATATTGATGATCATAAAAGTAGTAAGTATATTTATTACAGTTCTATCGATAATAACAGCATAATATGGGTAATAATGCATGTTACATTGATAATATTGGGAGTAATAAGTAAAATTATTATAGTTCTAGCGATAATATTAGTAAAATGTGGCTAATAGTGCATGTTATATTGATAATAATAAAAGTAATAAGTATATTTATTATAGCTCTATCGATAATAACTGCATAATATGGGTAATAATGCATGTTATATTGATGATCATAAAAGTAGTAAGTATATTTATTATAGTTCTAGCGATTATAACTGCATAATATGGGTAATAATGCATGTTATATTGATGATCATAAAAGTAGTAAGTATATTTATTACAGTTCTATCGATAATAACAGCATAATATGGGTAATAATGCATGTTATATTGATAATATCGGGAGTAATAAGTATAATTATTATAGTTCTAGCGATAATATTAGTAAAATGTGGCTAATAGAGCATGTTATATTGATAATAATAAAAGTAATAAGTATATTTATTATAGTTCTATCGATAATAACTGCATAATATGAGTAATAATGCATGTTATATTGATAATATCGGGAGTAGTAAGCACAATTATTATAGTTCTAGCGATTATAACTACATAATATGGGTAATAATGCATGTTATATTGAGAATAATATAAGTAATAAGTATAATTATTACAGTTCTAGCAATAATAACTGCATAATATGGGTAATAATGCATGGTATATTGATGATAGTAAAAGTAGTAAGTATATTTATTATAGTTCTAGCGATTATAACTGCATAATATGGGTAATAATGCATGTTATATTGAGAATAATATAACTAATAAGTATAATTAGTACACTTCTAGCGATAATAACTGCATTATATGAGTAATAATGCATGTTACATTGATAATATTGGGAGTAATAAGTATAATTATTATAGTTCAAGCGATAATAATAGTAAAATATGGCTAATAGTGCATGTTATACTGATAATAATAATAGTAATAAGTATATTTATTGCAGTTCTATCGATAATAACTGCATAATATGGGTAATAATGCATGTTATATTGATAATAGTAAAAGTAATAAGTATAATTATTATAGTTCTAGCTGCAATAACTGCATAATACGGGTAATAATGCATGTTAAATTCATAATAATATAAGTAATAAGTATAATTATTACAGTTCTAGCGATAATAACTGCATTATATGGGTAATAATGGATGTTATATTGATAATATCGCGAGTAATAAGTATATTTATTATAGTTCTAGCGATAATAACTGCATTATATGGGTAATAATGGACGTTATATTGATAATATCGGGAGTAATAAGTATAAATATTACAGTTCTAGCGATAATAATAGTAAAATTTGGCTAATAGTGCATGTTATATTGATAATAATAAAAGTAATAAGTATATTTATTATACTTCTGTCGAGAATAACTGCATTATATGGGTAATAATGCATGTTATATTGATAATAATATAAGTAATAAGTATAATTATTACAGTTCTAGCGATAATATCTGCATAATATGCGCAATAATGCATGTTATATTGATAATAATATAAGTAATAAGTATAATTATTACAGTTCTAGCGATAATAACTGCATAATATGGGTAATAATGCACGTTATATTGCTAATAATATAAGTAGTAAGTATAATTATTACAGTTCTAGCGATAATAACTGCATTATATGGGTAATAATGGATGTTATATTGATAATATCGGGAGTAATAAGTATAAATATTATAGTTCTAGCGATAATAATAGTAAAATTTGGCTAATAGTGCATGTTATATTGATGATAATAAAAGTACTAAGTATATTTATTATAGTTCTGGCGATAATAACTGCATAATATGGGTAATAATGCATGTTATATTGATAAAGATATAAGTAATAAGTATAATTATTACAGTTGTAGCGATAATAACTGCATTATATGGGTAATAATGCATGTTATATTGATAATATCGGGAGGAATAAGTATAATTATTATAGTTCTAGCGATAATAATAGTAAAATATGGCTAATTGTGCATGTTATATTGATAATAATAAGAGTAACAAGTATATTTATTATAGTTCTATCGATAATAACTGCATTATATGGGTAATAATGGATGTTATATTGATAATATCGGGAGTAATATGTATATTTATTATAGTTCTAGCGATAATAACTGCATTATATGGGTAATAATGGATGTTATATTGATAATATCGGGAGTAATAAGTATAAATGTTACAGTTCTAGCGATAATAATAGTAAAATTTGGCTAATAGTGCATGTTATATTGATAATAATAAAAGTAATAAGTATATTTATTATACTTCTGTCGAGAATAACTGCATTATATGGGTAATAATGCATGTTATATTGATAATAATATAAGTAATAAGTATAATTATTACAGTTCTAGCGATAATAACTGCATAATATGGCTAATAGTGCATGTTATATTGATAATAATAAAAGTAATAAGTATATTTATTATAGTTCTATCGATAATAACTGCATTATATGCGTAATAATGCATGTTATATTGATGATAATAAAAGTAATACGTATATGTATTATAGTTCTAGCTGTAATAACTGCATAATATGGGTAATAATGCATGTTATATTGCTAATAGTATAAGTAATAAGTATAATTACTACAGTTCTAGCGATAATAACTGCATTATATGGGTAATAATGCATGTTATATTGATAATATCGGGAGTAATAAGTATAAATATTATAGTTCTAGCGATAATAATAGTAAAATATGGCTAATAGTGCATGTTATATTGATAGTAATAAGAGTAATAAGTATATTTATTACAGTTCTATCGATAATAACTGCATAATATGGGTATTAATGCATGTTATATTGATGATAATAAAAGTACTAAGTATATTTATTATAGTTCTAGCGATAATATCTGCATAATATGCGCAATAATGCATGTTATATTGATAATAATATAAGTAATAAGTATAATTATTACAGTTCTAGCGAAAATAACTGCATAATATGGGTAATAATGCACGTTATATTGCTAATAATATAAGTAGTAAGTATAATTATTACAGTTCTAGCGATAATAACTGCATTATATGGGTAATAATGGATGTTATATTGATAATATCGGGAGTAATAAGTATATTTATTATAGTTCTAGCGATAATAACTGCATAATATGCGCAATAATGCATGTTATATTGATAATAATATAAGTAATAAGTATAATTATTACAGTTCTAGCGATAATAACTGCATTATACGGGTAATAATGCATGTTATATTGATAATATCGGGAGGAATAGGTATAATTATTATAGTTCTAGCGATAATAATAGTAAAATATAGCTAATAATGCATGTTATGTTGATAATAATATAAGTAATAAGTATAATTATTACAGTTCTAGCGATAATAACTGCATTATATGGGTAATAATGCACGTTATATTGCTAATAATATGAGTAATAAGCATAATTATTACAGTTCTAGCCGTAATAACTGCATTATATGGGTAATAATGGATGTTATAGTGTAAGTATCGGGAGTAATAAGTATAAATATTATAGTTCTAGCGATAATAATAGTAAAATATGGCTAATAGTGCATGTTATATTGATAATAATAAAAGTAATAAGTATATTTATTATACTTCTGTCGATAATAACTGCATTATACGGGTAATAATGCATGTTATATTGATAATATCGGGAGAAATAAGTATAATTATTATAGTTCTAGCGATAATAATAGTAAAATATAGCTAATAATGCATGTTATGTTGATAATAATATAAGTAATAAGTATAATTATTACAGTTCTAGCGATAATAACTGCATTATATGGGTAATAATGCACGTTATATTGCTAATAATATGAGTAATAAGCATAATTATTACAGTTCTAGCGGTAATAACTGCATTATATGGGTAATAATGGATGTTATATTGTAAATATCGGGAGTAATAAGTATAAATATTATAGTTCTAGCGATAATAATAGTAAAATATGGCTAATAGTGCATGTTATATTGATAATAATAAAAGTAATAAGTATATTTATTATAGTTCTATCGATAATAACTGCATTATATGCGTAAAAATGCATGTTATATTGATGATAATAAAAGTAATACGTATATGTATTATAGTTCTAGCTGTAATAACTGCATAATATGGGTAATAATGCATGTTAAAGTGATAATAATATAAGTAATAAGTATATTTATTATAGTTCTAGCGATAATAACTGCATTATATGGGTAATAATGGATGTTATATTGATAATATCGGGAGTAATATGTATAAATATTATAGTTCTAGCGATAATAATAGTAAAATTTGGCTAATAGTGCATGTTATATTGATAATAATAAAAGTAATAAGTATATTTATTATACTTCTGTCGATAATAACTGCATTACATGGGTAATAATGCATGTTATATGGATAATAATATAAGTAATAAGTATAATTATTACAGTTCTAGCGATAATAACTGCATTATATGGGTAATAATGCATGTTATATTGATAATATCGGGAGTAATAAGTATAAATATTATAGTTCTAGCGATAATAGCAGTAAAGTATGGCTAATTGTGCATGTTATATTGATAATAATAAGAGTAACAAGTATATTTATTATAGTTCTATCGATAATAACTGTATAATATGGGTAATAATGCATGTTATATTGATGATAATAAAAGTACTGAGTATATTTATTAGAGCTCTGGCGATAATAACTGCATAATATGCGCAATAATGCATGTTAAATTGATAATAATATAAGTAATAAGTATAATTATTACAGTTCTAGCGATAGTAACTGCATTATATGGGTAATAATGGATGTTATATTGATAATTTCGGGAGTAATAAGTATATTTATTATAGTTCTAGCGATAATAACTGCCTTATATGGGTAATAATGCATGTTATATTGATAATATCGGGAGTAATAAGTATAAATATTATAGTTCTAGCGATAATAGCAGTAAAATATGCCTAATTGTGCATGTTATATTGATAATAATAAGAGTAACAAGTATATTTATTATAGTTCTATCGATAATAACTGCATAATATGGGTAATAATGAATGTTATATTGATGATAATAAAAGTACTGAGTATATTTATTATAGCTCTGGCGATAATAACTGCATAATATGCGCAATAATGCATGTTATATTGATAATAATATAAGTAGTCAGTATAATTATTACAGTTCTAGCGATAATAACTGCATAATATGGGTAATAATGCACGTTATATTGCTAACAATATAAGTAATAAGTATAATTATTACAGTTCTAGCGATAATAACTGCATTATATGGGTAATAATGCATGTTATATTGATGATAATAAAAGTAATACGTATATGTATTATAGTTCTAGCTGCAATAACTGCATAATACGGGTAATAATGCATGTTAAATTCATAATAATATAAGTAATAAGTATAATTATTACAGTTCTAGCGATAATAACTGCATTATATGGGTAATAATGGATGTTATATTGATAATATCGGGAGTAATAAGTATATTTATTATAGTTCTAGCGATAATAACTGCATTATATGGGTAATAATGGATGTTATATTGATAATATCGGGAGTAATAAGTATAAATATTACAGTTCTAGCGATAATAATAGTAAAATTTGGCTAATAGTGCATGTTATATTGATAATAATAAAAGTAATAAGTATATTTATTATACTTCTGTCGAGAATAACTGCATTATATGGGTAATAATGCATGTTATATTGATAATAATATAAGTAATAAGTATAATTATTACAGTTCTAGCGATAATATCTGCATAATATGCGCAATAATGCATGTTATATTGATAATAATATAAGTAATAAGTATAATTATTACAGTTCTAGCTATAATAACTGCATAATATGGGTAATAATGCATGTTATATTGATGATCATAAAAGTAGTAAGTATATTTATTACAGTTCTATCGATAATAACTGCATAATATGGGTAATAATGCATGTTACATTGATAATATTGGGAGTAATAAGTAAAATTATTATAGTTCTAGCGATAATAATAGTAAAATATGGCTAAGAGTGCGTGTTATATTGATAATAATAATAGTAATAAGTATATTTATTATAGTTCTATCGATAATAACTGCATAATATGGGTAATAATGCATGTTATATTGATGATCATAAAAGTAGTAAGTATATTTATTATAGTTCTAGCGATTATAACTGCATAATATGGGTAATAATGCATGTTATATTGATAATAATATAAGTAATAAGTATAATTATTATAGTTCTAGCCATAATAAAGGTAAAATATGGCTAATAGTGCATGTTATATTGATAATAATAAAAGTAATAAGTATATTTATTACAGTTCTATCGATAATAACTGCATAATATGGGTAATAATGCATGTTATATTGATGATAATAAAAGTAATACGTATATTTATTATAGTTCTAGCGATAATAACTGCATAATATGGGTAATAATGCATGTTCTATTGATAATAATATAAGTAATAAGTATAATTATTAGAGTTCTAGCGATAATAACTGCATTATGTGGGTAATAATGCTCGTTATATTGCTAATAATATAAGTAATAAGTATAATTATTACAGTTCTAGCGATAATAACTGCATTATATGGGTAATAATGCATGTTATATTGATAATATTGGGAGTAATAAGTATAATTATTATAGTTCTAGCGATAATAATAATAAAATATGGCTAATAGTGCATGTAATATTGATAATAATAAAAGTAATAAGTATATTTATTATCGTTCTATCGATAATAACTGCATAATAAGGGTAATAATGCATGTTATATTGATGATAATGAAAGTAGTAAGTACATTGATTAGAGCTCTAGTAAATATAACTGCATAATATGGGTAATAATGCATGTTATATTGAGAATAATATAAGTAATAAGTAAAATTATTACAGTTCTAGCGATAATAACTGCATTATATGGGTAATAATGCATGTTACATTGATAATAATATAAGTAATAAGTATAATTATTATAGTTCTAGCGATAATAATAGTAAAATATGGCTAATAGTGCATGTTATATTGATAATAATAAAAGTAATAAGTATATTTATTATAGTTCTATCGATAATAACTGCATAATATGGGTAATAATGCATGTTATATTGATGATCATAAAAGTAGTAAGAATATTTATTATAGTTCTAGCGATTATAACTGCATAATATGGGTAATAATGCATGTTATATTGCTAATAATATAAGTAGTAAGTATAATTATTATAGTTCTAGCCATAATAATAGTAAAATATGGCTAATAGTGCATGTTATATTGATAATAATAAAAGTAATAAGTATATTTATTAAAGTTCTATCGATAATAACTGCATAATATGGGTAATAATGCATGTTATATTGATGATCATAAAAGTGGTAAGTATATTTATTATAGTTCTAGCGATTATAACTGCATAATATGGGTAATAATGCATGTTATATTGAGAATAATATAAGTAATAAGTATAATTATTACAGTTCTAGCTATAATAACTGCATAATATGGGTAATAATGCATGTTATATTGATGATCATAAAAGTAGTAAGTATATTTATTACAGTTCTATCGATAATAACTGCATAATATGGGTAATAATGCATGTTACATTGATAATATTGGGAGTAATAAGTAAAATTATTATAGTTCTAGCGATAATATTAGTAAAATGTGGCTAATAGTGCATGTTATATTGATAATAATAAAAGTAATAAGTATATTTATTATAGCTCTATCGATAATAACTGCATAATATGGGTAATAATGCATGTTATATTGATGATCATAAAAGTAGTAAGTATATTTATTATAGTTCTAGCGATTATAACTGCATAATATGGGTAATAATGCATGTTATATTGCTAATAATATAAGTAATAAGTATAATTATTACAGTTCTAGCGATAATAACTGCATTATATGGGTAATAATGCATGTTATATTGATAATATCGGGAGTAATAAGTATAATTATTATAGTTCTAGCGATAATATTAGTAAAATGTGGCTAATAGAGCATGTTATATTGATAATAATAAAAGTAATAAGTATATTTATTATAGTTCTATCGATAATAACTGCATAATATGAGTAATAATGCATGTTATATTGATAATATCGGGAGTAGTAAGCACAATTATTATAGTTCTAGCGATTATAACTACATAATATGGGTAATAATGCATGTTATATTGAGAATAATATAAGTAATAAGTATAATTATTACAGTTCTAGCAATAATAACTGCATAATATGGGTAATAATGCATGTTATATTGATGATCATAAAAGTAGTAAGTATATTTATTACAGCTCTAGCGATAATAACTGCATTATATGGGTAATAATGCATGTTATATTGATAATAGTAAAAGTAATAAGTATATTTATTATAGTTCTATCGATAATAACTGCATAATATGGGTAATAATGCATGTTATATTGATGATATTGGGAGTAGTAAGTATAATTATTATAGTTCTAGCGATAATAATAGTAAAATATGGCTAATAGTGCATGATATACTGATAATAATAATAGTAATAAGTATATTTACTATAGCACTATCGATAATAACTGCATAATATGAGTAATAATGCATGTTATATTGATGATGGTAAAAGTAGTAAGTATATTTATTATAGTTCTAGCGATTATAACTGCATGATATGGGTAATAATGCACGTTCTATTGATGATAGTAAAAGTAGTAAGTATATTTATTATAGTTCTAGCGATTATAACTGCATAATATGGGTAATAATGCATGGTATATTGATGATAGTAAAAGTAGTAAGTATATTTATTATAGTTCTAGCGATTATAACTGCATAATATGGGTAATAATGCATGTTATATTGAGAATAATATAACTAATAAGTATAATTAGTACACTTCTAGCGATAATAACTGCATTATATGAGTAATAATGCATGTTACATTGATAATATTGGGAGTAATAAGTATAATTATTATAGTTCTAGCGATAATAATAGTAAAATATGGCTAATAGTGCATGTTATACTGATAATAATAATAGTAATAAGTATATTTATTGCAGTTCTATTGATAATAGCTGCATAATATGGGTAATAATGCATGTTATATTGATAATAGTAAAAGTAATAAGTATAATTATTATAGTTCTAGCGATAATAACTGCATAATATGGGTAATAATGCATGTTATATTGATAAAGATATAAGTAATAAGTATAATTATTACAGTTGTAGCGATAATAACTGCATTATATGGGTAATAATGCATGTTATATTGATAATATCGGGAGGAATAAGTATAATTATTATAGTTCTAGCGATAATAATAGTAAAATATGGCTAATTGTGCATGTTATATTGATAATAATAAGAGTAACAAGTATATTTATTATAGTTCTATCGATAATAACTGCATAATATGGGTAATAATGCATGTTATATTGATGATAATAAAAGTACTAAGTATATTTATTATAGTTCTAGCGATAATAACTGCATAATATGCGCAATAATGCATGTTATATTGATAATAATACAAGTAATCAGTATAATTATTACAGTTCTAGCGATAATAACTGCATAATATGGGTAATAATGCACGTTATATTGCTAACAATTTAAGTAATAAGTATAATTATTACAGTTCTAGCGATAATAACTGCATTATATGGGTAATAATGCATGTTATATTGATAATATCGGGAGTAATAAGTACAATTATTATAGTTCTAGCGATAATAAAAGTAAAATGTGGCTAATAGTGCATGTTATATTGATAATAATAAAAGTAATAAGTATATTTATTATAGTTCTATCGATAATAACTGCATTATATGCGTAATAATGCATGTTATATTGATGATAATAAAAGTAATACGTATATGTATTATAGTTCTAGCTGCAATAACTGCATAATACGGGTAATAATGCATGTTAAATTCATAATAATATAAGTAATAAGTATAATTATTACAGTTCTAGCGATAATAACTGCATTATATGGGTAATAATGGATGTTATATTGATAATATCGGGAGTAATAAGTATATTTATTATAGTTCTAGCGATAATAACTGCATTATATGGGTAATAATGGATGTTATATTGATAATATCGGGAGTAATAAGTATAAATATTACAGTTCTAGCGATAATAATAGTAAAATTTGGCTAATAGTGCATGTTATATTGATGATAATAAAAGTACTAAGTATATTTATTATAGTTCTGGCGATAATAACTGCATAATATGGGTAATAATGCATGTTATATTGATAATATCGGGAGTAATAAGTATAAATATTATAGTTCTAGCGATAATAATAGTAAAATATGGCTAATAGTGCATGTTATATTGATAGTAATAAGAGTAATAAGTATATTTATTACAGTTCTATCGATAATAACTGCATAATATGGGTATTAATGCATGTTATATTGATGATAATAAAAGTACTAAGTATATTTATTATAGTTCTAGCGATAATATCTGCATAATATGCGCAATAATGCATGTTATATTGATAATAATATAAGTAATAAGTATAATTATTACAGTTCTAGCGAAAATAACTGCATAATATGGGTAATAATGCACGTTATATTGCTAATAATATAAGTAGTAAGTATAATTATTACAGTTCTAGCGATAATAACTGCATTATATGGGTAATAATGGATGTTATATTGATAATATCGGGAGTAATAAGTATATTTATTATAGTTCTAGCGATAATAACTGCATAATATGCGCAATAATGCATGTTATATTGATAATAATATAAGTAATAAGTATAATTATTACAGTTCTAGCGATAATAACTGCATTATACGGGTAATAATGCATGTTATATTGATAATATCGGGAGGAATAGGTATAATTATTATAGTTCTAGCGATAATAATAGTAAAATATAGCTAATAATGCATGTTATGTTGATAATAATATAAGTAATAAGTATAATTATTACAGTTCTAGCGATAATAACTGCATTATATGGGTAATAATGCACGTTATATTGCTAATAATATGAGTAATAAGCATAATTATTACAGTTCTAGCCGTAATAACTGCATTATATGGGTAATAATGGATGTTATAGTGTAAGTATCGGGAGTAATAAGTATAAATATTATAGTTCTAGCGATAATAATAGTAAAATATGGCTAATAGTGCATGTTATATTGATAATAATAAAAGTAATAAGTATATTTATTATACTTCTGTCGATAATAACTGCATTATACGGGTAATAATGCATGTTATATTGATAATATCGGGAGAAATAAGTATAATTATTATAGTTCTAGCGATAATAATAGTAAAATATAGCTAATAATGCATGTTATGTTGATAATAATATAAGTAATAAGTATAATTATTACAGTTCTAGCGATAATAACTGCATTATATGGGTAATAATGCACGTTATATTGCTAATAATATGAGTAATAAGCATAATTATTACAGTTCTAGCGGTAATAACTGCATTATATGGGTAATAATGGATGTTATATTGTAAATATCGGGAGTAATAAGTATAAATATTATAGTTCTAGCGATAATAATAGTAAAATATGGCTAATAGTGCATGTTATATTGATAATAATAAAAGTAATAAGTATATTTATTATAGTTCTATTGATAATAACTGCATTATATGCGTAATAATGCATGTTATATTGATGATAATAAAAGTAATACGTATAATTATTATAGTTCTAGCTGTAATAACTGCATAATATGGGTAATAATGCATGTTAAATTGATAATAATATAAGTAGTAAGTATAATTATTACAGTTCTAGCGATAATAACTGCATTATATGGGTAATAGTGGATGTTATGTTGATAATATCGGGATTAATAAGTATATTTATTATAGTTCTAGCGATAATAACTGCATTATATGGGTAATAATGGATGTTATATTGATAATATCGGGAGTAATAAGCATAAATGTTATAGTTCTAGCGATAATAATAGTAAAATATGGCGAATAGTGCATGTTATATTGATAATAATAAAAGTAATAAGTATATTTATTATAGTTCTATCGATAATAACTGCATTATATGCGTAAAAATGCATGTTATATTGATGATAATAAAAGTAATACGTATATGTATTATAGTTCTAGCTGTAATAACTGCATAATATGGGTAATAATGCATGTTAAATTGATAATAATATAAGTAATAAGTATAATTATTACAGTTCTAGCGATAATAACTGCATTATATGGGTAATAATGGATGTTATATTGATAATATCGGGAGTAATAAGTATATTTATTATAGTTCTATCGATAATAACTGCATAATATGGGTAATAATGCATGTTATATTGATGATAATAAAAGTACTAAGTATATTTATTATAGTTCTAGCGATAATAACTGCATAATATGCGCAATAATGCATGTTATATTGATAATAATATAAGTAATAAGTATAATTATTACAGTTCTAGCGATAATAACTGCATTATACGGGTAATAATGCATGTTATATTGATAATATCGGGAGGAATAGGTATAATTATTATAGTTCTAGCGATAATAATAGTAAAATATAGCTAATAATGCATGTTATGTTGATAATAATATAAGTAATAAGTATAATTATTACAGTTCTAGCGATAATAACTGCATTATATGGGTAATAATGCACGTTATATTGCTAATAATATGAGTAATAAGCATAATTATTACAGTTCTAGCCGTAATAACTGCATTATATGGGTAATAATGGATGTTATAGTGTAAGTATCGGGAGTAATAAGTATAAATATTATAGTTCTAGCGATAATAATAGTAAAATATGGCTAATAGTGCATGTTATATTGATAATAATAAAAGTAATAAGTATATTTATTATACTTCTGTCGATAATAACTGCATTATACGGGTAATAATGCATGTTATATTGATAATATCGGGAGAAATAAGTATAATTATTATAGTTCTAGCGATAATAATAGTAAAATATAGCTAATAATGCATGTTATGTTGATAATAATATAAGTAATAAGTATAATTATTACAGTTCTAGCGATAATAACTGCATTATATGGGTAATAATGCACGTTATATTGCTAATAATATGAGTAATAAGCATAATTATTACAGTTCTAGCGGTAATAACTGCATTATATGGGTAATAATGGATGTTATATTGTAAATATCGGGAGTAATAAGTATAAATATTATAGTTCTAGCGATAATAATAGTAAAATATGGCTAATAGTGCATGTTATATTGATAATAATAAAAGTAATAAGTATATTTATTATAGTTCTATTGATAATAACTGCATTATATGCGTAATAATGCATGTTATATTGATGATAATAAAAGTAATACGTATAATTATTATAGTTCTAGCTGTAATAACTGCATAATATGGGTAATAATGCATGTTAAATTGATAATAATATAAGTAGTAAGTATAATTATTACAGTTCTAGCGATAATAACTGCATTATATGGGTAATAGTGGATGTTATGTTGATAATATCGGGATTAATAAGTATATTTATTATAGTTCTAGCGATAATAACTGCATTATATGGGTAATAATGGATGTTATATTGATAATATCGGGAGTAATAAGCATAAATGTTATAGTTCTAGCGATAATAATAGTAAAATATGGCGAATAGTGCATGTTATATTGATAATAATAAAAGTAATAAGTATATTTATTATAGTTCTATCGATAATAACTGCATTATATGCGTAAAAATGCATGTTATATTGATGATAATAAAAGTAATACGTATATGTATTATAGTTCTAGCTGTAATAACTGCATAATATGGGTAATAATGCATGTTAAATTGATAATAATATAAGTAATAAGTATAATTATTACAGTTCTAGCGATAATAACTGCATTATATGGGTAATAATGGATGTTATATTGATAATATCGGGAGTAATAAGTATATTTATTATAGTTCTATCGATAATAACTGCATAATATGGGTAATAATGCATGTTATATTGATGATAATAAAAGTACTAAGTATATTTATTATAGTTCTAGCGATAATAACTGCATAATATGCGCAATAATGCATGTTATATTGATAATAATATAAGTAATAAGTATAATTATTACAGTTCTAGCGATAATAACTGCATAATATGGGTAATAATGCACGTTATATTGCTAACAATATAAGTAATAAGTATAATTATTACAGTTCTAGCGATAATAACTGCACTATATGGGTAATAATGCATGTTATATTGATAATATCGGGAGTAATAAGTACAATTATTATAGTTCTAGCGATAATAAAATTAAAATTTGGCTAATAGTGCATGTTATATTGATAATAATTAAAGTACTAAGTATATTTATTATAGTTCTAGCGATAATAACTGCATAATATGCGCAATAATGCATGTTATATTGATAATAATATAAGTAATAAGTATAATTATTACAGTTCTAGCGATAATAACTGCATAATATGGGTAATAATGCACGTTATATTGCTAACAATATAAGTAATAAGTATAATTATTACAGTTCTAGCGATAATAACTGCATTATATGGGTAGTAATGGATGTTATATTGATAATATCGGGAGTAATAAGTGTAAATATTACAGTTCTAGCGATAATAATAGTAAAATTTGGCTAATAGTGCATGTTATATTGATAATAATAAAAGTAATAAGTATATTTATTATACTTCTGTCGAGAATAACTGCATTATATGGGTAATAATGCATGTTATATTGATAATAATATAAGTAATAAGTATAATTATTACAGTTCTAGCGATAATATCTGCATAATATGCGCAATAATGCATGTTATATTGATAATAATATAAGTAATAAGTATAATTATTACAGTTCTAGCGATAATAACTGCATAATATGGGTAATAATGCACGTTATATTGCTAATAATATAAGTAGTAAGTATAATTATTACAGTTCTAGCGATAATAACTGCATTATATGGGTAATAATGGATGTTATATTGATAATATCGGGAGTAATAAGTATAAATATTATAGTTCTAGCGATAATAATAGTAAAATTTGGCTAATAGTGCATGTTATATTGATAATAATAAAAGTAATAAGTATATTTATTATAGTTCTATCGATAATAACTGCATTATATGCGTAAAAATGCATGTTATATTGATGATAATAAAAGTAATACGTATATGTATTATAGTTCTAGCTGTAATAACTGCATAATATGGGTAATAATGCATGTTAAATTGATAATAATATAAGTAATAAGTATAATTATTACAGTTCTAGCGATAATAACTGCATTGTATGGGTAATAATGGATGTTATATTGATAATATCGGGAGTAATAAGTATATTTATTATAGTTCTATCGATAATAACTGCATAATATGGGTAATAATGCATGTTATATTGATGATAATAAAAGTACTAAGTATATTTATTATAGTTCTAGCGATAATAACTGCATAATATGCGCAATAATGCATGTTATATTGATAATAATATAAGTAATAAGTATAATTATTACAGTTCTAGCGATAATAACTGCATAATATGGGTAATAATGCACGTTATATTGCTAACAATATAAGTAATAAGTATAATTATTACAGTTCTAGCGATAATAACTGCACTATATGGGTAATAATGCATGTTATATTGATAATATCGGGAGTAATAAGTACAATTATTATAGTTCTAGCGATAATAAAATTAAAATTTGGCTAATAGTGCATGTTATATTGATAATAATTAAAGTAATAAGTATATTTATTATAGTTCTATCGATAATAACTGCATTATATGCGTAATAATGCATGTTATATTGATGATAATAAAAGTAATACGTATATGTATTATAGTTCTAGCTGCAATAACTGCATAATACGGGTAATAATGCATGTTAAATTCATAATAATATAAGTAATAAGTATAATTATTACAGTTCTAGCGATAATAACTGCATTATATGGGTAATAATGGATGTTATATTGATAATATCGGGAGTAATAAGTATATTTATTATAGTTCTAGCGATAATAACTGCATTATATGGGTAATAATGGATGTTATATTGATAATATCGGGAGTAATAAGTATAAATATTATAGTTCTAGCGATAATAATAGTAAAATTTGGCTAATAGTGCATGTTATATTGATAATAATAAAAGTAATAAGTATATTTATTATAGTTCTATCGATAATAACTGCATTATATGGGTAATAATGCATGTTATATTGATGATCATAAAAGTAGTAAGTATATTTATTATAGTTCTATCGATTATAACTGCATAATATGGGTAATAATGCATGTTATATTGATAATAATATAAGTAATAAGTATAATTATTACAGTTCTAGCGATAATAACTGCATTATATGGGTAATAATGGATGTTATATTGATAATATCGGGAGTAATAAGTATATTTATTATAGTTCTAGCGATAATAACTGCATTATATGGGTAATAATGGATGTTATATTGATAATATCGGGAGTAATAAGTATAAATATTACAGTTCTAGCGATAATAATAGTAAAATTTGGCTAATAGTGCATGTTATATTGATAATAATAAAAGTAATAAGTATATTTATTATACTTCTGTCGAGAATAACTGCATTATATGGGTAATAATGCATGTTATATTGATAATAATATAAGTAATAAGTATAATTATTACAGTTCTAGCGATAATATCTGCATAATATGCGCAATAATGCATGTTATATTGATAATAATATAAGTAATAAGTATAATTATTACAGTTCTAGCTATAATAACTGCATAATATGGGTAATAATGCATGTTATATTGATGATCATAAAAGTAGTAAGTATATTTATTACAGTTCTATCGATAATAACTGCATAATATGGGTAATAATGCATGTTACATTGATAATATTGGGAGTAATAAGTAAAATTATTATAGTTCTAGCGATAATAATAGTAAAATATGGCTAAGAGTGCGTGTTATATTGATAATAATAATAGTAATAAGTATATTTATTATAGTTCTATCGATAATAACTGCATAATATGGGTAATAATGCATGTTATATTGATGATCATAAAAGTAGTAAGTATATTTATTATAGTTCTATCGATTATAACTGCATAATATGGGTAATAATGCATGTTATATTGATAATAATATAAGTAATAAGTATAATTATTATAGTTCTAGCCATAATAAAGGTAAAATATGGCTAATAGTGCATGTTATATTGATAATAATAAAAGTAATAAGTATATTTATTACAGTTCTATCGATAATAACTGCATAATATGGGTAATAATGCATGTTATATTGATGATAATAAAAGTAATACGTATATTTATTATAGTTCTAGCGATAATAACTGCATAATATGGGTAATAATGCATGTTCTATTGATAATAATATAAGTAATAAGTATAATTATTACAGTTCTAGCGATAATAACTGCATTATGTGGGTAATAATGCTCGTTATATTGCTAATAATATAAGTAATAAGTATAATTATTACAGTTCTAGCGATAATAACTGCATTATATGGGTAATAATGCATGTTATATTGATAATATTGGGAGTAATAAGTATAATTATTATAGTTCTAGCGATAATAATAATAAAATATGGCTAATAGTGCATGTAATATTGATAATAATAAAAGTAATAAGTATATTTATTATCGTTCTATCGATAATAACTGCATAATAAGGGTAATAATGCATGTTATATTGATGATAATGAAAGTAGTAAGTACATTGATTAGAGCTCTAGTAAATATAACTGCATAATATGGGTAATAATGCATGTTATATTGAGAATAATATAAGTAATAAGTAAAATTATTACAGTTCTAGCGATAATAACTGCATTATATGGGTAATAATGCATGTTACATTGATAATAATATAAGTAATAAGTATAATTATTATAGTTCTAGCGATAATAATAGTAAAATATGGCTAATAGTGCATGTTATATTGATAATAATAAAAGTAATAAGTATATTTATTATAGTTCTATCGATAATAACTGCATAATATGGGTAATAATGCATGTTATATTGATGATCATAAAAGTAGTAAGAATATTTATTATAGTTCTAGCGATTATAACTGCATAATATGGGTAATAATGCATGTTATATTGCTAATAATATAAGTAGTAAGTATAATTATTATAGTTCTAGCCATAATAATAGTAAAATATGGCTAATAGTGCATGTTATATTGATAATAATAAAAGTAATAAGTATATTTATTAAAGTTCTATCGATAATAACTGCATAATATGGGTAATAATGCATGTTATATTGATGATCATAAAAGTGGTAAGTATATTTATTATAGTTCTAGCGATTATAACTGCATAATATGGGTAATAATGCATGTTATATTGAGAATAATATAAGTAATAAGTATAATTATTACAGTTCTAGCTATAATAACTGCATAATATGGGTAATAATGCATGTTATATTGATGATCATAAAAGTAGTAAGTATATTTATTACAGTTCTATCGATAATAACTGCATAATATGGGTAATAATGCATGTTACATTGATAATATTGGGAGTAATAAGTAAAATTATTATAGTTCTAGCGATAATATTAGTAAAATGTGGCTAATAGTGCATGTTATATTGATAATAATAAAAGTAATAAGTATATTTATTATAGCTCTATCGATAATAACTGCATAATATGGGTAATAATGCATGTTATATTGATGATCATAAAAGTAGTAAGTATATTTATTATAGTTCTAGCGATTATAACTGCATAATATGGGTAATAATGCATGTTATATTGCTAATAATATAAGTAATAAGTATAATTATTACAGTTCTAGCGATAATAACTGCATTATATGGGTAATAATGCATGTTATATTGATAATATCGGGAGTAATAAGTATAATTATTATAGTTCTAGCGATAATATTAGTAAAATGTGGCTAATAGAGCATGTTATATTGATAATAATAAAAGTACTAAGTATATTTATTATAGTTCTAGCGATAATAACTGCATAATATGCGCAATAATGCATGTTATATTGATAATAATACAAGTAATCAGTATAATTATTACAGTTCTAGCGATAACAACTGCATAATATGGGTAATAATGCACGTTATATTGCTAACAATTTAAGTAATAAGTATAATTATTACAGTTCTAGCGATAATAACTGCATTATATGGGTAATAATGCATGTTATATTGATAATATCGGGAGTAATAAGTACAATTATTATAGTTCTAGCGATAATAAAAGTAAAATGTGGCTAATAGTGCATGTTATATTGATAATAATAAAAGTAATAAGTATATTTATTATAGTTCTATCGATAATAACTGCATTATATGCGTAATAATGCATGTTATATTGATGATAATAAAAGTAATACGTATATGTATTATAGTTGTAGCTGCAATAACTGCATAATACGGGTAATAATGCATGTTAAATTCATAATAATATAAGTAATAAGTATAATTATTACAGTTCTAGCGATAATAACTGCATTATATGGGTAATAATGGATGTTATATTGATAATATCGGGAGTAATAAGTATATTTATTATAGTTCTAGCGATAATAACTGCATTATATGGGTAATAATGGATGTTATATTGATAATATCGGGAGTAATAAGTATAAATATTACAGTTCTAGCGATAATAATAGTAAAATTTGGCTAATAGTGCATGTTATATTGATAATAATAAAAGTAATAAGTATATTTATTATACTTCTGTCGAGAATAACTGCATTATATGGGTAATAATGCATGTTATATTGATAATAATATAAGTAATAAGTATAATTATTACAGTTCTAGCGATAATATCTGCATAATATGCGCAATAATGCATGTTATATTGATAATAATATAAGTAATAAGTATAATTATTACAGTTCTAGCGATAATAACTGCATAATATGGGTAATAATGCACGTTATATTGCTAATAATATAAGTAGTAAGTATAATTATTACAGTTCTAGCGATAATAACTGCATTATATGGGTAATAATGGATGTTATATTGATAATATCGGGAGTAATAAGTATAAATATTATAGTTCTAGCGATAATAATAGTAAAATTTGGCTAATAGTGCATGTTATATTGATGATAATAAAAGTACTAATTATATTTATTATAGTTCTGGCGATAATAACTGCATAATATGGGTAATAATGCATGTTATATTGATAAAGATATAAGTAATAAGTATAATTATTACAGTTGTAGCGATAATAACTGCATTATATGGGTAATAATGCATGTTATATTGATAATATCGGGAGGAATAAGTATAATTATTATAGTTCTAGCGATAATAATAGTAAAATATGGCTAATTGTGCATGTTATATTGATAATAATAAGAGTAACAAGTATATTTATTATAGTTCTATCGATAATAACTGCATTATATGGGTAATAATGGATGTTATATTGATAATATCGGGAGTAATATGTATATTTATTATAGTTCTAGCGATAATAACTGCATTATATGGGTAATAATGGATGTTATATTGATAATATCGGGAGTAATAAGTATAAATGTTACAGTTCTAGCGATAATAATAGTAAAATTTGGCTAATAGTGCATGTTATATTGATAATAATAAAAGTAATAAGTATATTTATTATACTTCTGTCGAGAATAACTGCATTATATGGGTAATAATGCATGTTATATTGATAATAATATAAGTAATTAGTATAATTATTACAGTTCTAGCGTTAATAACTGCATAATATGGCTAATAGTGCATGTTATATTGATAATAATAAAAGTAATAAGTATATTTATTATAGTTCTATCGATAATAACTGCATTATATGCGTAATAATGCAGGTTATATTGATGATAATAAAAGTAATACGTATATGTATTATAGTTCTAGCTGTAATAACTGCATAATATGGGTAATAATGCATGTTATATTGCTAATAGTATAAGTAATAAGTATAATTACTACAGTTCTAGCGATAATAACTGCATTATATGGGTAATAATGCATGTTATATTGATAATATCGGGAGTAATAAGTATAAATATTATAGTTCTAGCGATAATAATAGTAAAATATGGCTAATAGTGCATGTTATATTGATAGTAATAAGAGTAATAAGTATATTTATTACAGTTCTATCGATAATAACTGCATAATATGGGTATTAATGCATGTTATATTGATGATAATAAAAGTACTAAGTATATTTATTATAGTTCTAGCGATAATATCTGCATAATATGCGCAATAATGCATGTTATATTGATAATAATATAAGTAATAAGTATAATTATTACAGTTCTAGCGAAAATAACTGCATAATATGGGTAATAATGCACGTTATATTGCTAATAATATAAGTAGTAAGTATAATTATTACAGTTCTAGCGATAATAACTGCATTATATGGGTAATAATGGATGTTATATTGATAATATCGGGAGTAATAAGTATATTTACTATAGTTCTAGCGATTATAACTGCATAATATGCGCAATAATGCATGTTATATTGATAATAATATAAGTAATAAGTATAATTATTACAGTTCTAGCGATAATAACTGCATTATACGGGTAATAATGCATGTTATATTGATAATATCGGGAGGAATAAGTATAATTATTATAGTTCTAGCGATAATAATAGTAAAATATAGCTAATAATGCATGTTATATTGATAATAATATAAGTAATAAGTATAATTATTGCAGTTCTAGCGATAATAACTGCATTATATGGGTAATAATGCACGTTATATTGCTAATAATATGAGTAATAAGCATAATTATTACAGTTCTAGCCGTAATAACTGCATTATATGGGTAATAATGGATGTTATAGTGTAAGTATCGGGAGTAATAAGTATAAATATTATAGTTCTAGCGATAATAATAGTAAAATATGGCTAATAGTGCATGTTATATTGATAATAATAAAAGTAATAAGTATATTTATTATAGTTCTATTGATAATAACTGCATTATATGCGTAATAATGCATGTTATATTGATGATAAGAAAAGTAATACGTATAATTATTATAGTTCTAGCTGTAATAACTGCATAATATGGGTAATAATGCATGTTAAATTGATAATAATATAAGTAGTAAGTATAATTATTACAGTTCTAGCGATAATAACTGCATTATATGGGTAATAGTGGATGTTATATTGATAATATCGGGAGTAATAAGTATATTTATTATAGTTCCAGCGATAATAACTGCATTATATGGGTAATAATGGATGTTATATTGATAATATCGGGAGTAATAAGTATAAATATTATAGTTCTAGCGATAATAATAGTAAAATATGGCGAATAGTGCATGTTATATTGATAATAATAAAAGTAATAAGTATATTTATTATAGTTCTATCGATAATAACTGCATTATATGCGTAAAAATGCATGTTATATTGATGATAATAAAAGTAATACGTATATGTATTATAGTTCTAGCTGTAATAACTGCATAATATGGGTAATAATGCATGTTAAATTGATAATAATATAAGTAATAAGTATAATTATTACAGTTCTAGCGATAATAACTGCATTATATGGGTAATAATGGATGTTATATTGATAATATCGGGAGTAATAAGTATATTTATTATAGTTCTATCGATAATAACTGCATAATATGGGTAATAATGCATGTTATATTGATGATAATAAAAGTACTAAGTATATTTATTATAGTTCTAGCGATAATAACTGCATAATATGCGCAATAATGCATGTTATATTGATAATAATATAAGTAATAAGTATAATTATTACAGTTCTAGCGATAATAACTGCATAATATGGGTAATAATGCACGTTATATTGCTAACAATATAAGTAATAAGTATAATTATTACAGTTCTAGCGATAATAACTGCATTATATGGGTAATAATGCATGTTATATTGATAATATCGGGAGTAATAAGTACAATTATTATAGTTCTAGCGATAATAAAATTAAAATTTGGCTAATAGTGCATGTTATATTGATAATAATTAAAGTAATAAGTATATTTATTATAGTTCTATCGATAATAACTGCATTATATGCGTAATAATGCATGTTATATTGATGATAATAAAAGTAATACGTATATGTATTATAGTTCTAGCTGCAATAACTGCATAATACGGGTAATAATGCATGTTAAATTCATAATAATATAAGTAATAAGTATAATTATTACAGTTCTAGCGATAATAACTGCATTATATGGGTAATAATGGATGTTATATTGATAATATCGGGAGTAATAAGTATATTTATTATAGTTCTAGCGATAATAACTGCATTATATGGGTAATAATGGATGTTATATTGATAATATCGGGAGTAATAAGTATAAATATTATAGTTCTAGCGATAATAATAGTAAAATTTGGCTAATAGTGCATGTTATATTGATAATAATAAAAGTAATAAGTATATTTATTATAGTTCTATCGATAATAACTGCATTATATGCGTAAAAATGCATGTTATATTGATGATAATAAAAGTAATACGTATATGTATTACAGTTCTAGCTGTAATAACTGCATAATATGGGTAATAATGCATGTTAAATTGATAATAATATAAGTAATAAGTATATTTATTATAGTTCTAGCGATAATAACTGCATTATATGGGTAATAATGGATGTTATATTGATAATATCGGGAGTAATATGTATAAATATTATAGTTCTAGCGATAATAATAGTAAAATTTGGCTAATAGTGCATGTTATATTGATAATAATAAAAGTAATAAGTATATTTATTATACTTCTGTCGATAATAACTGCATTACATGGGTAATAATGCATGTTATGTGGATAATAATATAAGTAATAAGTATAATTATTACAGTTCTAGCGATAATAACTGCATTATATGGGTAATAATGCATGTTATATTGATAATATCGGGAGTAATAAGTATAAATATTATAGTTCTAGCGATAATAGCAGTAAAATATGGCTAATTGTGCATGTTATATTGATAATAATAAGAGTAACAAGTATATTTATTATAGTTCTATCGATAATAACTGCATAATATGGGTAATAATGCATGTTATATTGATGATAATAAAAGTACTGAGTATATTTATTATAGCTCTGGCGATAATAACTGCATAATATGCGCAATAATGCATGTTAAATTGATAATAATATAAGTAATAAGTATAATTATTACAGTTCTAGCGATAGTAACTGCATTATATGGGTAATAATGGATGTTATATTGATAATTTCGGGAGTAATAAGTATATTTATTATAGTTCTAGCGATAATAACTGCCTTATATGGGTAATAATGGATGTTATATTGATAATATCTGGAGTAATAAGTATAAATATTATAGTTCTAGCGATAATAATAGTAAAATTTGGCTAATAGTGCATGTTATATTGATAATAATAAAAGTAATAAGTATATTTATTATACTTCTGTCGATAATAACTGCATTACATGGGTAATAATGCATGTTATATGGATAATAATATAAGTAATAAGTATAATTATTACAGTTCTAGCGATAATAACTGCATAATATGGGTAATAATGCACGTTATATTGCTAATAATATTAGTAATAAGTATAATTATTACAGTTCTAGCGATAATAGTAGTAAAATATGGCTAATTGTGCATGTTATATTGATAATAATATAAGTAATAAGTATAATTATTACAGTTCTAGCAATAATAACTGCATAATATGGGTAATAATGCACGTTATATTGCTAACAATATAAGTAGTAAGTATAATTACTACAGTTCTAGCGATAATAACTGCATTATATGGGTAATAATGGATGTTATATTGATAATATCGGGAGTAATAAGTATAAATATTATAGTTCTAGCGATAATAATAGTAAAATATGGCTAATAGTGCATGTTATATTGATAATAATAAAAGTAATAAGTATATTTATTATAGTTCTATCGATAATAACTGCATTATATGTGTAATAATGCATGTTATATTGATGATAATAAAAGTAATACGTATATGTATTATAGTTCTAGCTGTAATAACTGCATAATATGGGTAATAATGCATGTTAAATTGATAATAATATAAGTAATAAGTATAATTATTACAGTTCTAGCGATAATAACTGCATTATATGGGTAATAATGGATGTTATATTGATAATATCGGGAGTAATAAGTATAAATATTATAGTTCTAGCGATAATAATAGTAAAATTTGGCTAATAGTGCATGTTATATTGATAATAATAAAAGTAATAAGAATATTTATTATACTTCTGTCGAGAATAACTGCATTATATGGGTAATAATGCATGTTATATTGATAATAATATAAGTAATAAGTGTAATTATTACAGTTCTAGCGATAATAACTGCATAATATGGGTAATAATGCACGTTATATTGCTAATAATATAAGTAGTAAGTATAATTATTACAGTTCTAGCGATAATAACTGCATTATATGGGTAATAATGGATGTTATATTGATAATATCGGGAGTAATAAGTATAAATATTATAGTTCTAGCGATAATAATAGTAAAATATGGCTAATAGTGCATGTTATATTGATAATAATAAAAGTAATAAGTATATTTATTATAGTTCTATCGATAATAACTGCATTATATGCGTAATAATGCATGTTATATTGATGATAATAAAAGTAATACGTATATGTATTATAGTTCTAGCTGTAATAACTGCATAATATGGGTAATAATGCATGTTAAATTGATAATAATATAAGTAATAAGTATAATTATTACAGTTCTAGCGATAGTAACTGCATTATATGGGTAATAATGCACGTTATATTGCTAATAATATGAGTAATAAGCATAATTATTACAGTTCTAGCGGTAATAACTGCATTATATGGGTAATAATGGATGTTATATTGTAAATATCGGGAGTAATAACTATAAATATTATAGTTCTAGCGATAATAATAGTAAAATATGGCTAATAGTGCATGTTATATTGATAATAATAAAAGTAATAAGTATATTTATTATAGTTCTATCGATAATAACTGCATTATATGCGTAATAATGCATGTTATATTGATGATAATAAAAGTAATACGTATAATTATTATGGTTCTAGCTGTAATAACTGCATAATATGGGTAATAATGCATGTTAAATTGATAATAATATAAGTAGTAAGTATAATTATTACAGTTCTAGCGATAATAACTGCATTATATGGGTAATAGTGGATGTTATATTGATAATATCGGGAGTAATAAGTATATTTATTATAGTTCTAGCGATAATAAAATTAAAATTTGGCTAATAGTGCATGTTATACTGATAATAATTAAAGTAATAAGTATATTTACTATAGTTCTATCGATAATAACTGCATTATATGCGTAATAATGCATGTTATATTGATGATAATAAAAGTAATACGTATATGTATTATAGTTCTAGCTGCAATAACTGCATAATACGGGTAATAATGCATGTTAAATTCATAATAATATAAGTAATAAGTATAATTATTACAGTTCTAGCGATAATAACTGCATTATATGGGTAATAATGGATGTTATATTGATAATATCGGGAGTAATAAGTATATTTATTATAGTTCTAGCGATAATAACTGCATTATATGGGTAATAATGGATGTTATATTGATAATATCGGGAGTAATAAGTATAAATATTATAGTTCTAGCGATAATAATAGTAAAATTTGGCTAATAGTGCATGTTATATTGATAATAATAAAAGTAATAAGTATATTTATTATAGTTCTATCGATAATAACTGCATTATATGCGTAAAAATGCATGTTATATTGTTGATAATAAAAGTAATACGTATATGTATTATAGTTCTAGCTGTAATAACTGCATAATATGGGTAATAATGCATGTTAAATTGATAACAATATAAGTAATAAGTATATTTATTATAGTTCTAGCGATAATAACTGCATTATATGGGTAATAATGGATGTTATATTGATAATATCGGGAGTAATATGTATAAATATTATAGTTCTAGCGATAATAGCAGTAAAATATGGCTAATTGTGCATGTTATATTGATAATAATAAGAGTAACAAGTATATTTATTATAGTTCTATCGATAATAACTGCATAATATGGGTAATAATGCATGTTATATTGATGATAATAAAAGTAATACGTATATGTATTATAGTTCTAGCTGTAATAACTGCATAATATGGGTAATAATGCATGTTAAATTGATAATAATATAAGTAATAAGTATAATTATTACAGTTCTAGCGATAGTAACTGCATTATATGGGTAATAATGGATGTTATATTGATAATTTCGGGAGTAATAAGTATATTTATTATAGTTCTAGCGATAATAACTGCCTTATATGGGTAATAGTGGATGTTATATTGATAATATCGGGAGTAATAAGTATAAATATTATAGTTCTAGCGATAATAATAGTAAAATTTGGCTAATAGTGCATGTTATATTGATAATAATAAAAGTAATAAGTATATTTATTATACTTCTGTCGATAATAACTGCATTACATGGGTAATAATGCATGTTATATGGATAATAATATAAGTAATAAGTATAATTATTACAGTTCTAGCGATAATAACTGCATAATATGGGTAATAATGCACGTTATATTGCTAATAATATTAGTAATAAGTATAATTATTACAGTTCTAGCGATAATAGTAGTAAAATATGGCTAATTGTGCATGTTATATTGATAATAATAAAAGTAATAAGTATATTTATTATACTTCTGTCGATAATAACTGCATTATATGGGTAATAATGCATGTTATATTGATAATAATATAAGTAATAAGTATAATTATTACAGTTCTAGCAATAATAACTGCATAATATGGGTAATAATGCACGTTATATTGCTAATAATATAAGTAGTAAGTATAATTACTACAGTTCTAGCGATAATAACTGCATTATATGGGTAATAATGGATGTTATATTGATAATATCGGGAGTAATAAGTATAAATATTATAGTTCTAGCGATAATAATAGTAAAATATGGCTAATAGTGCATGTTATATTGATAATAATAAAAGTAATAAGTATATTTATTATAGTTCTATCGATAATAACTGCATTATATGTGTAATAATGCATGTTATATTGATGATAATAAAAGTAATACGTATATGTATTATAGTTCTAGCTGTAATAACTGCATAATATGGGTAATAATGCATGTTAAATTGATAATAATATAAGTAATAAGTATAATTATTACAGTTCTAGCGATAATAACTGCATTATATGGGTAATAATGGATGTTATATTGATAATATCGGGAGTAATAAGTATAAATATTATAGTTCTAGCGATAATAATAGTAAAATTTGGCTAATAGTGCATGTTATATTGATAATAATAAAAGTAATAAGTATATTTATTATAGTTCTATCGATAATAACTGCATTATATGTGTAATAATGCATGTTATATTGATGATAATAAAAGTAATACGTATATGTATTATAGTTCTAGCTGTAATAACTGCATAATATGGGTAATAATGCATGTTAAATTGATAATAATATAAGTAATAAGTATAATTATTACAGTTCTAGCGATAGTAACTGCATTATATGGGTAATAATGCACGTTATATTGCTAATAATATGAGTAATAAGCATAATTATTACAGTTCTAGCGGTAATAACTGCATTATATGGGTAATAATGGATGTTATATTGTAAATATCGGGAGTAATAACTATAAATATTATAGTTCTAGCGATAATAATAGTAAAATATGGCTAATAGTGCATGTTATATTGATAATAATAAAAGTAATAAGTATATTTATTATAGTTCTATCGATAATAACTGCATTATATGCGTAATAATGCATGTTATATTGATGATAATAAAAGTAATACGTATAATTATTATGGTTCTAGCTGTAATAACTGCATAATATGGGTAATAATGCATGTTAAATTGATAATAATATAAGTAGTAAGTATAATTATTACAGTTCTAGCGATAATAACTGCATTATATGGGTAATAGTGGATGTTATATTGATAATATCGGGAGTAATAAGTATATTTATTATAGTTCTAGCGATAATAAAATTAAAATTTGGCTAATAGTGCATGTTATACTGATAATAATTAAAGTAATAAGTATATTTACTATAGTTCTATCGATAATAACTGCATTATATGCGTAATAATGCATGTTATATTGATGATAATAAAAGTAATACGTATATGTATTATAGTTCTAGCTGCAATAACTGCATAATACGGGTAATAATGCATGTTAAATTCATAATAATATAAGTAATAAGTATAATTATTACAGTTCTAGCGATAATAACTGCATTATATGGGTAATAATGGATGTTATATTGATAATATCGGGAGTAATAAGTATATTTATTATAGTTCTAGCGATAATAACTGCATTATATGGGTAATAATGGATGTTATATTGATAATATCGGGAGTAATAAGTATAAATATTATAGTTCTAGCGATAATAATAGTAAAATTTGGCTAATAGTGCATGTTATATTGATAATAATAAAAGTAATAAGTATATTTATTATAGTTCTATCGATAATAACTGCATTATATGCGTAAAAATGCATGTTATATTGTTGATAATAAAAGTAATACGTATATGTATTATAGTTCTAGCTGTAATAACTGCATAATATGGGTAATAATGCATGTTAAATTGATAACAATATAAGTAATAAGTATATTTATTATAGTTCTAGCGATAATAACTGCATTATATGGGTAATAATGGATGTTATATTGATAATATCGGGAGTAATATGTATAAATATTATAGTTCTAGCGATAATAGCAGTAAAATATGGCTAATTGTGCATGTTATATTGATAATAATAAGAGTAACAAGTATATTTATTATAGTTCTATCGATAATAACTGCATAATATGGGTAATAATGCATGTTATATTGATGATAATAAAAGTAATACGTATATGTATTATAGTTCTAGCTGTAATAACTGCATAATATGGGTAATAATGCATGTTAAATTGATAATAATATAAGTAATAAGTATAATTATTACAGTTCTAGCGATAGTAACTGCATTATATGGGTAATAATGGATGTTATATTGATAATTTCGGGAGTAATAAGTATATTTATTATAGTTCTAGCGATAATAACTGCCTTATATGGGTAATAGTGGATGTTATATTGATAATATCGGGAGTAATAAGTATAAATATTATAGTTCTAGCGATAATAATAGTAAAATTTGGCTAATAGTGCATGTTATATTGATAATAATAAAAGTAATAAGTATATTTATTATACTTCTGTCGATAATAACTGCATTACATGGGTAATAATGCATGTTATATGGATAATAATATAAGTAATAAGTATAATTATTACAGTTCTAGCGATAATAACTGCATAATATGGGTAATAATGCACGTTATATTGCTAATAATATTAGTAATAAGTATAATTATTACAGTTCTAGCGATAATAGTAGTAAAATATGGCTAATTGTGCATGTTATATTGATAATAATAAAAGTAATAAGTATATTTATTATACTTCTGTCGATAATAACTGCATTATATGGGTAATAATGCATGTTATATTGATAATAATATAAGTAATAAGTATAATTATTACAGTTCTAGCAATAATAACTGCATAATATGGGTAATAATGCACGTTATATTGCTAATAATATAAGTAGTAAGTATAATTACTACAGTTCTAGCGATAATAACTGCATTATATGGGTAATAATGGATGTTATATTGATAATATCGGGAGTAATAAGTATAAATATTATAGTTCTAGCGATAATAATAGTAAAATATGGCTAATAGTGCATGTTATATTGATAATAATAAAAGTAATAAGTATATTTATTATAGTTCTATCGATAATAACTGCATTATATGTGTAATAATGCATGTTATATTGATGATAATAAAAGTAATACGTATATGTATTATAGTTCTAGCTGTAATAACTGCATAATATGGGTAATAATGCATGTTAAATTGATAATAATATAAGTAATAAGTATAATTATTACAGTTCTAGCGATAATAACTGCATTATATGGGTAATAATGGATGTTATATTGATAATATCGGGAGTAATAAGTATAAATATTATAGTTCTAGCGATAATAATAGTAAAATTTGGCTAATAGTGCATGTTATATTGATAATAATAAAAGTAATAAGAATATTTATTATACTTCTGTCGAGAATAACTGCATTATATGGGTAATAATGCATGTTATATTGATAATAATATAAGTAATAAGTATAATTATTACAGTTCTAGCGATAATAACTGCATTATATGGGTAATAATGCATGTTATATTGATAATATCGGGAGTAATAAGTACAATTATTATAGTTCTAGCGATAATAAAAGTAAAATTAGGCTAATAGTGCATGTTATATTGATAATAATAAAAGTAATAAGTATATTTATTATACTTCTGTCGATAATAACTGCATTATATGGGTAATAATGCATGTTATATTGATAATAATATAAGTAATAAGTATAATTATTACAGTTCTAGCGATAATAACTGCATAATATGGGTAATAATGCACGTTATATTGCTAATAATATAAGTAGTAAGTATAATTATTACAGTTCTAGCGATAATAACTGCATTATATGGGTAATAATGGATGTTATATTGATAATATCGGGAGTAATAAGTATAAATATTATAGTTCTAGCGATAATAATAGTAAAATATGGCTAATAGTGCATGTTATATTGATAATAATAAAAGTAATAAGTATATTTATTATAGTTCTATCGATAATAACTGCATTATATGCGTAATAATGCATGTTATATTGATGATAATAAAAGTAATACGTATATGTATTATAGTTCTAGCTGTAATAACTGCATAATATGGGTAATAATGCATGTTAAATTGATAATAATATAAGTAATAAGTATAATTATTACAGTTCTAGCGATAGTAACTGCATTATATGGGTAATAATGGATGTTATATTGATAATTTCGGGAGTAATAAGTATATTTATTATAGTTCTAGCGATAATAACTGCATTATATGGGTAATAATGCATGTTACATTGATAATAATATAAGTAATAAGTATAATTATTATAGTTCTAGCGATAATAATAGTAAAATATGGCTAATAGTGCATGTTATATTATTAATAATAAAAGTAATAAGTATATTTATTATAGTTCTATCGATAATAAGTGCATAATATGAGTAATAATGCATGTTATATTGATGATCATAAAAGTAGTAAGAATATTTATTATAGTTCTAGCGATTATAACTGCATAATATGGGTAATAATGCATGTTATATTGATAATAATATAAGTAATAAGTATAATTATTACAGTTCTAGCGATAATAACTGCATTATGTGGGTAATAATGCTCGTTATATTGCTAATAATATAAGTAATAAGTATAATTATTACAGTTCTAGCGATAATAATAATAAAATATGGCTAATAGTGCATGTAATATTGATAATAATAAAAGTAATAAGTATATTTATTATCGTTCTATCGATAATAACTGCATAATAAGGGTAATAATGCATGTTATATTGATGATAATGAAAGTAGTAAGTACATTTATTATAGCTCTAGTAATTATAACTGCATAATATGGGTAATAATGCATGTTATATTGAGAATAATATAAGTAATAAGTATATTTATTATAGTTCTATCGATAATAACTGCATAATATGGGTAATAATGCATGTTATATTGATGATCATAAAAGTAGTAAGAATATTTATTATAGTTCTAGCGATTATAACTGCATAATATGGGTAATAATGCATGTTATATTGATAATAATATAAGTAATAAGTATAATTATTCGAGTTCTAGCGATAATAACTGCATTATATGGGTAATAATGCATGTTATATTGATAATATTGGGAGTAATAAGTATAATTATTATAGTTCTAGCGATAATAATAATAAAATATGGCTAATAGTGCATGTAATATTGATAATAATAAAAGTAATAAGTATATTTATTATCGTTCTATCGATAATAGCTGCATAATAAGGGTAATAATGCATGTTATATTGATGATAATGAAAGTAGTAAGTACATTGATTAGAGCTCTAGTAAATATAACTGCATAATATGGGTAATAATGCATGTTATATTGAGAATAATATAAGTAATAAGTATAATTATTACAGTTCTAGCGATAATAACTGCATTATATGGGTAATAATGCATGTTACATCGATAATAATATAAGTAATAAGTATAATTATTATAGTTCTAGCGATAATAATAGTAAAATATGACTAATAGTGCATGTAATATTGATAATAATAAAAGTAATAAGTATATTTATTATAGTTCTATCGATAATAACTGCATAATATGGGTAATAATGCATGTTATATTGATGATCATAAAAGTAGTAAGAATATTTATTATAGTTCTAGCGATTATAACTGCATAATATGCGTAATAATGCATGTTATATTGATAATAATATAAGTAATAAGTATAATTATTATAGTTCTAGCCATAATAATAGTAAAATATGGCTAATAGTGCATGTTATATTGATAATAATAAAAGTAATAAGTATATTTATTATAGTTCTATCGATAATAACTGCATAATATGGGTAATAATGCATGTTATATTGATGATCATAAAAGTAGTAAGTATATTTATTATAGTTCTAGCGATTATAACTGCATAATATGGGTAATAATGCATGTTCTATTGATAATAATATAAGTAATAAGTATAATTATTACAGTTCTAGCGATAATAACTGCATTATGTGGGTAATAATGCTCGTTATATTGCTAATAATATAAGTAATAAGTATAATTATTACAGTTCTAGCGATAATAATAATAAAATATGGCTAATAGTGCATGTAATATTGATAATAATAAAAGTAATAAGTATATTTATTATCGTTCTATCGATAATAACTGCATAATAAGGGTAATAATGCATGTTATATTGATGATAATGAAAGTAGTAAGTACATTTATTATAGCTCTAGTAATTATAACTGCATAATATGGGTAATAATGCATGTTATATTGATAATAATATAAGTAATAAGTATAATTATTCGAGTTCTAGCGATAATAACTGCATTATATGGGTAATAATGCATGTTATATTGATAATATTGGGAGTAATAAGTATAATTATTATAGTTCTAGCGATAATAATAATAAAATATGGCTAATAGTGCATGTAATATTGATAATAATAAAAGTAATAAGTATATTTATTATAGTTCTATCGATAATAACTGCATAATATGGGTAATAATGCATGTTATATTGATGATCATAAAAGTAGTAAGTATATTTATTATAGTTCTAGCGATTATAACTGCATAATATGGGTAATAATGCCTGTTATATTGCTAATAATATAAGTAATAAGTATAATTATTACAGTTCTAGCGATAATAACTGCATTATATGGGTAATAATGCATGTTATATTGATAATATCGGGAGTAATAAGTATAATTATTATAGTTCTAGCGATAATATTAGTAAAATGTGGCTAATAGAGCATGTTATATTGATAATAATAAAAGTAATAAGTATATTTATTATAGTTCTATCGATAATAATAGTAAAATATGGCTAATAGTGCATGATATACTGATAATAATAATAGTAATAAGTATATTTATTATAGTACTATCGATAATAACTGCACAATATGGGTAATAATGCATGTTATATTGATGATAGTAAAAGTAGTAAGTATATTTATTATAGTTCTATCGATAATAACTGCATAATATGGGTAATAATGCATGTTATATTGATGATATTGGGAGTAATAAGTATAATTATTATAGTTCTAGCGATAATAATAGTAAAATATGGCTAATAGTGCATGATATACTGATAATAATAATAGTAATAAGTATATTTATTATAGTACTATCGATAATAACTGCATAATATGGGTAATAATGCATGTTATATTGATGATAGTAAAAGTAGTAAGTATATTTATTATAGTTCTAGCGATTATAACTGCATAATATGGGTAATAATGCACGTTATATTGCTAATAATATAAGTAGTAAGTATAATTATTACAGTTCTAGCGATAATAATAGTAAAATATGGCTAATAGTGCATGTTATATTGATAATAATAAAAGTAATAAGTATATTTATTATAGTTCTATCGATAATAACTGCATTATATGCGTAATAATGCATGTTATATTGATGATAATAAAAGTAATACGTATATGTATTATAGTTCTAGCTGTAATAACTGCATAATATGGGTAATAATGCATGTTAAATTGATAATAATATAAGTAATAAGTATAATTATTACAGTTCTAGCGATAGTAACTGCATTATATGGGTAATAATGGATGTTATATTGATAATTTCGGGAGTAATAAGTATATTTATTATAGTTCTAGCGATAATAACTGCATTATATGGGTAATAATGGATGTTATATTGATAATATCGGGAGTAATAAGTATAAATATTATAGTTCTAGCGATAATAATAGTAAAATTTGGCTAATAGTGCATGTTATATTGATAATAATAAAAGTAATAAGTATATTTATTATAGTTCTATCGATAATAACTGCATTATATGCGTAAAAATGCATGTTATATTGTTGATAATAAAAGTAATACGTATATGTATTATAGTTCTAGCTGTAATAACTGCATAATATGGGTAATAATGCATGTTAAATTGATAACAATATAAGTAATAAGTATATTTATTATAGTTCTAGCGATAATAACTGCATTATATGGGTAATAATGGATGTTATATTGATAATATCGGGAGTAATATGTATAAATATTATAGTTCTAGCGATAATAGCAGTAAAATATGGCTAATTGTGCATGTTATATTGATAATAATAAGAGTAACAAGTATATTTATTATAGTTCTATCGATAATAACTGCATAATATGGGTAATAATGCATGTTATATTGATGATAATAAAAGTAATACGTATATGTATTATAGTTCTAGCTGTAATAACTGCATAATATGGGTAATAATGCATGTTAAATTGATAATAATATAAGTAATAAGTATAATTATTACAGTTCTAGCGATAGTAACTGCATTATATGGGTAATAATGGATGTTATATTGATAATTTCGGGAGTAATAAGTATATTTATTATAGTTCTAGCGATAATAACTGCCTTATATGGGTAATAGTGGATGTTATATTGATAATATCGGGAGTAATAAGTATAAATATTATAGTTCTAGCGATAATAATAGTAAAATTTGGCTAATAGTGCATGTTATATTGATAATAATAAAAGTAATAAGTATATTTATTATACTTCTGTCGATAATAACTGCATTACATGGGTAATAATGCATGTTATATGGATAATAATATAAGTAATAAGTATAATTATTACAGTTCTAGCGATAATAACTGCATAATATGGGTAATAATGCACGTTATATTGCTAATAATATTAGTAATAAGTATAATTATTACAGTTCTAGCGATAATAGTAGTAAAATATGGCTAATTGTGCATGTTATATTGATAATAATAAAAGTAATAAGTATATTTATTATACTTCTGTCGATAATAACTGCATTATATGGGTAATAATGCATGTTATATTGATAATAATATAAGTAATAAGTATAATTATTACAGTTCTAGCAATAATAACTGCATAATATGGGTAATAATGCACGTTATATTGCTAATAATATAAGTAGTAAGTATAATTACTACAGTTCTAGCGATAATAACTGCATTATATGGGTAATAATGGATGTTATATTGATAATATCGGGAGTAATAAGTATAAATATTATAGTTCTAGCGATAATAATAGTAAAATATGGCTAATAGTGCATGTTATATTGATAATAATAAAAGTAATAAGTATATTTATTATAGTTCTATCGATAATAACTGCATTATATGTGTAATAATGCATGTTATATTGATGATAATAAAAGTAATACGTATATGTATTATAGTTCTAGCTGTAATAACTGCATAATATGGGTAATAATGCATGTTAAATTGATAATAATATAAGTAATAAGTATAATTATTACAGTTCTAGCGATAATAACTGCATTATATGGGTAATAATGGATGTTATATTGATAATATCGGGAGTAATAAGTATAAATATTATAGTTCTAGCGATAATAATAGTAAAATTTGGCTAATAGTGCATGTTATATTGATAATAATAAAAGTAATAAGAATATTTATTATACTTCTGTCGAGAATAACTGCATTATATGGGTAATAATGCATGTTATATTGATAATAATATAAGTAATAAGTATAATTATTACAGTTCTAGCGATAATAACTGCATTATATGGGTAATAATGCATGTTATATTGATAATATCGGGAGTAATAAGTACAATTATTATAGTTCTAGCGATAATAAAAGTAAAATTAGGCTAATAGTGCATGTTATATTGATAATAATAAAAGTAATAAGTATATTTATTATACTTCTGTCGATAATAACTGCATTATATGGGTAATAATGCATGTTATATTGATAATAATATAAGTAATAAGTATAATTATTACAGTTCTAGCGATAATAACTGCATAATATGGGTAATAATGCACGTTATATTGCTAATAATATAAGTAGTAAGTATAATTATTACAGTTCTAGCGATAATAACTGCATTATATGGGTAATAATGGATGTTATATTGATAATATCGGGAGTAATAAGTATAAATATTATAGTTCTAGCGATAATAATAGTAAAATATGGCTAATAGTGCATGTTATATTGATAATAATAAAAGTAATAAGTATATTTATTATAGTTCTATCGATAATAACTGCATTATATGCGTAATAATGCATGTTATATTGATGATAATAAAAGTAATACGTATATGTATTATAGTTCTAGCTGTAATAACTGCATAATATGGGTAATAATGCATGTTAAATTGATAATAATATAAGTAATAAGTATAATTATTACAGTTCTAGCGATAGTAACTGCATTATATGGGTAATAATGGATGTTATATTGATAATTTCGGGAGTAATAAGTATATTTATTATAGTTCTAGCGATAATAACTGCATTATATGGGTAATAATGCATGTTACATTGATAATAATATAAGTAATAAGTATAATTATTATAGTTCTAGCGATAATAATAGTAAAATATGGCTAATAGTGCATGTTATATTATTAATAATAAAAGTAATAAGTATATTTATTATAGTTCTATCGATAATAACTGCATAATATGAGTAATAATGCATGTTATATTGATGATCATAAAAGTAGTAAGAATATTTATTATAGTTCTAGCGATTATAACTGCATAATATGGGTAATAATGCATGTTATATTGATAATAATATAAGTAATAAGTATAATTATTACAGTTCTAGCGATAATAACTGCATTATGTGGGTAATAATGCTCGTTATATTGCTAATAATATAAGTAATAAGTATAATTATTACAGTTCTAGCGATAATAATAATAAAATATGGCTAATAGTGCATGTAATATTGATAATAATAAAAGTAATAAGTATATTTATTATCGTTCTATCGATAATAACTGCATAATAAGGGTAATAATGCATGTTATATTGATGATAATGAAAGTAGTAAGTACATTTATTATAGCTCTAGTAATTATAACTGCATAATATGGGTAATAATGCATGTTATATTGAGAATAATATAAGTAATAAGTATATTTATTATAGTTCTATCGATAATAACTGCATAATATGGGTAATAATGCATGTTATATTGATGATCATAAAAGTAGTAAGAATATTTATTATAGTTCTAGCGATTATAACTGCATAATATGGGTAATAATGCATGTTATATTGATAATAATATAAGTAATAAGTATAATTATTCGAGTTCTAGCGATAATAACTGCATTATATGGGTAATAATGCATGTTATATTGATAATATTGGGAGTAATAAGTATAATTATTATAGTTCTAGCGATAATAATAATAAAATATGGCTAATAGTGCATGTAATATTGATAATAATAAAAGTAATAAGTATATTTATTATCGTTCTATCGATAATAGCTGCATAATAAGGGTAATAATGCATGTTATATTGATGATAATGAAAGTAGTAAGTACATTGATTAGAGCTCTAGTAAATATAACTGCATAATATGGGTAATAATGCATGTTATATTGAGAATAATATAAGTAATAAGTATAATTATTACAGTTCTAGCGATAATAACTGCATTATATGGGTAATAATGCATGTTACATCGATAATAATATAAGTAATAAGTATAATTATTATAGTTCTAGCGATAATAATAGTAAAATATGACTAATAGTGCATGTAATATTGATAATAATAAAAGTAATAAGTATATTTATTATAGTTCTATCGATAATAACTGCATAATATGGGTAATAATGCATGTTATATTGATGATCATAAAAGTAGTAAGAATATTTATTATAGTTCTAGCGATTATAACTGCATAATATGCGTAATAATGCATGTTATATTGATAATAATATAAGTAATAAGTATAATTATTATAGTTCTAGCCATAATAATAGTAAAATATGGCTAATAGTGCATGTTATATTGATAATAATAAAAGTAATAAGTATATTTATTATAGTTCTATCGATAATAACTGCATAATATGGGTAATAATGCATGTTATATTGATGATCATAAAAGTAGTAAGTATATTTATTATAGTTCTAGCGATTATAACTGCATAATATGGGTAATAATGCATGTTCTATTGATAATAATATAAGTAATAAGTATAATTATTACAGTTCTAGCGATAATAACTGCATTATGTGGGTAATAATGCTCGTTATATTGCTAATAATATAAGTAATAAGTATAATTATTACAGTTCTAGCGATAATAATAATAAAATATGGCTAATAGTGCATGTAATATTGATAATAATAAAAGTAATAAGTATATTTATTATCGTTCTATCGATAATAACTGCATAATAAGGGTAATAATGCATGTTATATTGATGATAATGAAAGTAGTAAGTACATTTATTATAGCTCTAGTAATTATAACTGCATAATATGGGTAATAATGCATGTTATATTGATAATAATATAAGTAATAAGTATAATTATTCGAGTTCTAGCGATAATAACTGCATTATATGGGTAATAATGCATGTTATATTGATAATATTGGGAGTAATAAGTATAATTATTATAGTTCTAGCGATAATAATAATAAAATATGGCTAATAGTGCATGTAATATTGATAATAATAAAAGTAATAAGTATATTTATTATAGTTCTATCGATAATAACTGCATAATATGGGTAATAATGCATGTTATATTGATGATCATAAAAGTAGTAAGTATATTTATTATAGTTCTAGCGATTATAACTGCATAATATGGGTAATAATGCCTGTTATATTGCTAATAATATAAGTAATAAGTATAATTATTACAGTTCTAGCGATAATAACTGCATTATATGGGTAATAATGCATGTTATATTGATAATATCGGGAGTAATAAGTATAATTATTATAGTTCTAGCGATAATATTAGTAAAATGTGGCTAATAGAGCATGTTATATTGATAATAATAAAAGTAATAAGTATATTTATTATAGTTCTATCGATAATAATAGTAAAATATGGCTAATAGTGCATGATATACTGATAATAATAATAGTAATAAGTATATTTATTATAGTACTATCGATAATAACTGCACAATATGGGTAATAATGCATGTTATATTGATGATAGTAAAAGTAGTAAGTATATTTATTATAGTTCTATCGATAATAACTGCATAATATGGGTAATAATGCATGTTATATTGATGATATTGGGAGTAATAAGTATAATTATTATAGTTCTAGCGATAATAATAGTAAAATATGGCTAATAGTGCATGATATACTGATAATAATAATAGTAATAAGTATATTTATTATAGTACTATCGATAATAACTGCATAATATGGGTAATAATGCATGTTATATTGATGATAGTAAAAGTAGTAAGTATATTTATTATAGTTCTAGCGATTATAACTGCATAATATGGGTAATAATGCACGTTATATTGCTAATAATATAAGTAGTAAGTATAATTATTACAGTTCTAGCGATAATAATAGTAAAATATGGCTAATAGTGCATGTTATATTGATAATAATAAAAGTAATAAGTATATTTATTATAGTTCTATCGATAATAACTGCATTATATGCGTAATAATGCATGTTATATTGATGATAATAAAAGTAATACGTATATGTATTATAGTTCTAGCTGTAATAACTGCATAATATGGGTAATAATGCATGTTAAATTGATAATAATATAAGTAATAAGTATAATTATTACAGTTCTAGCGATAGTAACTGCATTATATGGGTAATAATGGATGTTATATTGATAATTTCGGGAGTAATAAGTATATTTATTGTAGTTCTAGCGATAATAACTGCATTATATGGGTAATAATGCATGTTATATTGATGATATTGGGAGTAATAAGTATAATTATTATAGTTCTAGCGATAATAATAGTAAAATATGGCTAATAGTGCATGATATACTGATAATAATAATAGTAATAAGTATATTTATTATAGCACTATCGATAATAACTGCATAATATGGGTAATAATGCATGTTATATTGATGATAGTAAAAGTAGTAAGTATATTTATTATAGTTCTAGCGATTATAACTGCATAATATGGGTAATAATGCATGTTATATTGATGATCATAAAAGTAGTAAGTATATTTATAACAGTTCTAGGGATAATAAGTGCATTATATGGGTAATAATGCATGTTACATTGATAATATTGGGAGTAATAAGTATATTTATTACAGTTCTACCAATAATAACTGCATAATATGGATAATAATGCATGTTATATCTATGATAATAAAAGTAATACGTATATTTATTATAGTTCTAGCGATAATAACTGCATAATATGGGTGATAATGCATGTTATATCTATGACAATAAAAGTAATACGTATATTTATTATAGTTCTAGCGATTATAACTACATAATATGGGTAATAATGCATGTTATATTGAGAATAATATAAATAATAAGTATAATTATTACAGTTCTAGCAATAATAACTACTTAATATGGGTAATAATGCATGTTATATTGATAATAGTAAAAGTAATAAGTATATTTATTATAGCACTATCGATAATAACTGCATAATATGGGTAATAATGCATGTTATATTCAGAATAATATAAGTAATAAGTATAATTATTACAGTTCTAGCGATAATAACTGCATTATATGAGTAATAATGCACGTTATATTGCTAATGATACAAGTAATAAGTATAATTATTACAGTTCTATCGATAATAACTGCATAATATGGGTAATAATGCATGTTATATTGATAATAATATAAGTAATAAGTATAATTATTACAGTTCTAGGGATAATAACTGCATTATATGGGTAATAATGCATGTTATATTGATAATATTGGGAGTAATAAGTATAATTATTATAGTTCTAGCGATAATATTAGTAAAATGTGGCTAATAGTGCATGTTATATTGATAATAATAATAGTAATAAGTATATTTATTACAGTTCTATCGATAATAACTGCATAATATGGATAATAATGCATGTTATATCTATGATAATAAAAGTAATACGTATATTTATTATAGTTCTATCGATAATAACTGCATAATATGAGTAATAATGCATGTTATATTGATAATATCGGGAGTAGTAAGCACAATTATTATAGTTCTAGCGATTATAACTACATAATATGGGTAATAATGCATGTTATATTGAGAATAATATAAGTAATAAGTATAATTATTACAGTTCTAGCAATAATAACTGCATAATATGGGTAATAATGCATGTTATATTGATGATCATAAAAGTAGTAAGTATATTTATTACAGCTCTAGCGATAATAACTGCATTATATGGGTAATAATGCATGTTATATTGATAATAGTAAAAGTAATAAGTATATTTATTATAGTTCTATCGATAATAACTGCATAATATGGGTAATAATGCATGTTATATTGATGATATTGGGAGTAATAAGTATAATTATTATAGTTCTAGCGATAATAATAGTAAAATATGGCTAATAGTGCATGATATACTGATAATAATAATAGTAATAAGTATATTTATTATAGCACTATCGATAATAACTGCATAATATGAGTAATAATGCATGTTATATTGATGATGGTAAAAGTAGTAAGTATATTTATTATAGTTCTAGCGATTATAACTGCATAATATGGGTAATAATGCACGTTATATTGATGATAGTAAAAGTAGTAAGTATATTTATTATAGTTCTAGCGATTATAACTGCATAATATGGGTAATAATGCATGTTATATTGAGAATAATATAACTAATAAGTATAATTAGTACACTTCTAGCGATAATAACTGCATTATATGAGTAATAATGCATGTTACATTGATAATATTGGGAGTAATAAGTATAATTATTATAGTTCTAGCGATAATAATAGTAAAATATGGCTAATAGTGCATGTTATACTGATAATAATAATAGTAATAAGTATATTTATTGCAGTTCTATCGATAATAACTGCATAATATGGGTAATAATGCATGTTATATTGATAATAGTAAAAGTAATAAGTATAATTATTATAGTTCTAGCGATAATAACTGCATAATATGGGTAATAATGCACGTTATATTGATAAAGATATAAATAATAAGTATAATTATTACAGTTGTAGCGATAATAACTGCATTATATGGGTAATAATGGATGTTATATTGATAATATCGGGAGTAATAAGTATAAATATTATAGTTCTAGCGATAATAATAGTAAAATTTGGCTAATAGTGCATGTTATATTGATAATAATAAAAGTAATAAGAATATTTATTATACTTCTGTCGAGAATAACTGCATTATATGGGTAATAATGCATGTTATATTGATAATAATATAAGTAATAAGTATAATTATTACAGTTCTAGCGATAATAACTGCATTATATGGGTAATAATGCATGTTATATTGATAATATCGGGAGTAATAAGTACAATTATTATAGTTCTAGCGATAATAAAAGTAAAATTAGGCTAATAGTGCATGTTATATTGATAATAATAAAAGTAATAAGTATATTTATTATACTTCTGTCGATAATAACTGCATTATATGGGTAATAATGCATGTTATATTGATAATAATATAAGTAATAAGTATAATTATTACAGTTCTAGCGATAATAACTGCATAATATGGGTAATAATGCACGTTATATTGCTAATAATATAAGTAGTAAGTATAATTATTACAGTTCTAGCGATAATAACTGCATTATATGGGTAATAATGGATGTTATATTGATAATATCGGGAGTAATAAGTATAAATATTATAGTTCTAGCGATAATAATAGTAAAATATGGCTAATAGTGCATGTTATATTGATAATAATAAAAGTAATAAGTATATTTATTATAGTTCTATCGATAATAACTGCATTATATGCGTAATAATGCATGTTATATTGATGATAATAAAAGTAATACGTATATGTATTATAGTTCTAGCTGTAATAACTGCATAATATGGGTAATAATGCATGTTAAATTGATAATAATATAAGTAATAAGTATAATTATTACAGTTCTAGCGATAGTAACTGCATTATATGGGTAATAATGGATGTTATATTGATAATTTCGGGAGTAATAAGTATAATTATTACAGTTCTAGCGATAATAACTGCATTATGTGGGTAATAATGCTCGTTATATTGCTAATAATATAAGTAATAAGTATAATTATTACAGTTCTAGCGATAATAATAATAAAATATGGCTAATAGTGCATGTAATATTGATAATAATAAAAGTAATAAGTATATTTATTATCGTTCTATCGATAATAACTGCATAATAAGGGTAATAATGCATGTTATATTGATGATAATGAAAGTAGTAAGTACATTTATTATAGCTCTAGTAATTATAACTGCATAATATGGGTAATAATGCATGTTATATTGATAATAATATAAGTAATAAGTATAATTATTCGAGTTCTAGCGATAATAACTGCATTATATGGGTAATAATGCATGTTATATTGATAATATTGGGAGTAATAAGTATAATTATTATAGTTCTAGCGATAATAATAATAAAATATGGCTAATAGTGCATGTAATATTGATAATAATAAAAGTAATAAGTATATTTATTATAGTTCTATCGATAATAACTGCATAATATGGGTAATAATGCATGTTATATTGATGATCATAAAAGTAGTAAGTATATTTATTATAGTTCTAGCGATTATAACTGCATAATATGGGTAATAATGCCTGTTATATTGCTAATAATATAAGTAATAAGTATAATTATTACAGTTCTAGCGATAATAACTGCATTATATGGGTAATAATGCATGTTATATTGATAATATCGGGAGTAATAAGTATAATTATTATAGTTCTAGCGATAATATTAGTAAAATGTGGCTAATAGAGCATGTTATATTGATAATAATAAAAGTAATAAGTATATTTATTATAGTTCTATCGATAATAACTGCACAATATGGGTAATAATGCATGTTATATTGATGATAGTAAAAGTAGTAAGTATATTTATTATAGTTCTATCGATAATAACTGCATAATATGGGTAATAATGCATGTTATATTGATGATATTGGGAGTAATAAGTATAATTATTATAGTTCTAGCGATAATAATAGTAAAATATGGCTAATAGTGCATGATATACTGATAATAATAATAGTAATAAGTATATTTATTATAGTACTATCGATAATAACTGCATAATATGGGTAATAATGCATGTTATATTGATGATAGTAAAAGTAGTAAGTATATTTATTATAGTTCTAGCGATTATAACTGCATAATATGGGTAATAATGCACGTTATATTGCTAATAATATAAGTAGTAAGTATAATTATTACAGTTCTAGCAATAATAACTGCATTATATGGGTAATAATGGATGTTATATTGATAATATCGGGAGTAATAAGTATAAATATTATAGTTCTAGCGATAATAATAGTAAAATATGGCTAATAGTGCATGTTATATTGATAATAATAAAAGTAATAAGTATATTTATTATAGTTCTATCGATAATAACTGCATTATATGCGTAATAATGCATGTTATATTGATGATAATAAAAGTAATACGTATATGTATTATAGTTCTAGCTGTAATAACTGCATAATATGGGTAATAATGCATGTTAAATTGATAATAATATAAGTAATAAGTATAATTATTACAGTTCTAGCGATAGTAACTGCATTATATGGGTAATAATGGATGTTATATTGATAATTTCGGGAGTAATAAGTATATTTATTATAGTTCTAGCGATAATAACTGCATTATATGGGTAATAATGCATGTTATATTGATGATATTGGGAGTAATAAGTATAATTATTATAGTTCTAGCGATAATAATAGTAAAATATGGCTAATAGTGCATGATATACTGATAATAATAATAGTAATAAGTATATTTATTATAGCACTATCGATAATAACTGCATAATATGGGTAATAATGCATGTTATATTGATGATAGTAAAAGTAGTAAGTATATTTATTATAGTTCTAGCGATTATAACTGCATAATATGGGTAATAATGCATGTTATATTGATGATCATAAAAGTAGTAAGTATATTTATAACAGTTCTAGGGATAATAACTGCATTATATGGGTAATAATGCATGTTACATTGATAATATTGGGAGTAATAAGTATATTTATTACAGTTCTACCAATAATAACTGCATAATATGGATAATAATGCATGTTATATCTATGATAATAGAAGTAATACGTATATTTATTATAGTTCTAGCGATAATAACTGCATAATATGGGTGATAATGCATGTTATATCTATGACAATAAAAGTAATACGTATATTTATTATAGTTCTAGCGATTATAACTACATAATATGGGTAATAATGCATGTTATATTGAGAATAATATAAGTAATAAGTATAATTATTACAGTTCTAGCAATAATAACTACTTAATATGGGTAATAATGCATGTTATATTGATAATAGTAAAAGTAATAAGTATATTTATTATAGCACTATCGATAATAACTGCATAATATGGGTAATAATGCATGTTATATTCAGAATAATATAAGTAATAAGTATAATTATTACAGTTCTAGCGATAATAACTGCATTATATGAGTAATAATGCACGTTATATTGCTAATGATACAAGTAATAAGTATAATTATTACAGTTCTATCGATAATAACTGCATAATATGGGTAATAATGCATGTTATATTGATAATAATATAAGTAATAAGTATAATTATTACAGTTCTAGGGATAATAACTGCATTATATGGGTAATAATGCATGTTATATTGATAATATTGGGAGTAATAAGTATAATTGTTATAGTTCTAGCGATAATATTAGTAAAATGTGGCTAATAGTGCATGTTATATTGATAATAATAATAGTAATAAGTATATTTATTACAGTTCTATCGATAATAACTGCATAATATGGATAATAATGCATGTTATATCTATGATAATAAAAGTAATACGTATATTTATTATAGTTCTATCGATAATAACTGCATAATATGAGTAATAATGCATGTTATATTGATAATATCGGGAGTAGTAAGCACAATTATTATAGTTCTAGCGATTATAACTACATAATATGGGTAATAATGCATGTTATATTGAGAATAATATAAGTAATAAGTATAATTATTACAGTTCTAGCAATAATAACTGCATAATATGGGTAATAATGCATGTTATATTGATGATCATAAAAGTAGTAAGTATATTTATTACAGCTCTAGCGATAATAACTGCATTATATGGGTAATAATGCATGTTATATTGATAATAGTAAAAGTAATAAGTATATTTATTATAGTTCTATCGATAATAACTGCATAATATGGGTAATAATGCATGTTATATTGATGATATTGGGAGTAATAAGTATAATTATTATAGTTCTAGCGATAATAATAGTAAAATATGGCTAATAGTGCATGATATACTGATAATAATAATAGTAATAAGTATATTTATTATAGCACTATCGATAATAACTGCATAATATGAGTAATAATGCATGTTATATTGATGATGGTAAAAGTAGTAAGTATATTTATTATAGTTCTAGCGATTATAACTGCATAATATGGGTAATAATGCACGTTATATTGATGATAGTAAAAGTAGTAAGTATATTTATTATAGTTCTAGCGATTATAACTGCATAATATGGGTAATAATGCATGTTATATTGAGAATAATATAACTAATAAGTATAATTAGTACACTTCTAGCGATAATAACTGCATTATATGAGTAATAATGCATGTTACATTGATAATATTGGGAGTAATAAGTATAATTATTATAGTTCTAGCGATAATAATAGTAAAATATGGCTAATAGTGCATGTTATACTGATAATAATAATAGTAATAAGTATATTTATAGCAGTTCTATCGATAATAACTGCATAATATGGGTAATAATGCATGTTATATTGATAATAGTAAAAGTAATAAGTATAATTATTATAGTTCTAGCGATAATAACTGCATAATATGGGTAATAATGCACGTTATATTGATAAAGATATAAATAATAAGTATAATTATTACAGTTGTAGCGATAATAACTGCATTATATGGGTAATAATGCATGTTATATTGATAATATCGGGAGGAATAAGTATAATTATTACAGTTCTAGCGATAATAATAGTAAAATATGGCTAATTGTGCATGTTATATTGATAATAATAAGTGTAACAAGTATATTTATTATAGTTCTATCGATAATAACTGCATAATATGGGTAATAATGCATGTTATATTGATGATAATAAAAGTACTAAGTATATTTATTATAGTTCTAGCGATAATAACTGCATAATATGCGCAATAATGCATGTTATATTGATAATAATATAAGTAATAAGTATAATTATTATTGTTCTAGCGATAATAACTGCATAATATGGGTAATAATGCACGTTATATTGCTAACAATATAAGTAATAAGTATAATTATTACAGTTCTAGCGATAATAACTGCATAATATGGGTAATAATGCATGTTATATTGATAAAGATATAAGTAATAAGTATAATTATTACAGTTGTAGCGATAATAACTGCATTATATGGGTAATAATGCATGTTATATGGATAATATCGGGAGGAATAAGTATAATTATTATAGTTCTAGCGATAATAATAGTAAAATATGGCTAATTGTGCATGTTATATTGATAATAATAAGAGTAACAAGCATATTTATTATAGTTCTATCGATAATAACTGCAAAATATGGGTAATAATGCATGTTATATTGATGATAATAAAAGTACTAAGTATATTTATTATAGCTCTAGCGATAATAACTGCATAATATGCGCAATAATGCATGTTATATTGATAATAATATAAGTAATAAGTATAATTATTACAGTTCTAGCGATAATAACTGCATAATATGGGTAATAATGCACGTTATATTGCTAACAATATAAGTAATAAGTATAATTATTACAGTTCTAGCGATAATAACTGCATTATATGGGTAATAATGCATGTTATATTGATAATATCGGGAGTAATAAGTACAATTATTATAGTTCTAGCGATAATAAAAGTAAAATTTGGCTAATAGTGCATGTTATATTGATAATAATAAAAGTAATAAGTATATTTATTATACTTCTGTCGATAATAACTGCATTATATGGGTAATAATGCATGTTATATTGATAATAATATAAGTAATAAGTATAATTATTACAGTTCTAGCGATAATAACTGCATAATATGGGTAATAATGCACGTTATATTGCTAATAATATAAGTAGTAAGTATAATTATTACAGTTCTAGCGATAATAACTGCATTATATGGGTAATAATGGATGTTATATTGATAATATCGGGAGTAATAAGTATAAATATTATAGTTCTAGCGATAATAATAGTAAAATATGGCTAATAGTGCATGTTATATTGATAATAATAAAAGTAATAAGTATATTTATTATAGTTCTATCGATAATAACTGCATTATATGCGTAATAATGCATGTTAGATTGATGATAATAAAAGTAATACGTATATGTATTATAGTTCTAGCTGCAATAACTGCATAATACGGGTAATAATGCATGTTAAATTCATAATAATATAAGTAATAAGTATAATTATTACAGTTCTAGCGATAATAACTGCATTATATGGCTAATAATGGATGTTATATTGATAATATCGGGAGTAATAAGTATATTTATTATAGTTCTAGCGATAATAACTGCATTATATGGGTAATAATGGATGTTGTATTGATAATATCGGGAGTAATAAGTATAAATGTTACAGTTCTAGCGATAGTAAAATTTGGCTAATAGTGCATGTTATATTGATAATAATAAAAGTAATAAGTATAATTATTACAGTTCTAGCGATAATAACTGCATAATATGGGTAATAATGCACGTTATATTGCTAATAATATAAGTAGTAATTATAATTATTACAGTTCTAGCGATAATAACTGCATTATATGGGTAATAATGGATGTTATATTGATAAAGATATAAGTAATAAGTATAATTATTACAGTTGTAGCGATAATAACTGCATTATATGGGTAATAATGCATGTTATATGGATAATATCGGGAGGAATAAGTATAATTATTATAGTTCTAGCGATAATAATAGTAAAATATGGCTAATTGTGCATGTTATATTGATAATAATAAGAGTAACAAGCATATTTATTATAGTTCTATCGATAATAACTGCAAAATATGGGTAATAATGCATGTTATATTGATGATAATAAAAGTACTAAGTATATTTATTATAGCTCTAGCGATAATAACTGCATAATATGCGCAATAATGCATGTTATATTGATAATAATATAAGTAATAAGTATAATTATTACAGTTCTAGCGATAATAACTGCATAATATGGATAATAATGCACGTTATATTGCTAACAATATAAGTAATAAGTATAATTATTACAGTTCTAGCGATAATAACTGCATTATATGGGTAATAATGCATGTTATATTGATAATATCGGGAGTAATAAGTACAATTATTATAGTTCTAGCGATAATAAAAGTAAAATTTGGCTAATAGTGCATGTTATATTGATAATAATAAAAGTAATAAGTATATTTATTATACTTCTGTCGATAATAACTGCATTATATGGGTAATAATGCATGTTATATTGATAATAATATAAGTAATAAGTATAATTATTACAGTTCTAGCGATAATAACTGCATAATATGGGTAATAATGCACGTTATATTGCTAATAATATAAGTAGTAAGTATAATTATTACAGTTCTAGCGATAATAACTGCATTATATGGGTAATAATGGATGTTATATTGATAATATCGGGAGTAATAAGTATAAATATTATAGTTCTAGCGATAATAATAGTAAAATATGGCTAATAGTGCATGTTATATTGATAATAATAAAAGTAATAAGTATATTTATTATAGTTCTATCGATAATAACTGCATTATATGCGTAATAATGCATGTTATATTGATGATAATAAAAGTAATACGTATATGTATTATAGTTCTAGCTGCAATAACTGCATAATACGGGTAATAATGCATGTTAAATTCATAATAATATAAGTAATAAGTATAATTATTACAGTTCTAGCGATAATAACTGCATTATATGGGTAATAATGGATGTTATATTGATAATATCGGGAGTAATAAGTATATTTATTATAGTTCTAGCGATAATAACTGCATTATATGGGTAATAATGGATGTTGTATTGATAATATCGGGAGTAATAAGTATAAATGTTACAGTTCTAGCGATAGTAAAATTTGGCTAATAGTGCATGTTATATTGATAATAATAAAAGTAATAAGTATAATTATTACAGTTCTAGCGATAATAACTGCATAATATGGGTAATAATGCACGTTATATTGCTAATAATATAAGTAGTAAGTATAATTATTACAGTTCTAGCGATAATAACTGCATTATATGGGTAATAATGGATGTTATATTGATAATATCGGGAGTAATAAGTATAAATATTATAGTTCTAGCGATAATAATAGTAAAATATGGCTAATAGTGCATGTTATATTGATAATAATAAAAGTAATAAGTATATTTATTATAGTTCTATCGATAATAACTGCATTATATGCGTAATAATGCATGTTATATTGATGATAATAAAAGTAATACGTATATGTATTATAGTTCTAGCTGCAATAACTGCATAATACGGGTAATAATGCATGTTAAATTCATAATAATATAAGTAATAAGTATAATTATTACAGTTCTAGCGATAATAACTGCATTATATGGGTAATAATGGATGTTATATTGATAATATCGGGAGTAATAAGTATATTTATTATAGTTCTAGCGATAATAACTGCATTATATGGGTAATAATGGATGTTGTATTGATAATATCGGGAGTAATAAGTATAAATGTTACAGTTCTAGCGATAGTAAAATTTGGCTAATAGTGCATGTTATATTGATAATAATAAAAGTAATAAGTATATTTATTATACTTCTGTCGAGAATAACTGCATTATATGGGTAATAATGCATGTTATATTGATAATAATATAAGTAATAAGTATAATTATTACAGTTCTAGCGATAATAACTGCATAATATGGCTAATAGTGCATGTTATATTGATAATAATAAAAGTAATAAGTATATTTATTATAGTTCTATCGATAATAACTGCATTATATGCGTAATAATGCATGTTATATTGATGATAATAAAAGTAATACGTATATGTATTGTAGTTCTAGCTGTAATAACTGCATAATATGGGAAATAATGCATGTTAAATTGATAATAATATAAGTAATAAGTATAATTATTACAGTTCTAGCGATAATAACTGCATTATATGGGTAATAATGGATGTTATATTGATAATATCGGGAGTAATAAGTACAATTATTATAGTTCTAGCGATAATAAAAGTAAAATGTGGCTAATAGTGCATGTTATATTGATAACAATAAAAGTAATAAGTATATTTATTATAGCTCTATCGATAATAACTGCATTATATGCGTAATAATGCATGTTATATTGATGATAATAAAAGTAATACGTATATGTATTATAGTTCTAGCTGCAATAACTGCATAATACGGGTAATAATGCATGTTAAATTCATAATAATATAAGTAATAAGTATAATTATTACAGTTCTAGCGATAATAACTGCATTATATGGGTAATAATGGATGTTATATTGATAATATCGGGAGTAATAAGTATATTTATTATAGTTCTAGCGATAATAACTGCATTATATGGGTAATAATGGATGTTATATTGATAATATCGGGAGTAATAAGTATAAATATTACAGTTCTAGCGATAATAATAGTAAAATTTGGCTAATAGTGCATGTTATATTGATAATAATAAAAGTAATAAGTATATTTATTATACTTCTGTCGAGAATAACTGCATTATATGGGTAATAATGCATGTTATATTGATAATAATATAAGTAATAAGTATAATTATTACAGTTCTAGCGATAATATCTGCATAATATGCGCAATAATGCATGTTATATTGATAACAATATAAGTAATAAGTATAATTATTACGGTTCTAGCGATAATAACTGCATAATATGGGTAATAATGCACGTTATATTGCTAATAATATAAGTAGTAAGTATAATTATTACAGTTCTAGCGATAATAACTGCATTATATGGGTAATAATGGATGTTATATTGATAATATCGGGAGTAATAAGTATAAATATTATAGTTCTAGCGATAATAATAGTAAAATTTGGCTAATAGTGCATGTTATATTGATGATAATAAAAGTACTAAGTATATTTATTATAGTTCTGGCGATAATAACTGCATAATATGGGTAATAATGCATGTTATATTGATAAAGATATAAGTAATAAGTATAATTATTACAGTTGTAGCGATAATAACTGCATTATATGGGTAATAATGCATGTTATATTGATAATATCGGGAGGAATAAGTATAATTATTATAGTTCTAGCGATAATAATAGTAAAATATGGCTAATTGTGCATGTTATATTGATAATAATAAGAGTAACAAGTATATTTATTATAGTTCTATCGATAATAACTGCATTATATGGGTAATAATGGATGTTATATTGATAATATCGGGAGTAATATGTATATTTATTATAGTTCTAGCGATAATAACTGCATTATATGGGTAATAATGGATGTTATATTGATAATATCGGGAGTAATAAGTATAAATGTTACAGTTCTAGCGATAAAAATAGTAAAATTTGGCTAATAGTGCATGTTATATTGATAATAATAAAAGTAATATGTATATTTATTATACTTCTGTCGAGAATAACTGCATTATATGGGTAATAATGCATGTTATATTGATAATAATATAAGTAATAAGTATAATTATTACAGTTCTAGCGTTAATAACTGCATAATATGGCTAATAGTGCATGTTATATTGATAATAATAAAAGTAATAAGTATATTTACTATAGTTCTATCGATAATAACTGCATTATATGCGTAATAATGCAGGTTATTTTGATGATAATAAAAGTAATACGTATATGTATTATAGTTCTAGCTGTAATAACTGCATAATATGGGTAATAATGCATGTTATATTGCTAATAGTATAAGTAATAAGTATAATTACTACAGTTCTAGCGATAATAACTGCATTATATGGGTAATAATGCATGTTATATTGATAATATCGGGAGTAATAAGTATAAATATTATAGTTCTAGCGATAATAATAGTAAAATATGGCTAATAGTGCATGTTATATTGATAGTAATAAGAGTAATAAGTATATTTATTACAGTTCTATCGATAATAACTGCATAATATGGGTATTAATGCATGTTATATTGATGATAATAAAAGTACTAAGTATATTTATTATAGTTCTAGCGATAATATCTGCATAATATGCGCAATAATGCATGTTATATTGATAATAATATAAGTAATAAGTATAATTATTACAGTTCTAGCGAAAATAACTGCATAATATGGGTAATAATGCACGTTATATTGCTAATAATATAAGTAGTAAGTATAATTATTACAGTTCTAGCGATAATAACTGCATTATATGGGTAATAATGGATGTTATATTGATAATATCGGGAGTAATAAGTATATTTATTATAGTTCTAGCGATAATAACTGCATAATATGCGCAATAATGCATGTTATATTGATAATAATATAAGTAATAAGTATAATTATTACAGTTCTAGCGATAATAACTGCATAATATGCGCAATAATGCATGTTATATTGATAATAATATAAGTAATAAGTATAATTATTACAGTTCTAGCGATAATAAATGCATAATATGGGTAATAATGCACGTTATATTGCTAACAATATAAGTAATAAGTATAATTATTACAGTTCTAGCGATAATAACTGCATTATATGGGTAATAATGCATGTTATATTGATAATATCGGGAGTAATAAGTATATTTATTATAGTTCTAGCGATAATAATAGTAAAATTTGGCTAATAGTGCATGTTATATTGATAATAATTAAAGTAATAAGTATATTTATTATAGTTCTATCGATAATAACTGCATTATATGCGTAATAATGCATGTTATATTGATGATAATAAAAGTAATACGTATATGTATTATAGTTCTAGCTGCAATAACTGCATAATACGGGTAATAATGCATGTTAAATTCATAATAATATAAGTAATAAGTATAATTATTACAGTTCTAGCGATAATAACTGCATTATATGGGTAATAATGGATGTTATATTGATAATATCGGGAGTAATAAGTATATTTATTATAGTTCTAGCGATAATAACTGCATTATATGGGTAATAATGGATGTTATATTGATAATATCGGGAGTAATAAGTATAAATATTATAGTTCTAGCGATAATAACTGCATTATATGGGTAATAATGGATGTTATATTGATAATATCGGGAGTAATAAGTATATTTATTATAGTTCTAGCGATAATAACTGCATTATATGGGTAATAATGGATGTTGTATTGATAATATCGGGAGTAATAAGTATAAATGTTACAGTTCTAGCGATAGTAAAATTTGGCTAATAGTGCATGTTATATTGATAATAATAAAAGTAATAAGTATATTTATTATACTTCTGTCGAGAATAACTGCATTATATGGGTAATAATGCATGTTATATTGATAATAATATAAGTAATAAGTATAATTATTACAGTTCTAGCGATAATAACTGCATAATATGGCTAATAGTGCATGTTATATTGATAATAATAAAAGTAATAAGTATATTTATTATAGTTCTATCGATAATAACTGCATTATATGCGTAATAATGCATGTTATATTGATGATAATAAAAGTAATACGTATATGTATTGTAGTTCTAGCTGTAATAACTGCATAATATGGGAAATAATGCATGTTAAATTGATAATAATATAAGTAATAAGTATAATTATTACAGTTCTAGCGATAATAACTGCATTATATGGGTAATAATGGATGTTATATTGATAATATCGGGAGTAATAAGTACAATTATTATAGTTCTAGCGATAATAAAAGTAAAATGTGGCTAATAGTGCATGTTATATTGATAACAATAAAAGTAATAAGTATATTTATTATAGCTCTATCGATAATAACTGCATTATATGCGTAATAATGCATGTTATATTGATGATAATAAAAGTAATACGTATATGTATTATAGTTCTAGCTGCAATAACTGCATAATACGGGTAATAATGCATGTTAAATTCATAATAATATAAGTAATAAGTATAATTATTACAGTTCTAGCGATAATAACTGCATTATATGGGTAATAATGGATGTTATATTGATAATATCGGGAGTAATAAGTATATTTATTATAGTTCTAGCGATAATAACTGCATTATATGGGTAATAATGGATGTTATATTGATAATATCGGGAGTAATAAGTATAAATATTACAGTTCTAGCGATAATAATAGTAAAATTTGGCTAATAGTGCATGTTATATTGATAATAATAAAAGTAATAAGTATATTTATTATACTTCTGTCGAGAATAACTGCATTATATGGGTAATAATGCATGTTATATTGATAATAATATAAGTAATAAGTATAATTATTACAGTTCTAGCGATAATATCTGCATAATATGCGCAATAATGCATGTTATATTGATAACAATATAAGTAATAAGTATAATTATTACGGTTCTAGCGATAATAACTGCATAATATGGGTAATAATGCACGTTATATTGCTAATAATATAAGTAGTAAGTATAATTATTACAGTTCTAGCGATAATAACTGCATTATATGGGTAATAATGGATGTTATATTGATAATATCGGGAGTAATAAGTATAAATATTATAGTTCTAGCGATAATAATAGTAAAATTTGGCTAATAGTGCATGTTATATTGATGATAATAAAAGTACTAAGTATATTTATTATAGTTCTGGCGATAATAACTGCATAATATGGGTAATAATGCATGTTATATTGATAAAGATATAAGTAATAAGTATAATTATTACAGTTGTAGCGATAATAACTGCATTATATGGGTAATAATGCATGTTATATTGATAATATCGGGAGGAATAAGTATAATTATTATAGTTCTAGCGATAATAATAGTAAAATATGGCTAATTGTGCATGTTATATTGATAATAATAAGAGTAACAAGTATATTTATTATAGTTCTATCGATAATAACTGCATTATATGGGTAATAATGGATGTTATATTGATAATATCGGGAGTAATATGTATATTTATTATAGTTCTAGCGATAATAACTGCATTATATGGGTAATAATGGATGTTATATTGATAATATCGGGAGTAATAAGTATAAATGTTACAGTTCTAGCGATAAAAATAGTAAAATTTGGCTAATAGTGCATGTTATATTGATAATAATAAAAGTAATATGTATATTTATTATACTTCTGTCGAGAATAACTGCATTATATGGGTAATAATGCATGTTATATTGATAATAATATAAGTAATAAGTATAATTATTACAGTTCTAGCGTTAATAACTGCATAATATGGCTAATAGTGCATGTTATATTGATAATAATAAAAGTAATAAGTATATTTACTATAGTTCTATCGATAATAACTGCATTATATGCGTAATAATGCAGGTTATTTTGATGATAATAAAAGTAATACGTATATGTATTATAGTTCTAGCTGTAATAACTGCATAATATGGGTAATAATGCATGTTATATTGCTAATAGTATAAGTAATAAGTATAATTACTACAGTTCTAGCGATAATAACTGCATTATATGGGTAATAATGCATGTTATATTGATAATATCGGGAGTAATAAGTATAAATATTATAGTTCTAGCGATAATAATAGTAAAATATGGCTAATAGTGCATGTTATATTGATAGTAATAAGAGTAATAAGTATATTTATTACAGTTCTATCGATAATAACTGCATAATATGGGTATTAATGCATGTTATATTGATGATAATAAAAGTACTAAGTATATTTATTATAGTTCTAGCGATAATATCTGCATAATATGCGCAATAATGCATGTTATATTGATAATAATATAAGTAATAAGTATAATTATTACAGTTCTAGCGAAAATAACTGCATAATATGGGTAATAATGCACGTTATATTGCTAATAATATAAGTAGTAAGTATAATTATTACAGTTCTAGCGATAATAACTGCATTATATGGGTAATAATGGATGTTATATTGATAATATCGGGAGTAATAAGTATATTTATTATAGTTCTAGCGATAATAACTGCATAATATGCGCAATAATGCATGTTATATTGATAATAATATAAGTAATAAGTATAATTATTACAGTTCTAGCGATAATAACTGCATAATATGCGCAATAATGCATGTTATATTGATAATAATATAAGTAATAAGTATAATTATTACAGTTCTAGCGATAATAAATGCATAATATGGGTAATAATGCACGTTATATTGCTAACAATATAAGTAATAAGTATAATTATTACAGTTCTAGCGATAATAACTGCATTATATGGGTAATAATGCATGTTATATTGATAATATCGGGAGTAATAAGTATATTTATTATAGTTCTAGCGATAATAATAGTAAAATTTGGCTAATAGTGCATGTTATATTGATAATAATTAAAGTAATAAGTATATTTATTATAGTTCTATCGATAATAACTGCATTATATGCGTAATAATGCATGTTATATTGATGATAATAAAAGTAATACGTATATGTATTATAGTTCTAGCTGCAATAACTGCATAATACGGGTAATAATGCATGTTAAATTCATAATAATATAAGTAATAAGTATAATTATTACAGTTCTAGCGATAATAACTGCATTATATGGGTAATAATGGATGTTATATTGATAATATCGGGAGTAATAAGTATATTTATTATAGTTCTAGCGATAATAACTGCATTATATGGGTAATAATGGATGTTATATTGATAATATCGGGAGTAATAAGTATAAATATTATAGTTCTAGCGATAATAGTAGTAAAATTTGGCTACTAGTGCATGTTATATTGATAATAATAAAAGTAATAAGTATATTTATTATAGTTCTATCGATAATAACTGCATTATATGCGTAAAAATGCATGTTATATTGATGATAATAAAAGTAATACGTATATGTATTATAGTTCTAGCTGTAATAACTGCATAATATGGGTAATAATGCATGTTAAATTGATAATAATATAAGTAATAAGTATATTTATTATAGTTCTAGCGATAATAACTGCATTATATGGGTAATAATGGATGTTATATTGATAATATCGGGAGTAATATGTATAAATATTATAGTTCTAGCGATAATAATAGTAAAATTTGGCTAATAGTGCATGTTATATTGATAATAATAAAAGTAATAAGTATATTTATTATACTTCTGTCGAGAATAACTGCATTATATGGGTAATAATGCATGTTATATTGATAATAATATAAGTAATAAGTATAATTATTACAGTTCTAGCGATAATATCTGCATAATATGCGCAATAATGCATGTTATATTGATAATAATATAAGTAATAAGTATAATTATTACAGTTCTAGCGATAATAACTGCATAATATGGATAATAATGCACGTTATATTGCTAATAATATAAGTAGTAAGTATAATTATTACAGTTCTAGCGATAATAACTGCATTATATGGGTAATAATGGATGTTATATTGATAATATCGGGAGTAATAAGTATAAATATTATAGTTCTAGCGATAATAATAGTAAAATTTGGCTAATAGTGCATGTTATATTGATGATAATAAAAGTACTAAGTATATTTATTATAGTTCTGGCGATAATAACTGCATAATATGGGTAATAATGCATGTTATATTGATAAAGATATAAGTAATAAGTATAATTATTACAGTTGTAGCGATAATAACTGCATTATATGGGTAATAATGCATGTTATATTGATAATATCGGGAGGAATAAGTATAATTATTATAGTTCTAGCGATAATAATAGTAAAATATGGCTAATTGTGCATGTTATATTGATAATAATAAGAGTAACAAGTATATTTATTATAGTTCTATCGATAATAACTGCATTATATGGGTAATAATGGATGTTATATTGATAATATCGGGAGTAATATGTATATTTATTATAGTTCTAGCGATAATAACTGCATTATATGGGTAATAATGGATGTTATATTGATAATATCGGGAGTAATAAGTATAAATGTTACAGTTCTAGCGATAATAATAGTATATTTGGCTAATAGTGCATGTTATATTGATAATAATAAAAGTAATAAGTATATTTATTATACTTCTGTCGAGAATAACTGCATTATATGGGTAATAATGCATGTTATATTGATAATAATATAAGTAATAAGTATAATTATTACAGTTCTAGCGATAATAACTGCATAATATGGCTAATAGTGCATGTTATATTGATAATAATAAAAGTAATAAGTATATTTATTATAGTTCTATCGATAATAACTGCATTATATGCGTAATAATGCAGGTTATATTGATGATAATGAAAGTAATACGTATATGTATTATAGTTCTAGCTGTAATAACTGCATAATATCGGTAATAATGCATGTTATATTGATAATATCGGGAGTAATAAGTATAAATATTATAGTTCTAGCGATAATAATAGTAAAATATGGCTAATAGTGCATGTTATATTGATAGTAATAAGAGTAATAAGTATATTTATTACAGTTCTATCGATAATAACTGCATAATATGGGTATTAATGCATGTTATATTGATGATAATAAAAGTACTAAGTATATTTATTATAGTTCTAGCGATAATATCTGCATAATATGCGCAATAATGCATGTTATATTGATAATAATATAAGTAATAAGTATAATTATTACAGTTCTAGCGAAAATAACTGCATAATATGGGTAATAATGCACGTTATATTGCTAATAATATAAGTAGTAAGTATAATTATTACAGTTCTAGCGATAATAACTGCATTATATGGGTAATAATGGATGTTATATTGATAATATCGGGAGTAATAAGTATATTTATTATAGTTCTAGCGATAATAACTGCATAATATGCGCAATAATGCATGTTATATTGATAATAATATAAGTAATAAGTATAATTATTACAGTTCTAGCGATAATAACTGCATTATACGGGTAATAATGCATGTTATATTGATAATATCGGGAGGAATAAGTATAATTATTATAGTTCTAGCGATAATAATAGTAAAATATAGCTAATAATGCATGTTATATTGATAATAATAAAAGTAATAAGTATATTTATTACACTTCTGTCGATAATAACTGCATTACATGGGTAATAATGCATGTTATATGGATAATAATATAAGTAATAAGTATAATTATTACAGTTCTAGCGATAATAACTGCATTATATGGGTAATAATGCATGTTATATTGATAACAATATAAGTAATAAGTATAATTATTACAGTTCTAGCAATAATAACTGCATAATATGGGTAATAATGCACGTTATATTGCTAATAATATAAGTAGTAAGTATAATTACTACAGTTCTAGCGATAATAACTGCATTATATGGGTAATAATGGATGTTATATTGATAATATCGGGAGTAATAAGTATAAATATTATAGTTCTAGCGATAATAATAGTAAAATATGGCGAATAGTGCATGTTATATTGATAATAATAAAAGTAATAAGTATATTTATTATAGTTCTATCGATAATAACTGCATTATATGCGTAAAAATGCATGTTATATTGATGATAATAAAAGTAATACGTATATGTATTATAGTTCTAGCTGTAATAACTGCATAATATGGGTAATAATGCATGTTAAATTGATAATAATATAAGTAATAAGTATAATTATTACAGTTCTAGCGATAATAACTGCAATATATGGGTAATAATGCACGTTATATTGCTAACAATATAAGTAATAAGTATAATTATTACAGTTCTAGCGATAATAACTGCATTATATGGGTAATAATGGATGTTATATTGATAATATCGGGAGTAATAAGTATATTTATTATAGTTCTAGCGATAATAACTGCATTATATGGGTAATAATGGATGTTATATTGATAATATCGGGAGTAATAAGTATAAATATTATAGTTCTAGCGATAATAATAGTAAAATTTGGCTAATAGTGCATGTTATATTGATAATAATAAAAGTAATAAGTATATTTATTATAGTTCTATCGATAATAACTGCATTATATGCGTAAAAATGCATGTTATATTGATGATAATAAAAGTAATACGTATATGTATTATAGTTCTAGCTGTAATAACTGCATAATATGGGTAATAATGCATGTTAAATTGATAATAATATAAGTAATAAGTATATTTATTATAGTTCTAGCGATAATAACTGCATTATATGGGTAATAATGGATGTTATATTGATAATATCGGGAGTAATATGTATAAATATTATAGTTCTAGCGATAATAATAGTAAAATTTGGCTAATAGTGCATGTTATATTGATAATAATAAAAGTAATAAGTATATTTATTATACTTCTGTCGATAATAACTGCATTACATGGGTAATAATGCATGTTATGTGGATAATAATATAAGTAATAAGTATAATTATTACAGTTCTAGCGATAATAACTGCATTATATGGGTAATAATGCATGTTATATTGATAATATCGGGAGTAATAAGTATAAATATTATAGTTCTAGCGATAATAGCAGTAAAATATGGCTAATTGTGCATGTTATATTGATAATAATAAGAGTAACAAGTATATTTATTATAGTTCTATCGATAATAACTGCATAATATGGGTAATAATGCATGTTATATTGATGATAATAAAAGTACTGATTATATTTATTATAGCTCTGGCGATAATAACTGCATAATATGCGCAATAATGCATGTTAAATTGATAATAATATAAGTAATAAGTATAATTATTACAGTTCTAGCGATAGTAACTGCATTATATGGGTAATAATGGATGTTATATTGATAATTTCGGGAGTAATAAGTATATTTATTATAGTTCTAGCGATAATAACTGCCTTATATGGGTAATAATGGATGTTATATTGATAATATCGGGAGTAATAAGTATAAATATTATAGTTCTAGCGATAATAATAGTAAAATTTGGCTAATAGTGCATGTTATATTGATAATAATAAAAGTAATAAGTATATTTATTACACTTCTGTCGATAATAACTGCATTACATGGGTAATAATGCATGTTATATGGATAATAATATAAGTAATAAGTATAATTATTACAGTTCTAGCGATAATAACTGCATAATATGGGTAATAATGCACGTTATATTGCTAATAATATTAGTAATAAGTATAATTATTACAGTTCTAGCGATAATAGTAGTAAAATATGGCTAATTGTGCATGTTATATTGATAATAATAAAAGTAATAAGTATATTTATTATACTTCTGTCGATAATAACTGCATTATATGGGTAATAATGCATGTTATATTGATAACAATATAAGTAATAAGTATAATTATTACAGTTCTAGCAATAATAACTGCATAATATGGGTAATAATGCACGTTATATTGCTAATAATATAAGTAGTAAGTATAATTACTACAGTTCTAGCGATAATAACTGCATTATATGGGTAATAATGGATGTTATATTGATAATATCGGGAGTAATAAGTATAAATATTATAGTTCTAGCGATAATAATAGTAAAATATGGCTAATAGTGCATGTTATATTGATAATAATAAAAGTAATAAGTATATTTATTATAGTTCTATCGATAATAACTGCATTATATGTGTAATAATGCATGTTATATTGATGATAATAAACGTAATACGTATATGTATTATAGTTCTAGCTGTAATAACTGCATAATATGGGTAATAATGCATGTTAAATTGATAATAATATAAGTAATAAGTATAATTATTACAGTTCTAGCGATAATAACTGCATTATATGGGTAATAATGGATGTTATATTGATAATATAGGGAGTAATAAGTATAAATATTATAGTTCTAGCGATAATAATAGTAAAATTTGGCTAATAGTGCATGTTATATTGATAATAATAAAAGTAATAAGAATATTTATTATACTTCTGTCGAGAATAACTGCATTATATGGGTAATAATGCATGTTATATTGATAATAATATAAGTAATAAGTATAATTATTACAGTTCTAGCGATAATAACTGCATTATATGGGTAATAATGCATGTTATATTGATAATATCGGGAGTAATAAGTACAATTATTATAGTTCTAGCGATAATAAAAGTAAAATTAGGCTAATAGTGCATGTTATATTGATAATAATAAAAGTAATAAGTATATTTATTATACTTCTGTCGATAATAACTGCATTATATGGGTAATAATGCATGTTATATTGATAATAATATAAGTAATAAGTATAATTATTACAGTTCTAGCGATAATAACTGCATAATATGGGTAATAATGCACGTTATATTGCTAATAATATAAGTAGTAAGTATAATTATTACAGTTCTAGCGATAATAACTGCATTATATGGGTAATAATGGATGTTATATTGATAATATCGGGAGTAATAAGTATAAATATTATAGTTCTAGCGATAATAATAGTAAAATATGGCTAATAGTGCATGTTATATTGATAATAATAAAAGTAATAAGTATATTTATTATAGTTCTATCGATAATAACTGCATTATATGCGTAATAATGCATGTTATATTGATGATAATAAAAGTAATACGTATATGTATTATAGTTCTAGCTGTAATAACTGCATAATATGGGTAATAATGCATGTTAAATTGATAATAATATAAGTAATAAGTATAATTATTACAGTTCTAGCGATAGTAACTGCATTATATGGGTAATAATGCACGTTATATTGCTAACAATATAAGTAATAAGTATAATTATTACAGTTCTAGCGATAATAACTGCATTATATGGGTAATAATGCATGTTATATTGATAATATCGGGAGTAATAAGTACAATTATTATAGTTCTAGCGATAATAAAATTAAAATTTGGCTAATAGTGCATGTTATATTGATAATAATTAAAGTAATAAGTATATTTATTATAGTTCTATCGATAATAACTGCATTATATGCGTAATAATGCATGTTATATTGATGATAATAAAAGTAATACGTATATGTATTATAGTTCTAGCTGCAATAACTGCATAATACGGGTAATAATGCATGTTAAATTCATAATAATATAAGTAATAAGTATAATTATTACAGTTCTAGCGATAATAACTGCATTATATGGGTAATAATGGATGTTATATTGATAATATCGGGAGTAATAAGTATATTTATTATAGTTCTAGCGATAATAACTGCATTATATGGGTAATAATGGATGTTATATTGATAATATCGGGAGTAATAAGTATAAATATTATAGTTCTAGCGATAATAATAGTAAAATTTGGCTAATAGTGCATGTTATATTGATAATAATAAAAGTAATAAGTATATTTATTATAGTTCTATCGATAATAACTGCATTATATGCGTAAAAATGCATGTTATATTGATGATAATAAAAGTAATACGTATATGTATTATAGTTCTAGCTGTAATAACTGCATAATATGGGTAATAATGCATGTTAAATTGATAATAATATAAGTAATAAGTATATTTATTATAGTTCTAGCGATAATAACTGCATTATATGGGTAATAATGGATGTTATATTGATAATATCGGGAGTAATATGTATAAATATTATAGTTCTAGCGATAATAATAGTAAAATTTGGCTAATAGTGCATGTTATATTGATAATAATAAAAGTAATAAGTATATTTATTATACTTCTGTCGATAATAACTGCATTACATGGGTAATAATGCATGTTATATGGATAATAATATAAGTAATAAGTATAATTATTACAGTTCTAGCGATAATAACTGCATTATATGGGTAATAATGCATGTTATATTGATAATATCGGGAGTAATAAGTATAAATATTATAGTTCTAGCGATAATAGCAGTAAAATATGGCTAATTGTGCATGTTATATTGATAATAATAAGAGTAACAAGTATATTTATTATAGTTCTATCGATAATAACTGCATAATATGGGTAATAATGCATGTTATATTGGTGATAATAAAAGTACTGAGTATATTTATTATAGCTCTGGCGATAATAACTGCATAATATGCGCAATAATGCATGTTAAATTGATAATAATATAAGTAATAAGTATAATTATTATAGTTCTAGCGATAGTAACTGCATTATATGGGTAATAATGGATGTTATATTGATAATTTCGGGAGTAATAAGTATATTTATTATAGTTCTAGCGATAATAACTGCCTTATATGGGTAATAATGGATGTTATATTGATAATATCGGGAGTAATAAGTATAAATATTATAGTTCTAGCGATAATAATAGTAAAATTTGGCTAATAGTGCATGTTATATTGATAATAATAAAAGTAATAAGTATATTTATTATACTTCTGTCGATAATAACTGCATTACATGGGTAATAATGCATGTTATATGGATAATAATATAAGTAATAAGTATAATTATTACAGTTCTAGCGATAATAACTGCATAATATGGGTAATAATGCACGTTATATTGCTAATAATATTAGTAATAAGTATAATTATTACAGTTCTAGCGATAATAGTAGTAAAATATGGCTAATTGTGCATGTTATATTGATAATAATAAAAGTAATAAGTATATTTATTATACTTCTGTCGATAATAACTGCATTATATGGGTAATAATGCATGTTATATTGATAACAATATAAGTAATAAGTATAATTATTACAGTTCTAGCAATAATAACTGCATAATATGGGTAATAATGCACGTTATATTGCTAATAATATAAGTAGTAAGTATAATTACTACAGTTCTAGCGATAATAACTGCATTATATGGGTAATAATGGATGTTATATTGATAATATCGGGAGTAATAAGTATAAATATTATAGTTCTAGCGATAATAATAGTAAAATATGGCTAATAGTGCATGTTATATTGATAATAATAAAAGTAATAAGTATATTTATTATAGTTCTATCGATAATAACTGCATTATATGTGTAATAATGCATGTTATATTGATGATAATAAAAGTAATACGTATATGTATTATAGTTCTAGCTGTAATAACTGCATAATATGGGTAATAATGCATGTTAAATTGATAATAATATAAGTAATAAGTATAATTATTACAGTTCTAGCGATAATAACTGCATTATATGGGCAATAATGGATGTTATATTGATAATATCGGGAGTAATAAGTATAAATATTATAGTTCTAGCGATAATAATAGTAAAATTTGGCTAATAGTGCATGTTATATTGATAATAATAAAAGTAATAAGAATATTTATTATACTTCTGTCGAGAATAACTGCATTATATGGGTAATAATGCATGTTATATTGATAATAATATAAGTAAGAAGTATAATTATTACAGTTCTAGCGATAATAACTGCATTATATGGGTAATAATGCATGTTATATTGATAATATCGGGAGTAATAAGTACAATTATTATAGTTCTAGCGATAATAAAAGTAAAATTAGGCTAATAGTGCATGTTATATTGATAATAATAAAAGTAATAAGTATATTTATTATACTTCTGTCGATAATAACTGCATTATATGGGTAATAATGCATGTTATATTGATAATAATATAAGTAATAAGTATAATTATTACAGTTCTAGCGATAATAACTGCATAATATGGGTAATAATGCACGTTATATTGCTAATAATATAAGTAGTAAGTATAATTATTACAGTTCTAGCGATAATAACTGCATTATATGGGTAATAATGGATGTTATATTGATAATATCGGGAGTAATAAGTATAAATATTATAGTTCTAGCGATAATAATAGTAAAATATGGCTAATAGTGCATGTTATATTGATAATAATAAAAGTAATAAGTATATTTATTATAGTTCTATCGATAATAACTGCATTATATGCGTAATAATGCATGTTATATTGATGATAATAAAAGTAATACGTATATGTATTATAGTTCTAGCTGTAATAACTGCATAATATGGGTAATAAGGCATGTTAAATTGATAATAATATAAGTAATAAGTATAATTATTACAGTTCTAGCGATAGTAACTGCATTATATGGGTAATAATGGATGTTATATTGATAATTTCGGGAGTAATAAGTATATTTATTATAGTTCTAGCGATAATAACTGCATTATATGGGTAATAATGCATGTTACATTGATAATAATATAAGTAATAAGTATAATTATTATAGTTCTAGCGATAATAATAGTAAAATATGGCTAATAGTGCATGTTATATTATTAATAATAAAAGTAATAAGTATATTTATTATAGTTCTATCGATAATAACTGCATAATATGAGTAATAATGCATGTTATATTGATGATCATGAAAGTAGTAAGAATATTTATTATAGTTCTAGCGATTATAACTGCATAATATGGGTAATAATGCATGTTATATTGATAATAATATAAGTAATAAGTATAATTATTATAGTTCTAGCCATAATAAAGGTAAAATATGGCTAATAGTGCATGTTATATTGATAATAATAAAAGTAATAAGTATATTTATTACAGTTCTATCGATAATAACTGCATAATATGGGTAATAATGCATGTTATATTGATGATAATAAAAGTAATACGTATATTTATTATAGTTCTAGCGATAATAACTGCATAATATGGGTAATAATGCATGTTCTATTGATAATAATATAAGTAATATGTATAATTATTACAGTTCTAGCGATAATAACTGCATTATGTGGGTAATAATGCTCGTTATATTGCTAATAATATAAGTAATAAGTATAATTATTACAGTTCTAGCGATATTAATAATAAAATATGGCTAATAGTGCATGTAATATTGATAATAATAAAAGTAATAAGTATATTTATTATCGTTCTATCGATAATAACTGCATAATAAGGGTAATAATGCATGTTATATTGATGATAATGAAAGTAGTAAGTACATTTATTATAGCTCTAGTAATTATAACTGCATAATATGGGTAATAATGCATGTTATATTGAGAATAATATAAGTAATAAGTATATTTATTATAGTTCTATCGATAATAACTGCATAATATGGGTAATAATGCATGTTATATTGATGATCATAAAAGTAGTAAGAATATTTATTATAGTTCTAGCGATTATAACTGCATAATATGGGTAATAATGCATGTTATATTGATAATAATATAAGTAATAAGTATAATTATTCGAGTTCTAGCGATAATAACTGCATTATATGGGTAATAATGCATGTTATATTGATAATATTGGGAGTAATAAGTATAATTATTATAGTTCTAGCGATAATAATAATAAAATATGGCTAACAGTGCATGTAATATTGATAATAATAAAAGTAATAAGTATATTTATTATCGTTCTATCGATAATAACTGCATAATAAGGGTAATAATGCATGTTATATTGATGATAATGAAAGTAGTAAGTACATTGATTAGAGCTCTAGTAAATATAACTGCATAATATGGGTAATAATGCATGTTATATTGAGAATAATATAAGTAATAAGTATAATTATTACAGTTCTAGCGATAATAACTGCATTATATGGGTAATAATGCATGTTACATTGATAATAATATAAGTAATAAGTATAATTATTATAGTTCTAGCGATAATAATAGTAAAATATGACTAATAGTGCATGTTATATTGATAATAATAAAAGTAATAAGTATAATTATTACAGTTCTAGGGATAATATCTGCATTATATGGGTAATAATGCATGTTATATTGATAATATCGGGAGTAATAAGTATAAATATTATAGTTCTAGCGTTAATAATAGTAAAATATGGCTAATAGTGCATGTTATATTGATAATAATAAAAGTAATAAGTATATTTATTATAGTTCTATCGATAATAACTGCATTATATGCGTAATAATGCATGTTATATTGATGATAATAAAAGTAATACGTATATGTATTATAGTTCTAGCTGTAATAACTGCATAATATGGGTAATAGTGCATGTTAAATTGATAATAATATAAGTAATAAGTATAATTATTACAGTTCTAGCGATAGTAACTGCATTATATGGGTAATAATGGATGTTATATTGATAATTTCGGGAGTAATAAGTATATTTATTATAGTTCTAGCGATAATAACTGCATTATATGGGTAATAATGCATGTTATATTGATGATATTGGGAGTAATAAGTATAATTATTATAGTTCTAGCGATAATAATAGTAAAATATGGCTAATAGTGCATGATATACTGATAATAATAATAGTAATAAGTATATTTATTATAGCACTATCGATAATAACTGCATAATATGGGTAATAATGCATGTTATATTGATGATAGTAAAAGTAGTAAGTATATTTATTATAGTTCTAGCGATTATAACTGCATAATATGGGTAATAATGCACGTTATATTGATGATCATAAAAGTAGTAAGTATATTTATAACAGTTCTAGGGATAATAACTGCATTATATGGGTAATAATGCATGTTACATTGATAATATTGGGAGTAATAAGTATATTTATTACAGTTCTACCAATAATAACTGCATAATATGGATAATAATGCATGTTATATCTATGATAATAAAAGTAATACGTATATTTATTATAGTTCTAGCGATTATAACTACATAATATGGGTAATAATGCATGTTATATTGAGAATAATATAAGTAATAAGTATAATTATTACAGTTCTAGCAATAATAACTACTTAATATGGGTAATAATGCATGTTATATTGATAATAGTAAAAGTAATAAGTATACTTATTATAGTTCTATCGATAATAACTGCATAATATGGGTAATAATGCATGTTATATTGATGATATTGGGAGTAATAAGTATAATTATTATAGTTCTAGCGATAATAATAGTAAAATATGGCTAATAGTGCATGATATACTGATAATAATAATAGTAATAAGTATATTTATTATAGCACTATCGATAATAACTGCATAATATGGGTAATAATGCATGTTATATTCAGAATAATATAAGTAATAAGTATAATTATTACAGTTCTAGCGATAATAACTGCATTATATGAGTAATAATGCACGTTATATTGCTAATGATACAAGTAATAAGTATAATTATTACAGTTCTATCGATAATAACTGCATAATATGGGTAATAATGCATGTTATATTGATAATAATATAAGTAATAAGTATAATTATTACAGTTCTAGGGATAATAACTGCATTATATGGGTAATAATGCATGTTATATTGATAATATTGGGAGTAATAAGTATAATTATTATAGTTCTAGCGATAATATTAGTAAAATGTGGCTAATAGTGCATGTTATATTGATAATAATAATAGTAATAAGTATATTTATTACAGTTCTATCGATAATAACTGCATAATATGGGTAATAATGCATGTTATATTGATGATCATAAAAGTAGTAAGTATATTTATTATAGTTCTAGCGATTATAACTGCATAATATGGGTAATAATGCATGTTATATTGCTAGTAATATAAGTAATAAGTATAATTATTACAGTTCTAGCGATAATAACTGCATTATATGGGTAATAATGCATGTTATATTGATAATATCGGGAGTAATAAGTATAATTATTATAGTTCTAGCGATAATATTAGTAAAATGTGGCTAATAGAGCATGTTATATTGATAATAATAAAAGTAATAAGTATATTTATTATAGTTCTATCGATAATAACTGCATAATATGAGTAATAATGCATGTTATATTGATAATATCGGGAGTAGTAAGGACAATTATTATAGTTCTAGCGATTATAACTACATAATATGGGTAATAATGCATGTTATATTGAGAATAATATAAGTAATAAGTATAATTATTACAGTTCTAGCAATAATAACTGCATAATATGGGTAATAATGCATGTTATATTGATGATCATAAAAGTAGTAAGTATATTTATTACAGCTCTAGCGATAATAACTGCATTATATGGGTAATAATGCATGTTATATTGATAATAGTAAAAGTAATAAGTATATTTATTATAGTTCTATCGATAATAACTGCATAATATGGGTAATAATGCATGTTATATTGATGATATTGGGAGTAATAAGTATAATTATTATAGTTCTAGCGATAATAATAGTAAAATATGGCTAATAGTGCATGATATACTGATAATAATAATAGTAATAAGTATATTTATTATAGCACTATCGATAATAACTGCATAATATGAGTAATAATGCATGTTATATTGATGATGGTAAAAGTAGTAAGTATATTTATTATAGTTCTAGCGATTATAACTGCATAATATGGGTAATAATGCACGTTATATTGATGATAGTAAAAGTAGTAAGTATATTTATTATAGTTCTAGCGATTATAACTGCATAATATGGGTAATAATGCATGTTATATTGAGAATAATATAACTAATAAATATAATTAGTACACTTCTAGCGATAATAACTGCATTATATGAGTAATAATGCATGTTACATTGATAATATTGGGAGTAATAAGTATAATTATTATAGTTCTAGCGATAATAATAGTAAAATATGGCTAATAGTGCATGTTATACTGATAATAATAATAGTAATAAGTATATTTATTGCAGTTCTATCGATAATAACTGCATAATATGGGTAATAATGCATGTTATATTGATAATAGTAAAAGTAATAAGTATAATTATTATAGTTCTAGCGATAATAACTGCATAATATGGGTAATAATGCATGTTATATTGATAAAGATATAAATAATAAGTATAATTATTACAGTTGTAGCGATAATAACTGCATTATATGGGTAATAATGCATGTTATATTGATAATATCGGGAGGAATAAGTATAATTATTATAGTTCTAGCGATAATAATAGTAAAATATGGCTAATTGTGCATGTTATATTGATAATAATAAGTGTAACAAGTATATTTATTATAGTTCTATCGATAATAACTGCATAATATGGGTAATAATGCATGTTATATTGATGATAATAAAAGTACTAAGTATATTTATTATAGTTCTAGCGATAATAACTGCATAATATGCGCAATAATGCATGTTATATTGATAATAATATAAGTAATAAGTATAATTATTACAGTTCTAGCGATAATAACTGCATTATATGGGTAATAATGGATGTTATATTGATAATATCGGGAGTAATAAGTATATTTATTATAGTTCTAGCGATAATAACTGCATTATATGGGTAATAATGGATGTTGTATTGATAATATCGGGAGTAATAAGTATAAATGTTACAGTTCTAGCGATAGTAAAATTTGGCTAATAGTGCATGTTATATTGATAATAATAAAAGTAATAAGTATATTTATTATACTTCTGTCGAGAATAACTGCATTATATGGGTAATAATGCATGTTATATTGATAATAATATAAGTAATAAGTATAATTATTACAGTTCTAGCGATAATAACTGCATAATATGGCTAATAGTGCATGTTATATTGATAATAATAAAAGTAATAAGTATATTTATTATAGTTCTATCGATAATAACTGCATTATATGCGTAATAATGCATGTTATATTGATGATAATAAAAGTAATACGTATATGTATTATAGTTCTAGCTGTAATAACTGCATAATATGGGTAATAATGCATGTTAAATTGATAATAATATAAGTAATAAGTATAATTATTACAGTTCTAGCGATAATAACTGCATTATATGGGTAATAATGGATGTTATATTGATAATATCGGGAGTAATAAGTATATTTATTATAGTTCTAGCGATAATAACTGCATTATATGGGTAATAATGCATGTTATATTGATAATATCGGGAGTAATAAGTATAAATATTATAGTTCTAGCGATAATAATAGTAAAATTTGGCTAATAGTGCATGTTATATTGATAATAATAAAAGTAATAAGTATATTTATTATAGTTCTATCGATAATAACTGCATTATATACGTAAAAATGCATGTTATATTGATGATAATAAAAGTAATACGTATATGTATTATAGTTCTAGCTGTAATAACTGCATAATATGGGTAATAATGCATGTTAAATTGATAATAATATAAGTAATAAGTATATTTATTATAGTTCTAGCGATAATAACTGCATTATATGGGTAATAATGGATGTTATATTGATAATATCGGGAGTAATATGTATAAATATTATAGTTCTAGCGATAATAATAGTAAAATTTGGCTAATAGTGCATGTTATATTGATAATAATAAAAGTAATAAGTATATTTATTATACTTCTGTCGATAATAACTGCATTACATGGGTAATAATGCATGTTATATGGATAATAATATAAGTAATAAGTATAATTATTACAGTTCTAGCGATAATAACTGCATTATATGGGTAATAATGCATGTTATATTGATAATATCGGGAGTAATAAGTATAAATATTATAGTTCTAGCGATAATAGCAGTAAAATATGGCTAATTGTGCATGTTATATTGATAATAATAAGAGTAACAGGTATATTTATTATAGTTCTATCGATAATAACTGCATAATATGGGTAATAATGCATGTTATATTGATGATAATAAAAGTACTGAGTATATTTATTATAGCTCTGGCGATAATAACTGCATAATATGCGCAATAATGCATGTTAAATTGATAATAATATAAGTAATAAGTATAATTATTACAGTTCTAGCGATAGTAACTGCATTATATGGGTAATAATGGATGTTATATTGATAATTTCGGGAGTAATAAGTATATTTATTATAGTTCTAGCGATAATAATAGTAAAATATGGCTAATAGTGCATGTTATATTGATAATAATAAAAGTAATAAGTATATTTATTATAGTTCTATCGATAATAACTGCATTATATGCGTAATAATGCATGTTATATTGATGATAATAAAAGTAATACGTATATGTATTATAGTTCTAGCTGTAATAACTGCATAATATGGGTAATAATGCATGTTAAATTGATAATAATATAAGTAATAAGTATAATTATTACAGTTCTAGCGATAGTAACTGCATTATATGGGTAATAATGGATGTTATATTGATAATTTCGGGAGTAATAAGTATATTTATTATAGTTCTAGCGATAATAACTGCATTATATGGGTAATAATGCATGTTACATTGATAATAATATAAGTAATAAGTATAATTATTATAGTTCTAGCGATAATAATAGTAAAATATGGCTAATAGTGCATGTTATATTATTAATAATAAAAGTAATAAGTATATTTATTATAGTTCTATCGATAATAACTGCATAATATGAGTAATAATGCATGTTATATTGATGATCATGAAAGTAGTAAGAATATTTATTATAGTTCTAGCGATTATAACTGCATAATATGGGTAATAATGCATGTTATATTGATAATAATATAAGTAATAAGTATAATTATTATAGTTCTAGCCATAATAAAGGTAAAATATGGCTAATAGTGCATGTTATATTGATAATAATAAAAGTAATAAGTATATTTATTACAGTTCTATCGATAATAACTGCATAATATGGGTAATAATGCATGTTATATTGATGATAATAAAAGTAATACGTATATTTATTATAGTTCTAGCGATAATAACTGCATAATATGGGTAATAATGCATGTTCTATTGATAATAATATAAGTAATAAGTATAATTATTACAGTTCTAGCGATAATAACTGCATTATGTGGGTAATAATGCTCGTTATATTGCTAATAATATAAGTAATAAGTATAATTATTACAGTTCTAGCGATAATAATAATAAAATATGGCTAATAGTGCATGTAATATTGATAATAATAAAAGTAATGAGTATATTTATTATCGTTCTATCGATAATAACTGCATAATAAGGGTAATAATGCATGTTATATTGATGATAATGAAAGTAGTAAGTACATTTATTATAGCTCTAGTAATTATAACTGCATAATATGGGTAATAATGCATGTTATATTGAGAATAATATAAGTAATAAGTATATTTATTATAGTTCTATCGATAATAACTGCATAATATGGGTAATAATGCATGTTATATTGATGATCATAAAAGTAGTAAGAATATTTATTATAGTTCTAGCGATTATAACTGCATAATATGGGTAATAATGCATGTTATATTGATAATAATATAAGTAATAAGTATAATTATTCGAGTTCTAGCGATAATAACTGCATTATATGGGTAATAATGCATGTTATATTGATAATATTGGGAGTAATAAGTATAATTATTATAGTTCTAGCGATAATAATAATAAAATATGGCTAATAGTGCATGTAATATTGATAATAATAAAAGTAATAAGTATATTTATTATCGTTCTATCGATAATAACTGCATAATAAGGGTAATAATGCATGTTATATTGATGATAATGAAAGTAGTAAGTACATTGATTAGAGCTCTAGTAAATATAACTGCATAATATGGGTAATAATGCATGTTAAATTGATAATAATATAAGTAATAAGTATAATTATTACAGTTCTAGCGATAGTAACTGCATTATATGGGTAATAATGGATGTTATATTGATAATTTCGGGAGTAATAAGTATATTTATTATAGTTCTCGCGATAATAACTGCATTATATGGGTAATAATGCATGTTATATTGATGATATTGGGAGTAATAAGTATAATTATTATAGTTCTAGCGATAATAATAGTAAAATATGGCTAATAGTGCATGATATACTGATAATAATAATAGTAATAAGTATATTTATTATAGCACTATCGATAATAACTGCATAATATGGGTAATAATGCATGTTATATTGATGATAGTAAAAGTAGTAAGTATATTTATTATAGTTCTAGCGATTATAACTGCATAATATGGGTAATAATGCACGTTATATTGATGATCATAAAAGTAGTAAGTATATTTATAACAGTTCTAGGGATAATAACTGCATTATATGGGTAATAATGCATGTTACATTGATAATATTGGGAGTAATAAGTATATTTATTACAGTTCTACCAATAATAACTGCATAATATGGATAATAATGCATGTTATATCTATGATAACAAAAGTAATACGTATATTTATTATAGTTCTAGCGATAATAACTGCATAATATGGGTGATAATGCATGTTATATCTATGACAATAAAAGTAATACGTATATTTATTATAGTTCTAGCGATTATAACTACATAATATGGGTAATAATGCATGTTATATTGAGAATAATATAAGTAATAAGTATAATTATTACAGTTCTAGCAATAATAACTACTTAATATGGGTAATAATGCATGTTATATTGATAATAGTAAAAGTAATAAGTATACTTATTATAGTTCTATCGATAATAACTGCATAATATGGGTAATAATGCATGTTATATTGATGAAATTGGGAGTAATAAGTATAATTATTATAGTTCTAGCGATAATAATAGTAAAATATGGCTAATAGTGCATGATATACTGATAATAATAATAGTAATAAGTATATTTATTATAGCACTATCGATAATAACTGCATAATATGGGTAATAATGCATGTTATATTCAGAATAATATAAGTAATAAGTATAATTATTACAGTTCTAGCGATAATAACTGCATTATATGAGTAATAATGCACGTTATATTGCTAATGATACAAGTAATAAGTATAATTATTACAGTTCTATCGATAATAACTGCATAATATGGGTAATAATGCATGTTATATTGATAATAATATAAGTAATAAGTATAATTATTACAGTTCTAGGGATAATAACTGCATTATATGGGTAATAATGCATGTTATATTGATAATATTGGGAGTAATAAGTATAATTATTATAGTTCTAGCGATAATATTAGTAAAATGTGGCTAATAGTGCATGTTATATTGATAATAATAATAGTAATAAGTATATTTATTACAGTTCTATCGATAATAACTGCATAATATGGGTAATAATGCATGTTATATTGATGATCATAAAAGTAGTAAGTATATTTATTATAGTTCTAGCGATTATAACTGCATAATATGGGTAATAATGCATGTTATATTGCTAGTAATATAAGTAATAAGTATAATTATTACAGTTCTAGCGATAATAACTGCATTATATGGGTAATAATGCATGTTATATTGATAATATCGGGAGTAATAAGTATAATTATTATAGTTCTAGCGATAATATTAGTAAAATGTGGCTTATAGAGCATGGTATATTGATAATAATAAAAGTAATAAGTATATTTATTATAGTTCTATCGATAATAACTGCATAATATGAGTAATAATGCATGTTATATTGATAATATCGGGAGTAGTAAGCACAATTATTATAGTTCTAGCGATTATAACTACATAATATGGGTAATAATGCATGTTATATTGAGAATAATATAAGTAATAAGTATAATTATTACAGTTCTAGCAATAATAACTGCATAATATGGGTAATAATGCATGTTATATTGATGATCATAAAAGTAGTAAGTATATTTATTACAGCTCTAGCGATAATAACTGCATTATATGGGTAATAATGCATGTTATATTGATAATAGTAAAAGTAATAAGTATATTTATTATAGTTCTATCGATAATAACTGCATAATATGGGTAATAATGCATGTTATATTGATGATATTGGGAGTAATAAGTATAATTATTATAGTTCTAGCGATAATAATAGTAAAATATGGCTAATAGTGCATGATATACTGATAATAATAATAGTAATAAGTATATTTATTATAGCACTATCGATAATAACTGCATAATATGAGTAATAATGCATGTTATATTGATGATGGTAAAAGTAGTAAGTATATTTATTATAGTTCTAGCGATTATAACTGCATAATATGGGTAATAATGCACGTTATATTGATGATAGTAAAAGTAGTAAGTATATTTATTATAGTTCTAGCGATTATAACTGCATAATATGGGTAATAATGCATGTTATATTGAGAATAATATAACTAATAAGTATAATTAGTACACTTCTAGCGATAATAACTGCATTATATGAGTAATAATGCATGTTACATTGATAATATTGGGAGTAATAAGTATAATTATTATAGTTCTAGCGATAATAATAGTAAAATATGGCTAATAGTGCATGTTATACTGATAATAATAATAGTAATAAGTATATTTATTGCAGTTCTATCGATAATAACTGCATAATATGGGTAATAATGCATGTTATATTGATAATAGTAAAAGTAATAAGTATAATTATTATAGTTCTAGCGATAATAACTGCATAATATGGGTAATAATGCATGTTATATTGATAAAGATATAAATAATAAGTATAATTATTACAGTTGTAGCGATAATAACTGCATTATATGGGTAATAATGCATGTTATATTGATAATATCGGGAGGAATAAGTATAATTATTATAGTTCTAGCGATAATAATAGTAAAATATGGCTAATTGTGCATGTTATATTGATAATAATAAGTGTAACAAGTATATTTATTATAGTTCTATCGATAATAACTGCATAATATGGGTAATAATGCATGTTATATTGATGATAATAAAAGTACTAAGTATATTTATTATAGTTCTAGCGATAATAACTGCATAATATGCGCAATAATGCATGTTATATTGATAATAATATAAGTAATAAGTATAATTATTACAGTTCTAGCGATAATAACTGCATTATATGGGTAATAATGGATGTTATATTGATAATATCGGGAGTAATAAGTATATTTATTATAGTTCTAGCGATAATAACTGCATTATATGGGTAATAATGGATGTTGTATTGATAATATCGGGAGTAATAAGTATAAATGTTACAGTTCTAGCGATAGTAAAATTTGGCTAATAGTGCATGTTATATTGATAATAATAAAAGTAATAAGTATATTTATTATACTTCTGTCGAGAATAACTGCATTATATGGGTAATAATGCATGTTATATTGATAATAATATAAGTAATAAGTATAATTATTACAGTTCTAGCGATAATAACTGCATAATATGGCTAATAGTGCATGTTATATTGATAATAATAAAAGTAATAAGTATATTTATTATAGTTCTATCGATAATAACTGCATTATATGCGTAATAATGCATGTTATATTGATGATAATAAAAGTAATACGTATATGTATTATAGTTCTAGCTGTAATAACTGCATAATATGGGTAATAATGCATGTTAAATTGATAATAATATAAGTAATAAGTATAATTATTACAGTTCTAGCGATAATAACTGCATTATATGGGTAATAATGGATGTTATATTGATAATATCGGGAGTAATAAGTATATTTATTATAGTTCTAGCGATAATAACTGCATTATATGGGTAATAATGCATGTTATATTGATAATAATAAAAGTAATAAGTATATTTATTATACTTCTCTCGATAATAACTGCATAATATGGGTAATAATGCATGTTATATTGATAATAATATAAGTAATAAGTATAATTACTACACTTCTAGCGATAATAACTGCATTATATGGGTAATGATGCATGTTATATTGATAATAATATAAGTAATAAGTATAATTATTACAGTTCTAGCGATAATAACTGCATAATATGGGTAATAATGCACGTTATATTGCTAATAATATAAGTAATAAGTATAATTATTACAGTTCTAGCGATAATAACTGCATTATACGGGTAATAATGCATGTTATATTGATAATATCGGGAGGAATAAGTATAATTATTATAGTTCTAGCGATAATAATAGTAAAATATAGCTAATAATGCATGTTATATTGATAATAATATAAGTAATAAGTATAATTATTACAGTTCTAGCGATAATAACTGCATTATATGGGTAATAATGGATGTTATATTGATAATATCGGGAGTAATAAGTATAAATATTACAGTTCTAGCGATAATAATAGTAAAATTTGGCTAATAGTGCATGTTATATTGATAATAATAAAAGTAATAAGTATATTTATTATACTTCTGTCGAGAATAACTGCATTATATGGGTAATAATGCATGTTATATTGATAATAATATAAGTAATAAGTATAATTATTACAGTTCTAGCGATAATATCTGCATAATATGCGCAATAATGCATGTTATATTGATAATAATATAAGTAATAAGTATAATTATTACAGTTCTAGCGATAATAACTGCATTATACGGGTAATAATGCATGTTATATTGATAATATCGGGAGGAATAAGTATAATTATTATAGTTCTAGCGATAATAATAGTAAAATATAGCTCATAATGCATGTTATATTGATAATAATATAAGTAATAAGTATAATTATTACAGTTCTAGCGATAATAACTGCATTATATGGGTAATAATGCACGTTATATTGCTAATAATATGAGTAATAAGCATAATTATTACAGTTCTAGCCGTAATAACTGCATTATATGGGTAATAGTGGATGTTATAGTGTAAGTATCGGGAGTAATAAGTATAAATATTATAGTTCTAGCGATAATAATAGTAAAATATGGCTAATAGTGCATGTTATATTTATAATAATAAAAGTAATAAGTATATTTATTATACTTCTGTCGATAATAACTGCATTATACGGGTAATAATGCATGTTATATTGATAATATCGGGAGGAATAAGTATAATTATTATAGTTCTAGCGATAATAATAGTAAAATATAGCTAATAATGCATGTTATGTTGATAATAATATAAGTAATAAGTATAATTATTACAGTTCTAGCGATAATAACTGCATTATATGGGTAATAATGCACGTTATATTGCTAATAATATGAGTAATAAGCATAATTATTACAGTTCTAGCGGTAATAACTGCATTATATGGGTAATAATGGATGTTATATTGTAAATATCGGGAGTAATAAGTATAAATATTATAGTTCTAGCGATAATAATAGTAAAATATGGCTAATAGTGCATGTTATATTGATAATAATAAAAGTAATAAGTATATTTATTATAGTTCTATTGATAATAACTGCATAATATGGGTAATAATGCATGTTAAATTGATAATAATATAAGTAGTAAGTATAATTATTACAGTTCTAGCGATAATAACTGCATTATATGGGTAATAATGGATGTTATATTAATAATATCGGGAGTAATAAGTATATTTATTATAGTTCTAGCGATAATAACTGCATTATATGGGTAATAATGGATGTTATATTGATAATATCGGGAGTAATAAGTATAAATATTATAGTTCTAGCGATAATAATAGTAAAATATGGCTAATAGTGCATGTTATATTGATAATAATAAAAGTAATAAGTATATTTATTATACTTCTGTCGAGAATAACTGCATTATATGGGTAATAATGCATGTTATATTGATAATAATATAAGTAATAAGTATAATTATTACAGTTCTAGCGATAATAACTGCATAATATGGGTAATAGTGCATGTTATATTGATAATAATAAAAGTAATAAGCATATTTATTATAGTTCTATCGATAATAACTGCATTATATGCGTAATAATGCATGTTATATTGATGATAATAAAAGTAATACGTATATGTATTATAGTTCTAGCTGTAATAACTGCATAATATGGGTAATAATGCATGTTAAATTGATAATAATATAAGTAATAAGTATAATTATTACAGTTCTAGCGATAATAACTGCATTATATGGGTAATAATGGATGTTATATTGATAATATCGGGAGTAATAAGTATATTTATTATAGTTCTAGCGATAATAACTGCATTATATGGGTAATAATGCATGTTATATTGATAATAATAAAAGTAATAAGTATATTTATTATACTTCTCTCGATAATAACTGCATAATATGGGTAATAATGCATGTTATATTGATAATAATATAAGTAATAAGTATATTTATTATAGTTCTATCGATAATAACTGCATTATATGCGTAATAATGCATGTTATATTGATGATAATAAAAGTAATACGTATATGTATTATAGTTCTAGCTGCATTAACTGCATAATACGGGTAATAATGCATGTTAAATTCATAATAATATAAGTAATAAGTATAATTATTACAGTTCTAGCGATAATAACTGCATTATATGGGTAATAATGGATGTTATATTGATAATATCGGGAGTAATAAGTATATTTATTATAGTTCTAGCGATAATAACTGCATTATATGGGTAATAATGGATGTTGTATTGATAATATCGGGAGTAATAAGTATAAATGTTACAGTTCTAGCGATAGTAAAATTTGGCTAATAGTGCATGTTATATTGATAATAATAAAAGTAATAAGTATATTTATTATACTTCTGTCGAGAATAACTGCATTATATGGGTAATAATGCATGTTATATTGATAATAATATAAGTAATAAGTATAATTATTACAGTTCTAGCGATAATAACTGCATTATATGGGTAATAATGCACGTTGTATTGCTAATAATATGAGTAATAAGCATAATTATTACAGTTCTAGCCGTAATAACTGCATTATATGGGTAATAGTGGATGTTATAGTGTAAGTATCGGGAGTAATAAGTATAAATATTATAGTTCTAGCGATAATAATAGTAAAATATGGCTAATAGTGCATGTTATATTTATAATAATAAAAGTAATAAGTATATTTATTATACTTCTGTCGATAATAACTGCATTATACGGGTAATAATGCATGTTATATTGATAATATCGGGAGGAATAAGTATAATTATTATAGTTCTAGCGATAATAATAGTAAAATATAGCTAATAATGCATGTTATGTTGATAATAATATAAGTAATAAGTATAATTATTACAGTTCTAGCGATAATAACTGCATTATATGGGTAATAATGCACGTTATATTGCTAATAATATGAGTAATAAGCATAATTATTACAGTTCTAGCGGTAATAACTGCATTATATGGGTAATAATGGATGTTATATTGTAAATATCGGGAGTAATAAGTATAAATATTATAGTTCTAGCGATAATAATAGTAAAATATGGCTAATAGTGCATGTTATATTGATAATAATAAAAGTAATAAGTATATTTATTATAGTTCTATTGATAATAACTGCATAATATGGGTAATAATGCATGTTAAATTGATAATAATATAAGTAGTAAGTATAATTATTACAGTTCTAGCGATAATAACTGCATTATATGGGTAATAATGGATGTTATATTAATAATATCGGGAGTAATAAGTATATTTATTATAGTTCTAGCGATAATAACTGCATTATATGGGTAATAATGGATGTTATATTGATAATATCGGGAGTAATAAGTATAAATATTATAGTTCTAGCGATAATAATAGTAAAATATGGCTAATAGTGCATGTTATATTGATAATAATAAAAGTAATAAGTATATTTATTATACTTCTGTCGAGAATAACTGCATTATATGGGTAATAATGCATGTTATATTGATAATAATATAAGTAATAAGTATAATTATTACAGTTCTAGCGATAATAACTGCATAATATGGGTAATAGTGCATGTTATATTGATAATAATAAAAGTAATAAGTATATTTATTATAGTTCTATCGATAATAACTGCATTATATGCGTAATAATGCATGTTATATTGATGATAATAAAAGTAATACGTATATGTATTATAGTTCTAGCTGTAATAACTGCATAATATGGGTAATAATGCATGTTAAATTGATAATAATATAAGTAATAAGTATAATTATTACAGTTCTAGCGATAATAACTGCATTATATGGGTAATAATGGATGTTATATTGATAATATCGGGAGTAATAAGTATATTTATTATAGTTCTAGCGATAATAACTGCATTATATGGGTAATAATGCATGTTATATTGATAATAATAAAAGTAATAAGTATATTTATTATACTTCTCTCGATAATAACTGCATAATATGGGTAATAATGCATGTTATATTGATAATAATATAAGTAATAAGTATATTTATTATAGTTCTATCGATAATAACTGCATTATATGCGTAATAATGCATGTTATATTGATGATAATAAAAGTAATACGTATATGTATTATAGTTCTAGCTGCAATAACTGCATAATACGGGTAATAATGCATGTTAAATTCATAATAATATAAGTAATAAGTATAATTATTACAGTTCTAGCGATAATAACTGCATTATATGGGTAATAATGGATGTTATATTGATAATATCGGGAGTAATAAGTATATTTATTATAGTTCTAGCGATAATAACTGCATTATATGGGTAATAATGGATGTTGTATTGATAATATCGGGAGTAATAAGTATAAATGTTACAGTTCTAGCGATAGTAAAATTTGGCTAATAGTGCATGTTATATTGATAATAATAAAAGTAATAAGTATATTTATTATACTTCTGTCGAGAATAACTGCATTATATGGGTAATAATGCATGTTATATTGATAATAATATAAGTAATAAGTATAATTATTACAGTTCTAGCGATAATATCTGCATAATATGCGCAATAATGCATGTTATATTGATAATAATATAAGTAATAAGTATAATTATTACAGTTCTAGCGATAATAACTGCATTATACGGGTAATAATGCATGTTATATTGATAATATCGGGAGGAATAAGTATAATTATTATAGTTCTAGCGATAATAATAGTAAAATATAGCTCATAATGCATGTTATATTGATAATAATATAAGTAATAAGTATAATTATTACAGTTCTAGCGATAATAACTGCATTATATGGGTAATAATGCACGTTATATTGCTAATAATATGAGTAATAAGCATAATTATTACAGTTCTAGCCGTAATAACTGCATTATATGGGTAATAGTGGATGTTATAGTGTAAGTATCGGGAGTAATAAGTATAAATATTATAGTTCTAGCGATAATAATAGTAAAATATGGCTAATAGTGCATGTTATATTTATAATAATAAAAGTAATAAGTATATTTATTATACTTCTGTCGATAATAACTGCATTATACGGGTAATAATGCATGTTATATTGATAATATCGGGAGGAATAAGTATAATTATTATAGTTCTAGCGATAATAATAGTAAAATATAGCTAATAATGCATGTTATGTTGATAATAATATAAGTAATAAGTATAATTATTACAGTTCTAGCGATAATAACTGCATTATATGGGTAATAATGCACGTTATATTGCTAATAATATGAGTAATAAGCATAATTATTACAGTTCTAGCGGTAATAACTGCATTATATGGGTAATAATGGATGTTATATTGTAAATATCGGGAGTAATAAGTATAAATATTATAGTTCTAGCGATAATAATAGTAAAATATGGCTAATAGTGCATGTTATATTGATAATAATAAAAGTAATAAGTATATTTATTATAGTTCTATTGATAATAACTGCATAATATGGGTAATAATGCATGTTAAATTGATAATAATATAAGTAGTAAGTATAATTATTACAGTTCTAGCGATAATAACTGCATTATATGGGTAATAATGGATGTTATATTAATAATATCGGGAGTAATAAGTATATTTATTATAGTTCTAGCGATAATAACTGCATTATATGGGTAATAATGGATGTTATATTGATAATATCGGGAGTAATAAGTATAAATATTATAGTTCTAGCGATAATAATAGTAAAATATGGCTAATAGTGCATGTTATATTGATAATAATAAAAGTAATAAGTATATTTATTATACTTCTGTCGAGAATAACTGCATTATATGGGTAATAATGCATGTTATATTGATAATAATATAAGTAATAAGTATAATTATTACAGTTCTAGCGATAATAACTGCATAATATGGGTAATAGTGCATGTTATATTGATAATAATAAAAGTAATAAGCATATTTATTATAGTTCTATCGATAATAACTGCATTATATGCGTAATAATGCATGTTATATTGATGATAATAAAAGTAATACGTATATGTATTATAGTTCTAGCTGTAATAACTGCATAATATGGGTAATAATGCATGTTAAATTGATAATAATATAAGTAATAAGTATAATTATTACAGTTCTAGCGATAATAACTGCATTATATGGGTAATAATGGATGTTATATTGATAATATCGGGAGTAATAAGTATATTTATTATAGTTCTAGCGATAATAACTGCATTATATGGGTAATAATGCATGTTATATTGATAATAATAAAAGTAATAAGTATATTTATTATACTTCTCTCGATAATAACTGCATAATATGGGTAATAATGCATGTTATATTGATAATAATATAAGTAATAAGTATATTTATTATAGTTCTATCGATAATAACTGCATTATATGCGTAATAATGCATGTTATATTGATGATAATAAAAGTAATACGTATATGTATTATAGTTCTAGCTGCATTAACTGCATAATACGGGTAATAATGCATGTTAAATTCATAATAATATAAGTAATAAGTATAATTATTACAGTTCTAGCGATAATAACTGCATTATATGTGTAATAATGGATGTTATATTGATAATATCGGGAGTAATAAGTATATTTATTATAGTTCTAGCGATAATAACTGCATTATATGGGTAATAATGGATGTTGTATTGATAATATCGGGAGTAATAAGTATAAATGTTACAGTTCTAGCGATAGTAAAATTTGGCTAATAGTGCATGTTATATTGATAATAATAAAAGTAATAAGTATATTTATTATACTTCTGTCGAGAATAACTGCATTATATGGGTAATAATGCATGTTATATTGATAATAATATAAGTAATAAGTATAATTATTACAGTTCTAGCGATAATAACTGCATTATATGGGTAATAATGCACGTTGTATTGCTAATAATATGAGTAATAAGCATAATTATTACAGTTCTAGCCGTAATAACTGCATTATATGGGTAATAGTGGATGTTATAGTGTAAGTATCGGGAGTAATAAGTATAAATATTATAGTTCTAGCGATAATAATAGTAAAATATGGCTAATAGTGCATGTTATATTTATAATAATAAAAGTAATAAGTATATTTATTATACTTCTGTCGATAATAACTGCATTATACGGGTAATAATGCATGTTATATTGATAATATCGGGAGGAATAAGTATAATTATTATAGTTCTAGCGATAATAATAGTAAAATATAGCTAATAATGCATGTTATGTTGATAATAATATAAGTAATAAGTATAATTATTACAGTTCTAGCGATAATAACTGCATTATATGGGTAATAATGCACGTTATATTGCTAATAATATGAGTAATAAGCATAATTATTACAGTTCTAGCGGTAATAACTGCATTATATGGGTAATAATGGATGTTATATTGTAAATATCGGGAGTAATAAGTATAAATATTATAGTTCTAGCGATAATAATAGTAAAATATGGCTAATAGTGCATGTTATATTGATAATAATAAAAGTAATAAGTATATTTATTATAGTTCTATTGATAATAACTGCATAATATGGGTAATAATGCATGTTAAATTGATAATAATATAAGTAGTAAGTATAATTATTACAGTTCTAGCGATAATAACTGCATTATATGGGTAATAATGGATGTTATATTAATAATATCGGGAGTAATAAGTATATTTATTATAGTTCTAGCGATAATAACTGCATTATATGGGTAATAATGGATGTTATATTGATAATATCGGGAGTAATAAGTATAAATATTATAGTTCTAGCGATAATAATAGTAAAATATGGCTAATAGTGCATGTTATATTGATAATAATAAAAGTAATAAGTATATTTATTATACTTCTGTCGAGAATAACTGCATTATATGGGTAATAATGCATGTTATATTGATAATAATATAAGTAATAAGTATAATTATTACAGTTCTAGCGATAATAACTGCATAATATGGGTAATAGTGCATGTTATATTGATAATAATAAAAGTAATAAGTATATTTATTATAGTTCTATCGATAATAACTGCATTATATGCGTAATAATGCATGTTATATTGATGATAATAAAAGTAATACGTATATGTATTATAGTTCTAGCTGTAATAACTGCATAATATGGGTAATAATGCATGTTAAATTGATAATAATATAAGTAATAAGTATAATTATTACAGTTCTAGCGATAATAACTGCATTATATGGGTAATAATGGATGTTATATTGATAATATCGGGAGTAATAAGTATATTTATTATAGTTCTAGCGATAATAACTGCATTATATGGGTAATAATGCATGTTATATTGATAATAATAAAAGTAATAAGTATATTTATTATACTTCTCTCGATAATAACTGCATAATATGGGTAATAATGCATGTTATATTGATAATAATATAAGTAATAAGTATATTTATTATAGTTCTATCGATAATAACTGCATTATATGCGTAATAATGCATGTTATATTGATGATAATAAAAGTAATACGTATATGTATTATAGTTCTAGCTGCAATAACTGCATAATACGGGTAATAATGCATGTTAAATTCATAATAATATAAGTAATAAGTATAATTATTACAGTTCTAGCGATAATAACTGCATTATATGGGTAATAATGGATGTTATATTGATAATATCGGGAGTAATAAGTATATTTATTATAGTTCTAGCGATAATAACTGCATTATATGGGTAATAATGGATGTTGTATTGATAATATCGGGAGTAATAAGTATAAATGTTACAGTTCTAGCGATAGTAAAATTTGGCTAATAGTGCATGTTATATTGATAATAATAAAAGTAATAAGTATATTTATTATACTTCTGTCGAGAATAACTGCATTATATGGGTAATAATGCATGTTATATTGATAATAATATAAGTAATAAGTATAATTATTACAGTTCTAGCGATAATAACTGCATAATATGGCTAATAGTGCATGTTATATTGATAATAATAAAAGTAATAAGTATATTTATTATAGTTCTATCGATAATAACTGCATTATATGCGTAATAATGCATGTTATATTGATGATAATAAAAGTAATACGTATATGTATTATAGTTCTAGCGATAATAACTGCATTATATGGGTAATAATGGATGTTATATTGATAATATCGGGAGTAATAAGTATAAATATTATAGTTCTAGCGATAATAATAGTAAAATATGGCTAATAGTGCATGTTATATTGATAATAATAAAAGTAATAAGTATATTTATTATACTTCTGTCGAGAATAACTGCATTATATGGGTAATAATGCATGTTATATTGATAATAATATAAGTAATAAGTATAATTATTACAGTTCTAGCGATAATAACTGCATAATATGGGTAATAGTGCATGTTATATTGATAATAATAAAAGTAATAAGTATATTTATTATAGTTCTATCGATAATAACTGCATTATATGCGTAATAATGCATGTTATATTGATGATAATAAAAGTAATACGTATATGTATTATAGTTCTAGCTGTAATAACTGCATAATATGGGTAATAATGCATGTTAAATTGATAATAATATAAGTAATAAGTATAATTATTACAGTTCTAGCGATAATAACTGCATTATATGGGTAATAATGGATGTTATATTGATAATATCGGGAGTAATAAGTATATTTATTATAGTTCTAGCGATAATAACTGCATTATATGGGTAATAATGCATGTTATATTGATAATAATAAAAGTAATAAGTATATTTATTAAACTTCTCTCGATAATAACTGCATAATATGGGTAATAATGCATGTTATATTGATAATAATATAAGTAATAAGTATATTTATTATAGTTCTATCGATAATAACTGCATTATATGCGTAATAATGCATGTTATATTGATGATAATAAAAGTAATACGTATATGTATTATAGTTCTAGCTGCAATAACTGCATAATACGGGTAATAATGCATGTTAAATTCATAATAATATAAGTAATAAGTATAATTATTATAGTTCTAGCCATAATAATAGTAAAATATGGCTAATAGTGCATGTTATATTGATAATAATAAAAGTAATAAGTATATTTATTACAGTTCTATCGATAATAACTGCATAATATGGGTAATAATGCATGTTACATTGATAATATTGGGAGTAATAAGTAAAATTATTATAGTTCTAGCGATAATAATAGTAAAATATGGCTAATAGTGCGTGTTATATTGATAATAATAATAGTAATAAGTATATTTATTATAGTTCTATCGATAATAACTGCATAATATGGGTAATAATGCATGTTATATTGATGATCATAAAAGTAGTAAGTATATTTATTATAGTTCTAGCGATTATAACTGCATAATATGGGTAATAATGCCTGTTATATTGCTAATAATATAAGTAATAAGTATAATTATTACAGTTGTAGCGATAATAACTGCATTATATGGGTAATAATGCATGTTATATTGATAATATCGGGAGTAATAAGTATAATTATTATAGTTCTAGCGATAATATTAGTAAAATGTGGCTAATAGAGCATGTTATATTGATAATAATAAAAGTAATAAGTATATTTATTATAGTTCTATCGATAATAACTGCATAATATGGGTAATAATGCATGTTATATTGATGATAGTAAAAGTAGTAAGTATATTTATTATAGTTCTAGCGATAATAACTGCATAATATGCGCAATAATGCATGTTATATTGATAATAATATAAGTAATAAGTATAATTATTACAGTTCTAGCGATAATAACTGCATAATATGGGTAATAATGCACGTTATATTGCTAACAATATAAGTAATAAGTATAATTATTACAGTTCTAGCGATAATAACTGCATAATATGGGTAATAATGCATGTTATATTGATAAAGATATAAGTAATAAGTATAATTATTACAGTTGTAGCGATAATAACTGCATTATATGGGTAATAATGCATGTTATATGGATAATATCGGGAGGAATAAGTATAATTATTATAGTTCTAGCGATAATAATAGTAAAATATGGCTAATTGTGCATGTTATATTGATAATAATAAGAGTAACAAGTATATTTATTATAGTTCTATCGATAATAACTGCAAAATATGGGTAATAATGCATGTTATATTGATGATAATAAAAGTACTAAGTATATTTATTATAGCTCTAGCGATAATAACTGCATAATATGCGCAATAATGCATGTTATATTGATAATAATATAAGTAATAAGTATAATTATTACAGTTCTAGCGATAATAACTGCATAATATGGGTAATAATGCACGTTATATTGCTAACAATATAAGTAATAAGTATAATTATTACAGTTCTAGCGATAGTAACTGCATTATATGGGTAATAATGCATGTTATATTGATAATATCGGGAGTAATAAGTACAATTATTATAGTTCTAGCGATAATAAAAGTAAAATTTGGCTAATAGTGCATGTTATATTGATAATAATAAAAGTAATAAGTATATTTATTACACTTCTGTCGATAATAACTGCATTATATGGGTAATAATGCATGTTATATTGATAATAATATAAGTAATAGGTATAATTATTACAGTTCTAGCGATAATAACTGCATAATATGGGTAATAATGCACGTTATATTGCTAATAATATAAGTAGTAAGTATAATTATTACAGTTCTAGCGATAATAACTGCATTATATGGGTAATAATGGATGTTATATTGATAATATCGGGAGTAATAAGTATAAATATTATAGTTCTAGCGATAATAATAGTAAAATATGGCTAATAGTGCATGTTATATTGATAATAATAAAAGTAATAAGTATATTTATTATAGTTCTATCGATAATAACTGCATTATATGCGTAATAATGCATGTTATATTGATGATAATAAAAGTAATACGTATATGTATTATAGTTCTAGCTGCAATAACTGCATAATACGGGTAATAATGCGTGTTAAATTCATAATAATATAAGTAATAAGTATTATTATTACAGTTCTAGCGATAATAACTGCATTATATGGGTAATAATGGATGTTATATTGATAATATCGGGAGTAATAAGTATATTTATTATAGTTCTAGCGATAATAACTGCATTATATGGGTAATAATGGATGTTGTATTGATAATATCGGGAGTAATAAGTATAAATGTTACAGTTCTAGCGATAGTAAAATTTGGCTAATAGTGCATGTTATATTGATAATAATAAAAGTAATAAGTATATTTATTATACTTCTGTCGAGAATAACTGCATTATATGGGTAATAATGCATGTTATATTGATAATAATATAAGTAATAAGTATAATTATTACAGTTCTAGCGATAATAACTGCATAATATGGCTAATAGTGCATGTTATATTGATAATAATAAAAGTAATAAGTATATTTATTATAGTTCTATCGATAATAACTGCATTATATGCGTAATAATGCATGTTATATTGATGATAATAAAAGTAATACGTATATGTATTATAGTTCTAGCTGTAATAACTGCATAATATGGGTAATAATGCATGTTAAATTGATAATAATATAAGTAATAAGTATAATTATTACAGTTCTAGCGATAATAACTGCATTATATGGGTAATAATGGATGTTATATTGATAATATCGGGAGTAATAAGTATATTTATTATAGTTCTAGCGATAATAACTGCATTATATGGGTAATAATGCATGTTATATTGATAATAATAAAAGTAATAAGTATATTTACTATACTTCTCTCGATAATAACTGCATAATATGGGTAATAATGCATGTTATATTGATAATAATATAAGTAATAAGTATAATTACTACACTTCTAGCGATAATAACTGCATTATATGGGTAATGATGCATGTTATATTGATAATAATATAAGTAATAAGTATAATTATTACAGTTCTAGCGATAATAACTGCATAATATGGGTAATAATGCACGTTATATTGCTAATAATATAAGTAATAAGTATAATTATTACAGTTCTAGCGATAATAACTGCATTATACGGGTAATAATGCATGTTATATTGATAATATCGGGAGGAATAAGTATAATTATTATAGTTCTAGCGATAATAATAGTAAAATATAGCTAATAATGCATGTTATATTGATAATAATATAAGTAATAAGTATAATTATTACAGTTCTAGCGATAATAACTGCATTATATGGGTAATAATGGATGTTATATTGATAATATCGGGAGTAATAAGTATAAATATTACAGTTCTAGCGATAATAATAGTAAAATTTGGCTAATAGTGCATGTTATATTGATAATAATAAAAGTAATAAGTATATTTATTATACTTCTGTCGAGAATAACTGCATTATATGGGTAATAATGCATGTTATATTCATAATAATATAAGTAATAAGTATAATTATTACAGTTCTAGCGATAATATCTGCATAATATGCGCAATAATGCATGTTATATTGATAATAATATAAGTAATAAGTATAATTATTACAGTTCTAGCGATAATAACTGCATTATACGGGTAATAATGCATGTTATATTGATAATATCGGGAGGAATAAGTATAATTATTATAGTTCTAGCGATAATAATAGTAAAATATAGCTCATAATGCATGTTATATTGATAATAATATAAGTAATAAGTATAATTATTACAGTTCTAGCGATAATAACTGCATTATATGGGTAATAATGCACGTTATATTGCTAATAATATGAGTAATAAGCATAATTATTACAGTTCTGGCCGTAATAACTGCATTATATGGGTAATAGTGGATGTTATAGTGTAAGTATCGGGAGTAATAAGTATAAATATTATAGTTCTAGCGATAATAATAGTAAAATATGGCTAATAGTGCATGTTATATTTATAATAATAAAAGTAATAAGTATATTTATTATACTTCTGTCGATAATAACTGCATTATACGGGTAATAATGCATGTTATATTGATAATATCGGGAGGAATAAGTATAATTATTATAGTTCTAGCGATAATAATAGTAAAATATAGCTAATAATGCATGTTATGTTGATAATAATATAAGTAATAAGTATAATTATTACAGTTCTAGCGATAATAACTGCATTATATGGGTAATAATGCACGTTATATTGCTAATAATATGAGTAATAAGCATAATTATTACAGTTCTAGCGGTAATAACTGCATTATATGGGTAATAATGGATGTTATATTGTAAATATCGGGAGTAATAAGTATAAATATTATAGTTCTAGCGATAATAATAGTAAAATATGGCTAATAGTGCATGTTATATTGATAATAATAAAAGTAATAAGTATATTTATTATAGTTCTATTGATAATAACTGCATAATATGGGTAATAATGCATGTTAAATTGATAATAATATAAGTAGTAAGTATAATTATTACAGTTCTAGCGATAATAACTGCATTATATGGGTAATAATGGATGTTATATTAATAATATCGGGAGTAATAAGTATATTTATTATAGTTCTAGCGATAATAACTGCATTATATGGGTAATAATGGATGTTATATTGATAATATCGGGAGTAGTAAGTATAAATATTATAGTTCTAGCGATAATAATAGTAAAATATGGCTAATAGTGCATGTTATATTGATAATAATAAAAGTAATAAGTATATTTATTATACTTCTGTCGAGAATAACTGCATTATATGGGTAATAATGCATGTTATATTGATAATAATATAAGTAATAAGTATAATTATTACAGTTCTAGCGATAATAACTGCATAATATGGGTAATAGTGCATGTTATATTGATAATAATAAAAGTAATAAGTATATTTATTATACTTCTCTCGATAATAACTGCATAATATGGGTAATAATGCATGTTATATTGATAATAATATAAGTAATAAGTATATTTATTATAGTTCTATCGATAATAACTGCATTATATGCGTAATAATGCATGTTATATTGATGATAATAAAAGTAATACGTATATGTATTATAGTTCTAGCTGCAATAACTGCATAATACGGGTAATAATGCATGTTAAATTCATAATAATATAAGTAATAAGTATAATTATTACAGTTCTAGCGATAATAACTGCATTATATGGGTAATAATGGATGTTATATTGATAATATCGGGAGTAATAAGTATATTTATTATAGTTCTAGCGATAATAACTGCATTATATGGGTAATAATGGATGTTGTATTGATAATATCGGGAGTAATAAGTATAAATGTTACAGTTCTAGCGATAGTACAATTTGGCTAATAGTGCATGTTATATTGATAATAATAAAAGTAATAAGTATATTTATTATACTTCTGTCGAGAATAACTGCATTATATGGGTAATAATGCATGTTATATTGATAATAATATAAGTAATAAGTATAATTATTACAGTTCTAGCGATAATAACTGCATTATATGGGTAATAATGGATGTTATATTGATAATATCGGGAGTAATAAGTATAAATATTATAGTTCTAGCGATAATAATAGTAAAATATGGCTAATAGTGCATGTTATATTGATAATAGTAAAAGTAATAAGTATATTTATTATAGTTCTATCGATAATAACTGCATTATATGCGTAATAATGCATGTTATATTGATAATAATAAAAGTAATAAGAATATTTATTATACTTCTGTCGAGAATAACTGCATTATATAGGTAATAATGCATGTTATATTGATAATAATATAAGTAATAAGTATAATTATTACAGTTCTAGCGATAATAACTGCATTATATGGGTAATAATGGATGTTATATTGATAATAATATAAGTAATAAGTATAATTATTACAGTTCTAGCGATAATTACTGCATAATATGGGTAATAATGCATGTTATATTGATAAAGATATAAGTAATAAGTATAATTATTACAGTTGTAGCGATAATAACTGCATTATATGGGTAATAATGCATGTTATATTGATAATATCGGGAGGAATAAGTATAATTATTATAGTTCTAGCGATAATAATAGTAAAAAGTGGCTAATAGTGCATGTTATATAGATAATAATAAAAGTAATAAGTATATTTATTATAGTTCTATTGATAATAACTGCATAATATGGGTAATAATGCATGTTAAATTGATAATAATATAAGTAGTAAGTATAATTATTACAGTTCTAGCGATAATAACTGCATTATATGGGTAATAATGGATGTTATATTGATAATATCGGGAGTAATAAGTATATTTATTATAGTTCTAGCGATAATAACTGCATTATATGGGTAATAATGGATGTTATATTGATAATATCGGGAGTAATAAGTACAATTATTATAGTTCTAGCGATAATAAAAGTAAAATTTGGCTAATAGTGCATGTTATATTGATAATAATAAAAGTAATAAGTATATTTATTATACTTCTGTCGATAATAACTGCATTATATGGGTAATAATGCATGTTACATTGCTAATAATATAAGTAGTAAGTATAATTATTACAGTTCTAGCGATAATAACTGCATTATATGGGTAATAATGGATGTTATATTGATAATATCGGGAGTAATAAGTATAAATATTATAGTTCTAGCGATAATAATAGTAAAATATGGCTAATAGCGCATGTTATATTGATAATAATAAAAGTAATAAGTATATTTATTATAGTGCTATCGATAATAACTGCATTATATGCGTAATAATGCATGTTATATTGATGATAATAAAAGTAATACGTATATGTATTATAGTTCTAGCTGTAATAACTGCATAATATGGGCAATAATGCATGTGAAATTGATAATAATATAAGTAGTAAGTATAATTATTACAGTTCTAGCGATAATAACTGCATTATATGGGTAATAATGGATGTTATATTGATAATATCGGGAGTAATAAGTATATTTATTATAGTTCTAGCGATAATAACTGCATTATATGGGTAATAATGAATGTTATATTGACAATATCGGGAGTAATAAGTATAAATATTATAGTTCTAGCGATAATAATAGTTAAATTTGGCTAATAGTGCATGTTATATTGATAATAATAAAAGTAATAAGTATATTTATTATACTTCTGTCGATAATAACTGCATTACATGGGTAATAATGCATGTTATATGGATAATAATATAAGTAATAAGTATAATTATTACAGTTCTAGCGATAATAACTGCATAATATGGGTAATAATGCACGTTATATTGCTAATAATATAAGTAATAAGTATAATTATTACAGTTCTAGCGATAATAACTGCATTATACGGGTAATAATGCATGTTATATTGATAATATCGGGAGGAATAAGTATAATTATTATAGTTCTAGCGATAATAATAGTAAAATATAGCTAATAATGCATGTTATATTGATAATAATATAAGTAATAAGTATAATTATTACAGTTCTAGCGATAATAATAGTAAAATTTGGCTAATAGTGCATGTTATATTGATAATAATAAAAGTAATAAGTATATTTATTATACTTCTGTCGAGAATAACTGCATTATATGGGTAATAATGCATGTTATATTGATAATAATATAAGTAATAAGTATAATTATTACAGTTCTAGCGATAATATCTGCATAATATGCGCAATAATGCATGTTATATTGATAATAATAAAAGTAATAAGTATATTTATTATAGTGCTATCGATAATAACTGCATTATATGCGTAATAATGCATGTTATATTGATGATAATAAAAGTAATACGTATATGTATTATAGTTCTAGCTGTAATAACTGCATAATATGGGCAATAATGCATGTGAAATTGATAATAATATAAGTAGGAAGTATAATTATTACAGTTCTAGCGATAATAACTGCATTATATGGGTAATAATGGATGTTATATTGATAATATCGGGAGTAATAAGTATATTTATTATAGTTCTAGCGATAATAACTGCATTATATGGGTAATAATGAATGTTATATTGATAATATCGGGAGTAATAAGTATAAATATTATAGTTCTAGCGATAATAATAGTTAAATTTGGCTAATAGTGCATGTTATATTGATAATAATAAAAGTAATAAGTATATTTATTATACTTCTGTCGATAATAACTGCATTACATGGGTAATAATGCATGTTATATGGATAATAATATAAGTAATAAGTATAATTATTACAGTTCTAGCGATAATAACTGCATAATATGGGTAATAATGCACGTTATATTGCTAATAATATAAGTAGTAAGTATAATTATTACAGTTCTAGCGATAATAACTGCATTATATGGGTAATAATGGATGTTATATTGATAATATCGGGAGTAATAAGTATAAATATTATAGTTCTAGCGATAATAATAGTAAAATATGGCTAATAGTGCATGTTATATTGATAATAGTAAAAGTAATAAGTATATTTATTATAGTTCTATCGATAATAACTGCATTATATGCGTAATAATGCATGTTATATTGATAATAATAAAAGTAATAAGAATATTTATTATACTTCTGTCGAGAATAACTGCATTATATAGGTAATAATGCATGTTATATTGATAATAATATAAGTAATAAGTATAATTATTACAGTTCTAGCGATAATAACTGCATTATATGGGTAATAATGCATGTTATATAGATAATATCGGGAGTAATAAGTACAATTATTATAGTTCTAGCGATAATAAAAATAAAATTAGGCTAATAGTGCATGTTATATTGATAATAATAAAAGTAATAAGCATATTTATTATACTTCTGTCGATAATAACTGCATTATATGGGTAATAATGCATGTTATATTGATAATAATATAAGTAATAAGTATAATTATTACAGTTCTAGCGATAATAACTGCATAATATGGGTAATAATGCACGTTATATTGCTAATAATATAAGTAGTAAGTATAATTATTACAGTTCTAGCGATAATAACTGCATTATATGGGTAATAATGGATGTTATATTGATAATATCGGGAGTAATAAGTATAAATATTATAGTTCTAGCGATAATAATAGTAAAAAATGGCTAATAGTGCATGTTATATAGATAATAATAAAAGTAATAAGTATATTTATTATAGTTCTATCGATAATAGCTGCATAATATGGGTAATAATGCATGTTATATTGATGATAATAAAAGTACTAAGTATATTTATTATAGTTCTGGCGATAATAACTGCATAGTATGCGCAATAATGCATGTTATAATGATAATAATATAAGTAATAAGTATAATTATTACAGTTCTAGCGATAATAACTGCATTATATGGGTAATAATGGATGTTATATTGATAAAGATATAAGTAATAAGTATAATTATTACAGTTGTAGCGATAATAACTGCATTATATGGGTAATAATGCATGTTATATTGATAATATCGGGAGTAATAAGTACAATTATTAGAGTTCTAGCGATAATAAAAGTAAAATTTGGCTAATAGTGCATGTTATATTGATAATAATAATAGTAATAAGTATATTTATTATACTTCTGTCGATAATAACTGCATTATATGGGTAATAATGCATGTTATATTGATAATAATATAAGTAATAAGTGTAATTATTACAGTTCTAGCGATAATAACTGCATAATATGGGTAATAATGCACGTTATATTGCTAATAATATAAGTAGTAAGTATAATTATTACAGTTCTAGCGATAATAACTGCATTATATGGGTAATAATGGATGTTATATTGATAATATCGGGAGTAATAAGTATAAATATTATAGTTCTAGCGATAATAATAGTAAAAAATGGCTAATAGTGCATGTTATATAGATAATAATAAAAGTAATAAGTATATTTATTATAGTTCTATCGATAATAACTGCATAATATGGGTAATAATGCATGTTATATTGATGATAATAAAAGTACTAAGTATATTTATTATAGTTCTAGCGATAATATCTGCATAATATGCGCAATAATGCATGTTATATTGATAATAATATAAGTAATAAGTATAATTATTACAGTTCTAGCGATAATAACTGCATAATATGGGTAATAATGCACGTTATATTGCTAATAATATAAGTAGTAAGTATAATTATTACAGTTCTAGCGATAATAACTGCATTATATGGGTAATAATGGATGTTATATTGATAATATCGGGAGTAATAAGTATAAATATTATAGTTCTAGCGATAATAATAGTAAAAAATGGCTAATAGTGCATGTTATATAGATAATAATAAAAGTAATAAGTATATTTATTATAGTTCTATCGATAATAGCTGCATAATATGGGTAATAATGCATGTTATATTGATGATAATAAAAGTACTAAGTATATTTATTATAGTTCTGGCGATAATAACTGCATAGTATGCGCAATAATGCATGTTATAATGATAATAATATAAGTAATAAGTATAATTATTACAGTTCTAGCGATAATAACTGCATTATATGGGTAATAATGCATGTTATATTGATAATATCGGGAGGAATAAGTATAATTATTATAGTTCTAGCGATAATAATAGTAAAAAGTGGCTAATAGTGCATGTTATATAGATAATAATAAAAGTAATAAGTATATTTATTATAGTTCTATTGATAATAACTGCATAATATGGGTAATAATGCATGTTAAATTGATAATAATATAAGTAGTAAGTATAATTATTACAGTTCTAGCGATAATAACTGCATTATATGGGTAATAATGGATGTTATATTGATAATATCGGGAGTAATAAGTATATTTATTATAGTTCTAGCGATAATAACTGCATTATATGGGTAATAATGGATGTTATATTGATAATATCGGGAGTAATAAGTACAATTATTATAGTTCTAGCGATAATAAAAGTAAAATTTGGCTAATAGTGCATGTTATATTGATAATAATAAAAGTAATAAGTATATTTATTATACTTCTGTCGATAATAACTGCATTATATGGGTAATAATGCATGTTATATTGCTAATAATATAAGTAGTAAGTATAATTATTACAGTTCTAGCGATAATAACTGCATTATATGGGTAATAATGGATGTTATATTGATAATATCGGGAGTAATAAGTATAAATATTATAGTTCTAGCGATAATAATAGTAAAATATGGCTAATAGCGCATGTTATATTGATAATAATAAAAGTAATAAGTATATTTATTATAGTGCTATCGATAATAACTGCATTATATGCGTAATAATGCATGTTATATTGATGATAATAAAAGTAATACGTATATGTATTATAGTTCTAGCTGTAATAACTGCATAATATGGGCAATAATGCATGTGAAATTGATAATAATATAAGTAGTAAGTATAATTATTACAGTTCTAGCGATAATAACTGCATTATATGGGTAATAATGGATGTTATATTGATAATATCGGGAGTAATAAGTATATTTATTATAGTTCTAGCGATAATAACTGCATTATATGGGTAATAATGAATGTTATATTGATAATATCGGGAGTAATAAGTATAAATATTATAGTTCTAGCGATAATAATAGTTAAATTTGGCTAATAGTGCATGTTATATTGATAATAATAAAAGTAATAAGTATATTTATTATACTTCTGTCGATAATAACTGCATTACATGGGTAATAATGCATGTTATATGGATAATAATATAAGTAATAAGTATAATTATTACAGTTCTAGCGATAATAACTGCCTAATATGGGTAATAATGCACGTTATATTGCTAATAATATAAGTAGTAAGTATAATTATTACAGTTCTAGCGATAATAACTGCATTATATGGGTAATAATGGATGTTATATTGATAATATCGGGAGTAATAAGTATAAATATTATAGTTCTAGCGATCATAATAGTAAAATATGGCTAATAGTGCATGTTATATTGATAATAGTAAAAGTAATAAGTATATTTATTATAGTTCTATCGATAATAACTGCATTATATGCGTAATAATGCATGTTATATTGATAATAATAAAAGTAATAAGTATAATTATTACAGTTCTAGCGATAATAACTGCATTATATGGGTAATAATGCATGTTATATTGATAATATCGGGAGTAATAAGTACAATTATTATAGTTCTAGCGATAATAAAAATAAAATTAGGCTAATAGTGCATGTTATATTGATAATAATAAAAGTAATAAGCATATTTATTATACTTCTGTCGATAATAACTGCATTATATGGGTAATAATGCATGTTATATTGATAATAATATAAGTAATAAGTATAATTATTACAGTTCTAGCGATAATAACTGCATAATATGGGTAATAATGCACGTTATATTGCTAATAATATAAGTAGTAAGTATAATTATTACAGTTCTAGCGATAATAACTGCATTATATGGGTAATAATGGATGTTATATTGATAATATCGGGAGTAATAAGTATAAATATTATAGTTCTAGCGATAATAATAGTAAAAAATGGCTAATAGTGCATGTTATATAGATAATAATAAAAGTAATAAGTATATTTATTATAGTTCTATCGATAATAGCTGCATAATATGGGTAATAATGCATGTTATATTGATGATAATAAAAGTACTAAGTATATTTATTATAGTTCTGGCGATAATAACTGCATAGTATGCGCAATAATGCATGTTATAATGATAATAATATAAGTAATAAGTATAATTATTACAGTTCTAGCGATAATAACTGCATTATATGGGTAATAATGGATGTTATATTGATAAAGATATAAGTAATAAGTATAATTATTACAGTTGTAGCGATAATAACTGCATTATATGGGTAATAATGCATGTTATATTGATAATATCGGGAGTAATAAGTACAATTATTAGAGTTCTAGCGATAATAAAAGTAAAATTTGGCTAATAGTGCATGTTATATTGATAATAATAATAGTAATAAGTATATTTATTATACTTCTGTCGATAATAACTGCATTATATGGGTAATAATGCATGTTATATTGATAATAATATAAGTAATAAGTGTAATTATTACAGTTCTAGCGATAATAACTGCATAATATGGGTAATAATGCACGTTATATTGCTAATAATATAAGTAGTAAGTATAATTATTACAGTTCTAGCGATAATAACTGCATTATATGGGTAATAATGGATGTTATATTGATAATATCGGGAGTAATAAGTATAAATATTATAGTTCTAGCGATAATAATAGTAAAAAATGGCTAATAGTGCATGTTATATAGATAATAATAAAAGTAATAAGTATATTTATTATAGTTCTATCGATAATAACTGCATAATATGGGTAATAATGCATGTTATATTGATGATAATAAAAGTACTAAGTATATTTATTATAGTTCTAGCGATAATATCTGCATAATATGCGCAATAATGCATGTTATATTGATAATAATATAAGTAATAAGTATAATTATTACAGTTCTAGCGATAATAACTGCATAATATGGGTAATAATGCACGTTATATTGCTAATAATATAAGTAGTAAGTATAATTATTACAGTTCTAGCGATAATAACTGCATTATATGGGTAATAATGGATGTTATATTGATAATATCGGGAGTAATAAGTATAAATATTATAGTTCTAGCGATAATAATAGTAAAAAATGGCTAATAGTGCATGTTATATAGATAATAATAAAAGTAATAAGTATATTTATTATAGTTCTATCGATAATAGCTGCATAATATGGGTAATAATGCATGTTATATTGATGATAATAAAAGTACTAAGTATATTTATTATAGTTCTGGCGATAATAACTGCATAGTATGCGCAATAATGCATGTTATAATGATAATAATATAAGTAATAAGTATAATTATTACAGTTCTAGCGATAATAACTGCATTATATGGGTAATAATGCATGTTATATTGATAATATCGGGAGTAATAAGTATATTTATTATAGTTCTAGCGATAATAACTGCATTATATGGGTAATAATGGATGTTATATTGATAATATCGGGAGTAATAAGTACAATTATTATAGTTCTAGCGATAATAAAAGTAAAATTTGGCTAATAGTGCATGTTATATTGATAATAATAAAAGTAATAAGTATATTTATTATACTTCTGTCGATAATAACTGCATTATATGGGTAATAATGCATGTTATATTGCTAATAATATAAGTAGTAAGTATAATTATTACAGTTCTAGCGATAATAACTGCATTATATGGGTAATAATGGATGTTATATTGATAATATCGGGAGTAATAAGTATAAATATTATAGTTCTAGCGATAATAATAGTAAAATATGGCTAATAGCGCATGTTATATTGATAATAATAAAAGTAATAAGTATATTTATTATAGTGCTATCGATAATAACTGCATTATATGCGTAATAATGCATGTTATATTGATGATAATAAAAGTAATACGTATATGTATTATAGTTCTAGCTGTAATAACTGCATAATATGGGCAATAATGCATGTGAAATTGATAATAATATAAGTAGTAAGTATAATTATTACAGTTCTAGCGATAATAACTGCATTATATGGGTAATAATGGATGTTATATTGATAATATCGGGAGTAATAAGTATATTTATTATAGTTCTAGCGATAATAACTGCATTATATGGGTAATAATGAATGTTATATTGATAATATCGGGAGTAATAAGTATAAATATTATAGTTCTAGCGATAATAATAGTTAAATTTGGCTAATAGTGCATGTTATATTGATAATAATAAAAGTAATAAGTATATTTATTATACTTCTGTCGATAATAACTGCATTACATGGGTAATAATGCATGTTATATGGATAATAATATAAGTAATAAGTATAATTATTACAGGTCTAGCGATAATAACTGCCTAATATGGGTAATAATGCACGTTATATTGCTAATAATATAAGTAGTAAGTATAATTATTACAGTTCTAGCGATAATAACTGCATTATATGGGTAATAATGGATGTTATATTGATAATATCGGGAGTAATAAGTATAAATATTATAGTTCTAGCGATAATAATAGTAAAATATGGCTAATAGTGCATGTTATATTGATAATAGTAAAAGTAATAAGTATATTTATTATAGTTCTATCGATAATAACTGCATTATATGCGTAATAATGCATGTTATATTGATAATAATAAAAGTAATAAGTATAATTATTACAGTTCTAGCGATAATAACTGCATTATATGGGTAATAATGCATGTTATATTGATAATATCGGGAGTAATAAGTACAATTATTATAGTTCTAGCGATAATAAAAATAAAATTAGGCTAATAGTGCATGTTATATTGATAATAATAAAAGTAATAAGCATATTTATTATACTTCTGTCGATAATAACTGCATTATATGGGTAATAATGCATGTTATATTGATAATAATATAAGTAATAAGTATAATTATTACAGTTCTAGCGATAATAACTGCATAACATGGGTAATAATGCACGTTATATTGCTAATAATATAAGTAGTAAGTATAATTATTACAGTTCTAGCGATAATAACTGCATTATATGGGTAATAATGGATGTTATATTGATAATATCGGGAGTAATAAGTATAAATATTATAGTTCTAGCGATAATAATAGTAAAAAATGGCTAATAGTGCATGTTATATTGATAATAATAAAAGTAATAAGTATATTTATTATACTTCTTTCGATAATAACTGCATAATATGGGTAATAATGCATGTTATATTGATAATAATATAAGTAATAAGTATAATTACTACAGTTCTAGCGATAATAACTGCATTATATGGGTAATAATGGATGTTATATTGTAAATATCGGGAGTAATAAGTATAAATATTATAGTTCCAGCGATAATAATAGTAAAATATGGCTAATAGTGCATGTTATATTGATAATAATAAAAGTAATAAGTACATTTATTATAGTTCTATTGATAATAACTGCATAATATGGGTAATAATGCACGTTTAATTGCTAATAATATAAGTAATAAGTATAATTATTACAGTTCTAGCGATAATAACTGCATTATATGGGTAATAATGCACGTTATATTGCTAATAATATAAGTAATAAGTATAATTATTACAGTTCTAGCGATAATAACTGCATTATACGGGTAATAATGCATGTTATATTGATAATAATATAAGTAATAAGTATAATTATTACAGTTCTAGCGATAATAACTGCATTATATGGGTAATAATGCACGTTATATTGCTAATAATATGAGTAATAGGCATAATTATTACAGTTCTAGCCGTAATAACTGCATTATATGGGTAATAATGGATGTTATAGTGTAAGTATCGGGAGTAATAAGTATAAATATTATAGTTCTAGCGATAATAATAGTAAAATATGGCTAATAGTGCATGTTATATTGATAATAATAAAAGTAATAAGTATATTTATTATACTTCTGTCGATAATAACTGCATTATACGGGTAATAATGCAGGTTATATTGATAATATCGGGAGGAATAAGTATAATTATTATAGTTCTAGCGATAATAATAGTAAAATATAGCTAATAATGCATGTTATGTTGATAATAATATAAGTAATAAGTATAATTATTACAGTTCTAGCGATAATAACTGCATTATATGGGTAATAATGCACGTTATATTGCTAATAATATGAGTAATAGGCATAATTATTACAGTTCTAGCCGTAATAACTGCATTATATGGGTAATAATGGATGTTATATTGTAAATATCGGGAGTAATAAGTATAAATATTATAGTTCCAGCGATAATAATAGTAAAATATGGCTAATAGTGCATGTTATATTGATAATAATAAAAGTAATAAGTACATTTATTATAGTTCTATTGATAATAACTGCATAATATGGGTAATAATGCATGTTAAATTGATAATAATATAAGTAGTAAGTATAATTATTACAGTTCTAGCGATAATAACTGCATTATATGGGTAATAATGGATGTTATATTAATAATATCGGGAGTAATAAGTATATTTATTATAGTTCTAGCGATAGTAACTGCATTATATGGGTAATAATGGATGTTATATTGATAATATCGGGAGTAATAAGTATAAATATTATAGTTCTAGCGATAATAATAGTAAAATATGGCTAATAGTGCATGTTATATTGATAATAATAAAAGTAATAAGTATATTTATTATACTTCTGTCGAGAATAACTGCATTATATGGGTAATAATGCATGTTATATTGATAATAATATAAGTAATAAGTATAATTATTACAGTTCTAGCGATAATAACTGCATAATATGGGTAATAGTGCATGTTATATTGATAATAATAAAAGTAATAAGTATATTTATTATAGTTCTATCGATAATAACTGCATTATATGCGTAATAATGCATGTTATATTGATGATAATAAAAGTAATACGTATATGTATTATAGTTCTAGCTGTAATAACTGCATAATATGGGTAATAATGCATGTTATATTGATAATAATATAAGTAATAAGTATAATTACTACAGTTCTAGCGATAATAACTGCATTATATGGGTAATGATGCATGTTATATTGATAATAATACAAGTAATAAGTATAATTATTACAGTTCTAGCGATAATAACTGCATAATATGGGTAATAATGCACGTTATATTGCTAATAATATAAGTAATAAGTATAATTATTACAGTTCTAGCGATAATAACTGCATTATATGGGTAATAATGCACGTTATATTGCTAATAATATAAGTAATAAGTATAATTATTACAGTTCTAGCGATAATAACTGCATTATACGGGTAATAATGCATGTTATATTGATAATATCGGGAGGAATAAGTATAATTATTATAGTTCTAGCGATAATAATAGTAAAATATAGCTAATAATGCATGTTATATTGATAATAATATAAGTAATAAGTATAATTATTACAGTTCTAGCGATAATAACTGCATTATATGGGTAATAATGCACGTTATATTGCTAATAATATGAGTAATAAGCATAATTATTACAGTTCTAGCCGTAATAACTGCATTATATGGGTAATAATGGATGTTATAGTGTAAGTATCGGGAGTAATAAGTATAAATATTATAGTTCTAGCGATAATAATAGTAAAATATGGCTAATAGTGCATGTTATATTGATAATAATAAAAGTAATAAGTATATTTATTATACTTCTGTCGATAATAACTGCATTATACGGGTAATAATGCAGGTTATATTGATAATATCGGGAGGAATAAGTATAATTATTATAGTTCTAGCGATAATAATAGTAAAATATAGCTAATAATGTATGTTATGTTGATAATAATATAAGTAATAAGTATAATTATTACAGTTCTAGCGATAATAACTGCATTATATGGGTAATAATGCACGTTATATTGCTAATAATATGAGTAATAAGCATAATTATTACAGTTCTAGCGGTAATAACTGCATTATATGGGTAATAATGGATGTTATATTGTAAATATCGGGAGTAATAAGTATAAATATTATAGTTCCAGCGATAATAATAGTAAAATATGGCTAATAGTGCATGTTATATTGATAATAATAAAAGTAATAAGTACATTTATTATAGTTCTATTGATAATAACTGCATAATATGGGTAATAATGCATGTTAAATTGATAATAATATAAGTAGTAAGTATAATTATTACAGTTCTAGCGATAATAACTGCATTATATGGGTAATAATGGATGTTATATTAATAATATCGGGAGTAATAAGTATATTTATTATAGTTCTAGCGATAATAACTGCATTATATGGGTAATAATGGATGTTATATTGATAATATCGGGAGTAATAAGTATAAATATTATAGTTCTAGCGATAATAATAGTAAAATATGGCTAATAGTGCATGTTATATTGATAATAATAAAAGTAATAAGTATATTTATTATACTTCTGTCGAGAATAACTGCATTATATGGGTAATAATGCATGTTATATTGATAATAATATAAGTAATAAGTATAATTATTACAGTTCTAGCGATAATAACTGCATAATATGGGTAATAGTGCATGTTATATTGATAATAATAAAAGTAATAAGTATATTTATTATAGTTCTATCGATAATAACTGCATTATATGCGTAATAATGCATGTTATATTGATGATAATAAAAGTAATACGTATATGTATTATAGTTCTAGCTGTAATAACTGCATAATATGGGCAATAATGCATGTGAAATTGATAATAATATAAGTAGTAAGTATAATTATTACAGTTCTAGCGATAATAACTGCATTATATGGGTAATAATGGATGTTATATTGATAATATCGGGAGTAATAAGTATATTTATTATAGTTCTAGCGATAATAACTGCATTATATGGGTAATAATGAATGTTATATTGATAATATCGGGAGTAATAAGTATAAATATTATAGTTCTAGCGATAATAATAGTTAAATTTGGCTAATAGTGCATGTTATATTGATAATAATAAAAGTAATAAGTATATTTATTATACTTCTGTCGATAATAACTGCATTACATGGGTAATAATGCATGTTATATGGATAATAATATAAGTAATAAGTATAATTATTACAGTTCTAGCGATAATAACTGCATAATATGGGTAATAATGCACGTTATATTGCTAATAATATAAGTAGTAAGTATAATTATTACAGTTCTAGCGATAATAACTGCATTATATGGGTAATAATGGATGTTATATTGATAATATCGGGAGTAATAAGTATAAATATTATAGTTCTAGCGATAATAATAGTAAAATATGGCTAATAGTGCATGTTATATTGATAATAATAAAAGTAATAAGTATATTTATTATAGTTCTATCGATAATAACTGCATTATATGCGTAATAATGCATGTTATATTGATAATAATAAAAGTAATAAGAATATTTATTATACTTCTGTCGAGAATAACTGCATTATATAGGTAATAATGCATGTTATATTGATAATAATATAAGTAATAAGTATAATTATTACAGTTCTAGCGATAATAACTGCATTATATGGGTAATAATGCATGTTATATTGATAATATCGGGAGTAATAAGTACAATTATTATAGTTCTAGCGATAATAAAAATAAAATTAGGCTAATAGTGCATGTTATATTGATAATAATAAAAGTAATAAGCATATTTATTATACTTCTGTCGATAATAACTGCATTATATGGGTAATAATGCATGTTATATTGATAATAATATAAGTAATAAGTATAATTATTACAGTTCTAGCGATAATTACTGCATAATATGGGTAATAATGCATGTTATATTGATAAAGATATAAGTAATAAGTATAATTATTACAGTTGTAGCGATAATAACTGCATTATATGGGTAATAATGCATGTTATATTGATAATATCGGGAGGAATAAGAATAATTATTATAGTTCTAGCGATAATAATAGTAAAAAGTGACTAATAGTGCATGTTATATAGATAATAATAAAAGTAATAAGTATATTTATTACAGTTCTAGCGATAATAACTGCATAATATGGGTAATAATGCACGTTATATTGCTAACAATATAAGTAATAAGTATAATTATTACAGTTCTAGCGATAATAACTGCATTATATGGGTAATAATGCATGTTATATTGATAATATCGGGAGTAATAAGTACAATTATTATAGTTCTAGCGATAATAAAAGTAAAATTTGGCTAATAGTGCATGTTATATTGATAATAATAATAGTAATAAGTATATTTATTATACTTCTGTCGATAATAACTGCATAATATGGGTAATAATGCACGTTATATTGCTAACAATATAAGTAATAAGTATAATTATTACAGTTCTAGCGATAATAACTGCATTATATGGGTAATAATGCATGTTATATTGATAATATCGGGAGTAATAAGTACAATTATTATAGTTCTAGCGATAATAAAAGTAAAATTTGGCTAATAGTGCATGTTATATTGATAATAATAATAGTAATAAGTATATTTATTATACTTCTGTCGATAATAACTGCATTATATGGGTAATAATGCATGTTATATTGATAATAATATAAGTAATAAGTATAATTATTACAGTTCTAGCGATAATAACTGCATAATATGGGTAATAATGCACGTTATATTGCTAATAATATAAGTAGTAAGTATAATTATTACAGTTCTAGCGATAATAACTGCATTATATGGGTAATAATGGATGTTATATTGATAATATCGGGAGTAATAAGTATATTTATTATAGTTCTAGCGATAATAACTGCATTATATGGGTAATAATGAATGTTATATTGATAATATCGGGAGTAATAAGTATAAATATTATAGTTCTAGCGATAATAATAGTTAAATTTGGCTAATAGTGCATGTTATATTGATAATAATAAAAGTAATAAGTATATGTATTATACTTCTTTCGATAATAACTGCATAATATGGGTAATAATGCATGTTATATTGATAATAATATAAGTAATAAGTATAATTACTACAGTTCTAGCGATAATAACTGCATTATATGGGTAATGATGCATGTTATATTGATAATAATATAAGTAATAAGTATAATTATTACAGTTCTAGCGATAATAACTGCATAATATGGGTAATAATGCACGTTATATTGCTAATAATATAAGTAATAAGTATAATTATTACAGTTCTAGCGATAATAACTGCATTATATGGGTAATAATGCACGTTATATTGCTAATAATATAAGTAATAAGTATAATTATTACAGTTCTAGCGATAATAACTGCATTATACGGGTAATAATGCATGTTATATTGATAATATCGGGAGGAATAAGTATAATTATTATAGTTCTAGCGATAATAATAGTAAAATATAGCTAATAATGCATGTTATATTGATAATAATATAAGTAATAAGTATAATTATTACAGTTCTAGCGATAATAACTGCATTATATGGGTAATAATGCACGTTATATTGCTAATAATATGAGTAATAAGCATAATTATTACAGTTCTAGCCGTAATAACTGCATTATATGTGTAATAGTGGATGTTATAGTGTAAGTATCGGGAGTAATAAGTATAAATATTATAGTTCTAGCGATAATAATAGTAAAATATGGCTAATAGTGCATGTTATATTTATAATAATAAAAGTAATAAGTATATTTATTATACTTCTGTCGATAATAACTGCATTATACGGGTAATAATGCATGTTATATTGATAATATCGGGAGGAATAAGTATAATTATTATAGTTCTAGCGATAATAATAGTAAAATATAGCTAATAATGCATGTTATGTTGATAATAATATAAGTAATAAGTATAATTATTACAGTTCTAGCGATAATAACTGCATTATATGGGTAATAATGCACGTTATATTGCTAATAATATGAGTAATAAGCATAATTATTACAGTTCTAGCGGTAATAACTGCATTATATGGGTAATAATGGATGTTATATTGTAAATATCGGGAGTAATAAGTATAAATATTATAGTTCTAGCGATAATAATAGTAAAATATGGCTAATAGTGCATGTTATATTGATAATAATAAAAGTAATAAGTACATTTATTATAGTTCTATTGATAATAACTGCATAATATGGGTAATAATGCATGTTAAATTGATAACAATATAAGTAGTAAGTATAATTATTACAGTTCTAGCGATAATAACTGCATTATATGGGTAATAATGCATGTTATATTGATGATAATAAAAGTACTAAGTATATTTATTATAGTTCTAGCGATAATAACTGCATAGTATGCGCAATAATGCATGTTATATTGATAATAATATAAGTAATAAGTATAATTATTACAGTTCTAGCGATAATAACTGCATTATACGGGTAATAATGCATGTTATATTGATAATATCGGGAGGAATAAGTATAATTATTATAGTTCTAGCGATAATAATAGTAAAATATAGCTCATAATGCATGTTATATTGATAATAATAAAAGTAATAAGTATATTTATTATACTTCTTTCGATAATAACTGCATAATATGGGTAATAATGCATGTTATATTGATAATAATATAAGTAATAAGTATAATTACTACAGTTCTAGCGATAATAACTGCATTATATGGGTAATGATGCATGTTATATTGATAATAATATAAGTAATAAGTATAATTATTACAGTTCTAGCGATAATAACTGCATAATATGGGTAATAATGCACGTTATATTGCTAATAATATAAGTAATAAGTATAATTATTACAGTTCTAGCGATAATAACTGCATTATATGGGTAATAATGCACGTTATATTGCTAATAATATAAGTAATAAGTATAATTATTACAGTTCTAGCGATAATAACTGCATTATACGGGTAATAATGCATGTTATATTGATAATATCGGGAGGAATAAGTATAATTATTATAGTTCTAGCGATAATAATAGTAAAATATAGCTAATAATGCATGTTATATTGATAATAATATAAGTAATAAGTATAATTATTACAGTTCTAGCGATAATAACTGCATTATATGGGTAATAATGCACGTTATATTGCTAATAATATGAGTAATAAGCATAATTATTACAGTTCTAGCCGTAATAACTGCATTATATGGGTAATAATGGATGTTATAGTGTAAGTATCGGGAGTAATAAGTATAAATATTATAGTTCTAGCGATAATAATAGTAAAATATGGCTAATAGTGCATGTTATATTGATAATAATAAAAGTAATAAGTATATTTATTATACTTCTGTCGATAATAACTGCATTATACGGGTAATAATGCAGGTTATATTGATAATATCGGGAGGAATAAGTATAATTATTATAGTTCTAGCGATAATAATAGTAAAATATAGCTAATAATGCATGTTATGTTGATAACAATATAAGTAATAAGTATAATTATTACAGTTCTAGCGATAATAACTGCATTATATGGGTAATAATGCACGTTATATTGCTAATAATATGAGTAATCAGCATAATTATTACAGTTCTAGCGGTAATAACTGCATTATATGGGTAATAATGGATGTTATATTGTAAATATCGGGAGTAATAAGTATAAATATTATAGTTCTAGCGATAATAATAGTAAAATATGGCTAATAGTGCATGTTATATTGATAATAATAAAAGTAATAAGTATATTTATTATAGTTCTATTGATAATAACTGCATAATATGGGTAATAATGCATGTTAAATTGATAATAATATAAGTAGTAAGTATAATTATTACAGTTCTAGCGATAATAACTGCATAATATGGGTAATAATGCACGTTATATTGCTAATAATAAAAGTAATAAGTATAATTATTACAGTTCTAGCGATAATAACTGCATAATATGGGTATTAATGCATGTTATATTGATGATAATAAAAGTACTAAGTATATTTATTATAGTTCTAGCGATAATAACTGCATAGTATGCGCAATAATGCATGTTATATTGATAATAATATAAGTAATAAGTATAATTATTACAGTTCTAGCGATAATAACTGCATTATACGGGTAATAATGCATGTTATATTGATAATATCGGGAGGAATAAGTATAATTATTATAGTTCTAGCGATAATAATAGTAAAATATAGCTCATAATGCATGTTATATTGATAATAATATAAGTAATAAGTATAATTATTACAGTTCTAGCGATAATAACTGCATTATATGGGTAATAATGCACGTTATATTGCTAATAATATGAGTAATAAGCATAATTATTACAGTTCTAGCCGTAATAACTGCATTATATGGGTAATAGTGGATGTTATAGTGTAAGTATCGGGAGTAATAAGTATAAATATTATAGTTCTAGCGATAATAATAGTAAAATATGGCTAATAGTGCATGTTATATTTATAATAATAAAAGTAATAAGTATATTTATTATACTTCTGTCGATAATAACTGCATTATACGGGTAATAATGCATGTTATATTGATAATATCGGGAGGAATAAGTATAATTATTATAGTTCTAGCGATAATAATAGTAAAATATAGCTAATAATGCATGTTATGTTGATAATAATATAAGTAATAAGTATAATTATTACAGTTCTAGCGATAATAACTGCATTATATGGGTAATAATGCACGTTATATTGCTAATAATATGAGTAATAAGCATAATTATTACAGTTCTAGCGGTAATAACTGCATTATATGGGTAATAATGGATGTTATATTGTAAATATCGGGAGTAATAAGTATAAATATTATAGTTCTAGCGATAATAATAGTAAAATATGGCTAATAGTGCATGTTATATTGATAATAATAAAAGTAATAAGTACATTTATTATAGTTCTATTGATAATAACTGCATAATATGGGTAATAATGCATGTTAAATTGATAATAATATAAGTAGTAAGTATAATTATTACAGTTCTAGCGATAATAACTGCATTATATGGGTAATAATGCATGTTATATTGATGATAATAAAAGTACTAAGTATATTTATTATAGTTCTAGCGATAATAACTGCATAGTATGCGCAATAATGCATGTTATATTGATAATAATATAAGTAATAAGTATAATTATTACAGTTCTAGCGATAATAACTGCATTATACGGGTAATAATGCATGTTATATTGATAATATCGGGAGGAATAAGTATAATTATTATAGTTCTAGCGATAATAATAGTAAAATATAGCTCATAATGCATGTTATATTGATAATAATATAAGTAATAAGTATAGTTATTACAGTTCTCGCGATAATAACTGCATAATATGGGTAATAATGCACGTTATATTGCTAATAATATAAGTAGTAAGTATAATTATTACAGTTCTAGCGATAATAACTGCATTATATTGGTAATAATGGATGTTATATTGATAATATCGGGAGTAATAAGTATAAATATTATAGTTCTAGCGATAATAATAGTAAAATATGGCTAATAGTGCATGTTATATTGATAATAATAAAAGTAATAAGTATATTTATTATAGTTCTATCGATAATAACTGCATTATATGCGTAATAATGCATGTTATATTGATAATAATAAAAGTAATAAGAATATTTATTATACTTCTGTCGAGAATAACTGCATTATATAGGTAATAATGCATGTTATATTGATAATAATATAAGTAATAAGTATAATTATTACAGTTCTAGCGATAATAACTGCATTATATGGGTAATAATGCATGTTATATTGATAATATCGGGAGTAATAAGTACAATTATTATAGTTCTAGCGATAATAAAAATAAAATTAGGCTAATAGTGCATGTTATATTGATAATAATAAAAGTAATAAGCATATTTATTATACTTCTGTCGATAATAACTGCATTATATGGGTAATAATGCATGTTATATTGATAATAATATAAGTAATAAGTATAATTATTACAGTTCTAGCGATAATAACTGCATAATATGGGTAATAATGCACGTTATATTGCTAATAATATAAGTAGTAAGTATAATTATTACAGTTCTAGCGATAATAACTGCATTATATGGGTAATAATGGATGTTATATTGCTAATAATATAAGTAGTAAGTATAATTATTACAGTTCTAGCGATAATAACTGCATTATATGGGTAATAATGGATGTTATATTGATAATATCGGGAGTAATAAGTATAAATATTATAGTTCTAGCGATAATAATAGTAAAATATGGCTAATAGTGCATGTTATATTGATAATAATAAAAGTAATAAGTATATTTATTATACTTCTTTCGATAATAACTGCATAATATGGGTAATAATGCACGTTATATTGCTAATAATATAAGTAATAAGTATAATTATTACAGTTCTAGCGATAATAACTGCATTATATGGGTAATAATGCACGTTATATTGCTAATAATATAAGTAATAAGTATAATTATTACAGTTCTAGCGATAATAACTGCATTATACGGGTAATAATGCATGTTATATTGATAATATCGGGAGGAATAAGTATAATTATTATAGTTCTAGCGATAATAATAGTAAAATATAGCTAATAATGCATGTTATATTGATAATAATATAAGTAATAAGTATAATTATTACAGTTCTAGCGATAATAACTGCATTATATGGGTAATAATGCACGTTATATTGCTAATAATATGAGTAATAAGCATAATTATTACAGTTCTAGCCGTAATAACTGCATTATATGGGTAATAATGGATGTTATAGTGTAAGTATCGGGAGTAATAAGTATAAATATTATAGTTCTAGCGATAATAATAGTAAAATATGGCTAATAGTGCATGTTATATTGATAATAATAAAAGTAATAAGTATATTTATTATAGTTCTATTGATAATAACTGCATAATATGGGTAATAATGCATGTTAAATTGATAATAATATAAGTAGTAAGTATAATTATTACAGTTCTAGCGATAATAACTGCATAATATGGGTAATAATGCACGTTATATTGCTAATAATATAAGTAATAAGTATAATTATTACAGTTCTAGCGATAATAACTGCATTATATGGGTAATAATGCACGTTATATTGCTAATAATATGAGTAATAAGCATAATTATTACAGTTCTAGCGGTAATAACTGCATTATATGGGTAATAATGGATGTTATATTGTAAATATCGGGAGTAATAAGTATAAATATTATAGTTCTAGCGATAATAATAGTAAAATATGGCTAATAGTGCATGTTATATTGATAATAATAAAAGTAATAAGTATATTTATTATAGTTCTATTGATAATAACTGCATAATATGGGTAATAATGCATGTTAAATTGATAATAATATAAGTAGTAAGTATAATTATTACAGTTCTAGCGATAATAACTGCATAATATGGGTAATAATGCACGTTATATTGCTAATAATAAAAGTAATAAGTATAATTATTACAGTTCTAGCGATAATAACTGCATAATATGGGTATTAATGCATGTTATATTGATGATAATAAAAGTACTAAGTATATTTATTATAGTTCTAGCGATAATAACTGCATAGTATGCGCAATAATGCATGTTATATTGATAATAATATAAGTAATAAGTATAATTATTACAGTTCTAGCGATAATAACTGCATTATACGGGTAATAATGCATGTTATATTGATAATATCGGGAGGAATAAGTATAATTATTATAGTTCTAGCGATAATAATAGTAAAATATAGCTCATAATGCATGTTATATTGATAATAATATAAGTAATAAGTATAATTATTACAGTTCTAGCGGTAATAACTGCATTATATGGGTAATAATGGATGTTATATTGTAAATATCGGGAGTAATAAGTATAAATATTATAGTTCTAGCGATAATAATAGTAAAATATGGCTAATAGTGCATGTTATATTGATAATAATAAAAGTAATAAGTATATTTATTATAGTTCTATTGATAATAACTGCATAATATGGGTAATAATGCATGTTAAATTGATAATAATATAAGTAGTAAGTATAATTATTACAGTTCTAGCGATAATAACTGCATAATATGGGTAATAATGCACGTTATATTGCTAATAATATAAGTAATAAGTATAATTATTACAGTTCTAGCGATAATAACTGCATTATATGGGTAATAATGCACGTTATATTGCTAATAATATGAGTAATAAGCATAATTATTACAGTTCTAGCGGTAATAACTGCATTATATGGGTAATAATGGATGTTATATTGTAAATATCGGGAGTAATAAGTATAAATATTATAGTTCTAGCGATAATAATAGTAAAATATGGCTAATAGTGCATGTTATATTGATAATAATAAAAGTAATAAGTATATTTATTATAGTTCTATTGATAATAACTGCATAATATGGGTAATAATGCATGTTAAATTGATAATAATATAAGTAGTAAGTATAATTATTACAGTTCTAGCGATAATAACTGCATAATATGGGTAATAATGCACGTTATATTGCTAATAATAAAAGTAATAAGTATAATTATTACAGTTCTAGCGATAATAACTGCATAATATGGGTATTAATGCATGTTATATTGATGATAATAAAAGTACTAAGTATATTTATTATAGTTCTAGCGATAATAACTGCATAGTATGCGCAATAATGCATGTTATATTGATAATAATATAAGTAATAAGTATAATTATTACAGTTCTAGCGATAATAACTGCATTATACGGGTAATAATGCATGTTATATTGATAATATCGGGAGGAATAAGTATAATTATTATAGTTCTAGCGATAATAATAGTAAAATATAGCTCATAATGCATGTTATATTGATAATAATATAAGTAATAAGTATAATTATTACAGTTCTAGCGGTAATAACTGCATTATATGGGTAATAATGGATGTTATATTGTAAATATCGGGAGTAATAAGTATAAATATTATAGTTCTAGCGATAATAATAGTAAAATATGGCTAATAGTGCATGTTATATTGATAATAATAAAAGTAATAAGTACATTTATTATAGTTCTATTGATAATAACTGCATAATATGGGTAATAATGCATGTTAAATTGATAATAATATAAGTAGTAAGTATAATTATTACAGTTCTAGCGATAATAACTGCATTATATGGGTAATAATGCATGTTATATTGATGATAATAAAAGTACTAAGTATATTTATTATAGTTCTAGCGATAATAACTGCATAGTATGCGCAATAATGCATGTTATATTGATAATAATATAAGTAATAAGTATAATTATTACAGTTCTAGCGATAATAACTGCATAATATGGGTATTAATGCATGTTATATTGATGATAAGAAAAGTACTAAGTATATTTATTATAGTTCTAGCGATAATAACTGCATAGTATGCGCAATAATGCATGTTATATTGATAATAATATAAGTAATAAGTATAATTATTACAGTTCTAGCGATAATAACTGCATTATACAGGTAATAATGCATGTTATATTGATAATATCGGGAGGAATAAGTATAATTATTATAGTTCTAGCGATAATAATAGTAAAATATAGCTCATAATGCATGTTATATTGATAATAATATAAGTAATAAGTATAATTATTACAGTTCTAGCGATAATAACTGCATTATATGGGTAATAATGCACGTTATATTGCTAATAATATGAGTAATAAGCATAATTATTACAGTTCTAGCCGTAATAACTGCATTATATGGGTAATAGTGGACGTTATAGTGTAAGTATCGGGAGTAATAAGTATAAATATTATAGTTCTAGCGATAATAATAGTAAAATATGGCTAATAGTGCATGTTATATTGATAATAATAAAAGTAATAAGTACATTTATTATAGTTCTATTGATAATAACTGCATAATATGGGTAATAATGCATGTTAAATTAATAATAATATAAGTAGTAAGTATAATTATTACAGTTCTAGCGATAATAACTGCATTATATGGGTAATAATGCATGTTATATTGATGATAATAAAAGTACTAAGTATATTTATTATAGTTCTAGCGATAATAACTGCATAGTATGCGCAATAATGCATGTTATATTGATAATAATATAAGTAATAAGTATAATTATTACAGTTCTAGCGATAATAACTGCATTATACGGGTAATAATGCATGTTATATTGATAATATCGGGAGGAATAAGTATAATTATTATAGTTCTAGCGATAATAATAGTAAAATATAGCTCATAATGCATGTTATATTGATAATAATATAAGTAATAAGTATAATTATTACAGTTCTAGCGATAATAACTGCATAATATGGGTAATAATGCACGTTATATTGCTAATAATATAAGTAGTAAGTATAATTATTACAGTTCTAGCGATAATAACTGCATTATATTGGTAATAATGGATGTTATATTGATAATATCGGGAGTAATAAGTATAAATATTATAGTTCTAGCGATAATAATAGTAAAATATGGCTAATAGTGCATGTTATATTGATAATAATAAAAGTAATAAGTATATTTATTATAGTTCTATCGATAATAACTGCATTATATGCGTAATAATGCATGTTATATTGATAATAATAAAAGTAATAAGAATATTTATTATACTTCTGTCGATAATAACTGCATTATATGGGTAATAATGCATGTTATATTGATAATAATATAAGTAATAAGTATAATTATTACAGTTCTAGCGATAATAACTGCATAATATGGGTAATAATGCACGTTATATTGCTAATAATATAAGTAGTAAGTATAATTATTACAGTTCTAGCGATAATAACTGCATTATATGGGTAATAATGGATGTTATATTGATAATATCGGGAGTAATAAGTATAAATATTATAGTTCTAGCGATAATAATAGTAAAATATGGCTAATAGTGCATGTTATATTGATAATAATAAAAGTAATAAGTATATTTATTATACTTCTTTCGATAATAACTGCATAATATGGGTAATAATGCACGTTATATTGCTAATAATATAAGTAATAAGTATAATTATTACAGTTCTAGCGATAATAACTGCATTATATGGGTAATAATGCACGTTATATTGCTAATAATATAAGTAATAAGTATAATTATTACAGTTCTAGCGATAATAACTGCATTATACGGGTAATAATGCATGTTATATTGATAATATCGGGAGGAATAAGTATAATTATTATAGTTCTAGCGATAATAATAGTAAAATATAGCTAATAATGCATGTTATATTGATAATAATATAAGTAATAAGTAAAATTATTACAGTTCTAGCGATAATAACTGCATTATATGGGTAATAATGCACGTTATATTGCTAATAATATGAGTAATAAGCATAATTATTACAGTTCTAGCCGTAATAACTGCATTATATGGGTAATAATGGATGTTATAGTGTAAGTATCGGGAGTAATAAGTATAAATATTATAGTTCTAGCGATAATAATAGTAAAATATGGCTAATAGTGCATGTTATATTGATAATAATAAAAGTAATAAGTATATTTATTATACTTCTGTCGATAATAACTGCATTATACGGGTAATAATGCAGGTTATATTGATAATATCGGGAGGAATAAGTATAATTATTATAGTTCTAGCGATAATAATAGTAAAATATAGCTAATAATGCATGTTATGTTGATAATAATATAAGTAATAAGTATAATTATTACAGTTCTAGCGATAATAACTGCATTATATGGGTAATAATGGATGTTATATTAATAATATCGGGAGTAATAAGTATATTTATTATAGTTCTAGCGATAATAACTGCATTATATGGGTAATAATGGATGTTATATTGATAATATCGGGAGTAATAAGTATAAATATTATAGTTCTAGCGATAATAATAGTAAAATATGGCTAATAGTGCATGTTATATTGATAATAATAAAAGTAATAAGTATATTTATTATACTTCTGTCGAGAATAACTGCATTATATGGGTAATAATGCATGTTATATTGATAATAATATAAGTAATAAGTATAATTATTACAGTTCTAGCGATAATAACTGCATAATATGGGTAATAGTGCATGTTATATTGATAATAATAAAAGTAATAAGTATATTTATTATAGTTCTATCGATAATAACTGCATTATATGCGTAATAATGCATGTTATATTGATGATAATAAAAGTAATACGTATATGTATTATAGTTCTAGCTGTAATAACTGCATAATATGGGCAATAATGCATGTGAAATTGATAATAATATAAGTAGTAAGTATAATTATTACAGTTCTAGCGATAATAACTGCATTATATGGGTAATAATGGATGTTATATTGATAATATCGGGAGTAATAAGTATATTTATTATAGTTCTAGCGATAATAACTGCATTATATGGGTAATAATGAATGTTATATTGATAATATCGGGAGTAATAAGTATAAATATTATAGTTCTAGCGATAATAATAGTTAAATTTGGCTAATAGTGCATGTTATATTGATAATAATAAAAGTAATAAGTATATTTATTATACTTCTGTCGATAATAACTCGATACATGGGTAATAATGCATGTTATATGGATAATAATATAAGTAATAAGTATAATTATTACAGTTCTAGCGATAATAACTGCATAATATGGGTAATAATGCACGTTATATTGCTAATAATATAAGTAGTAAGTATAATTATTACAGTTCTAGCGATAATAACTGCATTATATGGGTAATAATGGATGTTATATTGATAATAATATAAGTAATAAGTATAATTATTACAGTTCTAGCGATAATTACTGCATAATATGGGTAACAATGCATGTTATATTGATAAAGATATAAGTAATAAGTATAATTATTACAGTTGTAGCGATAATAACTGCATTATATGGGTAATAATGCATGTTATATTGATAATATCGGGAGGAATAAGTATAATTATTATAGTTCTAGCGATAATAATAGTAAAAAGTGGCTAATAGTGCATGTTATATAGATAATAATAAAAGTAATAAGTATATTTATTACAGTTCTAGCGATAATAACTGCATAATATGGGTAATAATGCACGTTATATTGCTAACAATATAAGTAATAAGTATAATTATTACAGTTCTAGCGATAATAACTGCATTATATGGGTAATAATGCATGTTATATTGATAATATCGGGAGTAATAAGTACAATTATTATAGTTCTAGCGATAATAAAAGTAAAATTTGGCTAATAGTGCATGTTATATTGATAATAATAATAGTAATAAGTATATTTATTATACTTCTGTCGATAATAACTGCATTATATGGGTAATAATGCATGTTATATTGATAATAATATAAGTAATAAGTATAATTATTACAGTTCTAGCGATAATAACTGCATAATATGGGTAATAATGCACGTTATATTGCTAATAATATAAGTAGTAAGTATAATTATTACAGTTCTAGCGATAATAACTGCATTATATGGGTAATAATGGATGTTATATTGCTAATAATATAAGTAGTAAGTATAATTATTACAGTTCTAGCGATAATAACTGCATTATATGGGTAGTAATGGATGTTATATTGATAATATCGGGAGTAATAAGTATAAATATTATAGTTCTAGCGATAATAATAGTAAAATATGGCTAATAGTGCATGTTATATTGATAATAATAAAAGTAATAAGTATATTTATTATACTTCTTTCGATAATAACTGCATAATATGGGTAATAATGCACGTTATATTGCTAATAATATAAGTAATAAGTATAATTATTACAGTTCTAGCGATAATAACTGCATTATATGGGTAATAATGCACGTTATATTGCTAATAATATAAGTAATAAGTATAATTATTACAGTTCTAGCGATAATAACTGCATTATACGGGTAATAATGCATGTTATATTGATAATATCGGGAGGAATAAGTATAATTATTATAGTTCTAGCGATAATAATAGTAAAATATAGCTAATAATGCATGTTATATTGATAATAATATAAGTAATAAGTATAATTATTACAGTTCTAGCGATAATAACTGCATTATATGGGTAATAATGCACGTTATATTGCTAATAATATGAGTAATAAGCATAATTATTACAGTTCTAGCCGTAATAACTGCACTATATGGGTAATAATGGATGTTATAGTGTAAGTATCGGGAGTAATAAGTATAAATATTATAGTTCTAGCGATAATAATAGTAAAATATGGCTAATAGTGCATGTTATATTGATAATAATAAAAGTAATAAGTATATTTATTATAGTTCTATTGATAATAACTGCATAATATGGGTAATAATGCATGTTAAATTGATAATAATATAAGTAGTAAGTATAATTATTACAGTTCTAGCGATAATAACTGCATAATATGGGTAATAATGCACGTTATATTGCTAATAATAAAAGTAATAAGTATAATTATTACAGTTCTAGCGATAATAACTGCATAATATGGGTATTAATGCATGTTATATTGATGATAATAAAAGTACTAAGTATATTTATTATAGTTCTAGCGATAATAACTGCATAGTATGCGCAATAATGCATGTTATATTGATAATAATATAAGTAATAAGTATAATTATTACAGTTCTAGCGATAATAACTGCATTATACGGGTAATAATGCATGTTATATTGATAATATCGGGAGGAATAAGTATAATTATTATAGTTCTAGCGATAATAATAGTAAAATATAGCTCATAATGCATGTTATATTGATAATAATATAAGTAATAAGTATAATTATTACAGTTCTAGGGATAATAACTGCATTATATGGGTAATAATGCACGTTATATTGCTAATAATATGAGTAATAAGCATAATTATTACAGTTCTAGCCGTAATAACTGCATTATATGGGTAATAGTGGATGTTATAGTGTAAGTATCGGGAGTAATAAGTATAAATATTATAGTTCTAGCGATAATAATAGTAAAATATGGCTAATAGTGCATGTTATATTTATAATAATAAAAGTAATAAGTATATTTATTATACTTCTGTCGATAATAACTGCATTATACGGGTAATAATGCATGTTATATTGATAATATCGGGAGGAATAAGTATAATTATTATAGTTCTAGCGATAATAATAGTAAAATATAGCTAATAATGCATGTTATGTTGATAATAATATAAGTAATAAGTATAATTATTACAGTTCTAGCGATAATAACTGCATTATATGGGTAATAATGCACGTTATATTGCTAATAATATGAGTAATAAGCATAATTATTACAGTTCTAGCGGTAATAACTGCATTATATGGGTAATAATGGATGTTATATTGTAAATATCGGGAGTAATAAGTATAAATATTATAGTTCTAGCGATAATAATAGTAAAATATGGCTAATAGTGCATGTTATATTGAAAATAATAAAAGTAATAAGTACATTTATTATAGTTCTATTGATAATAACTGCATAATATGGGTAATAATGCATGTTAAATTGATAATAATATAAGTAGTAAGTATAATTATTACAGTTCTAGCGATAATAACTGCATTATATGGGTAATAATGCATGTTATATTGATGATAATAAAAGTACTAAGTATATTTATTATAGTTCTAGCGATAATAACTGCATAGTATGCGCAATAATGCATGTTATATTGATAATAATATAAGTAATAAGTATAATTATTACAGTTCTAGCGATAATAACTGCATTATACGGGTAATAATGCATGTTATATTGATAATATCGGGAGGAATAAGTATAATTATTATAGTTCTAGCGATAATAATAGTAAAATATAGCTCATAATGCATGTTATATTGATAATAATAAAAGTAATAAGTATATTTATTATACTTCTTTCGATAATAACTGCATAATATGGGTAATAATGCATGTTATATTGATAATAATATAAGTAATAAGTATAATTACTACAGTTCTAGCGATAATAACTGCATTATATGGGTAATGATGCATGTTATATTGATAATAATATAAGTAATAAGTATAATTATTACAGTTCTAGCGATAATAACTGCATAATATGGGTAATAATGCACGTTATATTGCTAATAATATAAGTAATAAGTATAATTATTACAGTTCTAGCGATAATAACTGCATTATATGGGTAATAATGCACGTTATATTGCTAATAATATAAGTAATAAGTATAATTATTACAGTTCTAGCGATAATAACTGCATTATATGGGTAATAATGCACGTTATATTGCTAATAATATGAGTAATAAGCATAATTATTACAGTTCTAGCCGTAATAACTGCATTATATGGGTAATAATGGATGTTATAGTGTAAGTATCGGGAGTAATAAGTATAAATATTATAGTTCTAGCGATAATAATAGTAAAATATGGCTAATAGTGCATGTTATATTGATAATAATGAAAGTAATAAGTATATTTATTATACTTCTGTCGATAATAACTGCATTATACGGGTAATAAGGCAGGTTATATTGATAATATCGGGAGGAATAAGTATAATTATTATAGTTCTAGCGATAATAATAGTAAAATATAGCTAATAATGCATGTTATGTTGATAATAATATAAGTAATAAGTATAATTATTACAGTTCTAGCGATAATAACTGCATTATATGGGTAATAATGCACGTTATATTGCTAATAATATGAGTAATAAGCATAATTATTACAGTTCTAGCGGTAATAACTGCATTATATGGGTAATAATGGATGTTATATTGTAAATATCGGGAGTAATAAGTATAAATATTATAGTTCTAGCGATAATAATAGTAAAATATGGCTAATAGTGCATGTTATATTGATAATAATAAAAGTAATAAGTATATTTATTATAGTTCTATTGATAATAACTGCATAATATGGGTAATAATGCATGTTAAATTGATAATAATATAAGTAGTAAGTATAATTATTACAGTTCTAGCGATAATAACTGCATAATATGGGTAATAATGCACGTTATATTGCTAATAATAAAAGTAATAAGTATAATTATTACAGTTCTAGCGATAATAACTGCATAATATGGGTATTAATGCATGTTATATTGATGATAATAAAAGTACTAAGTATATTTATTATAGTTCTAGCGATAATAACTGCATAGTATGCGCAATAATGCATGTTATATTGATAATAATATAAGTAATAAGTATAATTATTACAGTTCTAGCGATAATAACTGCATTATACGGGTAATAATGCATGTTATATTGATAATATCGGGAGGAATAAGTATAATTATTATAGTTCTAGCGATAATAATAGTAAAATATAGCTCATAATGCATGTTATATTGATAATAATATAAGTAATAAGTATAATTATTACAGTTCTAGCGATAATAACTGCATTATATGGGTAATAATGCACGTTATATTGCTAATAATATGAGTAATAAGCATAATTATTACAGTTCTAGCCGTAATAACTGCATTATATGGGTAATAGTGGATGTTATAGTGTAAGTATCGGGAGTAATAAGTATAAATATTATAGTTCTAGCGATAATAATAGTAAAATATGGCTAATAGTGCATGTTATATTTATAATAATAAAAGTAATAAGTATATTTATTATACTTCTGTCGATAATAACTGCATTATACGGGTAATAATGCATGTTATATTGATAATATCGGGAGGAATAAGTATAATTATTATAGTTCTAGCGATAATAATAGTAAAATATAGCTAATAATGCATGTTATGTTGATAATAATATAAGTAATAAGTATAATTATTACAGTTCTAGCGATAATAACTGCATTATATGGGTAATAATGCACGTTATATTGCTAATAATATGAGTAATAAGCATAATTATTACAGTTCTAGCGGTAATAACTGCATTATATGGGTAATAATGGATGTTATATTGTAAATATCGGGAGTAATAAGTATAAATATTATAGTTCTAGCGATAATAATAGTAAAATATGGCTAATAGTGCATGTTATATTGATAATAATAAAAGTAATAAGTACATTTATTATAGTTCTATTGATAATAACTGCATAATATGGGTAATAATGCATGTTAAATTGATAATAATATAAGTAGTAAGTATAATTATTACAGTTCTAGCGATAATAACTGCATTATATGGGTAATAATGCATGTTATATTGATGATAATAAAAGTACTAAGTATATTTATTATAGTTCTAGCGATAATAACTGCATAGTATGCGCAATAATGCATGTTATATTGATAATAATATAAGTAATAAGTATAATTATTACAGTTCTAGCGATAATAACTGCATTATACGGGTAATAATGCATGTTATATTGATAATATCGGGAGGAATAAGTATAATTATTATAGTTCTAGCGATAATAATAGTAAAATATAGCTCATAATGCATGTTATATTGATAATAATAAAAGTAATAAGTATATTTATTATACTTCTTTCGATAATAACTGCATAATATGGGTAATAATGCATGTTATATTGATAATAATATAAGTAATAAGTATAATTACTACAGTTCTAGCGATAATAACTGCATTATATGGGTAATGATGCATGTTATATTGATAATAATATAAGTAATAAGTATAATTATTACAGTTCTAGCGATAATAACTGCATAATATGGGTAATAATGCACGTTATATTGCTAATAATATAAGTAATAAGTATAATTATTACAGTTCTAGCGATAATAACTGCATTATATGGGTAATAATGCACGTTATATTGCTAATAATATAAGTAATAAGTATAATTATTACAGTTCTAGCGATAATAACTGCATTATACGGGTAATAATGCATGTTATATTGATAATATCGGGAGGAATAAGTATAATTATTATAGTTCTAGCGATAATAATAGTAAAATATAGCTAATAATGCATGTTATATTGATAATAATATAAGTAATAAGTATAATTATTACAGTTCTAGCGATAATAACTGCATTATATGGGTAATAATGCACGTTATATTGCTAATAATATGAGTAATAAGCATAATTATTACAGTTCTAGCCGTAATAACTGCATTATATGGGTAATAATGGATGTTATAGTGTAAGTATCGGGAGTAATAAGTATAAATATTATAGTTCTAGCGATAATAATAGTAAAATATGGCTAATAGTGCATGTTATATTGATAATAATGAAAGTAATAAGTATATTTATTATACTTCTGTCGATAATAACTGCATTATACGGGTAATAACGCAGGTTATATTGATAATATCGGGAGGAATAAGTATAATTATTATAGTTCTAGCGACAATAATAGTAAAATATAGCTAATAATGCATGTTATGTTGATAATAATATAAGTAATAAGTATAATTATTACAGTTCTAGCGATAATAACTGCATTATATGGGTAATAATGCACGTTATATTGCTAATAATATGAGTAATAAGCATAATTATTACAGTTCTAGCGGTAATAACTGCATTATATGGGTAATAATGGATGTTATATTGTAAATATCGGGAGTAATAAGTATAAATATTATAGTTCTAGCGATAATAATAGTAAAATATGGCTAATAGTGCATGTTATATTGATAATAATAAAAGTAATAAGTATATTTATTATAGTTCTATTGATAATAACTGCATAATATGGGTAATAATGCATGTTAAATTGATAATAATATAAGTAGTAAGTATAATTATTACAGTTCTAGCGATAATAACTGCATAATATGGGTAATAATGCACGTTATATTGCTAATAATAAAAGTAATAAGTATAATTATTACAGTTCTAGCGATAATAACTGCATAATATGGGTATTAATGCATGTTATATTGATGATAATAAAAGTACTAAGTATATTTATTATAGTTCTAGCGATAATAACTGCATAGTATGCGCAATAATGCATGTTATATTGATAATAATATAAGTAATAAGTATAATTATTACAGTTCTAGCGATAATAACTGCATTATACGGGTAATAATGCATGTTATATTGATAATATCGGGAGGAATAAGTATAATTATTATAGTTCTAGCGATAATAATAGTAAAATATAGCTCATAATGCATGTTATATTGATAATAATATAAGTAATAAGTATAATTATTACAGTTCTAGCGATAATAACTGCATTATATGGGTAATAATGCACGTTATATTGCTAATAATATGAGTAATAAGCATAATTATTACAGTTCTAGCCGTAATAACTGCATTATATGGGTAATAGTGGATGTTATAGTGTAAGTATCGGGAGTAATAAGTATAAATATTATAGTTCTAGCGATAATAATAGTAAAATATGGCTAATAGTGCATGTTATATTGATAATAATAAAAGTAATAAGTATATTTATTATACTTCTGTCGATAATAACTGCATTATACGGGTAATAATGCAGGTTATATTGATAATATCGGGAGGAATAAGTATAATTATTATAGTTCTAGCGATAATAATAGTAAAATATAGCTAATAATGCATGTTATGTTGATAATAATATAAGTAATAAGTATAATTATTACAGTTCTAGCGATAATAACTGCATTATATGGGTAATAATGCACGTTATATTGCTAATAATATGAGTAATAAGCATAATTATTACAGTTCTAGCGGTAATAACTGCATTACATGGGTAATAATGGATGTTATATTGTAAATATCGGGAGTAATAAGTATAAATATTATAGTTCTAGCGATAATAATAGTAAAATATGGCTAATAGTGCATGTTATATTGATAATAATAAAAGTAATAAGTACATTTATTATAGTTCTATTGATAATAACTGCATAATATGGGTAATAATGCATGTTAAATTGATAATAATATAAGTAGTAAGTATAATTATTACAGTTCTAGCGATAATAACTGCATTATATGGGTAATAATGGATGTTATATTAATAATATCGGGAGTAATAAGTATATTTATTATAGTTCTAGCGATAATAACTGCATTATATGGGTAATAATGGATGTTATATTGATAATATCGGGAGTAATAAGTATAAATATTATAGTTCTAGCGATAATAATAGTAAAATATGGCTAATAGTGCATGTTATATTGATAATAATAAAAGTAATAAGTATATTTATTATACTTCTGTCGAGAATAACTGCATTATATGGGTAATAATGCATGTTATATTGATAATAATATAAGTAATAAGTATAATTATTACAGTTCTAGCGATAATAACTGCATAATATGGGTAATAGTGCATGTTATATTGATAATAATAAAAGTAATAAGTATATTTATTATAGTTCTATCGATAATAACTGCATTATATGCGTAATAATGCATGTTATATTGATGATAATAAAAGTAATACGTATATGTATTATAGTTCTAGCTGTAATAACTGCATAATATGGGCAATAATGCATGTGAAATTGATAATAATATAAGTAGTAAGTATAATTATTACAGTTCTAGCGATAATAACTGCATTATATGGGTAATAATGGATGTTATATTGATAATATCGGGAGTAATAAGTATATTTATTATAGTTCTAGCGATAATAACAGCATTATATGGGTAATAATGAATGTTATATTGATAATATCGGGAGTAATAAGTATAAATATTATAGTTCTAGCGATAATAATAGTTAAATTTGGCTAATAGTGCATGTTATATTGATAATAATAAAAGTAATAAGTATATTTATTATACTTCTGTCGATAATAACTGCATTACATGGGTAATAATGCATGTTATATGGATAATAATATAAGTAATAAGTATAATTATTACAGTTCTAGCGATAATAACTGCATTAAATGGGTAATAATGCATGTTATATTGATAATAATATAAGTAATAAGTATAATTATTACAGTTCTAGCGATAATAACTGCATTATATGGGTAATAATGCAGGTTATATTGTTAATAATATAAGTAATAAGTATAATTATTACAGTTCTAGCTATAATAACTGCATTATATGGGTAATAATGGATGTTATATTGATACTATCGGGAGTAATAAGTACAATTATTATAGTTCTAGCGATAATATAAGTAAAATTTGGCTAATAGTGCATGTTTTATTGATAATAATAAAAGTAATAAGTATATTTATTATAATTCTGTCGATAATAACTGCATTATATTGGTAATAATGCATGTTATATTGATAATAATATAAGTAATAAGTATAATTATTACAGTTCTAGCGATAATAACTGCATAATATGGGTAATAATGCACGTTATATTGCTAATAATATAAGTAGTAAGTATAATTATTACAGTTCTAGCAATAATAACTGCATTATATGGGTAATAATGGATGTTATATTGATAATATCGGGGGTAATAAGTATAAATATTATAGTTCTAGCGATAATAATAGTAAAATATGGCTAATAGTGCATGTTATATTGATAATAATAAAAGTAATAAGTATATTTATTATAGTTCTATCGATAATAACTGCATTATATGCGTAATAATGCATGTTATATTGATAATATCGGGAGTAGTAAGTATAATTATTATAGTTCTAGCGATAATAAAAGTAAAATATGGCTAATAGTGCATGTTATACTGATAATAATAAAAGCAATAAGTACATTTATTATAGTTCTATCGATAATAACTGCATAATATGGGTAATAATGCATGTTATATTGATGACAATAAAAGTACTAAGTATATTTATTATAGTTCTAGCGATAATAACTGCATAATATGGGTAATAATGCATGTTATATTGATGATCATAAAAGTAGTAAGAATATTTATTATAGTTCTAGCGATTATAACTGCATAATATGGGTAATAATGCATGTTATATTGATAATAATATAAGTAATAAGTATAATTATTCGAGTTCTAGCGATAATAACTGCATTATATGGGTAATAATGCATGTTATATTGATAATATCGGGAGTAATAAGTATAAATATTATAGTTCTAGCGATAATAATAGTAAAATATGGCTAATAGTGCATGTTATATTGATAGTAATAAGAGTAATAAGTATATTTATTATAGTTCTATCGATAATAACTGCATAATATGGGTATTAATGCATGTTATATTGATGATAATAAAAGTACTAAGTATATTTATTATAGTTCTAGCGAGAATAACTGCATAATATGCGCAATAATGCATGTTATATTGATAATAATATAAGTAATAAGTATAATTATTACAGTTCTAGCGATAATAACTGCATTATATGGGTAATAATGCATGTTATATTGATAATAATATAAGTAATAAGTATTATTATTACAGTTCTAGCGATAATAACTGCATTATATGGGTAATAATGGATGTTATATTGATAATATCGGGAGTAATAAGTACAATTATTATAGTTCTAGCGATAATATAAGTAAAATTCGGCTAATAGTGCATGTTATATTGATAATAATAATAGTAATAAGTATATTTATTATACTTCTGTCGATAATAACTGCATTACATGGGTAATAATGCATGTTATATTGATAATAATATAAGTAATAAGTATAATTATTACAGTTCTAGCGATAATAACTGCATAATATGGGTAATAATGCACGTTATATTGCTAATAATATAAGTAGTAAGTATAATTATTACAGTTCTAGCGATAATAACTGCATTATATGGGTAATAATGGATGTTATATTGATAATATCGGGAGTAATAAGTATAAATATTATAGTTCTAGCGATAATAATAGTAAAATATGGCTAATAGTGCATGTTATATTGATAATAATAAAAGTAATAAGTATATTTATTATAGTTCTGTCGATAATAACTGCATTATATGCGTAATAATGCATGTTATATTAATAATATCGGGAGTAATAAGTATAATTATTATAGTTCTAGCGATAATAAAAGTAAAATATGGCTAATAGTGCATGTTATACTGATAATAATAAAAGTAATAAGTACATTTATTATAGTTCTATCGATAATAACTGCATAATATGGGTAATAATGCATGTTATATTGATGATAATAAAAGTACTAAGTATATTTATTATAGTTCTAGCGATAATAACTGCATAATATGGGTAATAATGCATGTTATATTGATGATCATAAAAGTAGTAAGAATATTTATTATAGGTCTAGCGATTATAACTGCATAATATGGGTAATAATGCATGTTATATTGATAATAATATAAGTAATAAGTATAATTATTCGAGTTCTAGCGATAATAACTGCATTATATGGGTAATAATGCATGTTATATTGATAATATTGGGAGTAATAAGTATAATTATTATAGTTCTAGCGATAATAGTAGTAAAATATGGCTAATTGTGCATGTTATATTGATAATAATAAGAGTAACAATTATATTTATTATAGTTCTATCGATAATAACTGCATTATATGGGTAATAATGCATGTTATATTGATAATAATATAAGTAATAAGTATAATTATTGCAGTTCTAGCGATAATATCTGCATAATATGCGCAATAATGCATGTTATATTGATAATAATATAAGTAAGAAGTATAATTATTACAGTTCTAGCGATAATAACTGCATAATATGGGTAATAATGCACGTTATATTGCTAATAATATAAGTAATAAGTAAAATTATTACAGTTCTAGCGATAATAACTGCATTATATGGGTAATAATGCATGTTTTATTGATAATATCGGGAGTAATAAGTACAATTATTATAGTTCTAGCGATAATAAAAGTAAAATTTGGCTAATAGTGCATGTTATATTGATAATAATAAAAGTAATAAGTATATTTATTATAGTTCTATCGATAATAACTGCATTATATGCATAATAATGCATGTTATATTGATGATAATAAAAGTAATACGTATATGTATTATAGTTCTAGCTGTAATAACTGCATAATATGGGTAATAATGCATGTTAAATTGATAATAATATAAGTAATAAGTATAATTATTACAGTTCTAGCGATAATAACTGCATTATATGGGTAATAATGGATGTTATATTGATAATATCGGGAGTAATAAGTATATTTATTATAGTTCTAGGGATAATAATAGTAAAATATGGCTAATAGTGCATGTTATATTGATAGTAATAAGAGTAATAAGTATATTTATTATAGTTCTATCGATAATAACTGCATAATATGGGTAATAATGCATGTTATATTGATGATAATAAAAGTACTAAGTATATTTATTATAGTTCTGGCGATAATAACTGCATAGTATGCGCAATAATGCATGTTATATTGATAATAATATAAGTAATAAGTATAATTATTACAGTTCTAGCGATAATAACTGCATTATATGGGTAATAATGGATGTTATATTGATAATAATATAAGTAATAAGTATAATTATTACAGTTCTAGCGATAATAACTGCATAATATGGGTAATAATGCATGTTATATTGATAAAGATATAAGTAATAAGTATAATTATTACAGTTGTAGCGATAATAACTGCATTATATGGGTAATAATGCATGTTATATTGATAATATCGGAAGGAATAAGTATAATTATTATAGTTCTAGCGATAATAACTGCATAATATGCGCAATAACGCATGTTATATTGATAATAATATAAGTAATAAGTATAATTATTACAGTTCTAGCGATAATAACTGCATAATATGGGTAATAATGGATGTTATATTGATAATATCGGGAGTAATAAGTACAATTATTATAGTTCTAGCGATAATATAAGTAAAATTCGGCTAATAGTGCATGTTTTATTGATAATAATAAAAGTAATAAGTATATTTATTATAATTCTGTCGATAATAACTGCATTATATTGGTAATAATGCATGTTATATTGCTAATAATATAAGTAATAAGTATAATTATTACAGTTCTAGCGATAATAACTGCATAATATGGGTAATAATGCACGTTATATTGCTAATAATATAAGTAGTAAGTATAATTATTACAGTTCTAGCGATAATAACTGCATTATATGGGTAATAATGGATGTTATATTGATAATATCGGGAGTAATAAGTATAAATATTATAGTTCTAGCGATCATAATAGTAAAAAATGGCTAATAGTGCATGTTATATAGATAATAATAAAAGTACTAAGTATATTTATTATAGTTCTGGCGATAATAACTGCATAGTATGCGCAATAATGCATGTTATAATGATAATAATATAAGTAATAAGTATAATTATTACAGTTCTAGCGATAATAACTGCATAATATGGGTAATAATGCATGTTATATTGATAAAGATATAAGTAATAAGTATAATTATTACAGTTGTAGCGATAATAACTGCATTATATGGGTAATAATGCATGTTATATTGATAATATCGGGAGGAATAAGTATAATTATTATAGTTCTAGCGATAATAATAGTAAAAAGTGGCTAATAGTGCATGTTATATAGATAATAATAAAAGTAATAAGTATATTTATTACAGTTCTAGCGATAATAACTGCATAATATGGGTAATAATGCACGTTATATTGCTAATAATATAAGTAGTAAGTATAATTATTACAGTTCTAGCGATAATAACTGCATTATATGGGTAATAATGGATGTTATATTGATAATATCGGGAGTAATAAGTATAAATATTATAGTTCTAGCGATAATAATAGTAAAATATGGCTAATAGTGCATGTTATATTGATAATAATAAAAGTAATAAGTATATTTATTATACTTCTTTCGATAATAACTGCATAATATGGGTAATAATGCATGTTATATTGATAATAATATAAGTAATAAGTATAATTACTACAGTTCTAGCGATAATAACTGCATTATATGGGTAATGATGCATGTTATATTGATAATAATATAAGTAATAAGTATAATTATTACAGTTCTAGCGATAATAACTGCATAATATGGGTAATAATGCACGTTATATTGCTAATAATATAAGTAATAAGTATAATTATTACAGTTCTAGCGATAATAACTGCATTATATGGGTAATAATGCATGTTATATTGATAATATCGGGAGTAATAAGTATAAATATTATAGTTCTAGCGATAATAATAGTAAAATATGGCTAATAGTGCATGTTATATTGATAGTAATAAGAGTAATAAGTATATTTATTATAGTTCTATCGATAATAACTGCATAATATGGGTATTAATGCATGTTATATTGATGATAATAAAAGTACTAAGTATATTTATTATAGTTCTAGCGATAATAACTGCATTATATGGGTAATAATGCATGTTATATTGTTAATAATATAAGTAATAAGTATAATTATTACAGTTCTAGCTATAATAACTGCATTATATGGGTAATAATGGATGTTATATTGATAATAATATAAGTAATAAGTATAATTATTACAGTTCTAGCGATAATAACTGCATAATATGGGTAATAATGCATGTTATATTGATAAAGATATAAGTAATAAGTATAATTATTACAGTTGTAGCGATAATAACTGCATTATATGGGTAATAATGCATGTTATATTGATAATATCGGAAGGAATAAGTATAATTATTATAGTTCTAGCGATAATAACTGCATAATATGCGCAATAACGCATGTTATATTGATAATAATATAAGTAATAAGTATAATTATTACAGTTCTAGCGATAATAACTGCATAATATGGGTAATAATGCATGTTATATTGATAATAATATAAGTAATAAGTATAATTATTATAGTTCTAGCGATAATAACTGCATTATATGGGTAATAATGGATGTTATATTGATAATATCGGGAGTAATAAGTACAATTATTATAGTTCTAGCGATAATATAAGTAAAATTCGGCTAATAGTGCATGTTTTATTGATAATAATAAAAGTAATAAGTATATTTATTATAATTCTGTCGATAATAACTGCATTATATTGGTAATAATGCATGTTATATTGCTAATAATATAAGTAATAAGTATAATTATTACAGTTCTAGCGATAATAACTGCATAATATGGGTAATAATGCACGTTATATTGCTAATAATATAAGTAGTAAGTATAATTATTACAGTTCTAGCGATAATAACTGCATTATATGGGTAATAATGGATGTTATATTGATAATATCGGGAGTAATAAGTATAAATATTATAGTTCTAGCGATCATAATAGTAAAAAATGGCTAATAGTGCATGTTATATAGATAATAATAAAAGTACTAAGTATATTTATTATAGTTCTGGCGATAATAACTGCATAGTATGCGCAATAATGCATGTTATAATGATAATAATATAAGTAATAAGTATAATTATTACAGTTCTAGCGATAATAACTGCATAATATGGGTAATAATGCATGTTATATTGATAAAGATATAAGTAATAAGTATAATTATTACAGTTGTAGCGATAATAACTGCATTATATGGGTAATAATGCATGTTATATTGATAATATCGGGAGGAATAAGTATAATTATTATAGTTCTAGCGATAATAATAGTAAAAAGTGGCTAATAGTGCATGTTATATCGATAATAATAAAAGTAATAAGTATATTTATTACAGTTCTAGCGATAATAACTGCATAATATGGGTAATAATGCACGTTATATTGCTAATAATATAAGTAGTAAGTATAATTATTACAGTTCTAGCGATAATAACTGCATTATATGGGTAATAATGGATGTTATATTGATAATATCGGGAGTAATAAGTATAAATATTATAGTTCTAGCGATAATAATAGTAAAATATGGCTAATAGTGCATGTTATATTGATAATAATAAAAGTAATAAGTATATTTATTATACTTCTTTCGATAATAACTGCATAATATGGGTAATAATGCATGTTATATTGATAATAATATAAGTAATAAGTATAATTACTACAGTTCTAGCGATAATAACTGCATTATATGGGTAATGATGCATGTTATATTGATAATAATATAAGTAATAAGTATAATTATTACAGTTCTAGCGATAATAACTGCATAATATGGGTAATAATGCACGTTATATTGCTAATAATATAAGTAATAAGTATAATTATTACAGTTCTAGCGATAATAACTGCATTATATGGGTAATAATGCATGTTATATTGATAATATCGGGAGTAATAAGTATAAATATTATAGTTCTAGCGATAATAATAGTAAAATATGGCTAATAGTGCATGTTATATTGATAGTAATAAGAGTAATAAGTATATTTATTATAGTTCTATCGATAATAACTGCATAATATGGGTATTAATGCATGTTATATTGATGATAATAAAAGTACTAAGTATATTTATTATAGTTCTAGCGATAATAACTGCATTATATGGGTAATAATGCATGTTATATTGTTAATAATATAAGTAATAAGTATAATTATTACAGTTCTAGCTATAATAACTGCATTATATGGGTAATAATGGATGTTATATTGATAATATCGGGAGTAATAAGTATAAATATTATAGTTCTAGCGATAATAATAGTAAAAAATGGCTAATAGTGCATGTTATATAGATAATAATAAAAGTAATAAGTATATTTATTATAGTTCTATCGATAATAACTGCATAATATGGGTAATAATGGATGTTATATTGATAATAATATAAGTAATAAGTATAATTATTACAGTTCTAGCGATAATAACTGCATAATATGGGTAATAATGCATGTTATATTGATAATAATATAAGTAATAAGTATAATTATTACAGTTCTAGCGATAATAACTGCATTATATGGGTAATAATGGATGTTATATTGATAATAATATAAGTAATAAGTATAATTATTACAGTTCTAGCGATAATAACTGCATTATATGGGTAATAATGCATGTTATATTGATAATATCGGGAGGAATAAGTATAATTATTATAGTTCTAGCGATAATAACTGCATAATATGGGTAATAATGCATGTTATATTGATAATAATATAAGTAATAAGTATTATTATTACAGTTCTAGCGATAATAACTGCATTATATGGGTAATAATGGATGTTATATTGATAATATCGGGAGTAATAAGTACAATTATTATAGTTCTAGCGATAATATAAGTAAAATTCGGCTAATAGTGCATGTTTTATTGATAATAATAAAAGTAATAAGTATATTTATTATAATTCTGTCGATAATAACTGCATTATATTGGTAATAATGCATGTTATATTGCTAATAATATAAGTAATAAGTATAATTATTACAGTTCTAGCGATAATAACTGCATAATATGGGTAATAATGCATGTTAAATTGATAATAATATAAGTAGTAAGTATAATTATTACAGTTCTAGCGATAATAACTGCATTATATGGGTAATAATGGATGTTATATTAATAATATCGGGAGTAATAAGTATATTTATTATAGTTCTAGCGATAATAACTGCATTATATGGGTAATAATGGATGTTATATTGATAATATCGGGAGTAATAAGTATAAATATTATAGTTCTAGCGATAATAATAGTAAAATATGGCTAATAGTGCATGTTATATTGATAATAATAAAAGTAATAAGTATATTTATTATACTTCTGTCGAGAATAACTGCATTATATGGGTAATAATGCATGTTATATTGATAATAATATAAGTAATAAGTATAATTATTACAGTTCTAGCGATAATAACTGCATAATATGGGTAATAGTGCATGTTATATTGATAATAATAAAAGTAATAAGTATATTTATTATAGTTCTATCGATAATAACTGCATTATATGCGTAATAATGCATGTTATATTGATGATAATAAAAGTAATACGTATATGTATTATAGTTCTAGCTGTAATAACTGCATAATATGGGCAATAATGCATGTGAAATTGATAATAATATAAGTAGTAAGTATAATTATTACAGTTCTAGCGATAATAACTGCATTATATGGGTAATAATGGATGTTATATTGATAATATCGGGAGTAATAAGTATATTTATTATAGTTCTAGCGATAATAACAGCATTATATGGGTAATAATGAATGTTATATTGATAATATCGGGAGTAATAAGTATAAATATTATAGTTCTAGCGATAATAATAGTTAAATTTGGCTAATAGTGCATGTTATATTGATAATAATAAAAGTAATAAGTATATTTATTATACTTCTGTCGATAATAACTGCATTACATGGATAATAATGCATGTTATATGGATAATAATATAAGTAATAAGTATAATTATTACAGTTCTAGCGATAATAACTGCATAATATGGGTAATAATGCACGTTATATTGCTAATAATATAAGTAGTAAGTATAATTATTACAGTTCTAGCGATAATAACTGCATTATATGGGTAATAATGGATGTTATATTGATAATAATATAAGTAATAAGTATAGTTATTACAGTTCTAGCGATAATTACTGCATAATATGGGTAACAATGCATGTTATATTGATAAAGATATAAGTAATAAGTATAATTATTACAGTTGTAGCGATAATAACTGCATTATATGGGTAATAATGCATGTTATATTGATAATATCGGGAGTAATAAGTACAATTATTATAGTTCTAGCGATAATAAAAGTAAAATTTGGCTAATAGTGCATGTTATATTGATAATAATAATAGTAATAAGTATATTTATTATACTTCTGTCGATAATAACTGCATTATATGGGTAATAATGCATGTTATATTGATAATAATATAAGTAATAAGTATAATTATTACAGTTCTAGCGATAATAACTGCATAATATGGGTAATAATGCACGTTATATTGCTAATAATATAAGTAGTAAGTATAATTATTACAGTTCTAGCGATAATAACTGCATTATATGGGTAATAATGGATGTTATATTGATAATATCGGGAGTAATAAGTATAAATATTATAGTTCTAGCGATAATAAAAGTAAAATTTGGCTAATAGTGCATGTTATATTGATAATAATAAAAGTAATAAGTATATTTATTATACTTCTGTCGATAATAACTGCATTATATGGGTATTAATGCATGTTATATTGATGATAATAAAAGTACTAAGTATATTTATTATAGTTCTAGCGATAATAACTGCATAATATGCGCAATAATGCATGTTATATTGATAATAATATAAGTAATAAGTATAATTATTACAGTTCTAGCGATAATAACTGCATTAAATGGGTAATAATGCATGTTATATTGATAATAATATAAGTAATAAGTATAATTATTACAGTTCTAGCGATAATAACTGCATTATATGGGTAATAATGCAGGTTATATTGTTAATAATATAAGTAATAAGTATAATTATTACAGTTCTAGCTATAATAACTGCATTATATGGGTAATAATGGATGTTATATTGATACTATCGGGAGTAATAAGTACAATTATTATAGTTCTAGCGATAATATAAGTAAAATTTGGCTAATAGTGCATGTTTTATTGATAATAATAAAAGTAATAAGTATATTTATTATAATTCTGTCGATAATAACTGCATTATATTGGTAATAATGCATGTTATATTGATAATAATATAAGTAATAAGTATAATTATTACAGTTCTAGCGATAATAACTGCATAATATGGGTAATAATGCACGTTATATTGCTAATAATATAAGTAGTAAGTATAATTATTACAGTTCTAGCAATAATAACTGCATTATATGGGTAATAATGGATGTTATATTGATAATATCGGGGGTAATAAGTATAAATATTATAGTTCTAGCGATAATAATAGTAAAATATGGCTAATAGTGCATGTTATATTGATAATAATAAAAGTAATAAGTATATTTATTATAGTTCTATCGATAATAACTGCATTATATGCGTAATAATGCATGTTATATTGATAATATCGGGAGTAGTAAGTATAATTATTATAGTTCTAGCGATAATAAAAGTAAAATATGGCTAATAGTGCATGTTATACTGATAATAATAAAAGCAATAAGTACATTTATTATAGTTCTATCGATAATAACTGCATAATATGGGTAATAATGCATGTTATATTGATGACAATAAAAGTACTAAGTATATTTATTATAGTTCTAGCGATAATAACTGCATAATATGGGTAATAATGCATGTTATATTGATGATCATAAAAGTAGTAAGAATATTTATTATAGTTCTAGCGATTATAACTGCATAATATGGGTAATAATGCATGTTATATTGATAATAATATAAGTAATAAGTATAATTATTCGAGTTCTAGCGATAATAACTGCATTATATGGGTAATAATGCATGTTATATTGATAATATCGGGAGTAATAAGTATAAATATTATAGTTCTAGCGATAATAATAGTAAAATATGGCTAATAGTGCATGTTATATTGATAGTAATAAGAGTAATAAGTATATTTATTATAGTTCTATCGATAATAACTGCATAATATGGGTATTAATGCATGTTATATTGATGATAATAAAAGTACTAAGTATATTTATTATAGTTCTAGCGAGAATAACTGCATAATATGCGCAATAATGCATGTTATATTGATAATAATATAAGTAATAAGTATAATTATTACAGTTCTAGCGATAATAACTGCATTATATGGGTAATAATGCATGTTATATTGATAATAATATAAGTAATAAGTATTATTATTACAGTTCTAGCGATAATAACTGCATTATATGGGTAATAATGGATGTTATATTGATAATATCGGGAGTAATAAGTACAATTATTATAGTTCTAGCGATAATATAAGTAAAATTCGGCTAATAGTGCATGTTATATTGATAATAATAATAGTAATAAGTATATTTATTATACTTCTGTCGATAATAACTGCATTACATGGGTAATAATGCATGTTATATTGATAATAATATAAGTAATAAGTATAATTATTACAGTTCTAGCGATAATAACTGCATAATATGGGTAATAATGCACGTTATATTGCTAATAATATAAGTAGTAAGTATAATTATTACAGTTCTAGCGATAATAACTGCATTATATGGGTAATAATGGATGTTATATTGATAATATCGGGAGTAATAAGTATAAATATTATAGTTCTAGCGATAATAATAGTAAAATATGGCTAATAGTGCATGTTATATTGATAATAATAAAAGTAATAAGTATATTTATTATAGTTCTGTCGATAATAACTGCATTATATGCGTAATAATGCATGTTATATTAATAATATCGGGAGTAATAAGTATAATTATTATAGTTCTAGCGATAATAAAAGTAAAATATGGCTAATAGTGCATGTTATACTGATAATAATAAAAGTAATAAGTACATTTATTATAGTTCTATCGATAATAACTGCATAATATGGGTAATAATGCATGTTATATTGATGATAATAAAAGTACTAAGTATATTTATTATAGTTCTAGCGATAATAACTGCATAATATGGGTAATAATGCATGTTATATTGATGATCATAAAAGTAGTAAGAATATTTATTATAGGTCTAGCGATTATAACTGCATAATATGGGTAATAATGCATGTTATATTGATAATAATATAAGTAATAAGTATAATTATTCGAGTTCTAGCGATAATAACTGCATTATATGGGTAATAATGCATGTTATATTGATAATATTGGGAGTAATAAGTATAATTATTATAGTTCTAGCGATAATAGTAGTAAAATATGGCTAATTGTGCATGTTATATTGATAATAATAAGAGTAACAATTATATTTATTATAGTTCTATCGATAATAACTGCATTATATGGGTAATAATGCATGTTATATTGATAATAATATAAGTAATAAGTATAATTATTGCAGTTCTAGCGATAATATCTGCATAATATGCGCAATAATGCATGTTATATTGATAATAATATAAGTAAGAAGTATAATTATTACAGTTCTAGCGATAATAACTGCATAATATGGGTAATAATGCACGTTATATTGCTAATAATATAAGTAATAAGTAAAATTATTACAGTTCTAGCGATAATAACTGCATTATATGGGTAATAATGCATGTTTTATTGATAATATCGGGAGTAATAAGTACAATTATTATAGTTCTAGCGATAATAAAAGTAAAATTTGGCTAATAGTGCATGTTATATTGATAATAATAAAAGTAATAAGTATATTTATTATAGTTCTATCGATAATAACTGCATTATATGCATAATAATGCATGTTATATTGATGATAATAAAAGTAATACGTATATGTATTATAGTTCTAGCTGTAATAACTGCATAATATGGGTAATAATGCATGTTAAATTGATAATAATATAAGTAATAAGTATAATTATTACAGTTCTAGCGATAATAACTGCATTATATGGGTAATAATGGATGTTATATTGATAATATCGGGAGTAATAAGTATATTTATTATAGTTCTAGGGATAATAATAGTAAAATATGGCTAATAGTGCATGTTATATTGATAGTAATAAGAGTAATAAGTATATTTATTATAGTTCTATCGATAATAACTGCATAATATGGGTAATAATGCATGTTATATTGATGATAATAAAAGTACTAAGTATATTTATTATAGTTCTGGCGATAATAACTGCATAGTATGCGCAATAATGCATGTTATATTGATAATAATATAAGTAATAAGTATAATTATTACAGTTCTAGCGATAATAACTGCATTATATGGGTAATAATGGATGTTATATTGATAATAATATAAGTAATAAGTATAATTATTACAGTTCTAGCGATAATAACTGCATAATATGGGTAATAATGCATGTTATATTGATAAAGATATAAGTAATAAGTATAATTATTACAGTTGTAGCGATAATAACTGCATTATATGGGTAATAATGCATGTTATATTGATAATATCGGAAGGAATAAGTATAATTATTATAGTTCTAGCGATAATAACTGCATAATATGCGCAATAACGCATGTTATATTGATAATAATATAAGTAATAAGTATAATTATTACAGTTCTAGCGATAATAACTGCATAATATGGGTAATAATGGATGTTATATTGATAATATCGGGAGTAATAAGTACAATTATTATAGTTCTAGCGATAATATAAGTAACATTAGGCTAATAGTGCATGTTTTATTGATAATAATAAAAGTAATAAGTATATTTATTATAATTCTGTCGATAATAACTGCATTATATTGGTAATAATGCATGTTATATTGCTAATAATATAAGTAATAAGTATAATTATTACAGTTCTAGCGATAATAACTGCATAATATGGGTAATAATGCACGTTATATTGCTAATAATATAAGTAGTAAGTATAATTATTACAGTTCTAGCGATAATAACTGCATTATATGGGTAATAATGGATGTTATATTGATAATATCGGGAGTAATAAGTATAAATATTATAGTTCTAGCGATCATAATAGTAAAAAATGGCTAATAGTGCATGTTATATAGATAATAATAAAAGTACTAAGTATATTTATTATAGTTCTGGCGATAATAACTGCATAGTATGCGCAATAATGCATGTTATAATGATAATAATATAAGTAATAAGTATAATTATTACAGTTCTAGCGATAATAACTGCATAATATGGGTAATAATGCATGTTATATTGATAAAGATATAAGTAATAAGTATAATTATTACAGTTGTAGCGATAATAACTGCATTATATGGGTAATAATGCATGTTATATTGATAATATCGGGAGGAATAAGTATAATTATTATAGTTCTAGCGATAATAATAGTAAAAAGTGGCTAATAGTGCATGTTATATAGATAATAATAAAAGTAATAAGTATATTTATTACAGTTCTAGCGATAATAACTGCATAATATGGGTAATAATGCACGTTATATTGCTAATAATATAAGTAGTAAGTATAATTATTACAGTTCTAGCGATAATAACTGCATTATATGGGTAATAATGGATGTTATATTGATAATATCGGGAGTAATAAGTATAAATATTATAGTTCTAGCGATAATAATAGTAAAATATGGCTAATAGTGCATGTTATATTGATAATAATAAAAGTAATAAGTATATTTATTATACTTCTTTCGATAATAACTGCATAATATGGGTAATAATGCATGTTATATTGATAATAATATAAGTAATAAGTATAATTACTACAGTTCTAGCGATAATAACTGCATTATATGGGTAATGATGCATGTTATATTGATAATAATATAAGTAATAAGTATAATTATTACAGTTCTAGCGATAATAACTGCATAATATGGGTAATAATGCACGTTATATTGCTAATAATATAAGTAATAAGTATAATTATTACAGTTCTAGCGATAATAACTGCATTATATGGGTAATAATGCATGTTATATTGATAATATCGGGAGTAATAAGTATAAATATTATAGTTCTAGCGATAATAATAGTAAAATATGGCTAATAGTGCATGTTATATTGATAGTAATAAGAGTAATAAGTATATTTATTATAGTTCTATCGATAATAACTGCATAATATGGGTATTAATGCATGTTATATTGATGATAATAAAAGTACTAAGTATATTTATTATAGTTCTAGCGATAATAACTGCATTATATGGGTAATAATGCATGTTATATTGTTAATAATATAAGTAATAAGTATAATTATTACAGTTCTAGCTATAATAACTGCATTATATGGGTAATAATGGATGTTATATTGATAATAATATAAGTAATAAGTATAATTATTACAGTTCTAGCGATAATAACTGCATAATATGGGTAATAATGCATGTTATATTGATAAAGATATAAGTAATAAGTATAATTATTACAGTTGTAGCGATAATAACTGCATTATATGGGTAATAATGCATGTTATATTGATAATATCGGAAGGAATAAGTATAATTATTATAGTTCTAGCGATAATAACTGCATAATATGCGCAATAACGCATGTTATATTGATAATAATATAAGTAATACGTATAATTATTACAGTTCTAGCGATAATAACTGCATAATATGGGTAATAATGCATGTTATATTGATAATAATATAAGTAATAAGTATAATTATTATAGTTCTAGCGATAATAACTGCATTATATGGGTAATAATGGATGTTATATTGATAATATCGGGAGTAATAAGTACAATTATTATAGTTCTAGCGATAATATAAGTAAAAATCGGCTAATAGTGCATGTTTTATTGATAATAATAAAAGTAATAAGTATATTTATTATAATTCTGTCGATAATAACTGCATTATATTGGTAATAATGCATGTTATATTGCTAATAATATAAGTAATAAGTATAATTATTACAGTTCTAGCGATAATAACTGCATAATATGGGTAATAATGCACGTTATATTGCTAATAATATAAGTAGTAAGTATAATTATTACAGTTCTAGCGATAATAACTGCATTATATGGGTAATAATGGATGTTATATTGATAATATCGGGAGTAATAAGTATAAATATTATAGTTCTAGCGATCATAATAGTAAAAAATGGCTAATAGTGCATGTTATATAGATAATAATAAAAGTACTAAGTATATTTATTATAGTTCTGGCGATAATAACTGCATAGTATGCGCAATAATGCATGTTATAATGATAATAATATAAGTAATAAGTATAATTATTACAGTTCTAGCGATAATAACTGCATAATATGGGTAATAATGCATGTTATATTGATAAAGATATAAGTAATAAGTATAATTATTACAGTTGTAGCGATAATAACTGCATTATATGGGTAATAATGCATGTTATATTGATAATATCGGGAGGAATAAGTATAATTATTATAGTTCTAGCGATAATAATAGTAAAAAGTGGCTAATAGTGCATGTTATATCGATAATAATAAAAGTAATAAGTATATTTATTACAGTTCTAGCGATAATAACTGCATAATATGGGTAATAATGCACGTTATATTGCTAATAATATAAGTAGTAAGTATAATTATTACAGTTCTAGCGATAATAACTGCATTATATGGGTAATAATGGATGTTATATTGATAATATCGGGAGTAATAAGTATAAATATTATAGTTCTAGCGATAATAATAGTAAAATATGGCTAATAGTGCATGTTATATTGATAATAATAAAAGTAATAAGTATATTTATTATACTTCTTTCGATAATAACTGCATAATATGGGTAATAATGCATGTTATATTGATAATAATATAAGTAATAAGTATAATTACTACAGTTCTAGCGATAATAACTGCATTATATGGGTAATGATGCATGTTATATTGATAATAATATAAGTAATAAGTATAATTATTACAGTTCTAGCGATAATAACTGCATAATATGGGTAATAATGCACGTTATATTGCTAATAATATAAGTAATAAGTAGAATTATTACAGTTCTAGCGATAATAACTGCATTATATGGGTAATAATGCATGTTATATTGATAATATCGGGAGTAATAAGTATAAATATTATAGTTCTAGCGATAATAATAGTAAAATATGGCTAATAGTGCATGTTATATTGATAGTAATAAGAGTAATAAGTATATTTATTATAGTTCTATCGATAATAACTGCATAATATGGGTATTAATGCATGTTATATTGATGATAATAAAAGTACTAAGTATATTTATTATAGTTCTAGCGATAATAACTGCATTATATGGGTAATAATGCATGTTATATTGTTAATAATATAAGTAATAAGTATAATTATTACAGTTCTAGCTATAATAACTGCATTATATGGGTAATAATGGATGTTATATTGATAATATCGGGAGTAATAAGTACAATTATTATAGTTCTAGCGATAATATAAGTAAAATTTGGCTAATAGTGCATGTTTTATTGATAATAATAAAAGTAATAAGTATATTTATTATAATTCTGTCGATAATAACTGCATTATATTGGTAATAATGCATGTTATATTGATAATAATATAAGTAATAAGTATAATTATTACAGTTCTAGCGATAATAACTGCATAATATGGGTAATAATGCACGTTATATTGCTAATAATATAAGTAGTAAGTATAATTATTACAGTTCTAGCGATAATAACTGCAATATATTGGTAATAATGGATGTTATATTGATAATATCGGGAGTAATAAGTATAAATATTATAGTTCTAGCGATAATAATAGTAAAAAATGGCTAATAGTGCATGTTATATAGATAATAATAAAAGTAATAAGTATATTTATTATAGTTCTATCGATAATAACTGCATAATATGGGTAATAATGGATGTTATATTGATAATAATATAAGTAATAAGTATAATTATTACAGTTCTAGCGATAATAACTGCATAATATGGGTAATAATGCATGTTATATTGATAATAATATAAGTAATAAGTATAATTATTACAGTTCTAGCGATAATAACTGCATTATATGGGTAATAATGGATGTTATATTGATAATAATATAAGTAATAAGTATAATTATTACAGTTCTAGCGATAATAACTGCATTATATGGGTAATAATGCATGTTATATTGATAATATCGGGAGGAATAAGTATAATTATTATAGTTCTAGCGATAATAACTGCATAATATGGGTAATAATGCATGTTATATTGATAATAATATAAGTAATAAGTATTATTATTACAGTTCTAGCGATAATAACTGCATTATATGGGTAATAATGGATGTTATATTGATAATATCGGGAGTAATAAGTACAATTATTATAGTTCTAGCGATAATATAAGTAAAATTCGGCTAATAGTGCATGTTTTATTGATAATAATAAAAGTAATAAGTATATTTATTATAATTCTGTCGATAATAACTGCATTATATTGGTAATAATGCATGTTATATTGCTAATAATATAAGTAATAAGTATAATTATTACAGTTCTAGCGATAATAACTGCATAATATGGGTAATAATGCACGTTATATTGCTAATAATATAAGTAGTAAGTATAATTATTACATTTCTAGCAATAATAACTGCATTACATGGGTAATAATGGATGTTATATTGATAATATCGGGGGTAATAAGTATAAATATTATAGTTCTAGCGATAATAATAGTAAAATATGGCTAATTGTGCATGTTATATTGATAATAATAAAAGTAATAAGTATATTTATTATAGTTCTGTCGATAATAACTGCATTATATGCGTAATAATGCATGTTATATTAATAATATCGGGAGTAATAAGTATAATTATTATAGTTCTAGCGATAATAAAAGTAAAATATGGCTAATAGTGCATGTTATACTGATAATAATAAAAGTAATAAGTACATTTATTATAGTTCTATCGATAATAACTGCATAATATGGGTAATAATGCATGTTATATTGATGATAATAAAAGTACTAAGTATATTTATTATAGTTCTAGCGATAATAACTGCATAATATGGGTAATAATGCATGTTATATTGATGATCATAAAAGTAGTAAGAATATTTATTATAGTTCTAGCGATTATAACTGCATAATATGGGTAATAATGCATGTTATATTGATAATAATATAAGTAATAAGTATAATTATTCGAGTTCTAGCGATAATAACTGCATTATATGGGTAATAATGCATGTTATATTGATAATATTGGGAGTAATAAGTATAATTATTATAGTTCTAGCGATAAGAGTAGTAAAATATGGCTAATTGTGCATGTTATATTGATAATAATAAGAGTAACAATTATATTTATTATAGTTCTATCGATAATAACTGCATAATATGGGTAATAATGCATGTTATATTGATGATAATAAAAGTACTAAGTATATTTATTATAGTTCTAGCGATAATATCTGCATAATATGCGCAATAATGCATGTTATATTGATAATAATATAAGTAATAAGTATAATTATTACAGTTCTAGCGATAATAACTGCATAATATGGGTAATAATGCACGTTATATTGCTAATAATATAAGTAGTAAGTATAATTATTACAGTTCTAGCGATAATAACTGCAATATATTGGTAATAATGGATGTTATATTGATAATATCGGGAGTAATAAGTATAAATATTATAGTTCTAGCGATAATAATAGTAAAAAATGGCTAATAGTGCATGTTATATAGATAATAATAAAAGTAATAAGTATATTTATTATAGTTCTATCGATAATAACTGCATAATATGGGTAATAATGGATGTTATATTGATAATAATATAAGTAATAAGTATAATTATTACAGTTCTAGCGATAATAACTGCATAATATGGGTAATAATGCATGTTATATTGATAATAATATAAGTAATAAGTATAATTATTACAGTTCTAGCGATAATAACTGCATTATATGGGTAATAATGGATGTTATATTGATAATAATATAAATAATAAGTATAATTATTACAGTTGTAGCGATAATAACTGCATTATATGGGTAATAATGCATGTTATATTGATAATATCGGGAGGAATAAGTATAATTATTATAGTTCTAGCGATAATAACTGCATAATATGCGCAATAACGCATGTTATATTGATAATAATATAAGTAATAAGTATAATTATTACAGTTCTAGCGATAATAACTGCATAATATGGGTAATAATGCACGTTATATTGCTAATAATATAAGTAGTAAGTATAATTATTACAGTTCTAGCGATAATAACTGCATTATATGGGTAATAATGGATGTTATATTGATAATATCGGGAGTAATAAGTATAAATATTATAGTTCTAGCGATCATAATAGTAAAAAATGGCTAATAGTGCATGTTATATAGATAATAATAAAAGTACTAAGTATATTTATTATAGTTCTGGCGATAATAACTGCATAGTATGCGCAATAATGCATGTTATAATGATAATAATATAAGTAATAAGTATAATTATTACAGTTCTAGCGATAATAACTGCATAATATGGGTAATAATGCATGTTATATTGATAAAGATATAAGTAATAAGTATAATTATTACAGTTGTAGCGATAATAACTGCATTATATGGGTAATAATGCATGTTATATTGATAATATCGGGAGGAATAAGTATAATTATTATAGTTCTAGCGATAATAATAGTAAAAAGTGGCTAATAGTGCATGTTATATAGATAATAATAAAAGTAATAAGTATATTTATTACAGTTCTAGCGATAATAACTGCATAATATGGGTAATAATGCACGTTATATTGCTAATAATATAAGTAGTAAGTATAATTATTACAGTTCTAGCGATAATAACTGCATTATATGGGTAATAATGGATGTTATATTGATAATATCGGGAGTAATAAGTATAAATATTATAGTTCTAGCGATAATAATAGTAAAATATGGCTAATAGTGCATGTTATATTGATAATAATAAAAGTAATAAGTATATTTATTATACTTCTTTCGATAATAACTGCATAATATGGGTAATAATGCATGTTATATTGATAATAATATAAGTAATAAGTATAATTACTACAGTTCTAGCGATAATAACTGCATTATATGGGTAATGATGCATGTTATATTGATAATAATATAAGTAATAAGTATAATTATTACAGTTCTAGCGATAATAACTGCATAATATGGGTAATAATGCACGTTATATTGCTAATAATATAAGTAATAAGTATAATTATTACAGTTCTAGCGATAATAACTGCATTATATGGGTAATAATGCATGTTATATTGATAATATCGGGAGTAATAAGTATAAATATTATAGTTCTAGCGATAATAATAGTAAAATATGGCTAATAGTGCATGTTATATTGATAGTAATAAGAGTAATAAGTATATTTATTATAGTTCTATCGATAATAACTGCATAATATGGGTATTAATGCATGTTATATTGATGATAATAAAAGTACTAAGTATATTTATTATAGTTCTAGCGATAATAACTGCATAATATGCGCAATAATGCATGTTATATTGATAATAATATAAGTAATAAGTATAATTATTACAGTTCTAGCGATAATAACTGCATTATATGGGTAATAATGCATGTTATATTGATAATAATATAAGTAATAAGTATAATTATTACAGTTCTAGCGATAATAACTGCATTATATGGGTAATAATGCATGTTATATTGTTAATAATATAAGTAATAAGTATAATTATTACAGTTCTAGCTATAATAACTGCATTATATGGGTAATAATGGATGTTATATTGATAATATCGGGAGTAATAAGTACAATTATTATAGTTCTAGCGATAATATAAGTAAAATTTGGCTAATAGTGCATGTTTTATTGATAATAATAAAAGTAGTAAGTATATTTATTATAATTCTGTCGATAATAACTGCATTATATTGGTAATAATGCATGTTATATTGCTAATAATATAAGTAATAAGTATAATTATTACAGTTCTAGCGATAATAACTGCATAATATGGGTAATAATGCACGTTATATTGCTAATAATATAAGTAGTAAGTATAATTATTACATTTCTAGCAATAATAACTGCATTACATGGGTAATAATGGATGTTATATTGATAATATCGGGGGTAATAAGTATAAATATTATAGTTCTAGCGATAATAATAGTAAAATATGGCTAATAGTGCATGTTATATTGATAATAATAAAAGTAATAAGTATATTTATTATAGTTCTGTCGATAATAACTGCATTATATGCGTAATAATGCATGTTATATTAATAATATCGGGAGTAATAAGTATAATTATTATAGTTCTAGCGATAATAAAAGTAAAATATGGCTAATAGTGCATGTTATACTGATAATAATAAAAGTAATAAGTACATTTATTATAGTTCTATCGATAATAACTGCATAATATGGGTAATAATGCATGTTATATTGATGATAATAAAAGTACTAAGTATATTTATTATAGTTCTAGCGATAATAACTGCATAATATGGGTAATAATGCATGTTATATTGATGATCATAAAAGTAGTAAGAATATTTATTATAGTTCTAGCGATTATAACTGCATAATATGGGTAATAATGCATGTTATATTGATAATAATATAAGTAATAAGTATAATTATTCGAGTTCTAGCGATAATAACTGCATTATATGGGTAATAATGCATGTTATATTGATAATATTGGGAGTAATAAGTATAATTATTATAGTTCTAGCGATAAGAGTAGTAAAATATGGCTAATTGTGCATGTTATATTGATAATAATAAGAGTAACAATTATATTTATTATAGTTCTATCGATAATAACTGCATAATATGGGTAATAATGCATGTTATATTGATGATAATAAAAGTACTAAGTATATTTATTATAGTTCTAGCGATAATATCTGCATAATATGCGCAATAACGCATGTTATATTGATAATAATATAAGTAATAAGTATAATTATTACAGTTCTAGCGATAATAACTGCATAATATGGGTAATAATGCACGTTATATTGCTAATAATATAAGTAGTAAGTATAATTATTACAGTTCTAGCGATAATAACTGCATTATATGGGTAATAATGGATGTTATATTGATAATATCGGGAGTAATAAGTATAAATATTATAGTTCTAGCGATCATAATAGTAAAAAATGGCTAATAGTGCATGTTATATAGATAATAATAAAAGTACTAAGTATATTTATTATAGTTCTGGCGATAATAACTGCATAGTATGCGCAATAATGCATGTTATAATGATAATAATATAAGTAATAAGTATAATTATTACAGTTCTAGCGATAATAACTGCATAATATGGGTAATAATGCATGTTATATTGATAAAGATATAAGTAATAAGTATAATTATTACAGTTGTAGCGATAATAACTGCATTATATGGGTAATAATGCATGTTATATTGATAATATCGGGAGGAATAAGTATAATTATTATAGTTCTAGCGATAATAATAGTAAAAAGTGGCTAATAGTGCATGTTATATAGATAATAATAAAAGTAATAAGTATATTTATTACAGTTCTAGCGATAATAACTGCATAATATGGGTAATAATGCACGTTATATTGCTAATAATATAAGTAGTAAGTATAATTATTACAGTTCTAGCGATAATAACTGCATTATATGGGTAATAATGGATGTTATATTGATAATATCGGGAGTAATAAGTATAAATATTATAGTTCTAGCGATAATAATAGTAAAATATGGCTAATAGTGCATGTTATACTGATAATAATAAAAGTAATAAGTACATTTATTATAGTTCTATCGATAATAACTGCATAATATGGGTAATAATGCATGTTATATTGATGATAATAAAAGTACTAAGTATATTTATTATAGTTCTAGCGATAATAACTGCATTATATGGGTAATAATGGATGTTATATTGATAGTATCGGGAGTAATAAGTATAAATATTATAGTTCTAGCGATAATAATAGTAAAATATGGCTAATAGTGCATGTTATATTGATAATATCAGGAGGAATAAGTATAATTATGATAGTTCTAGCGATAATAATAGTAAAATATAGCTAATAATGCATGTTATATTGATAATAATATAAGTAATAAGTATAATTATTACAGTTCTAGCGATAATAACTGCATTATATGGGTAATAATGCATGTTATATTGATAATATCGGGAGTAATAAGTACAAATATTATAGTTCTAGCGATAGTAATAGTAAAATATGGCTAATAGTGCATGTTATATTGATAATAATAAGAGTAACAAGTATATTTATTATAGTTCTATCGATAATAACTGCATAATATGGGTAATAATGCATGTTATATTGATAATAATATAAGTAACAAGTATAATTATTACAGTTCTAGCGATAATAACTGCATTATATGGGTAATAATGGATGTTATATTGATAATACCGGGAGTAATAAGTACAATTATTATAGTTCTAGCGATAATAAAAGTAAAATTTGGCTAATAGTGCATGTTATATTGATAATAATAAAAGTAATAAGTATATTTATTATACTTCTGTCGATAATAACTGCATTATATGGGTATTAATGCATGTTATATTGATGATAATAAAAGTACTAAGTATATTTATTATAGTTCTAGCGATAATAACTGCATAATATGCGCAATAATGCATGTTATATTGATAATAATATAAGTAATAAGTATAATTATTACAGTTCTAGCGATAATAACTGCATTAAATGGGTAATAATGCATGTTATATTGATAATAATATAAGTAATAAGTATAATTATTACAGTTCTAGCGATAATAACTGCATTATATGGGTAATAATGCAGGTTATATTGTTAATAATATAAGTAATAAGTATAATTATTACAGTTCTAGCTATAATAACTGCATTATATGGGTAATAATGGATGTTATATTGATAATATCGGGAGTAATAAGTACAATTATTATAGTTCTAGCGATAATATAAGTAAAATTTGGCTAATAGTGCATGTTTTATTGATAATAATAAAAGTAATAAGTATATTTATTATAATTCTGTCGATAATAACTGCATTATATTGGTAATAATGCATGTTATATTGATAATAATATAAGTAATAAGTATAATTATTACAGTTCTAGCGATAATAACTGCATAATATGGGTAATAATGCACGTTATATTGCTAATAATATAAGTAGTAAGTATAATTATTACAGTTCTAGCAATAATAACTGCATTATATGGGTAATAATGGATGTTATATTGATAATATCGGGGGTAATAAGTATAAATATTATAGTTCTAGCGATAATAATAGTAAAATATGGCTAATAGTGCATGTTATATTGATAATAATAAAAGTAATAAGTATATTTATTATAGTTCTATCGATAATAACTGCATTATATGCGTAATAATGCATGTTATATTGATAATATCGGGAGTAATAAGTATAATTATTATAGTTCTAGCGATAATAAAAGTAAAATATGGCTAATAGTGCATGTTATACTGATAATAATAAAAGCAATAAGTACATTTATTATAGTTCTATCGATAATAACTGCATAATATGGGTAATAATGCATGTTATATTGATGATAATAAAAGTACTAAGTATATTTATTATAGTTCTAGCGATAATAACTGCATAATATGGGTAATAATGCATGTTATATTGATGATCATAAAAGTAGTAAGAATATTTATTATAGTTCTAGCGATTATAACTGCATAATATGGGTAATAATGCATGTTATATTGATAATAATATAAGTAATAAGTATAATTATTCGAGTTCTAGCGATAATAACTGCATTATATGGGTAATAATGCATGTTATATTGATAATATCGGGAGTAATAAGTATAAATATTATAGTTCTAGCGATAATAATAGTAAAATATGGCTAATAGTGCATGTTATATTGATAGTAATAAGAGTAATAAGTATATTTATTATAGTTCTATCGATAATAACTGCATAATATGGGTATTAATGCATGTTATATTGATGATAATAAAAGTACTAAGTATATTTATTATAGTTCTAGCGAGAATAACTGCATAATATGCGCAATAATGCATGTTATATTGATAATAATATAAGTAATAAGTATAATTATTACAGTTCTAGCGATAATAACTGCATTATATGGGTAATAATGCATGTTATATTGATAATAATATAAGTAATAAGTATTATTATTACAGTTCTAGCGATAATAACTGCATTATATGGGTAATAATGGATGTTATATTGATAATATCGGGAGTAATAAGTACAATTATTATAGTTCTAGCGATAATATAAGTAAAATTCGGCTAATAGTGCATGTTTTATTGATAATAATAAAAGTAATAAGTATATTTATTATAATTCTGTCGATAATAACTGCATTATATTGGTAATAATGCATGTTATATTGCTAATAATATAAGTAATAAGTATAATTATTACAGTTCTAGCGATAATAACTGCATAATATGGGTAATAATGCACGTTATATTGCTAATAATATAAGTAGTAAGTATAATTATTACAGTTCTAGCAATAATAACTGCATTACATGGGTAATAATGGATGTTATATTGATAATATCGGGGGTAATAAGTATAAATATTATAGTTCTAGCGATAATAATAGTAAAATATGGCTAATAGTGCATGTTATATTGATAATAATAAAAGTAATAAGTATATTTATTATAGTTCTGTCGATAATAACTGCATTATATGCGTAATAATGCATGTTATATTAATAATATCGGGAGTAATAAGTATAATTATTATAGTTCTAGCGATAATAAAAGTAAAATTTGGCTAATAGTGCATGTTATATTGATAATAATAAAAGTAATAAGTATATTTATTATAGTTCTATCGATAATAACTGCATTATATGCATAATAATGCATGTTATATTGATGATAATAAAAGTAATACGTATATGTGTTGCGGTGAAAGACTGAAATTGGCGAATGTCGACGTTCACCGGTGAATGTCGACATAGACCAAATACGTCGGTGAAAGACCGAATATTTTACTACATTCTTGTACATTCGGACCTTCACCGGTGTATGTCGACAATCACAGATATGCTCTGGCGAAGGTCCGAACGAGAGGAGTCGACAAAGAAACGACTGGCTCTCTCCCGCCAAATCCTTTGGTCTGCTGGAACTCAGTTAGATTTTAGTTTAATGCAAGCTTTGATGATGCGAGTAACGTTTTCTTAATTTTTTTTCCGATACCATAACTAATACTGAATGGAAACTGCAATAAAGCGTGATCTTTTTCTTGAAAAATTAAATGCATTAATTGCAGGTAAGCGAGAAGACAATTTGTTGAGTTTTCATAATTGAGTGGCAAAAATAAATCTGAATCGATAACTTATAAAACGTCGGTAATTAGATGTCGATAAATATGAACATTAAATTATCGACTATTAACTCGATGCCACTCGATTCAATTTTAGATTCTCAAATATTAAAATAAAATAATTGTAATATTGCTTTATGTGTTTGTTTTTTTGATTAAATTTCTATATTACATTCTGTTATCGTGTGTCGTGTTAATCTGATATTTCTTCCCATCTTTTATAATTACAAATATAAAGAGTTTAAAAGTTATAAGCGTTTATTTTAATTGTTTAATATTTAGTATATTCCATTACAATTGTTTTTATTTTTCTCAAAGAAAGTACTCTAAAATACTTTCTGAAGTGGTTAGGTTAAATCTACAACATGTTCAACATTCACCATTAACGCATGGTGAATGTCGACATTCACCGGTGTAAGTCCGAAATAAGGGTATTGAGCAAATATTTCGGACATACGCCAAGCGACTATGTGAATGTCGACATTCACCGGTGAATGTCGACATTTACCAGATTTCGGTGTTTCACCGCAACATATGTATTATAGTTCTAGCTGTAATAACTGCATAATATGGGTAATAATGCATGTTAAATTGATAATAATATAAGTAATAAGTATAATTATTACAGTTCTAGCGATAATAACTGCATTATATGGGTAATAATGGATGTTATATTGATAATATCGGGAGTAATAAGTATATTTATTATAGTTCTAGCGATAATAACTGCATTATATGGGTAATAATGCACGTTATATTGCTAATAATATAAGTAGTAAGTATAATTATTACAGTTCTAGCGATAATAACTGCAATATATTGGTAATAATGGATGTTATATTGATAATATCGGGAGTAATAAGTATAAATATTATAGTTCTAGCGATAATAATAGTAAAAAATGGCTAATAGTGTATGTTATATAGATAATAATAAAAGTAATAAGTATATTTATTATAGTTCTATCGATAATAACTGCATAATATGGGTAATAATGCATGTTATATTGATGATAATAAAAGTACTAAGTATATTTATTATAGTTCTGGCGATAATAACTGCATAGTATGCGCAATAATGCATGTTATATTGATAATAATATAAGTACTAAGTATAATTATTACAGTTCTAGCGATAATAACTGCATTATATGGGTAATAATGGATGTTATATTGATAATAATATAAGTAATAAGTATAATTATTACAGTTCTAGCGATAATAACTGCATTATATGGGTAATAATGCATGTTATATTGATAATATCGGGAGGAATAAGTATAATTATTATAGTTCTAGCGATAATAACTGCATAATATGCGCAATAACGCATGTTATATTGATAATAATATAAGTAATAAGTATAATTATTACAGTTCTAGCGATAATAACTGCATAATATGGGTAATAATGCATGTTATATTGATAATAATATAAGTAATAAGTATAATTATTGTAGTTCTAGCGATAATAACTGCATTATATGGGTAATAATGGATGTTATATTGATAATATCGGGAGTAATAAGTACAATTATTATAGTTCTAGCGATAATATAAGTAAAATTCGGCTAATAGTGCATGTTTTATTGATAATAATAAAAGTAATAAGTATATTTATTATAATTCTGTCGATAATAACTGCATTATATTGGTAATAATGCATGTTATATTGCTAATAATATAAGTAATAAGTATAATTATTACAGTTCTAGCGATAATAACTGCATAATATGGGTAATAATGCACGTTATATTGCTAATAATATAAGTAGTAAGTATAATTATTACAGTTCTAGCGATAATAACTGCATTATATGGGTAATAATGGATGTTATATTGATAATATCGGGAGTAATAAGTATAAATATTATAGTTCTAGCGATCATAATAGTAAAAAATGGCTAATAGTGCATGTTATATAGATAATACTAAAAGTACTAAGTATATTTATTATAGTTCTGGCGATAATAACTGCATAGTATGCGCAATAATGCATGTTATAATGATAATAATATAAGTAATAAGTATAATTATTACAGTTCTAGCGATAATAACTGCATAATATGGGTAATAATGCATGTTATATTGATAAAGATATAAGTAATAAGTATAATTATTACAGTTGTAGCGATAATAACTGCATTATATGGGTAATAATGCATGTTATATTGATAATATCGGGAGGAATAAGTATAATTATTATAGTTCTAGCGATAATAATAGTAAAAAGTGGCTAATAGTGCATGTTATATAGATAATAATAAAAGTAATAAGTATATTTATTACAGTTCTAGCGATAATAACTGCATAATATGGGTAATAATGCACGTTATATTGCTAATAATATAAGTAGTAAGTATAATTATTACAGTTCTAGCGATAATAACTGCATTATATGGGTAATAATGGATGTTATATTGATAATATCGGGAGTAATAAGTATAAATATTATAGTTCTAGCGATAATAATAGTAAAATATGGCTAATAGTGCATGTTATATTGATAATAATAAAAGTAATAAGTATATTTATTATACTTCTTTCGATAATAACTGCATAATATGGGTAATAATGCATGTTATATTGATAATAATATAAGTAATAAGTATAATTACTACAGTTCTAGCGATAATAACTGCATTATATGGGTAATGATGCATGTTATATTGATAATAATATAAGTAATAAGTATAATTATTACAGTTCTAGCGATAATAACTGCATAATATGGGTAATAATGCACGTTATATTGCTAATAATATAAGTAATAAGTATAATTATTACAGTTCTAGCGATAATAACTGCATTATATGGGTAATAATGCATGTTATATTGATAATATCGGGAGTAATAAGTATAAATATTATAGTTCTAGCGATAATAATAGTAAAATATGGCTAATAGTGCATGTTATATTGATAGTAATAAGAGTAATAAGTATATTTATTATAGTTCTATCGATAATAACTGCATAATATGGGTATTAATGCATGTTATATTGATGATAATAAAAGTACTAAGTATATTTATTATAGTTCTAGCGATAATAACTGCATTATATGGGTAATAATGCATGTTATATTGTTAATAATATAAGTAATAAGTATAATTATTACAGTTCTAGCTATAATAACTGCATTATATGGGTAATAATGGATGTTATATTGATAATATCGGGAGTAATAAGTACAATTATTATAGTTCTAGCGATAATATAAGTAAAATTTGGCTAATAGTGCATGTTTTATTGATAATAATAAAAGTAATAAGTATATTTATTATAATTCTGTCGATAATAACTGCATTATATTGGTAATAATGCATGTTATATTGATAATAATATAAGTAATAAGTATAATTATTACAGTTCTAGCGATAATAACTGCATAATATGGGTAATAATGCACGTTATATTGCTAATAATATAAGTAGTAAGTATAATTATTACAGTTCTAGCGATAATAACTGCAATATATTGGTAATAATGGATGTTATATTGATAATATCGGGAGTAATAAGTATAAATATTATAGTTCTAGCGATAATAATAGTAAAAAATGGCTAATAGTGCATGTTATATAGATAATAATAAAAGTAATAAGTATATTTATTATAGTTCTATCGATAATAACTGCATAATATGGGTAATAATGGATGTTATATTGATAATAATATAAGTAATAAGTATAATTATTACAGTTCTAGCGATAATAACTGCATAATATGGGTAATAATGCATGTTATATTGATAATAATATAAGTAATAAGTATAATTATTATAGTTCTAGCGATAATAACTGCATTATATGGGTAATAATGGATGTTATATTGATAATATCGGGAGTAATGAGTACAATTATTATAGTTCTAGCGATAATATAAGTAAAATTCGGCTAATAGTGCATGTTTTATTGATAATAATAAAAGTAATAAGTATATTTATTATAATTCTGTCGATAATAACTGCATTATATTGGTAATAATGCATGTTATATTGATAAAGATATAAGTAATAAGTATAATTATTACAGTTGTAGCGATAATAACTGCATTATATGGGTAATAATGCATGTTATATTGATAATATCGGGAGGAATAAGTATAATTATTATAGTTCTAGCGATAATAACTGCATAATATGCGCAATAACGCATGTTATATTGATAATAATATAAGTAATAAGTATAATTATTACAGTTCTAGCGATAATAACTGCATAATATGGGTAATAATGCATGTTATATTGATAATAATATAAGTAATAAGTATAATTATTATAGTTCTAGCGATAATAACTGCATTATATGGGTAATAATGGATGTTATATTGATAATATCGGGAGTAATGAGTACAATTATTATAGTTCTAGCGATAATATAAGTAAAATTCGGCTAATAGTGCATGTTTTATTGATAATAATAAAAGTAATAAGTATATTTATTATAATTCTGTCGATAATAACTGCATTATATTGGTAATAATGCATGTTATATTGCTAATAATATAAGTAATAAGTATAATTATTACAGTTCTAGCGATAATAACTGCATAATATGGGTAATAATGCACGTTATATTGCTAATAATATAAGTAATAAGTATAATTATTATAGTTCTAGCGATAATAACTGCATTATATGGGTAATAATGGATGTTATATTGATAATATCGGGAGTAATAAGTATAAATATTACAGTTCTAGCGATAATAATAGTAAAATTTGGCTAATAGTGCATGTTATATTGATAATAATAAAAGTAATAAGTATATTTATTATACTTCTGTCGAGAATAACTGCATTATATGGGTAATAATGCATGTTATATTGATAATAATATAAGTAATAAGTATAATTATTACAGTTCTAGCGATAATATCTGCATAATATGCGCAATAATGCATGTTATATTGCTAATAATATAAGTAATAAGTATAATTATTACAGTTCTAGCGATAATAACTGCATTATATGGGTAATAATGCATGTTATATTGATAATATCGGGAGTAATAAGTACAATTATTATAGTTCTAGCGATAATAAAAGTAAAATTTGGCTAATAGTGCATGTTATATTGATAACAATAAAAGTAATAAGTATATTTATTATAGTTCTATCGATAATAACTGCATTATATGCATAATAATGCATGTTATATTGATGATAATAAAAGTAATACGTATATGTATTATAGTTCTAGCTGTAATAACTGCATAATATGGGTAATAATGCATGTTATATTGATGATCATAAAAGTAGTAAGAATATTTATTATAGTTCTAGCGATTATAACTGCATAATATGGGTAATAATGCATGTTATATTGATAATAATATAAGTAATAAGTATAATTATTCGAGTTCTAGCGATAATAACTGCATTATATGGGTAATAATGCATGTTATATTGATAATATCGGGAGTAATGAGTATAAATATTATAGTTCTAGCGATAATAATAGTAAAATATGGCTAATAGTGCATGTTATATTGATAGTAATAAGAGTAATAAGTATATTTATTATAGTTCTATAGATAATAACTGCATAATATGGGTATTAATGCATGTTATATTGATGATAATAAAAGTACTAAGTATATTTATTATAGTTCTAGCGAGAATAACTGCATAATATGCGCAATAATGCATGTTATGTTGATAATAATATAAATAATAAGTATAATTATTACAGTTCTAGCGATAATAACTGCATTATATGGGTAATAATGGATGTTATATTGATAATAATATAAGTAATAAGTATAATTATTACAGTTCTAGCGATAATAACTGCATAATATGGGTAATAATGCACGTTATATTGCTAATAATATAAGTAATAAGTAAAATTATTACAGTTCTAGCGATAATAACTGCATTATATGGGTAATAATGCATGTTATATTGATAATATCGGGAGTAATAAGTACAATTATTATAGTTCTAGCGATAATAAAAGTAAAATTTGGCTAATAGTGCATGTTATATTGATAATAATAAAAGTAATAAGTATATTTATTATAGTTCTATCGATAATAACTGCATTATATGCATAATAATGCATGTTATATTGATGATAATAAAAGTAATACGTATATGTATTATAGTTCTAGCTGTAATAACTGCATAATATGGGTAATAATGCATGTTAAATTGATAATAATATAAGTAATAAGTATAATTATTACAGTTCTAGCGATAATAACTGCATTATATGGGTAATAATGGATGTTATATTGATAATATCGGGAGTAATAAGTATATTTATTATAGTTCTAGCGATAATAACTGCATTATATGGGTAATAATGCATGTTATATTGATAATAATAAAAGTAATAAGTATATTTATTATACTTCTCTCGATAATAACTGCATAATATGGGTAATAATGCATGTTATATTGATAATAATATAAGTAATAAGTATAATTACTACAGTTCTAGCGATAATAACTGCATTATATGGGTAATGATGCATGTTATATTGATAATAATATAAGTAATAAGTATAATTATTACAGTTCTAGCGATAATAACTGCATAATATGGGTAATAATGCACGTTATATTGCTAATAATATAAGTAGTAAGTATAATTATTACAGTTCTAGCGATAATAACTGCAATATATTGGTAATAATGGATGTTATATTGATAATATCGGGAGTAATAAGTATAAATATTATAGTTCTAGCGATAATAATAGTAAAAAATGGCTAATAGTGCATGTTATATAGATAATAATAAAAGTAATAAGTATATTTATTATAGTTCTATCGATAATAACTGCATAATATGGGTAATAATGCATGTTATATTGATGATAATAAAAGTACTAAGTATATTTATTATACTCCTGGCGATAATAACTGCATAGTATGCGCAATAATGCATGTTATATTGATAATAATATAAGTAATAAGTATAATTATTACAGTTCTAGCGATAGTAACTGCATTATATGGGTAATAATGGATGTTATATTGATAATAATATAAGTAATAAGTATAATTATTACAGTTCTAGCGATAATAACTGCATAATATGGGTAATAATGCATGTTATATTGATAAAGATATAAGTAATAAGTATAATTATTACAGTTGTAGCGATAATAACTGCATTATATGGGTAATAATGCATGTTATATTGATAATATCGGGAGGAATAAGCATAATTATTATAGTTCTAGCGATAATAACTGCATAATATGCGCAATAACGCATGTTATATTGATAATAATATAAGTAATAAGTATAATTATTACAGTTCTAGCGATAATAACTGCATAATATGGGTAATAATGCATGTTATATTGATAATAATATAAGTAATAAGTATAATTATTATAGTTCTAGCGATAATAACTGCATTATATGGGTAATAATGCATGTTATATTGATAATAATATAAGTAATAAGTATTATTATTACAGTTCTAGCGATAATAACTGCATTATATGGGTAATAATGGATGTTATATTGATAATATCGGGAGTAATAAGTACAATTATTATAGTTCTAGCGATAATATAAGTAAAATTCGGCTAATAGTGCATGTTTTATTGATAATAATAAAAGTAATAAGTATATTTATTATAATTCTGTCGATAATAACTGCATTATATTGGTAATAATGCATGTTATATTGCTAATAATATAAGTAATAAGTATAATTATTACAGTTCTAGCGATAATAACTGCATAATATGGGTAATAATGCATGTTATATTGATAATAATATAAGTAATAAGTATAATTATTACAGTTCTAGCGATAATAACTGCATAATATGGGTAATAATGCATGTTATATTGATGATAATAAAAGTACTAAGTATATTTATTATAGTTCTAGCGATAATAACTGCATAATATGGGTACTAATGCATGTTATATTGATGATCATAAAAGTAGTAAGAATATTTATTATAGTTCTAGCGATTATAACTGCATAATATGGGTAATAATGCATGTTATATTGATAATAATATAAGTAATAAGTATAATTATTCGAGTTCTAGCGATAATAACTGCATTATATGGGTAATAATGGATGTTATATTGATAATATTGGGAGTAATAAGTATAATTATTATAGTTCTAGCGATAATAGTAGTAAAATATGGCTAATTGTGCATGTTATATTGATAATAATAAGAGTAACAATTATATTTATTATAGTTCTATCGATAATAACTGCATAATATGGGTAATAATGCATGTTATATTGATGATAATAAAAGTACTAAGTATATTTATTATAGTTCTAGCGATAATATCTGCATAATATGCGCAATAATGCATGTTATATTGATAATAATATAAGTAATAAGTATAATTATTACAGTTCTAGCGATAATAACTGCATAATATGGGTAATAATGCACGTTATATTGCTAATAATATAAGTAATAAGTAAAATTATTACAGTTCTAGCGATAATAACTGCATTATATGGGTAATAATGCATGTTTTATTGATAATATCGGGAGTAATAAGTACAATTATTATAGTTCTAGCGATAATAAAAGTAAAATTTGGCTAATAGTGCATGTTATATTGATAATAATAAAAGTAATAAGTATATTTATTATAGTTCTATCGATAATAACTGCATTATATGCATAATAATGCATGTTATATTGATGATAATAAAAGTAATACGTATATGTATTATAGTTCTAGCTGTAATAACTGCATAATATGGGTAATAATGCATGTTAAATTGATAATAATATAAGTAATAAGTATAATTATTACAGTTCTAGCGATAATAACTGCATTATATGGGTAATAATGGATGTTATATTGATAATATCGGGAGTAATAAGTATATTTATTATAGTTCTAGCGATAATAATAGTAAAAAATGGCTAATAGTGCATGTTATATAGATAATAATAAAAGTAATAAGTATATTTATTATAGTTCTATCGATAATAACTGCATAATATGGGTAATAATGCATGTTATATTGATGATAATAAAAGTACTAAGTATATTTATTATAGTTCTGGCGATAATAGCTGCATAGTATGCGCAATAATGCATGTTATATTGATAATAATATAAGTAATAAGTATAATTATTACAGTTCTAGCGATAATAACTGCATTATATGGGTAATAATGGATGTTATATTGATAATAATATAAGTAATAAGTATAATTATTACAGTTCTAGCGATAATAACTGCATAATATGGGTAATAATGCATGTTATATTGATAAAGATATAAGTAATAAGTATAATTATTACAGTTGTAGCGATAATAACTGCATTATATGGGTAATAATGCATGTTATATTGATAATATCGGGAGGAATAAGTATAATTATTATAGTTCTAGCGATAATAACTGCATAATATGCGCAATAACGCATGTTATATTGATAATAATATAAGTAATAAGTATAATTATTATAGTTCTAGCGATAATAACTGCATTATATGGGTAATAATGGATGTTATATTGATAATATCGGGAGTAATAAGTACAATTATTATAGTTCTAGCGATAATATAAGTAAAATTCGGCTAATAGTGCATGTTTTATTGATAATAATAAAAGTAATAAGTATATTTATTATAATTCTGTCGATAATAACTGCATTATATTGGTAATAATGCATGTTATATTGCTAATAATATAAGTAATAAGTATAATTATTACAGTTCTAGCGATAATAACTGCATAATATGGGTAATAATGCACGTTATATTGCTAATAATATAAGTAGTAAGTATAATTATTACAGTTCTAGCGATAATAACTGCATTATATGGGTAATAATGGATGTTATATTGATAATATCGGGAGTAATAAGTATAAATATTATAGTTCTAGCGATCATAATAGTAAAAAATGGCTAATAGTGCATGTTATATAGATAATAATAAAAGTACTAAGTATATTTATTATAGTTCTGGCGATAATAACTGCATAGTATGCGCAATAATGCATGTTATAATGATAATAATATAAGTAATAAGTATAATTATTACAGTTCTAGCGATAATAACTGCATAATATGGGTAATAATGCATGTTATATTGATAAAGATATAAGTAATAAGTATAATTATTACAGTTGTAGCGATAATAACTGCATTATATGGGTAATAATGCATGTTATATTGATAATATCGGGAGGAATAAGTATAATTATTATAGTTCTAGCGATAATAATAGTAAAAAGTGGCTAATAGTGCATGTTATATAGATAATAATAAAAGTAATAAGTATATTTATTACAGTTCTAGCGATAATAACTGCATAATATGGGTAATAATGCACGTTATATTGCTAATAATATAAGTAGTAAGTATAATTATTACAGTTCTAGCGATAATAACTGCATTATATGGGTAATAATGGATGTTATATTGATAATATCGGGAGTAATAAGTATAAATATTATAGTTCTAGCGATAATAATAGTAAAATATGGCTAATAGTGCATGTTATATTGATAATAATAAAAGTAATAAGTATATTTATTATACTTCTTTCGATAATAACTGCATAATATGGGTAATAATGCATGTTATATTGATAATAATATAAGTAATAAGTATAATTACTACAGTTCTAGCGATAATAACTGCATTATATGGGTAATGATGCATGTTATATTGATAATAATATAAGTAATAAGTATAATTATTACAGTTCTAGCGATAATAACTGCATAATATGGGTAATAATGCACGTTATATTGCTAATAATATAAGTAATAAGTATAATTATTACAGTTCTAGCGATAATAACTGCATTATATGGGTAATAATGCATGTTATATTGATAATATCGGGAGTAATAAGTATAAATATTATAGTTCTAGCGATAATAATAGTAAAATATGGCTAATAGTGCATGTTATATTGATAGTAATAAGAGTAATAAGTATATTTATTATAGTTCTATCGATAATAACTGCATAATATGGGTATTAATGCATGTTATATTGATGATAATAAAAGTACTAAGTATATTTATTATAGTTCTAGCGATAATAACTGCATTATATGGGTAATAATGCATGTTATATTGTTAATAATATAAGTAATAAGTATAATTATTACAGTTCTAGCTATAATAACTGCATTATATGGGTAATAATGGATGTTATATTGATAATATCGGGAGTAATAAGTACAATTATTATAGTTCTAGCGATAATATAAGTAAAATTTGGCTAATAGTGCATGTTTTATTGATAATAATAAAAGTAATAAGTATATTTATTATAATTCTGTCGATAATAACTGCATTATATTGGTAATAATGCATGTTATATTGATAATAATATAAGTAATAAGTATAATTATTACAGTTCTAGCGATAATAACTGCATAATATGGGTAATAATGCACGTTATATTGCTAATAATATGAGTAGTAAGTATAATTATTACAGTTCTAGCGATAATAACTGCAATATATTGGTAATAATGGATGTTATATTGATAATATCGGGAGTAATAAGTATAAATATTATAGTTCTAGCGATAATAATAGTAAAAAATGGCTAATAGTGCATGTTATATAGATAATAATAAAAGTAATAAGTATATTTATTATAGTTCTATCGATAATAACTGCATAATATGGGTAATAATGGATGTTATATTGATAATAATATAAGTAATAAGTATAATTATTACAGTTCTAGCGATAATAACTGCATAATATGGGTAATAATGCATGTTATATTGATAATAATATAAGTAATAAGTATAATTATTACAGTTCTAGCGATAATAACTGCATTATATGGGTAATAATGGATGTTATATTGATAATAATATAAGTAATAAGTATAATTATTACAGTTCTAGCGATAATAACTGCATAATATGGGTAATAATGCATGTTATATTGATAAAGATATAAGTAATAAGTATAATTATTACAGTTGTAGCGATAATAACTGCATTATATGGGTAATAATGCATGTTATATTGATAATATCGGGAGGAATAAGTATAATTATTATAGTTCTAGCGATAATAACTGCATAATATGCGCAATAACGCATGTTATATTGATAATAATATAAGTAATAAGTATAATTATTACAGTTCTAGCGATAATAACTGCATAATATGGGTAATAATGCATGTTATATTGATAATAATATAAGTAATAAGTATAATTATTATAGTTCTAGCGATAATAACTGCATTATATGGGTAATAATGGATGTTATATTGATAATATCGGGAGTAATAAGTACAATTATTATAGTTCTAGCGATAATATAAGTAAAATTCGGCTAATAGTGCATGTTTTATTGATAATAATAAAAGTAATAAGTATATTTATTATAATTCTGTCGATAATAACTGCATTATATTGGTAATAATGCATGTTATATTGCTAATAATATAAGTAATAAGTATAATTATTACAGTTCTAGCGATAATAACTGCATAATATGGGTAATAATGCACGTTATATTGCTAATAATATAAGTAGTAAGTATAATTATTACAGTTCTAGCGATAATAACTGCATTATATGGGTAATAATGGATGTTATATTGATAATATCGGGAGTAATAAGTATAAATATTATAGTTCTAGCGATCATAATAGTAAAAAATGGCTAATAGTGCATGTTATATAGATAATAATAAAAGTACTAAGTATATTTATTATAGTTCTGGCGATAATAACTGCATAGTATGCGCAATAATGCATGTTATAATGATAATAATATAAGTAATAAGTATAATTATTACAGTTCTAGCGATAATAACTGCATAATATGGGTAATAATGCATGTTATATTGATAAAGATATAAGTAATAAGTATAATTATTACAGTTGTAGCGATAATAACTGCATTATATGGGTAATAATGCATGTTATATTGATAATATCGGGAGGAATAAGTATAATTATTATAGTTCTAGCGATAATAATAGTAAAAAGTGGCTAATAGTGCATGTTATATAGATAATAATAAAAGTAATAAGTATATTTATTACAGTTCTAGCGATAATAACTGCATAATATGGGTAATAATGCACGTTATATTGCTAATAATATAAGTAGTAAGTATAATTATTACAGTTCTAGCGATAATAACTGCATTATATGGGTAATAATGGATGTTATATTGATAATATCGGGAGTAATAAGTATAAATATTATAGTTCTAGCGATAATAATAGTAAAATATGGCTAATAGTGCATGTTATATTGATAATAATAAAAGTAATAAGTATATTTATTATACTTCTTTCGATAATAACTGCATAATATGGGTAATAATGCATGTTATATTGATAATAATATAAGTAATAAGTATAATTACTACAGTTCTAGCGATAATAACTGCATTATATGGGTAATGATGCATGTTATATTGATAATAATATAAGTAATAAGTATAATTATTACAGTTCTAGCGATAATAACTGCATAATATGGGTAATAATGCACGTTATATTGCTAATAATATAAGTAATAAGTATAATTATTACAGTTCTAGCGATAATAACTGCATTATATGGGTAATAATGCATGTTATATTGATAATATCGGGAGTAATAAGTATAAATATTATAGTTCTAGCGATAATAATAGTAAAATATGGCTAATAGTGCATGTTATATTGATAGTAATAAGAGTAATAAGTATATTTATTATAGTTCTATCGATAATAACTGCATAATATGGGTATTAATGCATGTTATATTGATGATAATAAAAGTACTAAGTATATTTATTATAGTTCTAGCGATAATAACTGCATTATATGGGTAATAATGCATGTTATATTGTTAATAATATAAGTAATAAGTATAATTATTACAGTTCTAGCTATAATAACTGCATTATATGGGTAATAATGGATGTTATATTGATAATATCGGGAGTAATAAGTACAATTATTATAGTTCTAGCGATAATATAAGTAAAATTTGGCTAATAGTGCATGTTTTATTGATAATAATAAAAGTAATAAGTATATTTATTATAATTCTGTCGATAATAACTGCATTATATTGGTAATAATGCATGTTATATTGATAATAATATAAGTAATAAGTATAATTATTACAGTTCTAGCGATAATAACTGCATAATATGGGTAATAATGCACGTTATATTGCTAATAATATAAGTAGTAAGTATAATTATTACAGTTCTAGCGATAATAACTGCAATATATTGGTAATAATGGATGTTATATTGATAATATCGGGAGTAATAAGTATAAATATTATAGTTCTAGCGATAATAATAGTAAAAAATGGCTAATAGTGCATGTTATATAGATAATAATAAAAGTAATAAGTATATTTATTATAGTTCTATCGATAATAACTGCATAATATGGGTAATAATGGATGTTATATTGATAATAATATAAGTAATAAGTATAATTATTACAGTTCTAGCGATAATAACTGCATAATATGGGTAATAATGCATGTTATATTGATAATAATATAAGTAATAAGTATAATTATTACAGTTCTAGCGATAATAACTGCATTATATGGGTAATAATGGATGTTATATTGATAATAATATAAGTAATAAGTATAATTATTACAGTTCTAGCGATAATAACTGCATAATATGGGTAATAATGCATGTTATATTGATAAAGATATAAGTAATAAGTATAATTATTACAGTTGTAGCGATAATAACTGCATTATATGGGTAATAATGCATGTTATATTGATAATATCGGGAGGAATAAGTATAATTATTATAGTTCTAGCGATAATAACTGCATAATATGCGCAATAACGCATGTTATATTGATAATAATATAAGTAATAAGTATAATTATTACAGTTCTAGCGATAATAACTGCATAATATGGGTAATAATGCATGTTATATTGATAATAATATAAGTAATAAGTATAATTATTATAGTTCTAGCGATAATAACTGCATTATATGGGTAATAATGGATGTTATATTGATAATATCGGGAGTAATAAGTACAATTATTATAGTTCTAGCGATAATATAAGTAAAATTCGGCTAATAGTGCATGTTTTATTGATAATAATAAAAGTAATAAGTATATTTATTATAATTCTGTCGATAATAACTGCATTATATTGGTAATAATGCATGTTATATTGCTAATAATATAAGTAATAAGTATAATTATTACAGTTCTAGCGATAATAACTGCATAATATGGGTAATAATGCACGTTATATTGCTAATAATATAAGTAATAAGTATAATTATTATAGTTCTAGCGATAATAACTGCATTATATGGGTAATAATGGATGTTATATTGATAATATCGGGAGTAATAAGTATAAATATTACAGTTCTAGCGATAATAATAGTAAAATTTGGCTAATAGTGCATGTTATATTGATAATAATAAAAGTAATAAGTATATTTATTATACTTCTGTCGAGAATAACTGCATTATATGGGTAATAATGCATGTTATATTGATAATAATATAAGTAATAAGTATAATTATTACAGTTCTAGCGATAATATCTGCATAATATGCGCAATAATGCATGTTATATTGCTAATAATATAAGTAATAAGTATAATTATTACAGTTCTAGCGATAATAACTGCATTATATGGGTAATAATACATGTTATATTGATAATATCGGGAGTAATAAGTACAATTATTATAGTTCTAGCGATAATAAAAGTAAAATTTGGCTAATAGTGCATGTTATATTGATAACAATAAAAGTAATAAGTATATTTATTATAGTTCTATCGATAATAACTGCATTATATGCATAATAATGCATGTTATATTGATGATAATAAAAGTAATACGTATATGTATTATAGTTCTAGCTGTAATAACTGCATAATATGGGTAATAATGCATGTTATATTGATGATCATAAAAGTAGTAAGAATATTTATTATAGTTCTAGCGATTATAACTGCATAATATGGGTAATAATGCATGTTATATTGATAATAATATAAGTAATAAGTATAATTATTCGAGTTCTAGCGATAATAACTGCATTATATGGGTAATAATGCATGTTATATTGATAATATCGGGAGTAATGAGTATAAATATTATAGTTCTAGCGATAATAATAGTAAAATATGGCTAATAGTGCATGTTATATTGATAGTAATAAGAGTAATAAGTATATTTATTATAGTTCTATAGATAATAACTGCATAATATGGGTATTAATGCATGTTATATTGATGATAATAAAAGTACTAAGTATATTTATTATAGTTCTAGCGAGAATAACTGCATAATATGCGCAATAATGCATGTTATGTTGATAATAATATAAATAATAAGTATAATTATTACAGTTCTAGCGATAATAACTGCATTATATGGGTAATAATGGATGTTATATTGATAATAATATAAGTAATAAGTATAATTATTACAGTTCTAGCGATAATAACTGCATAATATGGGTAATAATGCACGTTATATTGCTAATAATATAAGTAATAAGTAAAATTATTACAGTTCTAGCGATAATAACTGCATTATATGGGTAATAATGCATGTTATATTGATAATATCGGGAGTAATAAGTACAATTATTATAGTTCTAGCGATAATAAAAGTAAAATTTGGCTAATAGTGCATGTTATATTGATAATAATAAAAGTAATAAGTATATTTATTATAGTTCTATCGATAATAACTGCATTATATGCATAATAATGCATGTTATATTGATGATAATAAAAGTAATACGTATATGTATTATAGTTCTAGCTGTAATAACTGCATAATATGGGTAATAATGCATGTTAAATTGATAATAATATAAGTAATAAGTATAATTATTACAGTTCTAGCGATAATAACTGCATTATATGGGTAATAATGGATGTTATATTGATAATATCGGGAGTAATAAGTATATTTATTATAGTTCTAGCGATAATAACTGCATTATATGGGTAATAATGCATGTTATATTGATAATAATAAAAGTAATAAGTATATTTATTATACTTCTCTCGATAATAACTGCATAATATGGGTAATAATGCATGTTATATTGATAATAATATAAGTAATAAGTATAATTACTACAGTTCTAGCGATAATAACTGCATTATATGGGTAATGATGCATGTTATATTGATAATAATATAAGTAATAAGTATAATTATTACAGTTCTAGCGATAATAACTGCATAATATGGGTAATAATGCACGTTATATTGCTAATAATATAAGTAGTAAGTATAATTATTACAGTTCTAGCGATAATAACTGCAATATATTGGTAATAATGGATGTTATATTGATAATATCGGGAGTAATAAGTATAAATATTATAGTTCTAGCGATAATAATAGTAAAAAATGGGTAATAATGCATGTTATATTGATAATAATATAAGTAATAAGTATAATTATTATAGTTCTAGCGATAATAACTGCATTATATGGGTAATAATGCATGTTATATTGATAATAATATAAGTAATAAGTATTATTATTACAGTTCTAGCGATAATAACTGCATTATATGGGTAATAATGGATGTTATATTGATAATATCGGGAGTAATAAGTACAATTATTATAGTTCTAGCGATAATATAAGTAAAATTCGGCTAATAGTGCATGTTTTATTGATAATAATAAAAGTAATAAGTATATTTATTATAATTCTGTCGATAATAACTGCATTATATTGGTAATAATGCATGTTATATTGCTAATAATATAAGTAATAAGTATAATTATTACAGTTCTAGCGATAATAACTGCATAATATGGGTAATAATGCACGTTATATTGCTAATAATATAAGTAGTAAGTATAATTATTACAGTTCTAGCAATAATAACTGCATTGCATGGGTAATAATGGATGTTATATTGATAATATCGGGGGTAATAAGTATAAATATTATAGTTCTAGCGTTAATAATAGTAAAATATGGCTAATAGTGCATGTTATATTGATAATAATAAAAGTAATAAGTATATTTATTATAGTTCTGTCGATAATAACTGCATTATATGCGTAATAATGCATGTTATATTAATAATATCGGGAGTAATAAGTATAATTATTATAGTTCTAGCGATAATAAAAGTAAAATATGGCTAATAGTGCATGTTATACTGATAATAATAAAAGTAATAAGCACATTTATTATAGTTCTATCGATAATAACTGCATAATATGGGTAATAATGCATGTTATATTGATGATAATAAAAGTACTAAGTATATTTATTATAGTTCTGTCGATAATAACTGCATTATATGCGTAATAATGCATGTTATATTAATAATATCGGGAGTAATAAGTATAATTATTATAGTTCTAGCGATAATAATAGTAAAATATGGCTAATAATGCATGTTATATTGATAATAGTAAAAGTAATAAGTATATTTATTACAGTTCTATCGATAATAACTGCATAATATGGGTAATAATGCATGTTATATTAATAATAATGTAAGTAATAGGTATAATTATTACAGTTCTAGCGATAATAACTGCATAATATGGGTAATAATGCATGTTATATTGAGAATAATATAAGTAATAAGTATAATTATTACAGTTCTAGCGAAAATAACTGCATTATATGGGTAACAATGCACGTTATATTGCTAACAATATAAGTAATAGTTATAATTATTACAGTTCTAGTGATAATAACTGCTTTATATGGGTAATAATGCACGCTAGATTGCTAATAATATAAGTAATAAGTATAATTATTACAGTTCGAGCGATAATAACTGCATTATATGGGTAATAATGCATATTACCTTGATAATATTGGGAGTAATAAGTATAATTATTATAATTCTAGCGATAATAATAGTAAAATATGGCTAATAGTGCATGTTATACTGATAATAATAATAGTAATAAGAATATTTATTACAGTTCTATCGATAATAATTGCATAATATGGGTAATAATGCATGTTATATTGATGATAATAAAAGTAATACGTATATTTATTATAGTTCTAGCGATAATAACTCCATAATATGGGTAATAATGCATGTTATATTGATAATAATATAAGTAATAAGTATAATTATTACAGTTCTAGCGATAATAACTGCATTATATGGGTAATAATGCATGTTACATTGATAATATTGGGAGTAATAAGTAAAATTATTATAGTTCTAGCGATAATAATAGTAAAATATGGCTAATAGTGCATGTTATATTGATAATAATAAAAGTAATAAGTATACTTACTATAGATCTGGCGATAATAACTGCATTATATGGGTAATAATGCGCGTTAGATTGCTAATAATATAAGTAATAAGTATAATTATTACAGTTCGAGCGATAATTACTGCATTATATGGGTAATAGTGCATGTTATATTGATAGTATTGGGAGTAATAAGTATAATTATTATAGTTCTAGCGATAACAACTGCATAATATGGGTAATAATGCATGTTATATTGATAATAATATAAGTAATAAGTATAATTATTATAGTTCTAGCGATAATAATAGTAAAATATGGCTAATAGTGCATGTTATATTGATAATAATAAAAGTAATAAGTATATTTATTATAGCTCTATCGATAATAACTGCATAATATGGGTAATAATGCATGTTATATTGATGATAATAAAAGTAGTAAGTATATTTATTATAGTTCTAGCGATTATAACTGCATAATATGGGTAATAATGCATGTTATATTGAGAATAATATAAGTAATAAGTATAATTATTACAGTTCTAGCGATAATAACTGCATTATATGGGTAATAATGCACGTTATATTGCTAATAATACAAGTAATAAGTATAATTATTACAGTTCTAGCGATAATAACTGCATAATATGGGTAATAATGCATGTTATATTGATAATAGTAAAAGTAATAAGTATATTTATTACAGTTCTATCGATAATAACTGCATAATATGGGAAATAAAGCATGTTATATCGATGATAATAAAAGTACTAAGTATATTTATTATAGTTCTAGCGATTATAACTGCATAATATGGGTAATAATGCATGTTATATTGATAATAATATAAGTAATAAGTATAATTGTTACAGTTCTAGGGATAATAACTGCATTATATGGGTAATAATGCATGCTATATTGATAATATTGGGAGTAATAAGTATAATTATTATAGTTCTAGCGATAATAATAGTAAAATATGGCTAATTGTGCATGTTATATTGATAATAATAAAAGTAATAAGTATATTTATTATAGTTCTATCGATAATAACTGCATAATATGGGTAATTATGCATGTTATATTGATGATAATGAAAGTAATACGTATATTTATTATAGTTCTAGCGATAATAACTGCATAATATGGGTAATAATGCATGTTATATTGAGAATAATATAAGTAATAAGTATAATTATTACAGTTCTAGCGATAATAACTGCATTATGTGGGTAACAATGCACGTTATATTGCTAATAATATAAGTAATAAGTATAATTATTACAGTTCTAGCGATAATAACTGCTTTATATGGGTAACAATGCACGTTAGATTGCTAATAATGTAAGTAATAAGTATAATTATTAAAGTTCGAGCGATAATAACTGCATTATATGGGTAATAATGCATGTTACATTGATAATATTAGGAGTAATAAGTATAATCATTATAGTTCTAGCGATAATAATAGTAAAATATGGCTAATAGTGCATGTTATATTGATAATAATAATAGTAATAAGTATATTTATTGCAGTTCTATCGATAATAACTGCATAATATGGGTAATAATGTATGTTATATTGAGAATAATATAAGTAATAAGTATAATTATTACAGTTCGAGCGATAATAACTGCATTATATGGGTAATAGTGCATGTTATATTGATATTATTGGGAGTAATAAGTATAATTATTATAGTTCTAGCGATAATAACTGCATAATATGGGTAATAATGCGTGTTATATTGATAATAAAATAAGTAATAAGTATAATTATTATAGTTCTAGCGATAATAATAGTAAAATATGGCTAATAGTGCATGTTATATTGATAATAATAAAAGTAGTAAGTATATTTATTATAGTTCTAGCGATAATAACTGCATAATATGCTTAATAATGCATGTTATATTGATAATAATATAAGTAACAAGTATAATTATTACAGTTCTAGCGATAATAACTGCTTTATATGGGAAATAATGCACGTTAGATTGCTAATAATATAAGTAATAAGTATAATTATTACAGTTCGAGCGATAATAACTGCATTATATGGGTAATAGTGCATGTTATATTGATAGTATTGGGAGCAATAAGTATAATTATTATAGTTCTAGCGATAATAGCTGCATTATATGGGTAACAATGCACGTTATATTACTAATAATATAAGTAATAAGTATAATTATTACAGTTCTAGCGATAAGAACTGCTTTATATGGGTAATAATGCACGTTAGATTGCTAATAATATAAGTAATAAGTATAAATATTATAGTTCTAGCGATAATAACTGCATAATATGGGTAATAATGCATGTTATATTGATAAAAATATAAGTAATAAGTATAATTATTATAGTTCTAGCGATAATAATAGTAAAATATGGCTAATAGTGCATGTTATATTGATAATAATAAAAGCAATAAGTATATTTATTATAGTTCTATCTATAATAACTGCATAATATGGGTAATAATGCATGTTATATTGATGATCATAAAAGTAGTGAGTATATTTATTACAGTTCTAGCGATAATAACTGCACAATATGCGTAATAATGCATGTTATATTGATAATATCAGGAGTAATAAGTATAATTAATACTGTTCTAGCGATAATAACTGCATTATGTGGGTAATAATGCACGTTATATTGATAATAATACAAGCAATAAGTATAATTATTACAGTTCTAGCGATAATAACTGCATAATATGGGTAATAATGCATGTTATATTGATGATAATGAAAGTACTAAGTATATTTATTATAGTTCTAGCGATTATATCTGCATAATATGGGTAATAATGCATGTTATATTGATAATAATATAAGTAATAAGTATAGTTATTACAGTTCTAGCGATAATAACTGCATTATGTGGGTAACAATGCACGTTATATTGCTAATAATATAAGTAATAAGTATAATTATTACAGTTCTAGCGATAATAACTGCTTTATATGGGTAATAATGCACGTTAGATTGCTAATACTATAAGTAATAAGTATAATTATTAAAGTTCTATCGATAATAACTGCATAATATGGGTAATAATGCATGTTATATTGATGATAATAAAAGTAATACGTATATTTATTATAGTTCTAGCGATAATAACTGCATAATATGGGTAATAATGCATGTTATATTGAGAATAATATAAGTAATAAGTATAATTATTACAGTTCTAGCGATAATAACTGCATAATATGGGTAATAATGCATGTTATATTGATGATAATAAAAGTACTAAGTATATTTATTATAGTTCTAGCGATAATAACTGCATAATATGGGTAATAATGCATGTTATATTGATGATCATAAAAGTAGTAAGAATATTTATTATAGTTCTAGCGATTATAACTGCATAATATGGGTAATAATGCATGTTATATTGATAATAATATAAGTAATAAGTATAATTATTCGAGTTCTAGCGATAATAACTGCATTATATGGGTAATAATGCATGTTATATTGATAATATTGGGAGTAATAAGTATAATTATTATAGTTCTAGCGATAAGAGTAGTAAAATATGGCTAATTGTGCATGTTATATTGATAATAATAAGAGTAACAATTATATTTATTATAGTTCTATCGATAATAACTGCATAATATGGGTAATAATGCATGTTATATTGATGATAATAAAAGTACTAAGTATATTTATTATAGTTCTAGCGATAATATCTGCATAATATGCGCAATAATGCATGTTATATTGATAATAATATAAGTAATAAGTATAATTATTACAGTTCTAGCGATAATAACTGCATAATATGGGTAATAATGCACGTTATATTGCTAATAATATAAGTAGTAAGTATAATTATTACAGTTCTAGCGATAATAACTGCAATATATTGGTAATAATGGATGTTATATTGATAATATCGGGAGTAATAAGTATAAATATTATAGTTCTAGCGATAATAATAGTAAAAAATGGCTAATAGTGCATGTTATATAGATAATAATAAAAGTAATAAGTATATTTATTATAGTTCTATCGATAATAACTGCATAATATGGGTAATAATGGATGTTATATTGATAATAATATAAGTAATAAGTATAATTATTACAGTTCTAGCGATAATAACTGCATAATATGGGTAATAATGCATGTTATATTGATAATAATATAAGTAATAAGTATAATTATTATAGTTCTAGCGATAATAACTGCATTATATGGGTAATAATGGATGTTATATTGATAATAATATAAGTAATAAGTATAATTATTACAGTTCTAGCGATAATAACTGCATAATATGGGTAATAATGCATGTTATATTGATAAAGATATAAGTAATAAGTATAATTATTACAGTTGTAGCGATAATAACTGCATTATATGGGTAATAATGCATGTTATATTGATAATATCGGGAGGAATAAGTATAATTATTATAGTTCTAGCGATAATAACTGCATAATATGCGCAATAACGCATGTTATATTGATAATAATATAAGTAATAAGTATAATTATTACAGTTCTAGCGATAATAACTGCATAATATGGATAATAATGTATGTTATATTGATAATAGTAAAAGTAATAAGTATATTTATTATAGTTCTATCGATAATAACTGCATAATATGGGTAATAATGCATGTTATATTGATGATAATAAAAGTACTAAGTATATTTATTATAGTTCTAGCGATTGTAACTGCATAATATGGGTAATAATGCATGTTATATTGATAATAATATAAGTAATAAGTATAATTGTTACAGTTCTAGGGATAATAACTGCATTATATGGGTAATAATGCATGCTATATTGCTAATATTGGGAGTAATAAGTATAATTATTACAGTTCTAGCGATAATAATAGTAAAATATGGCTAATTGTGCATGTTATATTGATAATAATAATAGTAATAAGTACATTTATTGCAGTTCTATCGATAATAACTGCATAATATGGGTAATAATGCATGTTATATTGCTGATAATAAAAGTAATACGTATATTTATTATAGTTCTAGCGATAATAACTGCATAATCTGGGTAATAATGCATGTTATATTGGGAATAATATAAGTAATAATTATAATTATTACAGTTCTAGCGATAATAATAGTAAAATATGGCTAATAGTGCATGTTATATTGATAATAATAAAAGTAATAAGTATATTTATTATAGCTCTATCGATAATAACTGCATAATATGGGTAATAATGCATGTTATATTGATGATAATAAAAGTAGTAAGTATATTTATTATAGTTCTAGCGATTATAACTGCATAATATGGGTAATAATGCATGTTATATTGAGAATAATATAAGTAATAAGCATAATTATTATAGTTCTAGCGATAATAATAGTAAAATATGGCTAATAGTGCATGTTATATTGATAATAATAAAAGTAATAAGTATATTTATTATAGCTCTATCGATAATAACTGCATAATATGGGTAATTATGCATGTTATATTGATGATAATGAAAGTAGTAAGTATATTTATTATAGCTCTAGCTATTATTACTGCATAATATTGGTAATAATGCATGTTATATTGAGAATAATATAAGTAATAAGTATAATTATTACAGTTCTAGCGATAATAACTGCATTATATGGGTAATAATGCATGTTACATTGATAATATTAGGAGTAATAAGTATAATCATTATAGTTCTAGCGATAATAATAGTAAAATATGGCTAATAGTGCATGTTATATTGATAATACTAATAGCAATAAGTATATTTATTGCAGTTCTATCGATAATAACTGCATAATATGGGTAATAATGCATGTTATATTGATGATAATAAAAGTAATACGTATATTTATTATAGTTCTAGCGATAATAACTGCATAATATGGGTAATAATGCATGTTATATTGAGAATAATATAAGTAATAAGTATAATTATTACAGTTCTAGCGATAATAACTGCATTATATGGGTAACAATGCACGTTATATTGCTAATAATATAAGTAATAAGTATAATTATTACAGTTCTAGCGATAATAACTGCTTTATATGGGTAAGAATGCATGTTATATTGATAATAACGTAAGTAATAAGTATAATTATTATAGTTCTAGCGATAATAATAGTAAAATATGGCTAATAATGCATGTTATATTGATAATAGTAAAAGTAATAAGTATATTTATTACAGTTCTATCGATAATAACTGCATAATATGGGTAATAATGCATGTTATATTAATAATAATGTAAGTAATAGGTATAATTATTACAGTTCTAGCGATAATAACTGCATAATATGGGTAATAATGCATGTTATATTGAGAATAATATAAGTAATAAGTATAATTATTACAGTTCTAGCGAAAATAACTGCATTATATGGGTAACAATGCACGTTATATTGCTAATAATATAAGTAATAGTTATAATTATTACAGTTCTAGTGATAATAACTGCTTTATATGGGTAATAATGCACGCTAGATTGCTAATAATATAAGTAATAAGTATAATTATTACAGTTCGAGCGATAATAACTGCATTATATGGGTAATAATGCATATTACCTTGATAATATTGGGAGTAATAAGTATAATTATTATAATTCTAGCGATAATAATAGTAAAATATGGCTAATAGTGCATGTTATACTGATAATAATAATAGTAATAAGAATATTTATTACAGTTCTATCGATAATAATTGCATAATATGGGTAATAATGCATATTATATTGATGATAATAAAAGTAATACGTATATTTATTATAGTTCTAGCGATAATAACTCCATAATATGGGTAATAATGCATGTTATATTGATAATAATATAAGTAATAAGTATAATTATTACAGTTCGAGCGATAATTACTGCATTATATGGGTAATAGTGCATGTTATATTGATAGTATTGGGAGTAATAAGTATAATTATTATAGTTCTAGCGATAACAACTGCATAATATGGGTAATAATGCATGTTATATTGATAATAATATAAGTAATAAGTATAATTATTATAGTTCTAGCGATAATAATAGTAAAATATGGCTAATAGTGCATGTTATATTGATAATAATAAAAGTAATAAGTATATTTATTATAGCTCTATCGATAATAACTGCATAATATGGGTAATAATGCATGTTATATTGATGATAATAAAAGTAGTAAGTATATTTATTATAGTTCTAGCGATTATAACTGCATAATATGGGTAATAATGCATGTTATATTGAGAATAATATAAGTAATAAGTATAATTATTACAGTTCGAGCGATAATTACTGCATTATATGGGTAATAGTGCATGTTATATTGATAGTATTGGGAGTAATAAGTATAATTATTATAGTTCTAGCGATAATAACTGCATTATATGGGTAATAATGCACGTTATATTGCTAATAATACAAGTAATAAGTATAATTATTACAGTTCTAGCGATAATAACTGCATAATATGGATAATAATGTATGTTATATTGATAATAGTAAAAGGAATAAGTATATTTATTATAGTTCTATCGATAATAACTGCAGAATATGGGTAATAATGCATGTTATATTGATGATAATAAAAGTACTAAGTATATTTATTATAGTTCTAGCGATTGTAACTGCATAATATGGGTAATAATGCATGTTATATTGATAATAATATAAGTAATAAGTATAATTGTTACAGTTCTAGGGATAATAACTGCATTATATGGGTAATAATGCATGCTATATTGCTAATATTGGGAGTAATAAGTATAATTATTACAGTTCTAGCGATAATAATAGTAAAATATGGCTAATTGTGCATGTTATATTGATAATAATAATAGTAATAAGTACATTTATTGCAGTTCTATCGATAATAACTGCATAATATGGGTAATAATGCATGTTATATTGCTGATAATAAAAGTAATACGTATATTTATTATAGTTCTAGCGATAATAACTGCATAATATGGGTAATAATGCATGTTATATTGGGAATAATATAAGTAATAAGTATAATTATTACAGTTCTAGCGATAATAATAGTAAAATATGGCTAATAGTGCATGTTATATTGATAATAATAAAAGTAATAAGTATATTTATTATAGCTCTATCGATAATAACTGCATAATATGGGTAATAATGCATGTTATATTGATGATAATAAAAGTAGTAAGTATATTTATTATAGTTCTAGCGATTATAACTGCATAATATGGGTAATAATGCATGTTATATTGAGAATAATATAAGTAATAAGCATAATTATTATAGTTCTAGCGATAATAATAGTAAAATATGGCTAATAGTGCATGTTATATTGATAATAATAAAAGTAATAAGTATATTTATTATAGCTCTATCGATAATAACTGCATAATATGGGTAATTATGCATGTTATATTGATGATAATGAAAGTAGTAAGTATATTTATTATAGCTCTAGCTATTATTACTGCATAATATTGGTAATAATGCATGTTATATTGAGAATAATATAAGTAATAAGTATAATTATTACAGTTCTAGCGATAATAACTGCATTATATGGGTAATAATGCATGTTACATTGATAATATTAGGAGTAATAAGTATAATCATTATAGTTCTAGCGATAATAATAGTAAAATATGGCTAATAGTGCATGTTATATTGATAATACTAATAGCAATAAGTATATTTATTGCAGTTCTATCGATAATAACTGCATAATATGGGTAATAATGCATGTTATATTGATGATAATAAAAGTAATACGTATATTTATTATAGTTCTAGCGATAATAACTGCATAATATGGGTAATAATGCATGTTATATTGAGAATAATATAAGTAATAAGTATAATTATTACAGTTCTAGCGATAATAACTGCATTATATGGGTAACAATGCACGTTATATTGCTAATAATATAAGTAATAAGTATAATTATTACAGTTCTAGCGATAATAACTGCTTTATATGGGTAAGAATGCATGTTATATTGATAATAACGTAAGTAATAAGTATAATTATTATAGTTCTAGCGATAATAATAGTAAAATATGGCTAATAATGCATGTTATATTGATAATAGTAAAAGTAATAAGTATATTTATTACAGTTCTATCGATAATAACTGCATAATATGGGTAATAATGCATGTTATATTAATAATAATGTAAGTAATAGGTATAATTATTACAGTTCTAGCGATAATAACTGCATAATATGGGTAATAATGCACGTTATATTGAGAATAATATAAGTAATAAGTATAATTATTACAGTTCTAGCGAAAATAACTGCATTATATGGGTAACAATGCACGTTATATTGCTAACAATATAAGTAATAGTTATAATTATTACAGTTCTAGTGATAATAACTGCTTTATATGGGTAATAATGCACGCTAGATTGCTAATAATATAAGTAATAAGTATAATTATTACAGTTCGAGCGATAATAACTGCATTATATGGGTAATAATGCATATTACCTTGATAATATTGGGAGTAATAAGTATAATTATTATAATTCTAGCGATAATAATAGTAAAATATGGCTAATAGTGCATGTTATACTGATAATAATAATAGTAATAAGAATATTTATTACAGTTCTATCGATAATAATTGCATAATATGGGTAATAATGCATGTTATATTGATGATAATAAAAGTAATACGTATATTTATTATAGTTCTAGCGATAATAACTCCATAATATGGGTAATAATGCATGTTATATTGATAATAATATAAGTAATAAGTATAATTATTACAGTTCTAGCGATAATAACTGCATTATATGGGTAATAATGCATGTTACATTGATAATATTGGGAGTAATAAGTAAAATTATTATAGTTCTAGCGATAATAATAGTAAAATATGGCTAATAGTGCATGTTATATTGATAATAATAAAAGTAATAAGTATACTTACTATAGATCTGGCGATAATAACTGCATTATATGGGTAATAATGCGCGTTAGATTGCTAATAATATAAGTAATAAGTATAATTATTACAGTTCGAGCGATAATTACTGCATTATATGGGTAATAGTGCATGTTATATTGATAGTATTGGGAGTAATAAGTATAATTATTATAGTTCTAGCGATAACAACTGCATAATATGGGTAATAATGCATGTTATATTGATAATAATATAAGTAATAAGTATAATTATTATAGTTCTAGCGATAATAATAGTAAAATATGGCTAATAGTGCATGTTATATTGATAATAATAAAAGTAATAAGTATATTTATTATAGCTCTATCGATAATAACTGCATAATATGGGTAATAATGCATGTTATATTGATGATAATAAAAGTAGTAAGTATATTTATTATAGTTCTAGCGATTATAACTGCATAATATGGGTAATAATGCATGTTATATTGAGAATAATATAAGTAATAAGTATAATTATTACAGTTCTAGCGATAATAACTGCATTATATGGGTAATAATGCACGTTATATTGCTAATAATACAAGTAATAAGTATAATTATTACAGTTCTAGCGATAATAACTGCATAATATGGGTAATAATGCATGTTATATTGATAATAGTAAAAGTAATAAGTATATTTATTACAGTTCTATCGATAATAACTGCATAATATGGGAAATAAAGCATGTTATATCGATGATAATAAAAGTACTAAGTATATTTATTATAGTTCTAGCGATTATAACTGCATAATATGGGTAATAATGCATGTTATATTGATAATAATATAAGTAATAAGTATAATTGTTACAGTTCTAGGGATAATAACTGCATTATATGGGTAATAATGCATGCTATATTGATAATATTGGGAGTAATAAGTATAATTATTATAGTTCTAGCGATAATAATAGTAAAATATGGCTAATTGTGCATGTTATATTGATAATAATAAAAGTAATAAGTATATTTATTATAGTTCTATCGATAATAACTGCATAATATGGGTAATTATGCATGTTATATTGATGATAATGAAAGTAATACGTATATTTATTATAGTTCTAGCGATAATAACTGCATAATATGGGTAATAATGCATGTTATATTGAGAATAATATAAGTAATAAGTATAATTATTACAGTTCTAGCGATAATAACTGCATTATGTGGGTAACAATGCACGTTATATTGCTAATAATATAAGTAATAAGTATAATTATTACAGTTCTAGCGATAATAACTGCTTTATATGGGTAACAATGCACGTTAGATTGCTAATAATGTAAGTAATAAGTATAATTATTAAAGTTCGAGCGATAATAACTGCATTATATGGGTAATAATGCATGTTACATTGATAATATTAGGAGTAATAAGTATAATCATTATAGTTCTAGCGATAATAATAGTAAAATATGGCTAATAGTGCATGTTATATTGATAATAATAATAGTAATAAGTATATTTATTGCAGTTCTATCGATAATAACTGCATAATATGGGTAATAATGTATGTTATATTGAGAATAATATAAGTAATAAGTATAATTATTACAGTTCGATCGATAATAACTGCATTATATGGGTAATAGTGCATGTTATATTGATATTATTGGGAGTAATAAGTATAATTATTATAGTTCTAGCGATAATAACTGCATAATATGGGTAATAATGCGTGTTATATTGATAATAAAATAAGTAATAAGTATAATTATTATAGTTCTAGCGATAATAATAGTAAAATATGGCTAATAGTGCATGTTATATTGATAATAATAAAAGTAGTAAGTATATTTATTATAGTTCTAGCGATAATAACTGCATAATATGCTTAATAATGCATGTTATATTGATAATAATATAAGTAACAAGTATAATTATTACAGTTCTAGCGATAATAACTGCTTTATATGGGAAATAATGCACGTTAGATTGCTAATAATATAAGTAATAAGTATAATTATTACAGTTCGAGCGATAATAACTGCATTATATGGGTAATAGTGCATGTTATATTGATAGTATTGGGAGCAATAAGTATAATTATTATAGTTCTAGCGATAATAGCTGCATTATATGGGTAACAATGCACGTTATATTACTAATAATATAAGTAATAAGTATAATTATTACAGTTCTAGCGATAATAACTGCTTTATATGGGTAATAATGCACGTTAGATTGCTAATAATATAAGTAATAAGTATAATTATTATAGTTCTAGCGATAATAATAGTAAAATATGGCTAATAGTGCATGCTATATTGATAATAATAAAAGCAATAAGTATATTTATTATAGTTCTATCTATAATAACTGCATAATATGGGTAATAATGCATGTTATATTGATGATCATAAAAGTAGTGAGTATATTTATTACAGTTCTAGCGATAATAACTGCACAATATGCGTAATAATGCATGTTATATTGATAATATCAGGAGTAATAAGTATAATTAATACTGTTCTAGCGATAATAACTGCATTATGTGGGTAATAATGCACGTTATATTGATAATAATATAGGTAATAAGTATAATTATTACAGTTCTAGCGATAATAACTGCATTATATGGGTAATAATGCATGTTACATTGATAATATTAGGAGTAATAAGTATAATCATTATAGTTCTAGCGATAATAATAGTAAAATATGGCTAATAGTGTATGTTATATTGATGATAATAAAAGTAATACGTATATTTATTATAGTTCTAGCGATAATAACTGCATAATATGGATAATAATGCATGTTATATTGAGAATAATATAAGTAATAAGTATAATTATTACACTTCTAGCGATAATAACTGCATTATGTGGGTAACAATGCACGTTATATTGCTAATAATATAAGTAATAAGTATAATTATTACAGTTCTAGCGATAGTAACTGCTTTATATGGGTAATAATGCACGTTAGATTGCTAATAATATAAGTAATAAGTATAATTATTAAAGTTCGAGCGATAATAACTGCATTATATGGATAATAATGCATGTTACATTGATAATATTAGGAGTAATAAGTATAATCATTATAGTTCTAGCGATAATAATAGTAAAATATGGCTAATAGTGCATGTTATATTGATAATAATGATAGTAATAAGTATATTTATTGCAGTTCTATCGATAATAACTGCATAATATGGGTAATAATGCATGTTATATTGATGATAATAAAAGTAATACGTATATTTATTATAGTTCTAGCGATAATAACTGCATAATATGGGTAATAATGTATGTTATATTGAGAATAATATAAGTAATAAGTATAATTATTACAGTTCGAGCGATAATAACTGCATTATATGGGTAATAGTGCATGTTATATTGATAGTATTGGGAGTAATAAGTATAATTATTATAGTTCTAGCGATAATAACTGCATAATATGGGTAATAATGCATGTTATATTGATAATAAAATAAGTAATAAGTATAATTATTATAGTTCTAGCGATAATAATAGTAAAATATGGCTAATAGTGCATGTTATATTGATAATAATAAAAGTAGTAAGTATATTTATTATAGTTCTAGCGATAATAACTGCATAATATGCTTAATAATGCATGTTATATTGATAATAATATAAGTAACAAGTATAATTATTACAGTTCTAGCGATAATAACTGCTTTATATGGGTAATAATGCACGTTAGATTGCTAATAATATAAGTAATAAGTATAATTATTACAGTTCGAGCGATAATAACTGCATTATATGGGTAATAGTGCATGTTATATTGATAGTATTGGGAGCAATAAGTATAATTATTATAGTTCTAGCGATAATAACTGCTTTATATGGGTAACAATGCACGTTATATTACTAATAATATAAGTAATAAGTATAATTATTACAGTTCTAGCGATAAGAACTGCTTTATATGGGTAATAATGCACGTTAGATTGCTAATAATATAAGTAATAAGTATAAATATTATAGTTCTAGCGATAATAACTGCATAATATGGGTAATAATGCATGTTATATTGATAATAATATAAGTAATAAGTATAATTATTATAGTTCTAGCGATAATAATAGTAAAATATGGCTAATAGTGCATGTTATATTGATAATAATAAAAGCAATAAGTATATTTATTATAGTTCTATCTATAATAACTGCATAATATGGGTAATAATGCATGTTATATTGATGATCATAAAAGTAGTGAGTATATTTATTACAGTTCTAGCGATAATAACTGCACAATATGCGTAATAATGCATGTTATATTGATAATATCAGGAGTAATAAGTATAATTAATACTGTTCTAGCGATAATAACTGCATTATGTGGGTAATAATGCACGTTATATTGATAATAATACAAGCAATAAGTATAATTATTACAGTTCTAGCGATAATAACTGCATAATATGGGTAATAATGCATGTTATATTGATGATAATGAAAGTACTAAGTATATTTATTATAGTTCTAGCGATTATATCTGCATAATATGGGTAATAATGCATGTTATATTGATAATAATATAAGTAATAAGTATAGTTATTACAGTTCTAGCGATAATAACTGCATTATGTGGGTAACAATGCACGTTATATTGCTAATAATATAAGTAATAAGTATAATTATTACAGTTCTAGCGATAATAACTGCTTTATATGGGTAATAATGCACGTTAGATTGCTAATACTATAAGTAATAAGTATAATTATTAAAGTTCGAGCGATAATAACTGCATTATATGGGTAATAATGCATGTTACATTGATAATATTAGGAGTAATAAGTATAATCATTATAGTTCTAGCGATAATAATAGTAAAATATGGCTAATAGTGCATGTTATATTGATAATAATGATAGTAATAAGTATATTTATTGCAGTTCTATCGATAATAACTGCATAATATGGGTAATAATGCATGTTATATTGATGATAATAAAAGTAATACGTATATTTATTATAGTTCTAGCGATAATAACTGCATAATATGGGTAATAATGTATGTTATATTGAGAATAATATAAGTAATAAGTATAATTATTACAGTTCGAGCGATAATAACTGCATTATATGGGTAATAGTGCATGTTATATTGATAGTATTGGGAGTAATAAGTATAATTATTATAGTTCTAGCGATAATAACTGCATAATATGGGTAATAATGCATGTTATATTGATAATAAAATAAGTAATAAGTATAATTATTATAGTTCTAGCGATAATAATAGTAAAATATGGCTAATAGTGCATGTTATATTGATAATAATAAAAGTAATAAGTATATTTATTATAGCTCTATCGATAATAACTGCATAATATGGGTAATAATGCATGTTATATTGATGATAATAAAAGTAGTAAGTATATTTATTATAGTTCTAGCGATTATAACTGCATAATATGGGTAATAATGCATGTTATATTGAGAATAATATAAGTAATAAGTATAATTATTACAGTTCTAGCGATAATAACTGCATTATATGGGTAATAATGCACGTTATATTGCTAATAATACAAGTAATAAGTATAATTATTACAGTTCTAGCGATAATAACTGCATAATATGGGTAATAATGCATGTTATATTGATAATAGTAAAAGTAATAAGTATATTTATTACAGTTCTATCGATAATAACTGCATAATATGGGAAATAAAGCATGTTATATCGATGATAATAAAAGTACTAAGTATATTTATTATAGTTCTAGCGATTATAACTGCATAATATGGGTAATAATGCATGTTATATTGATAATAATATAAGTAATAAGTATAATTGTTACAGTTCTAGGGATAATAACTGCATTATATGGGTAATAATGCATGCTATATTGATAATATTGGGAGTAATAAGTATAATTATTATAGTTCTAGCGATAATAATAGTAAAATATGGCTAATTGTGCATGTTATATTGATAATAATAAAAGTAATAAGTATATTTATTATAGTTCTATCGATAATAACTGCATAATATGGGTAATTATGCATGTTATATTGATGATAATGAAAGTAATACGTATATTTATTATAGTTCTAGCGATAATAACTGCATAATATGGGTAATAATGCATGTTATATTGAGAATAATATAAGTAATAAGTATAATTATTACAGTTCTAGCGATAATAACTGCATTATGTGGGTAACAATGCACGTTATATTGCTAATAATATAAGTAATAAGTATAATTATTACAGTTCTAGCGATAATAACTGCTTTATATGGGTAACAATGCACGTTAGATTGCTAATAATGTAAGTAATAAGTATAATTATTAAAGTTCGAGCGATAATAACTGCATTATATGGGTAATAATGCATATTACATTGATAATATTAGGAGTAATAAGTATAATCATTATAGTTCTAGCGATAATAATAGTAAAATATGGCTAATAGTGCATGTTATATTGATAATAATAATAGTAATAAGTATATTTATTGCAGTTCTATCGATAATAACTGCATAATATGGGTAATAATGTATGTTATATTGAGAATAATATAAGTAATAAGTATAATTATTACAGTTCGATCGATAATAACTGCATTATATGGGTAATAGTGCATGTTATATTGATATTATTGGGAGTAATAAGTATAATTATTATAGTTCTAGCGATAATAACTGCATAATATGGGTAATAATGCGTGTTATATTGATAATAAAATAAGTAATAAGTATAATTATTATAGTTCTAGCGATAATAATAGTAAAATATGGCTAATAGTGCATGTTATATTGATAATAATAAAAGTAGTAAGTATATTTATTATAGTTCTAGCGATAATAACTGCATAATATGCTTAATAATGCATGTTATATTGATAATAATATAAGTAACAAGTATAATTATTACAGTTCTAGCGATAATAACTGCTTTATATGGGAAATAATGCACGTTAGATTGCTAATAATATAAGTAATAAGTATAATTATTACAGTTCGAGCGATAATAACTGCATTATATGGGTAATAGTGCATGTTATATTGATAGTATTGGGAGCAATAAGTATAATTATTATAGTTCTAGCGATAATAGCTGCATTATATGGGTAACAATGCACGTTATATTACTAATAATATAAGTAATAAGTATAATTATTACAGTTCTAGCGATAATAACTGCTTTATATGGGTAATAATGCACGTTAGATTGCTAATAATATAAGTAATAAGTATAATTATTATAGTTCTAGCGATAATAATAGTAAAATATGGCTAATAGTGCATGTTATATTGATAATAATAAAAGCAATAAGTATATTTATTATAGTTCTAGCGATTATAACTGCATAATATGGGTAATAATGCATGTTATATTGATAATAATATAAGTAATAAGTATAATTGTTACAGTTCTAGGGATAATAACTGCATTATATGGGTAATAATGCATGCTATATTGATAATATTGGGAGTAATAAGTATAATTATTATAGTTCTAGCGATAATAATAGTAAAATATGGCTAATTGTGCATGTTATATTGATAATAATAAAAGTAATAAGTATATTTATTATAGTTCTATCGATAATAACTGCATAATATGGGTAATTATGCATGTTATATTGATGATAATGAAAGTAATACGTATATTTATTATAGTTCTAGCGATAATAACTGCATAATATGGGTAATAATGCATGTTATATTGAGAATAATATAAGTAATAAGTATAATTATTACAGTTCTAGCGATAATAACTGCATTATGTGGGTAACAATGCACGTTATATTGCTAATAATATAAGTAATAAGTATAATTATTACAGTTCTAGCGATAATAACTGCTTTATATGGGTAACAATGCACGTTAGATTGCTAATAATGTAAGTAATAAGTATAATTATTAAAGTTCGAGCGATAATAACTGCATTATATGGGTAATAATGCATATTACATTGATAATATTAGGAGTAATAAGTATAATCATTATAGTTCTAGCGATAATAATAGTAAAATATGGCTAATAGTGCATGTTATATTGATAATAATAATAGTAATAAGTATATTTATTGCAGTTCTATCGATAATAACTGCATAATATGGGTAATAATGTATGTTATATTGAGAATAATATAAGTAATAAGTATAATTATTACAGTTCGATCGATAATAACTGCATTATATGGGTAATAGTGCATGTTATATTGATATTATTGGGAGTAATAAGTATAATTATTATAGTTCTAGCGATAATAACTGCATAATATGGGTAATAATGCGTGTTATATTGATAATAAAATAAGTAATAAGTATAATTATTATAGTTCTAGCGATAATAATAGTAAAATATGGCTAATAGTGCATGTTATATTGATAATAATAAAAGTAGTAAGTATATTTATTATAGTTCTAGCGATAATAACTGCATAATATGCTTAATAATGCATGTTATATTGATAATAATATAAGTAACAAGTATAATTATTACAGTTCTAGCGATAATAACTGCTTTATATGGGAAATAATGCACGTTAGATTGCTAATAATATAAGTAATAAGTATAATTATTACAGTTCGAGCGATAATAACTGCATTATATGGGTAATAGTGCATGTTATATTGATAGTATTGGGAGCAATAAGTATAATTATTATAGTTCTAGCGATAATAGCTGCATTATATGGGTAACAATGCACGTTATATTACTAATAATATAAGTAATAAGTATAATTATTACAGTTCTAGCGATAATAACTGCTTTATATGGGTAATAATGCACGTTAGATTGCTAATAATATAAGTAATAAGTATAATTATTATAGTTCTAGCGATAATAATAGTAAAATATGGCTAATAGTGCATGTTATATTGATAATAATAAAAGCAATAAGTATATTTATTATAGTTCTATCTATAATAACTGCATAATATGGGTAATAATGCATGTTATATTGATGATCATAAAAGTAGTGAGTATATTTATTACAGTTCTAGCGATAATAACTGCACAATATGCGTAATAATGCATGTTATATTGATAATATCAGGAGTAATAAGTATAATTAATACTGTTCTAGCGATAATAACTGCATTATGTGGGTAATAATGCACGTTATATTGATAATAATATAGGTAATAAGTATAATTATTACAGTTCTAGCGATAATAACTGCATTATATGGGTAATAATGCATGTTACATTGATAATATTAGGAGTAATAAGTATAATCATTATAGTTCTAGCGATAATAATAGTAAAATATGGCTAATAGTGTATGTTATATTGATGATAATAAAAGTAATACGTATATTTATTATAGTTCTAGCGATAATAACTGCATAATATGGATAATAATGCATGTTATATTGAGAATAATATAAGTAATAAGTATAATTATTACACTTCTAGCGATAATAACTGCATTATGTGGGTAACAATGCACGTTATATTGCTAATAATATAAGTAATAAGTATAATTATTACAGTTCTAGCGATAGTAACTGCTTTATATGGGTAATAATGCACGTTAGATTGCTAATAATATAAGTAATAAGTATAATTATTAAAGTTCGAGCGATAATAACTGCATTATATGGATAATAATGCATGTTACATTGATAATATTAGGAGTAATAAGTATAATCATTATAGTTCTAGCGATAATAATAGTAAAATATGGCTAATAGTGCATGTTATATTGATAATAATGATAGTAATAAGTATATTTATTGCAGTTCTATCGATAATAACTGCATAATATGGGTAATAATGCATGTTATATTGATGATAATAAAAGTAATACGTATATTTATTATAGTTCTAGCGATAATAACTGCATAATATGGGTAATAATGCATGTTATATTGATAATAAAATAAGTAATAAGTATAATTATTATAGTTCTAGCGATAATAATAGTAAAATATGGCTAATAGTGCATGTTATATTGATAATAATAAAAGTAGTAAGTATATTTATTATAGTTCTAGCGATAATAACTGCATAATATGCTTAATAATGCATGTTATATTGATAATAATATAAGTAACAAGTATAATTATTACAGTTCTAGCGATAATAACTGCTTTATATGGGTAATAATGCACGTTAGATTGCTAATAATATAAGTAATAAGTATAATTATTACAGTTCGAGCGATAATAACTGCATTATATGGGTAATAGTGCATGTTATATTGATAGTATTGGGAGCAATAAGTATAATTATTATAGTTCTAGCGATAATAACTGCTTTATATGGGTAACAATGCACGTTATATTACTAATAATATAAGTAATAAGTATAATTATTACAGTTCTAGCGATAAGAACTGCTTTATATGGGTAATAATGCACGTTAGATTGCTAATAATATAAGTAATAAGTATAAATATTATAGTTCTAGCGATAATAACTGCATAATATGGGTAATAATGCATGTTATATTGATAATAATATAAGTAATAAGTATAATTATTATAGTTCTAGCGATAATAATAGTAAAATATGGCTAATAGTGCATGTTATATTGATAATAATAAAAGCAATAAGTATATTTATTATAGTTCTATCTATAATAACTGCATAATATGGGTAATAATGCATGTTATATTGATGATCATAAAAGTAGTGAGTATATTTATTACAGTTCTAGCGATAATAACTGCACAATATGCGTAATAATGCATGTTATATTGATAATATCAGGAGTAATAAGTATAATTAATACTGTTCTAGCGATAATAACTGCATTATGTGGGTAATAATGCACGTTATATTGATAATAATACAAGCAATAAGTATAATTATTACAGTTCTAGCGATAATAACTGCATAATATGGGTAATAATGCATGTTATATTGATGATAATGAAAGTACTAAGTATATTTATTATAGTTCTAGCGATTATATCTGCATAATATGGGTAATAATGCATGTTATATTGATAATAATATAAGTAATAAGTATAGTTATTACAGTTCTAGCGATAATAACTGCATTATGGGGGTAACAATGCACGTTATATTGCTAATAATATAAGTAATAAGTATAATTATTACAGTTCTAGCGATAATAACTGCTTTATATGGGTAATAATGCACGTTAGATTGCTAATACTATAAGTAATAAGTATAATTATTAAAGTTCGAGCGATAATAACTGCATTATATGGGTAATAATGCATGTTACATTGATAATATTAGGAGTAATAAGTATAATCATTATAGTTCTAGCGATAATAATAGTAAAATATGGCTAATAGTGCATGTTATATTGATAATAATGATAGTAATAAGTATATTTATTGCAGTTCTATCGATAATAACTGCATAATATGGGTAATAATGCATGTTATATTGATGATAATAAAAGTAATACGTATATTTATTATAGTTCTAGCGATAATAACTGCATAATATGGGTAATAATGTATGTTATATTGAGAATAATATAAGTAATAAGTATAATTATTACAGTTCGAGCGATAATAACTGCATTATATGGGTAATAGTGCATGTTATATTGATAGTATTGGGAGTAATAAGTATAATTATTATAGTTCTAGCGATAATAACTGCATAATATGGGTAATAATGCATGTTATATTGATAATAAAATAAGTAATAAGTATAATTATTATAGTTCTAGCGATAATAATAGTAAAATATGGCTAATAGTGCATGTTATATTGATAATAATAAAAGTAGTAAGTATATTTATTATAGTTCTAGCGATAATAACTGCATAATATGCTTAATAATGCATGTTATATTGATAATAATATAAGTAACAAGTATAATTATTACAGTTCTAGCGATAATAACTGCTTTATATGGGTAATGATGCATGTTATATTGATAATAATATAAGTAATAAGTATAATTATTACAGTTCTAGCGATAATAACTGCATAATATGGGTAATAATGCACGTTATATTGCTAATAATATAAGTAGTAAGTATAATTATTACAGTTCTAGCGATAATAACTGCAATATATTGGTAATAATGGATGTTATATTGATAATATCGGGAGTAATAAGTATAAATATTATAGTTCTAGCGATAATAATAGTAAAAAATGGCTAATAGTGCATGTTATATAGATAATAATAAAAGTAATAAGTATATTTATTATAGTTCTATCGATAATAACTGCATAATATGGGTAATAATGCATGTTATATTGATGATAATAAAAGTACTAAGTATATTTATTATACTCCTGGCGATAATAACTGCATAGTATGCGCAATAATGCATGTTATATTGATAATAATATAAGTAATAAGTATAATTATTACAGTTCTAGCGGTAGTAACTGCATTATATGGGTAATAATGGATGTTATATTGATAATAATATAAGTAATAAGTATAATTATTACAGTTCTAGCGATAATAACTGCATAATATGGGTAATAATGCATGTTATATTGATAAAGATATAAGTAATAAGTATAATTATTACAGTTGTAGCGATAATAACTGCATTATATGGGTAATAATGCATGTTATATTGATAATATCGGGAGGAATAAGCATAATTATTATAGTTCTAGCGATAATAACTGCATAATATGCGCAATAACGCATGTTATATTGATAATAATATAAGTAATAAGTATAATTATTACTGTTCTAGCGATAATAACTGCATAATATGGGTAATAATGCATGTTATATTGATAATAATATAAGTAATAAGTATAATTATTATAGTTCTAGCGATAATAACTGCATTATATGGGTAATAATGCATGTTATATTGATAATAATATAAGTAATAAGTATTATTATTACAGTTCTAGCGATAATAACTGCATTATATGGGTAATAATGGATGTTATATTGATAATATCGGGAGTAATAAGTACAATTATTATAGTTCTAGCGATAATATAAGTAAAATTCGGCTAATAGTGCATGTTTTATTGATAATAATAAAAGTAATAAGTATATTTATTATAATTCTGTCGATAATAACTGCATTATATTGGTAATAATGCATGTTATATTGCTAATAATATAAGTAATAAGTATAATTATTACAGTTCTAGCGATAATAACTGCATAATATGGGTAATAATGCACGTTATATTGCTAATAATATAAGTAGTAAGTATAATTATTACAGTTCTAGCAATAATAACTGCATTGCATGGGTAATAATGGATGTTATATTGATAATATCGGGGGTAATAAGTATAAATATTATAGTTCTAGCGATAATAATAGTAAAATATGGCTAATAGTGCATGTTATATTGATAATAATAAAAGTAATAAGTATATTTATTATAGTTCTGTCGATAATAACTGCATTATATGCGTAATAATGCATGTTATATTAATAATATCGGGAGTAATAAGTATAATTATTATAGTTCTAGCGATAATAAAAGTAAAATATGGCTAATAGTGCATGTTATACTGATAATAATAAAAGTAATAAGTATATTTATTATAGTTCTATCGATAATAACTGCATAATATGGGTAATAATGCATGTTATATTGATGATAATAAAAGTACTAAGTATATTTATTATAGTTCTAGCGATAATAACTGCATAATATGGGTAATAATGCATGTTATATTGATGATCATAAAAGTAGTAAGAATATTTATTATAGTTCTAGCGATTATAACTGCATAATATGGGTAATAATGCATGTTATATTGATAATAATATAAGTAATAAGTATAATTATTCGAGTTCTAGCGATAATAACTGCATTATATGGATAATAATGCATGTTATATTGATAATATTGGGAGTAATAAGTATAATTATTATAGTTCTAGCGATAAGAGTAGTAAAATATGGCTAATTGTGCATGTTATATTGATAATAATAAGAGTAACAATTATATTTATTATAGTTCTATCGATAATAACTGCATAATATGGGTAATAATGCATGTTATATTGATGATAATAAAAGTACTAAGTATATTTATTATAGTTCTAGCGATAATATCTGCATAATATGCGCAATAATGCATGTTATATTGATAATAATATAAGTAATAAGTATAATTATTACAGTTCTAGCGATAATAACTGCATAATATGGGTAATAATGCACGTTATATTGCTAATAATATAAGTAGTAAGTATAATTATTACAGTTCTAGCGATAATAACTGCAATATATTGGTAATAATGGATGTTATATTGATAATATCGGGAGTAATAAGTATAAATATTATAGTTCTAGCGATAATAATAGTAAAAAATGGCTAATAGTGCATGTTATATAGATAATAATAAAAGTAATAAGTATATTTATTATAGTTCTATCGATAATAACTGCATAATATGGGTAATAATGGATGTTATATTGATAATAATATAAGTAATAAGTATAATTATTACAGTTCTAGCGATAATAACTGCATAATATGGGTAATAATGCATGTTATATTGATAATAATATAAGTAATAAGTATAATTATTACAGTTCTAGCGATAATAACTGCATTATATGGGTAATAATGGATGTTATATTGATAATAATATAAGTAATAAGTATAATTATTACAGTTCTAGCGATAATAACTGCATAATATGGGTAATAATGCATGTTATATTGATAAAGATATAAGTAATAAGTATAATTATTACAGTTGTAGCGATAATAACTGCATTATATGGGTAATAATGCATGTTATATTGATAATATCGGGAGGAATAAGTATAATTATTATAGTTCTAGCGATAATAACTGCATAATATGCGCAATAACGCATGTTATATTGATAATAATATAAGTAATAAGTATAATTATTACAGTTCTAGCGATAATAACTGCATAATATGGGTAATAATGCATGTTATATTGATAATAATATAAGTAATAAGTATAATTATTATAGTTCTAGCGATAATAACTGCATTATATGGGTAATAATGGATGTTATATTGATAATATCGGGAGTAATAAATACAACTATTATAGTTCTAGCGATAATATAAGTAAAATTCGGCTAATAGTGCATGTTTTATTGATAATAATAAAACTAATAAGTATATTTATTATAATTCTGTCGATAATAACTGCATTATATTGGTAATAATGCATGTTATATTGCTAATAATATAAGTAATAAGTATAATTATTACAGTTCTAGCGATAATAACTGCATAATATGGGTAATAATGCACGTTATATTGCTAATAATATAAGTAATAAGTATAATTATTATAGTTCTAGCGATAATAACTGCATTATATGGGTAATAATGGATGTTATATTGATAATATCGGGAGTAATAAGTATAAATATTACAGATCTAGCGATAATAATAGTAAAATTTGGCTAATAGTGCATGTTATATTGATAATAATAAAAGTAATAAGTATATTTATTATACTTCTGTCGAGAAGAACTGCATTATATGGGTAATAATGCATGTTATATTGATAATAATATAAGTAATAAGTATAATTATTACAGTTCTAGCGATAATATCTGCATAATATGCGCAATAATGCATGTTATATTGATAATAATATAAGTAATAAGTATAATTATTACAGTTCTAGCGATAATAACTGCATAATATGGGTAATAATGCACGTTATATTGCTAATAATATAAGTAATAAGTATAATTATTACAGTTCTAGCGATAATAACTGCATTATATGGGTAATAATGCATGTTATATTGATAATATCGGGAGTAATAAGTACAATTATTATAGTTCTAGCGATAATAAAAGTAAAATTTGGCTAATAGTGCATGTTATATTGATAACAATAAAAGTAATAAGTATATTTATTATAGTTCTATCGATAATAACTGCATTATATGCATAATAATGCATGTTATATTGATGATAATAAAAGTAATACGTATATGTATTATAGTTCTAGCTGTAATAACTGCATAATATGGGTAATAATGCATGTTATATTGATGATCATAAAAGTAGTAAGAATATTTATTATAGTTCTAGCGATTATAACTGCATAATATGGGTAATAATGCATGTTATATTGATAATAATATAAGTAATAAGTATAATTATTCGAGTTCTAGCGATAATAACTGCATTATATGGGTAATAATGCATGTTATATTGATAATATCGGGAGTAATGAGTATAAATATTATAGTTCTAGCGATAATAATAGTAAAATATGGCTAATAGTGCATGTTATATTGATAGTAATAAGAGTAATAAGTATATTTATTATAGTTCTATAGATAATAACTGCATAATATGGGTATTAATGCATGTTATATTGATGATAATAAAAGTACTAAGTATATTTATTATAGTTCTAGCGAGAATAACTGCATAATATGCGCAATAATGCATGTTATGTTGATAATAATATAAATAATAAGTATAATTATTACAGTTCTAGCGATAATAACTGCATTATATGGGTAATAATGGATGTTATATTGATAATAATATAAGTAATAAGTATAATTATTACAGTTCTAGCGATAATAACTGCATAATATGGGTAATAATGCACGTTATATTGCTAATAATATAAGTAATAAGTAAAATTATTACAGTTCTAGCGATAATAACTGCATTATATGGGTAATAATGCATGTTATATTGATAATATCGGGAGTAATAAGTACAATTATTATAGTTCTAGCGATAATAAAAGTAAAATTTGGCTAATAGTGCATGTTATATTGATAATAATAAAAGTAATAAGTATATTTATTATAGTTCTATCGATAATAACTGCATTATATGCATAATAATGCATGTTATATTGATGATAATAAAAGTAATACGTATATGTATTATAGTTCTAGCTGTAATAACTGCATAATATGGGTAATAATGCATGTTAAATTGATAATAATATAAGTAATAAGTATAATTATTACAGTTCTAGCGATAATAACTGCATTATATGGGTAATAATGGATGTTATATTGATAATATCGGGAGTAATAAGTATATTTATTATAGTCCTGGCGATAATAACTGCATAGTATGCGCAATAATGCATGTTATATTGATAATAATATAAGTAATAAGTATAATTATTACAGTTCTAGCGATAGTAACTGCATTATATGGGTAATAATGGATGTTATATTGATAATAATATAAGTAATAAGTATAATTATTACAGTTCTAGCGATAATAACTGCATGATATGGGTAATAATGCATGTTATATTGATAAAGATATAAGTAATAAGTATAATTATTACAGTTGTAGCGATAATAACTGCATTATATGGGTAATAATGCATGTTATATTGATAATATCGGGAGGAATAAGTATAATTATTATAGTTCTAGCGATAATAACTGCATAATATGCGCAATAACGCATGTTATATTGATAATAATATAAGTAATAAGTATAATTATTACAGTTCTAGCGATAATAACTGCATAATATGGATAATAATGTATGTTATATTGATAATAGTAAAAGTAATAAGTATATTTATTATAGTTCTATCGATAATAACTGCATAATATGGGTAATAATGCATGTTATATTGATGATAATAAAAGTACTAAGTATATTTATTATAGTTCTAGCGATTGTAACTGCATAATATGGGTAATAATGCATGTTATATTGATGATCATAAAAGTAGTAAGAATATTTATTATAGTTCTAGCGATTATAACTGCATAATATGGGTAATAATGCATGTTATATTGATAATAATATAAGTAATAAGTATAATTATTCGAGTTCTAGCGATAATAACTGCATTATATGGGTAATAATGCATGTTATATTGATAATATTGGGAGTAATAAGTATAATTATTATAGTTCTAGCGATAAGAGTAGTAAAATATGGCTAATTGTGCATGTTATATTGATAATAATAAGAGTAACAATTATATTTATTATAGTTCTATCGATAATAACTGCATAATATGGGTAATAATGCATGTTATATTGATGATAATAAAAGTACTAAGTATATTTATTATAGTTCTAGCGATAATATCTGCATAATATGCGCAATAATGCATGTTATATTGATAATAATATAAGTAATAAGTATAATTATTACAGTTCTAGCGATAATAACTGCATAATATGGGTAATAATGCACGTTATATTGCTAATAATATAAGTAGTAAGTATAATTATTACAGTTCTAGCGATAATAACTGCAATATATTGGTAATAATGGATGTTATATTGATAATATCGGGAGTAATAAGTATAAATATTATAGTTCTAGCGATAATAATAGTAAAAAATGGCTAATAGTGCATGTTATATAGATAATAATAAAAGTAATAAGTATATTTATTATAGTTCTATCGATAATAACTGCATAATATGGGTAATAATGGATGTTATATTGATAATAATATAAGTAATAAGTATAATTATTACAGTTCTAGCGATAATAACTGCATAATATGGGTAATAATGCATGTTATATTGATAATAATATAAGTAATAAGTATAATTATTATAGTTCTAGCGATAATAACTGCATTATATGGGTAATAATGGATGTTATATTGATAATAATATAAGTAATAAGTATAATTATTACAGTTCTAGCGATAATAACTGCATAATATGGGTAATAATGCATGTTATATTGATAAAGATATAAGTAATAAGTATAATTATTACAGTTGTAGCTATAATAACTGCATTATATGGGTAATAATGCATGTTATATTGATAATATCGGGAGGAATAAGTATAATTATTATAGTTCTAGCGATAATAACTGCATAATATGCGCAATAACGCATGTTATATTGATAATAATATAAGTAATAAGTATAATTATTACAGTTCTAGCGATAATAACTGCATAATATGGATAATAATGTATGTTATATTGATAATAGTAAAAGTAATAAGTATATTTATTATAGTTCTATCGATAATAACTGCATAATATGGGTAATAATGCATGTTATATTGATGATAATAAAAGTACTAAGTATATTTATTATAGTTCTAGCGATTGTAACTGCATAATATGGGTAATAATGCATGTTATATTGATAATAATATAAGTAATAAGTATAATTGTTACAGTTCTAGGGATAATAACTGCATTATATGGGTAATAATGCATGCTATATTGCTAATATTGGGAGTAATAAGTATAATTATTACAGTTCTAGCGATAATAATAGTAAAATATGGCTAATTGTGCATGTTATATTGATAATAATAATAGTAATAAGTACATTTATTGCAGTTCTATCGATAATAACTGCATAATATGGGTAATAATGCATGTTATATTGCTGATAATAAAAGTAATACGTATATTTATTATAGTTCTAGCGATAATAACTGCATAATCTGGGTAATAATGCATGTTATATTGGGAATAATATAAGTAATAAGTATAATTATTACAGTTCTAGCGATAATAATAGTAAAATATGGCTAATAGTGCATGTTATATTGATAATAATAAAAGTAATAAGTATATTTATTATAGCTCTATCGATAATAACTGCATAATATGGGTAATAATGCATGTTATATTGATGATAATAAAAGTAGTAAGTATATTTATTATAGTTCTAGCGATTATAACTGCATAATATGGGTAATAATGCATGTTATATTGAGAATAATATAAGTAATAAGCATAATTATTATAGTTCTAGCGATAATAATAGTAAAATATGGCTAATAGTGCATGTTATATTGATAATAATAAAAGTAATAAGTATATTTATTATAGCTCTATCGATAATAACTGCATAATATGGGTAATTATGCATGTTATATTGATGATAATGAAAGTAGTAAGTATATTTATTATAGCTCTAGCTATTATTACTGCATAATATTGGTAATAATGCATGTTATATTGAGAATAATATAAGTAATAAGTATAATTATTACAGTTCTAGCGATAATAACTGCATTATATGGGTAATAATGCATGTTACATTGATAATATTAGGAGTAATAAGTATAATCATTATAGTTCTAGCGATAATAATAGTAAAATATGGCTAATAGTGCATGTTATATTGATAATACTAATAGCAATAAGTATATTTATTGCAGTTCTATCGATAATAACTGCATAATATGGGTAATAATGCATGTTATATTGATGATAATAAAAGTAATACGTATATTTATTATAGTTCTAGCGATAATAACTGCATAATATGGGTAATAATGCATGTTATATTGAGAATAATATAAGTAATAAGTATAATTATTACAGTTCTAGCGATAATAACTGCATTATATGGGTAACAATGCACGTTATATTGCTAATAATATAAGTAATAAGTATAATTATTACAGTTCTAGCGATAATAACTGCTTTATATGGGTAAGAATGCATGTTATATTGATAATAACGTAAGTAATAAGTATAATTATTATAGTTCTAGCGATAATAATAGTAAAATATGGCTAATAATGCATGTTATATTGATAATAGTAAAAGTAATAAGTATATTTATTACAGTTCTATCGATAATAACTGCATAATATGGGTAATAATGCATGTTATATTAATAATAATGTAAGTAATAGGTATAATTATTACAGTTCTAGCGATAATAACTGCATAATATGGGTAATAATGCATGTTATATTGAGAATAATATAAGTAATAAGTATAATTATTACAGTTCTAGCGAAAATAACTGCATTATATGGGTAACAATGCACGTTATATTGCTAATAATATAAGTAATAGTTATAATTATTACAGTTCTAGTGATAATAACTGCTTTATATGGGTAATAATGCACGCTAGATTGCTAATAATATAAGTAATAAGTATAATTATTACAGTTCGAGCGATAATAACTGCATTATATGGGTAATAATGCATATTACCTTGATAATATTGGGAGTAATAAGTATAATTATTATAATTCTAGCGATAATAATAGTAAAATATGGCTAATAGTGCATGTTATACTGATAATAATAATAGTAATAAGAATATTTGTTACAGTTCTATCGATAATAATTGCATAATATGGGTAATAATGCATATTATATTGATGATAATAAAAGTAATACGTATATTTATTATAGTTCTAGCGATAATAACTCCATAATATGGGTAATAATGCATGTTATATTGATAATAATATAAGTAATAAGTATAATTATTACAGTTCGAGCGATAATTACTGCATTATATGGGTAATAGTGCATGTTATATTGATAGTATTGGGAGTAATAAGTATAATTATTATAGTTCTAGCGATAACAACTGCATAATATGGGTAATAATGCATGTTATATTGATAATAATATAAGTAATAAGTATAATTATTATAGTTCTAGCGATAATAATAGTAAAATATGGCTAATAGTGCATGTTATATTGATAATAATAAAAGTAATAAGTATATTTATTATAGCTCTATCGATAATAACTGCATAATATGGGTAATAATGCATGTTATATTGATGATAATAAAAGTAGTAAGTATATTTATTATAGTTCTAGCGATTATAACTGCATAATATGGGTAATAATGCATGTTATATTGAGAATAATATAAGTAATAAGTATAATTATTACAGTTCGAGCGATAATTACTGCATTATATGGGTAATAGTGCATGTTATATTGATAGTATTGGGAGTAATAAGTATAATTATTATAGTTCTAGCGATAATAACTGCATTATATGGGTAATAATGCACGTTATATTGCTAATAATACAAGTAATAAGTATAATTATTACAGTTCTAGCGATAATAACTGCATAATATGGATAATAATGTATGTTATATTGATAATAGTAAAAGTAATAAGTATATTTATTATAGTTCTATCGATAATAACTGCAGAATATGGGTAATAATGCATGTTATATTGATGATAATAAAAGTACTAAGTATATTTATTATAGTTCTAGCGATTGTAACTGCATAATATGGGTAATAATGCATGTTATATTGATAATAATATAAGTAATAAGTATAATTGTTACAGTTCTAGGGATAATAACTGCATTATATGGGTAATAATGCATGCTATATTGCTAATATTGGGAGTAATAAGTATAATTATTACAGTTCTAGCGATAATAATAGTAAAATATGGCTAATTGTGCATGTTATATTGATAATAATAATAGTAATAAGTACATTTATTGCAGTTCTATCGATAATAACTGCATAATATGGGTAATAATGCATGTTATATTGCTGATAATAAAAGTAATACGTATATTTATTATAGTTCTAGCGATAATAACTGCATAATATGGGTAATAATGCATGTTATATTGGGAATAATATAAGTAATAAGTATAATTATTACAGTTCTAGCGATAATAATAGTAAAATATGGCTAATAGTGCATGTTATATTGATAATAATAAAAGTAATAAGTATATTTATTATAGCTCTATCGATAATAACTGCATAATATGGGTAATAATGCATGTTATATTGATGATAATAAAAGTAGTAAGTATATTTATTATAGTTCTAGCGATTATAACTGCATAATATGGGTAATAATGCATGTTATATTGAGAATAATATAAGTAATAAGCATAATTATTATAGTTCTAGCGATAATAATAGTAAAATATGGCTAATAGTGCATGTTATATTGATAATAATAAAAGTAATAAGTATATTTATTATAGCTCTATCGATAATAACTGCATAATATGGGTAATTATGCATGTTATATTGATGATAATGAAAGTAGTAAGTATATTTATTATAGCTCTAGCTATTATTACTGCATAATATTGGTAATAATGCATGTTATATTGAGAATAATATAAGTAATAAGTATAATTATTACAGTTCTAGCGATAATAACTGCATTATATGGGTAATAATGCATGTTACATTGATAATATTAGGAGTAATAAGTATAATCATTATAGTTCTAGCGATAATAATAGTAAAATATGGCTAATAGTGCATGTTATATTGATAATAATAATAGCAATAAGTATATTTATTGCAGTTCTATCGATAATAACTGCATAATATGGGTAATAATGCATGTTATATTGATGATAATAAAAGTAATACGTATATTTATTATAGTTCTAGCGATAATAACTGCATAATATGGGTAATAATGCATGTTATATTGAGAATAATATAAGTAATAAGTATAATTATTACAGTTCTAGCGATAATAACTGCATAATATGGGTAATAATGCATGTTATATTGATGATAATAAAAGTACTAAGTATATTTATTATAGTTCTAGCGATAATAACTGCATAATATGGGTAATAATGCATGTTATATTGATGATCATAAAAGTAGTAAGAATATTTATTATAGTTCTAGCGATTATAACTGCATAATATGGGTAATAATGCATGTTATATTGATAATAATATAAGTAATAAGTATAATTATTCGAGTTCTAGCGATAATAACTGCATTATATGGGTAATAATGCATGTTATATTGATAATATTGGGAGTAATAAGTATAATTATTATAGTTCTAGCGATAAGAGTAGTAAAATATGGCTAATTGTGCATGTTATATTGATAATAATAAGAGTAACAATTATATTTATTATAGTTCTATCGATAATAACTGCATAATATGGGTAATAATGCATGTTATATTGATGATAATAAAAGTACTAAGTATATTTATTATAGTTCTAGCGATAATATCTGCATAATATGCGCAATAATGCATGTTATATTGATAATAATATAAGTAATAAGTATAATTATTACAGTTCTAGCGATAATAACTGCATAATATGGGTAATAATGCACGTTATATTGCTAATAATATAAGTAGTAAGTATAATTATTACAGTTCTAGCGATAATAACTGCAATATATTGGTAATAATGGATGTTATATTGATAATATCGGGAGTAATAAGTATAAATATTATAGTTCTAGCGATAACAATAGTAAAAAATGGCTAATAGTGCATGTTATATAGATAATAATAAAAGTAATAAGTATATTTATTATAGTTCTAACGATAATAACTGCATAATATGGGTAATAATGGATGTTATATTGATAATAATATAAGTAATAAGTATAATTATTACAGTTCTAGCGATAATAACTGCATAATATGGGTAATAATGCATGTTATATTGATAATAATATAAGTAATAAGTATAATTATTATAGTTCTAGCGATAATAACTGCATTATATGGGTAATAATGGATGTTATATTGATAATAATATAAGTAATAAGTATAATTATTACAGTTCTAGCGATAATAACTGCATAATATGGGTAATAATGCATGTTATATTGATAAAGATATAAGTAATAAGTATAATTATTACAGTTGTAGCGATAATAACTGCATTATATGGGTAATAATGCATGTTATATTGATAATATCGGGAGGAATAAGTATAATTATTATAGTTCTAGCGATAATAACTGCATAATATGCGCAATAACGCATGTTATATTGATAATAATATAAGTAATAAGTATAATTATTACAGTTCTAGCGATAATAACTGCATAATATGGATAATAATGTATGTTATATTGATAATAGTAAAAGTAATAAGTATATTTATTATAGTTCTATCGATAATAACTGCATAATATGGGTAATAATGCATGTTATATTGATGATAATAAAAGTACTAAGTATATTTATTATAGTTCTAGCGATTGTAACTGCATAATATGGGTAATAATGCATGTTATATTGATAATAATATAAGTAATAAGTATAATTGTTACAGTTCTAGGGATAATAACTGCATTATATGGGTAATAATGCATGCTATATTGCTAATATTGGGAGTAATAAGTATAATTATTACAGTTCTAGCGATAATAATAGTAAAATATGGCTAATTGTGCATGTTATATTGATAATAATAATAGTAATAAGTACATTTATTGCAGTTCTATCGATAATAACTGCATAATATGGGTAATAATGCATGTTATATTGCTGATAATAAAAGTAATACGTATATTTATTATAGTTCTAGCGATAATAACTGCATAATCTGGGTAATAATGCATGTTATATTGGGAATAATATAAGTAATAAGTATAATTATTACAGTTCTAGCGATAATAATAGTAAAATATGGCTAATAGTGCATGTTATATTGATAATAATAAAAGTAATAAGTATATTTATTATAGCTCTATCGATAATAACTGCATAATATGGGTAATAATGCATGTTATATTGATGATAATAAAAGTAGTAAGTATATTTATTATAGTTCTAGCGATTATAACTGCATAATATGGGTAATAATGCATGTTATATTGAGAATAATATAAGTAATAAGCATAATTATTATAGTTCTAGCGATAATAATAGTAAAATATGGCTAATAGTGCATGTTATATTGATAATAATAAAAGTAATAAGTATATTTATTATAGCTCTATCGATAATAACTGCATAATATGGGTAATTATGCATGTTATATTGATGATAATGAAAGTAGTAAGTATATTTATTATAGCTCTAGCTATTATTACTGCATAATATTGGTAATAATGCATGTTATATTGAGAATAATATAAGTAATAAGTATAATTATTACAGTTCTAGCGATAATAACTGCATTATATGGGTAATAATGCATGTTACATTGATAATATTAGGAGTAATAAGTATAATCATTATAGTTCTAGCGATAATAATAGTAAAATATGGCTAATAGTGCATGTTATATTGATAATACTAATAGCAATAAGTATATTTATTGCAGTTCTATCGATAATAACTGCATAATATGGGTAATAATGCATGTTATATTGATGATAATAAAAGTAATACGTATATTTATTATAGTTCTAGCGATAATAACTGCATAATATGGGTAATAATGCATGTTATATTGAGAATAATATAAGTAATAAGTATAATTATTACAGTTCTAGCGATAATAACTGCATTATATGGGTAACAATGCACGTTATATTGCTAATAATATAAGTAATAAGTATAATTATTACAGTTCTAGCGATAATAACTGCTTTATATGGGTAAGAATGCATGTTATATTGATAATAACGTAAGTAATAAGTATAATTATTATAGTTCTAGCGATAATAATAGTAAAATATGGCTAATAATGCATGTTATATTGATAATAGTAAAAGTAATAAGTATATTTATTACAGTTCTATCGATAATAACTGCATAATATGGGTAATAATGCATGTTATATTAATAATAATGTAAGTAATAGGTATAATTATTACAGTTCTAGCGATAATAACTGCATAATATGGGTAATAATGCATGTTATATTGAGAATAATATAAGTAATAAGTATAATTATTACAGTTCTAGCGAAAATAACTGCATTATATGGGTAACAATGCACGTTATATTGCTAATAATATAAGTAATAGTTATAATTATTACAGTTCTAGTGATAATAACTGCTTTATATGGGTAATAATGCACGCTAGATTGCTAATAATATAAGTAATAAGTATAATTATTACAGTTCGAGCGATAATAACTGCATTATATGGGTAATAATGCATATTACCTTGATAATATTGGGAGTAATAAGTATAATTATTATAATTCTAGCGATAATAATAGTAAAATATGGCTAATAGTGCATGTTATACTGATAATAATAATAGTAATAAGAATATTTATTACAGTTCTATCGATAATAATTGCATAATATGGGTAATAATGCATATTATATTGATGATAATAAAAGTAATACGTATATTTATTATAGTTCTAGCGATAATAACTCCATAATATGGGTAATAATGCATGTTATATTGATAATAATATAAGTAATAAGTATAATTATTACAGTTCGAGCGATAATTACTGCATTATATGGGTAATAGTGCATGTTATATTGATAGTATTGGGAGTAATAAGTATAATTATTATAGTTCTAGCGATAACAACTGCATAATATGGGTAATAATGCATGTTATATTGATAATAATATAAGTAATAAGTATAATTATTATAGTTCTAGCGATAATAATAGTAAAATATGGCTAATAGTGCATGTTATATTGATAATAATAAAAGTAATAAGTATATTTATTATAGCTCTATCGATAATAACTGCATAATATGGGTAATAATGCATGTTATATTGATGATAATAAAAGTAGTAAGTATATTTATTATAGTTCTAGCGATTATAACTGCATAATATGGGTAATAATGCATGTTATATTGAGAATAATATAAGTAATAAGTATAATTATTACAGTTCGAGCGATAATTACTGCATTATATGGGTAATAGTGCATGTTATATTGATAGTATTGGGAGTAATAAGTATAATTATTATAGTTCTAGCGATAATAACTGCATTATATGGGTAATAATGCACGTTATATTGCTAATAATACAAGTAATAAGTATAATTATTACAGTTCTAGCGATAATAACTGCATAATATGGATAATAATGTATGTTATATTGATAATAGTAAAAGTAATAAGTATATTTATTATAGTTCTATCGATAATAACTGCAGAATATGGGTAATAATGCATGTTATATTGATGATAATAAAAGTACTAAGTATATTTATTATAGTTCTAGCGATTGTAACTGCATAATATGGGTAATAATGCATGTTATATTGATAATAATATAAGTAATAAGTATAATTGTTACAGTTCTAGGGATAATAACTGCATTATATGGGTAATAATGCATGCTATATTGCTAATATTAGGAGTAATAAGTATAATTATTACAGTTCTAGCGATAATAATAGTAAAATATGGCTAATTGTGCATGTTATATTGATAATAATAATAGTAATAAGTACATTTATTGCAGTTCTATCGATAATAACTGCATAATATGGGTAATAATGCATGTTATATTGCTGATAATAAAAGTAATACGTATATTTATTATAGTTCTAGCGATAATAACTGCATAATATGGGTAATAATGCATGTTATATTGGGAATAATATAAGTAATAAGTATAATTATTACAGTTCTAGCGATAATAATAGTAAAATATGGCTAATAGTGCATGTTATATTGATAATAATAAAAGTAATAAGTATATTTATTATAGCTCTATCGATAATAACTGCATAATATGGGTAATAATGCATGTTATATTGATGATAATAAAAGTAGTAAGTATATTTATTATAGTTCTAGCGATTATAACTGCATAATATGGGTAATAATGCATGTTATATTGAGAATAATATAAGTAATAAGCATAATTATTATAGTTCTAGCGATAATAATAGTAAAATATGGCTAATAGTGCATGTTATATTGATAATAATAAAAGTAATAAGTATATTTATTATAGCTCTATCGATAATAACTGCATAATATGGGTAATTATGCATGTTATATTGATGATAATGAAAGTAGTAAGTATATTTATTATAGCTCTAGCTATTATTACTGCATAATATTGGTAATAATGCATGTTATATTGAGAATAATATAAGTAATAAGTATAATTATTACAGTTCTAGCGAAAATAACTGCATTATATGGGTAACAATGCACGTTATATTGCTAACAATATAAGTAATAGTTATAATTATTACAGTTCTAGTGATAATAACTGCTTTATATGGGTAATAATGCACGCTAGATTGCTAATAATATAAGTAATAAGTATAATTATTACAGTTCGAGCGATAATAACTGCATTATATGGGTAATAATGCATATTACCTTGATAATATTGGGAGTAATAAGTATAATTATTATAATTCTAGCGATAATAATAGTAAAATATGGCTAATAGTGCATGTTATACTGATAATAATAATAGTAATAAGAATATTTATTACAGTTCTATCGATAATAATTGCATAATATGGGTAATAATGCATGTTATATTGATGATAATAAAAGTAATACGTATATTTATTATAGTTCTAGCGATAATAACTCCATAATATGGGTAATAATGCATGTTATATTGATAATAATATAAGTAATAAGTATAATTATTACAGTTCTAGCGATAATAACTGCATTATATGGGTAATAATGCATGTTACATTGATAATATTGGGAGTAATAAGTAAAATTATTATAGTTCTAGCGATAATAATAGTAAAATATGGCTAATAGTGCATGTTATATTGATAATAATAAAAGTAATAAGTATACTTACTATAGATCTGGCGATAATAACTGCATAATATGGGTAATTATGCATGTTATATTGATGATAATGAAAGTAATACGTATATTTATTATAGTTCTAGCGATAATAACTGCATAATATGGGTAATAATGCATGTTATATTGAGAATAATATAAGTAATAAGTATAATTATTACAGTTCTAGCGATAATAACTGCATTATGTGGGTAACAATGCACGTTATATTGCTAATAATATAAGTAATAAGTATAATTATTACAGTTCTAGCGATAATAACTGCTTTATATGGGTAACAATGCACGTTAGATTGCTAATAATGTAAGTAATAAGTATAATTATTAAAGTTTGAGCGATAATAACTGCATTATATGGGTAATAATGCATGTTACATTGATAATATTAGGAGTAATAAGTATAATCATTATAGTTCTAGCGATAATAATAGTAAAATATGGCTAATAGTGCATGTTATATTGATAATAATAATAGTAATAAGTATATTTATTGCAGTTCTATCGATAATAACTGCATAATATGGGTAATAATGTATGTTATATTGAGAATAATATAAGTAATAAGTATAATTATTACAGTTCGAGCGATAATAACTGCATTATATGGGTAATAGTGCATGTTATATTGATATTATTGGGAGTAATAAGTATAATTATTATAGTTCTAGCGATAATAACTGCATAATATGGGTAATAATGCGTGTTATATTGATAATAAAATAAGTAATAAGTATAATTATTATAGTTCTAGCGATAATAATAGTAAAATATGGCTAATAGTGCATGTTATATTGATAATAATAAAAGTAGTAAGTATATTTATTATAGTTCTAGCGATAATAACTGCATAATATGCTTAATAATGCATGTTATATTGATAATAATATAAGTAACAAGTATAATTATTACAGTTCTAGCGATAATAACTGCTTTATATGGGAAATAATGCACGTTAGATTGCTAATAATATAAGTAATAAGTATAATTATTACAGTTCGAGCGATAATAACTGCATTATATGGGTAATAGTGCATGTTATATTGATAGTATTGGGAGCAATAAGTATAATTATTATAGTTCTAGCGATAATAGCTGCATTATATGGGTAACAATGCACGTTATATTACTAATAATATAAGTAATAAGTATAATTATTACAGTTCTAGCGATAAGAACTGCTTTATATGGGTAATAATGCACGTTAGATTGCTAATAATATAAGTAATAAGTATAAATATTATAGTTCTAGCGATAATAACTGCATAATATGGGTAATAATGCATGTTATATTGATAATAATATAAGTAATAAGTATAATTATTATAGTTCTAGCGATAATAATAGTAAAATATGGCTAATAGTGCATGTTATATTGATAATAATAAAAGCAATAAGTATATTTATTATAGTTCTATCTATAATAACTGCATAATATGGGTAATAATGCATGTTATATTGATGATCATAAAAGTAGTGAGTATATTTATTACAGTTCTAGCGATAATAACTGCACAATATGCGTAATAATGCATGTTATATTGATAATATCAGGAGTAATAAGTATAATTAATACTGTTCTAGCGATAATAACTGCATTATGTGGGTAATAATGCACGTTATATTGATAATAATACAAGCAATAAGTATAATTATTACAGTTCTAGCGATAATAACTGCATAATATGGGTAATAATGCATGTTATATTGATGATAATGAAAGTACTAAGTATATTTATTATAGTTCTAGCGATTATATCTGCATAATATGGGTAATAATGCATGTTATATTGATAATAATATAAGTAATAAGTATAGTTATTACAGTTCTAGCGATAATAACTGCATTATGTGGGTAACAATGCACGTTATATTGCTAATAATATAAGTAATAAGTATAATTATTACAGTTCTAGCGATAATAACTGCTTTATATGGGTAATAATGCACGTTAGATTGCTAATACTATAAGTAATAAGTATAATTATTAAAGTTCTATCGATAATAACTGCATAATATGGGTAATAATGCATGTTATATTGATGATAATAAAAGTAATACGTATATTTATTATAGTTCTAGCGATAATAACTGCATAATATGGGTAATAATGCATGTTATATTGAGAATAATATAAGTAATAAGTATAATTATTACAGTTCTAGCGATAATAACTGCATAATATGGGTAATAATGCATGTTATATTGATGATAATAAAAGTACTAAGTATATTTATTATAGTTCTAGCGATAATAACTGCATAATATGGGTAATAATGCATGTTATATTGATGATCATAAAAGTAGTAAGAATATTTATTATAGTTCTAGCGATTATAACTGCATAATATGGGTAATAATGCATGTTATATTGATAATAATATAAGTAATAAGTATAATTATTCGAGTTCTAGCGATAATAACTGCATTATATGGGTAATAATGCATGTTATATTGATAATATTGGGAGTAATAAGTATAATTATTATAGTTCTAGCGATAAGAGTAGTAAAATATGGCTAATTGTGCATGTTATATTGATAATAATAAAAGTAGTAAGTATATTTATTATAGTTCTAGCGATAATAACTGCATAATATGCTTAATAATGCATGTTATATTGATAATAATATAAGTAACAAGTATAATTATTACAGTTCTAGCGATAATAACTGCTTTATATGGGAAATAATGCACGTTAGATTGCTAATAATATAAGTAATAAGTATAATTATTACAGTTCGAGCGATAATAACTGCATTATATGGGTAATAGTGCATGTTATATTGATAGTATTGGGAGCAATAAGTATAATTATTATAGTTCTAGCGATAATAGCTGCATTATATGGGTAACAATGCACGTTATATTACTAATAATATAAGTAATAAGTATAATTATTACAGTTCTAGCGATAAGAACTGCTTTATATGGGTAATAATGCACGTTAGATTGCTAATAATATAAGTAATAAGTATAAATATTATAGTTCTAGCGATAATAACTGCATAATATGGGTAATAATGCATGTTATATTGATAATAATATAAGTAATAAGTATAATTATTATAGTTCTAGCGATAATAATAGTAAAATATGGCTAATAGTGCATGTTATATTGATAATAATAAAAGCAATAAGTATATTTATTATAGTTCTATCTATAATAACTGCATAATATGGGTAATAATGCATGTTATATTGATGATCATAAAAGTAGTGAGTATATTTATTACAGTTCTAGCGATAATAACTGCACAATATGCGTAATAATGCATGTTATATTGATAATATCAGGAGTAATAAGTATAATTAATACTGTTCTAGCGATAATAACTGCATTATGTGGGTAATAATGCACGTTATATTGATAATAATACAAGCAATAAGTATAATTATTACAGTTCTAGCGATAATAACTGCATAATATGGGTAATAATGCATGTTATATTGATGATAATGAAAGTACTAAGTATATTTATTATAGTTCTAGCGATTATATCTGCATAATATGGGTAATAATGCATGTTATATTGATAATAATATAAGTAATAAGTATAGTTATTACAGTTCTAGCGATAATAACTGCATTATGTGGGTAACAATGCACGTTATATTGCTAATAATATAAGTAATAAGTATAATTATTACAGTTCTAGCGATAATAACTGCTTTATATGGGTAATAATGCACGTTAGATTGCTAATACTATAAGTAATAAGTATAATTATTAAAGTTCTATCGATAATAACTGCATAATATGGGTAATAATGCATGTTATATTGATGATAATAAAAGTAATACGTATATTTATTATAGTTCTAGCGATAATAACTGCATAATATGGGTAATAATGCATGTTATATTGAGAATAATATAAGTAATAAGTATAATTATTACAGTTCTAGCGATAATAACTGCATAATATGGGTAATAATGCATGTTATATTGATGATAATAAAAGTACTAAGTATATTTATTATAGTTCTAGCGATAATAACTGCATAATATGGGTAATAATGCATGTTATATTGATGATCATAAAAGTAGTAAGAATATTTATTATAGTTCTAGCGATTATAACTGCATAATATGGGTAATAATGCATGTTATATTGATAATAATATAAGTAATAAGTATAATTATTCGAGTTCTAGCGATAATAACTGCATTATATGGGTAATAATGCATGTTATATTGATAATATTGGGAGTAATAAGTATAATTATTATAGTTCTAGCGATAAGAGTAGTAAAATATGGCTAATTGTGCATGTTATATTGATAATAATAAGAGTAACAATTATATTTATTATAGTTCTATCGATAATAACTGCATAATATGGGTAATAATGCATGTTATATTGATGATAATAAAAGTACTAAGTATATTTATTATAGTTCTAGCGATAATATCTGCATAATATGCGCAATAATGCATGTTATATTGATAATAATATAAGTAATAAGTATAATTATTACAGTTCTAGCGATAATAACTGCATAATATGGGTAATAATGCACGTTATATTGCTAATAATATAAGTAGTAAGTATAATTATTACAGTTCTAGCGATAATAACTGCAATATATTGGTAATAATGGATGTTATATTGATAATATCGGGAGTAATAAGTATAAATATTATAGTTCTAGCGATAATAATAGTAAAAAATGGCTAATAGTGCATGTTATATAGATAATAATAAAAGTAATAAGTATATTTATTATAGTTCTATCGATAATAACTGCATAATATGGGTAATAATGGATGTTATATTGATAATAATATAAGTAATAAGTATAATTATTACAGTTCTAGCGATAATAACTGCATAATATGGGTAATAATGCATGTTATATTGATAATAATATAAGTAATAAGTATAATTATTATAGTTCTAGCGATAATAACTGCATTATATGGGTAATAATGGATGTTATATTGATAATAATATAAGTAATAAGTATAATTATTACAGTTCTAGCGATAATAACTGCATAATATGGGTAATAATGCATGTTATATTGATAAAGATATAAGTAATAAGTATAATTATTACAGTTGTAGCGATAATAACTGCATAATATGGATAATAATGTATGTTATATTGATAATAGTAAAAGTAATAAGTATATTTATTATAGTTCTATCGATAATAACTGCATAATATGGGTAATAATGCATGTTATATTGATGATAATAAAAGTACTAAGTATATTTATTATAGTTCTAGCGATTGTAACTGCATAATATGGGTAATAATGCATGTTATATTGATAATAATATAAGTAATAAGTATAATTGTTACAGTTCTAGGGATAATAACTGCATTATATGGGTAATAATGCATGCTATATTGCTAATATTGGGAGTAATAAGTATAATTATTACAGTTCTAGCGATAATAATAGTAAAATATGGCTAATTGTGCATGTTATATTGATAATAATAATAGTAATAAGTACATTTATTGCAGTTCTATCGATAATAACTGCATAATATGGGTAATAATGCATGTTATATTGCTGATAATAAAAGTAATACGTATATTTATTATAGTTCTAGCGATAATAACTGCATAATATGGGTAATAATGCATGTTATATTGATGATAATAAAAGTAATACGTATATTTATTATAGTTCTAGCGATAATAACTGCATAATATGGGTAATAATGCATGTTATATTGAGAATAATATAAGTAATAAGTATAATTATTACAGTTCTAGCGATAATAACTGCATAATATGGGTAATAATGCATGTTATATTGATGATAATAAAAGTACTAAGTATATTTATTATAGTTCTAGCGATAATAACTGCATAATATGGGTAATAATGCATGTTATATTGATGATAATAAAAGTAATACGTATATTTATTATAGTTCTAGCGATAATAACTGCATAATATGGGTAATAATGCATGTTATATTGAGAATAATATAAGTAATAAGTATAATTATTACAGTTCTAGCGATAATAACTGCATTATATGGGTAACAATGCACGTTATATTGCTAATAATATAAGTAATAAGTATAATTATTACAGTTCTAGCGATAATAACTGCTTTATATGGGTAAGAATGCATGTTATATTGATAATAACGTAAGTAATAAGTATAATTATTATAGTTCTAGCGATAATAATAGTAAAATATGGCTAATAATGCATGTTATATTGATAATAGTAAAAGTAATAAGTATATTTATTACAGTTCTATCGATAATAACTGCATAATATGGGTAATAATGCATGTTATATTAATAATAATGTAAGTAATAGGTATAATTATTACAGTTCTAGCGATAATAACTGCATAATATGGGTAATAATGCATGTTATATTGAGAATAATATAAGTAATAAGTATAATTATTACAGTTCTAGCGAAAATAACTGCATTATATGGGTAACAATGCACGTTATATTGCTAATAATATAAGTAATAGTTATAATTATTACAGTTCTAGTGATAATAACTGCTTTATATGGGTAATAATGCACGCTAGATTGCTAATAATATAAGTAATAAGTATAATTATTACAGTTCGAGCGATAATAACTGCATTATATGGGTAATAATGCATATTACCTTGATAATATTGGGAGTAATAAGTATAATTATTATAATTCTAGCGATAATAATAGTAAAATATGGCTAATAGTGCATGTTATACTGATAATAATAATAGTAATAAGAATATTTATTACAGTTCTATCGATAATAATTGCATAATATGGGTAATAATGCATATTATATTGATGATAATAAAAGTAATACGTATATTTATTATAGTTCTAGCGATAATAACTCCATAATATGGGTAATAATGCATGTTATATTGATAATAATATAAGTAATAAGTATAATTATTACAGTTCGAGCGATAATTACTGCATTATATGGGTAATAGTGCATGTTATATTGATAGTATTGGGAGTAATAAGTATAATTATTATAGTTCTCGCGATAACAACTGCATAATATGGGTAATAATGCATGTTATATTGATAATAATATAAGTAATAAGTATAATTATTATAGTTCTAGCGATAATAATAGTAAAATATGGCTAATAGTGCATGTTATATTGATAATAATAAAAGTAATAAGTATATTTATTATAGCTCTATCGATAATAACTGCATAATATGGGTAATAATGCATGTTATATTGATGATAATAAAAGTAGTAAGTATATTTATTATAGTTCTAGCGATTATAACTGCATAATATGGGTAATAATGCATGTTATATTGAGAATAATATAAGTAATAAGTATAATTATCACAGTTCGAGCGATAATTACTGCATTATATGGGTAATAGTGCATGTTATATTGATAGTATTGGGAGTAATAAGTATAATTATTATAGTTCTAGCGATAATAACTGCATTATATGGGTAATAATGCACGTTATATTGCTAATAATACAAGTAATAAGTATAATTATTACAGTTCTAGCGATAATAACTGCATAATATGGATAATAATGTATGTTATATTGATAATAGTAAAAGTAATAAGTATATTTATTATAGTTCTATCGATAATAACTGCAGAATATGGGTAATAATGCATGTTATATTGATGATAATAAAAGTACTAAGTATATTTATTATAGTTCTAGCGATTGTAACTGCATAATATGGGTAATAATGCATGTTATATTGATAATAATATAAGTAATAAGTATAATTGTTACAGTTCTAGGGATAATAACTGCATTATATGGGTAATAATGCATGCTATATTGCTAATATTGGGAGTAATAAGTATAATTATTACAGTTCTAGCGATAATAATAGTAAAATATGGCTAATTGTGCATGTTATATTGATAATAATAATAGTAATAAGTACATTTATTGCAGTTCTATCGATAATAACTGCATAATATGGGTAATAATGCATGTTATATTGCTGATAATAAAAGTAATACGTATATTTATTATAGTTCTAGCGATAATAACTGCATAATATGGGTAATAATGCATGTTATATTGGGAATAATATAAGTAATAAGTATAATTATTACAGTTCTAGCGATAATAATAGTAAAATATGGCTAATAGTGCATGTTATATTGATAATAATAAAAGTAATAAGTATATTTATTATAGCTCTATCGATAATAACTGCATAATATGGGTAATAATGCATGTTATATTGATGATAATAAAAGTAGTAAGTATATTTATTATAGTTCTAGCGATTATAACTGCATAATATGGGTAATAATGCATGTTATATTGAGAATAATATAAGTAATAAGCATAATTATTATAGTTCTAGCGATAATAATAGTAAAATATGGCTAATAGTGCATGTTATATTGATAATAATAAGAGTAACAATTATATTTATTATAGTTCTATCGATAATAACTGCATAATATGGGTAATAATGCATGTTATATTGATGATAATAAAAGTACTAAGTATATTTATTATAGTTCTAGCGATAATATCTGCATAATATGCGCAATAATGCATGTTATATTGATAATAATATAAGTAATAAGTATAATTATTACAGTTCTAGCGATAATAACTGCATAATATGGGTAATAATGCACGTTATATTGCTAATAATATAAGTAGTAAGTATAATTATTACAGTTCTAGCGATAATAACTGCAATATATTGGTAATAATGGATGTTATATTGATAATATCGGGAGTAATAAGTATAAATATTATAGTTCTAGCGATAATAATAGTAAAAAATGGCTAATAGTGCATGTTATATAGATAATAATAAAAGTAATAAGTATATTTATTATAGTTCTATCGATAATAACTGCATAATATGGGTAATAATGGATGTTATATTGATAATAATATAAGTAATAAGTATAATTATTACAGTTCTAGCGATAATAACTGCATAATATGGGTAATAATGCATGTTATATTGATAATAATATAAGTAATAAGTATAATTATTATAGTTCTAGCGATAATAACTGCATTATATGGGTAATAATGGATGTTATATTGATAATAATATAAGTAATAAGTATAATTATTACAGTTCTAGCGATAATAACTGCATAATATGGGTAATAATGCATGTTATATTGATAAAGATATAAGTAATAAGTATAATTATTACAGTTGTAGCTATAATAACTGCATTATATGGGTAATAATGCATGTTATATTGATAATATCGGGAGGAATAAGTATAATTATTATAGTTCTAGCGATAATAACTGCATAATATGCGCAATAACGCATGTTATATTGATAATAATATAAGTAATAAGTATAATTATTACAGTTCTAGCGATAATAACTGCATAATATGGATAATAATGTATGTTATATTGATAATAGTAAAAGTAATAAGTATATTTATTATAGTTCTATCGATAATAACTGCATAATATGGGTAATAATGCATGTTATATTGATGATAATAAAAGTACTAAGTATATTTATTATAGTTCTAGCGATTGTAACTGCATAATATGGGTAATAATGCATGTTATATTGATAATAATATAAGTAATAAGTATAATTGTTACAGTTCTAGGGATAATAACTGCATTATATGGGTAATAATGCATGCTATATTGCTAATATTGGGAGTAATAAGTATAATTATTACAGTTCTAGCGATAATAATAGTAAAATATGGCTAATTGTGCATGTTATATTGATAATAATAATAGTAATAAGTACATTTATTGCAGTTCTATCGATAATAACTGCATAATATGGGTAATAATGCATGTTATATTGCTGATAATAAAAGTAATACGTATATTTATTATAGTTCTAGCGATAATAACTGCATAATCTGGGTAATAATGCATGTTATATTGGGAATAATATAAGTAATAAGTATAATTATTACAGTTCTAGCGATAATAATAGTAAAATATGGCTAATAGTGCATGTTATATTGATAATAATAAAAGTAATAAGTATATTTATTATAGCTCTATCGATAATAACTGCATAATATGGGTAATAATGCATGTTATATTGATGATAATAAAAGTAGTAAGTATATTTATTATAGTTCTAGCGATTATAACTGCATAATATGGGTAATAATGCATGTTATATTGAGAATAATATAAGTAATAAGCATAATTATTATAGTTCTAGCGATAATAATAGTAAAATATGGCTAATAGTGCATGTTATATTGATAATAATAAAAGTAATAAGTATATTTATTGTAGCTCTATCGATAATAACTGCATAATATGGGTAATTATGCATGTTATATTGATGATAATGAAAGTAGTAAGTATATTTATTATAGCTCTAGCTATTATTACTGCATAATATTGGTAATAATGCATGTTATATTGAGAATAATATAAGTAATAAGCATAATTATTATAGTTCTAGCGATAATAATAGTAAAATATGGCTAATAGTGCATGTTATATTGATAATAATAAAAGTAATAAGTATATTTATTGCAGTTCTATCGATAATAACTGCATAATATGGGTAATAATGTATGTTATATTGAGAATAATATAAGTAATAAGTATAATTATTACAGTTCGAGCGATAATAACTGCATTATATGGGTAATAGTGCATGTTATATTGATATTATTGGGAGTAATAAGTATAATTATTATAGTTCTAGCGATAATAACTGCATAATATGGGTAATAATGCGTGTTATATTGATAATAAAATAAGTAATAAGTATAATTATTATAGTTCTAGCGATAATAATAGTAAAATATGGCTAATAGTGCATGTTATATTGATAATAATAAAAGTAGTAAGTATATTTATTATAGTTCTAGCGATAATAACTGCATAATATGCTTAATAATGCATGTTATATTGATAATAATATAAGTAACAAGTATAATTATTACAGTTCTAGCGATAATAACTGCTTTATATGGGAAATAATGCACGTTAGATTGCTAATAATATAAGTAATAAGTATAATTATTACAGTTCGAGCGATAATAACTGCATTATATGGGTAATAGTGCATGTTATATTGATAGTATTGGGAGCAATAAGTATAATTATTATAGTTCTAGCGATAATAGCTGCATTATATGGGTAACAATGCACGTTATATTACTAATAATATAAGTAATAAGTATAATTATTACAGTTCTAGCGATAAGAACTGCTTTATATGGGTAATAATGCACGTTAGATTGCTAATAATATAAGTAATAAGTATAAATATTATAGTTCTAGCGATAATAACTGCATAATATGGGTAATAATGCATGTTATATTGATAATAATATAAGTAATAAGTATAATTATTATAGTTCTAGCGATAATAATAGTAAAATATGGCTAATAGTGCATGTTATATTGATAATAATAAAAGCAATAAGTATATTTATTATAGTTCTATCTATAATAACTGCATAATATGGGTAATAATGCATGTTATATTGATGATCATAAAAGTAGTGAGTATATTTATTACAGTTCTAGCGATAATAACTGCACAATATGCGTAATAATGCATGTTATATTGATAATATCAGGAGTAATAAGTATAATTAATACTGTTCTAGCGATAATAACTGCATTATGTGGGTAATAATGCACGTTATATTGATAATAATACAAGCAATAAGTATAATTATTACAGTTCTAGCGATAATAACTGCATAATATGGGTAATAATGCATGTTATATTGATGATAATGAAAGTACTAAGTATATTTATTATAGTTCTAGCGATTATATCTGCATAATATGGGTAATAATGCATGTTATATTGATAATAATATAAGTAATAAGTATAGTTATTACAGTTCTAGCGATAATAACTGCATTATGTGGGTAACAATGCACGTTATATTGCTAATAATATAAGTAATAAGTATAATTATTACAGTTCTAGCGATAATAACTGCTTTATATGGGTAATAATGCACGTTAGATTGCTAATACTATAAGTAATAAGTATAATTATTAAAGTTCTATCGATAATAACTGCATAATATGGGTAATAATGCATGTTATATTGATGATAATAAAAGTAATACGTATATTTATTATAGTTCTAGCGATAATAACTGCATAATATGGGTAATAATGCATGTTATATTGAGAATAATATAAGTAATAAGTATAATTATTACAGTTCTAGCGATAATAACTGCATAATATGGGTAATAATGCATGTTATATTGATGATAATAAAAGTACTAAGTATATTTATTATAGTTCTAGCGATAATAACTGCATAATATGGGTAATAATGCATGTTATATTGATGATCATAAAAGTAGTAAGAATATTTATTATAGTTCTAGCGATTATAACTGCATAATATGGGTAATAATGCATGTTATATTGATAATAATATAAGTAATAAGTATAATTATTCGAGTTCTAGCGATAATAACTGCATTATATGGGTAATAATGCATGTTATATTGATAATATTGGGAGTAATAAGTATAATTATTATAGTTCTAGCGATAAGAGTAGTAAAATATGGCTAATTGTGCATGTTATATTGATAATAATAAAAGTAGTAAGTATATTTATTATAGTTCTAGCGATAATAACTGCATAATATGCTTAATAATGCATGTTATATTGATAATAATATAAGTAACAAGTATAATTATTACAGTTCTAGCGATAATAACTGCTTTATATGGGAAATAATGCACGTTAGATTGCTAATAATATAAGTAATAAGTATAATTATTACAGTTCGAGCGATAATAACTGCATTATATGGGTAATAGTGCATGTTATATTGATAGTATTGGGAGCAATAAGTATAATTATTATAGTTCTAGCGATAATAGCTGCATTATATGGGTAACAATGCACGTTATATTACTAATAATATAAGTAATAAGTATAATTATTACAGTTCTAGCGATAAGAACTGCTTTATATGGGTAATAATGCACGTTAGATTGCTAATAATATAAGTAATAAGTATAAATATTATAGTTCTAGCGATAATAACTGCATAATATGGGTAATAATGCATGTTATATTGATAATAATATAAGTAATAAGTATAATTATTATAGTTCTAGCGATAATAATAGTAAAATATGGCTAATAGTGCATGTTATATTGATAATAATAAAAGCAATAAGTATATTTATTATAGTTCTATCTATAATAACTGCATAATATGGGTAATAATGCATGTTATATTGATGATCATAAAAGTAGTGAGTATATTTATTACAGTTCTAGCGATAATAACTGCACAATATGCGTAATAATGCATGTTATATTGATAATATCAGGAGTAATAAGTATAATTAATACTGTTCTAGCGATAATAACTGCATTATGTGGGTAATAATGCACGTTATATTGATAATAATACAAGCAATAAGTATAATTATTACAGTTCTAGCGATAATAACTGCATAATATGGGTAATAATGCATGTTATATTGATGATAATGAAAGTACTAAGTATATTTATTATAGTTCTAGCGATTATATCTGCATAATATGGGTAATAATGCATGTTATATTGATAATAATATAAGTAATAAGTATAGTTATTACAGTTCTAGCGATAATAACTGCATTATGTGGGTAACAATGCACGTTATATTGCTAATAATATAAGTAATAAGTATAATTATTACAGTTCTAGCGATAATAACTGCTTTATATGGGTAATAATGCACGTTAGATTGCTAATACTATAAGTAATAAGTATAATTATTAAAGTTCTATCGATAATAACTGCATAATATGGGTAATAATGCATGTTATATTGATGATAATAAAAGTAATACGTATATTTATTATAGTTCTAGCGATAATAACTGCATAATATGGGTAATAATGCATGTTATATTGAGAATAATATAAGTAATAAGTATAATTATTACAGTTCTAGCGATAATAACTGCATAATATGGGTAATAATGCATGTTATATTGATGATAATAAAAGTACTAAGTATATTTATTATAGTTCTAGCGATAATAACTGCATAATATGGGTAATAATGCATGTTATATTGATGATCATAAAAGTAGTAAGAATATTTATTATAGTTCTAGCGATTATAACTGCATAATATGGGTAATAATGCATGTTATATTGATAATAATATAAGTAATAAGTATAATTATTCGAGTTCTAGCGATAATAACTGCATTATATGGGTAATAATGCATGTTATATTGATAATATTGGGAGTAATAAGTATAATTATTATAGTTCTAGCGATAAGAGTAGTAAAATATGGCTAATTGTGCATGTTATATTGATAATAATAAGAGTAACAATTATATTTATTATAGTTCTATCGATAATAACTGCATAATATGGGTAATAATGCATGTTATATTGATGATAATAAAAGTACTAAGTATATTTATTATAGTTCTAGCGATAATATCTGCATAATATGCGCAATAATGCATGTTATATTGATAATAATATAAGTAATAAGTATAATTATTACAGTTCTAGCGATAATAACTGCATAATATGGGTAATAATGCACGTTATATTGCTAATAATATAAGTAGTAAGTATAATTATTACAGTTCTAGCGATAATAACTGCAATATATTGGTAATAATGGATGTTATATTGATAATATCGGGAGTAATAAGTATAAATATTATAGTTCTAGCGATAATAATAGTAAAAAATGGCTAATAGTGCATGTTATATAGATAATAATAAAAGTAATAAGTATATTTATTATAGTTCTATCGATAATAACTGCATAATATGGGTAATAATGGATGTTATATTGATAATAATATAAGTAATAAGTATAATTATTACAGTTCTAGCGATAATAACTGCATAATATGGGTAATAATGCATGTTATATTGATAATAATATAAGTAATAAGTATAATTATTATAGTTCTAGCGATAATAACTGCATTATATGGGTAATAATGGATGTTATATTGATAATAATATAAGTAATAAGTATAATTATTACAGTTCTAGCGATAATAACTGCATAATATGGGTAATAATGCATGTTATATTGATAAAGATATAAGTAATAAGTATAATTATTACAGTTGTAGCGATAATAACTGCATAATATGGATAATAATGTATGTTATATTGATAATAGTAAAAGTAATAAGTATATTTATTATAGTTCTATCGATAATAACTGCATAATATGGGTAATAATGCATGTTATATTGATGATAATAAAAGTACTAAGTATATTTATTATAGTTCTAGCGATTGTAACTGCATAATATGGGTAATAATGCATGTTATATTGATAATAATATAAGTAATAAGTATAATTGTTACAGTTCTAGGGATAATAACTGCATTATATGGGTAATAATGCATGCTATATTGCTAATATTGGGAGTAATAAGTATAATTATTACAGTTCTAGCGATAATAATAGTAAAATATGGCTAATTGTGCATGTTATATTGATAATAATAATAGTAATAAGTACATTTATTGCAGTTCTATCGATAATAACTGCATAATATGGGTAATAATGCATGTTATATTGCTGATAATAAAAGTAATACGTATATTTATTATAGTTCTAGCGATAATAACTGCATAATATGGGTAATAATGCATGTTATATTGATGATAATAAAAGTAATACGTATATTTATTATAGTTCTAGCGATAATAACTGCATAATATGGGTAATAATGCATGTTATATTGAGAATAATATAAGTAATAAGTATAATTATTACAGTTCTAGCGATAATAACTGCATAATATGGGTAATAATGCATGTTATATTGATGATAATAAAAGTACTAAGTATATTTATTATAGTTCTAGCGATAATAACTGCATAATATGGGTAATAATGCATGTTATATTGATGATAATAAAAGTAATACGTATATTTATTATAGTTCTAGCGATAATAACTGCATAATATGGGTAATAATGCATGTTATATTGAGAATAATATAAGTAATAAGTATAATTATTACAGTTCTAGCGATAATAACTGCATTATATGGGTAACAATGCACGTTATATTGCTAATAATATAAGTAATAAGTATAATTATTACAGTTCTAGCGATAATAACTGCTTTATATGGGTAAGAATGCATGTTATATTGATAATAACGTAAGTAATAAGTATAATTATTATAGTTCTAGCGATAATAATAGTAAAATATGGCTAATAATGCATGTTATATTGATAATAGTAAAAGTAATAAGTATATTTATTACAGTTCTATCGATAATAACTGCATAATATGGGTAATAATGCATGTTATATTAATAATAATGTAAGTAATAGGTATAATTATTACAGTTCTAGCGATAATAACTGCATAATATGGGTAATAATGCATGTTATATTGAGAATAATATAAGTAATAAGTATAATTATTACAGTTCTAGCGAAAATAACTGCATTATATGGGTAACAATGCACGTTATATTGCTAATAATATAAGTAATAGTTATAATTATTACAGTTCTAGTGATAATAACTGCTTTATATGGGTAATAATGCACGCTAGATTGCTAATAATATAAGTAATAAGTATAATTATTACAGTTCGAGCGATAATAACTGCATTATATGGGTAATAATGCATATTACCTTGATAATATTGGGAGTAATAAGTATAATTATTATAATTCTAGCGATAATAATAGTAAAATATGGCTAATAGTGCATGTTATACTGATAATAATAATAGTAATAAGAATATTTATTACAGTTCTATCGATAATAATTGCATAATATGGGTAATAATGCATATTATATTGATGATAATAAAAGTAATACGTATATTTATTATAGTTCTAGCGATAATAACTCCATAATATGGGTAATAATGCATGTTATATTGATAATAATATAAGTAATAAGTATAATTATTACAGTTCGAGCGATAATTACTGCATTATATGGGTAATAGTGCATGTTATATTGATAGTATTGGGAGTAATAAGTATAATTATTATAGTTCTCGCGATAACAACTGCATAATATGGGTAATAATGCATGTTATATTGATAATAATATAAGTAATAAGTATAATTATTATAGTTCTAGCGATAATAATAGTAAAATATGGCTAATAGTGCATGTTATATTGATAATAATAAAAGTAATAAGTATATTTATTATAGCTCTATCGATAATAACTGCATAATATGGGTAATAATGCATGTTATATTGATGATAATAAAAGTAGTAAGTATATTTATTATAGTTCTAGCGATTATAACTGCATAATATGGGTAATAATGCATGTTATATTGAGAATAATATAAGTAATAAGTATAATTATCACAGTTCGAGCGATAATTACTGCATTATATGGGTAATAGTGCATGTTATATTGATAGTATTGGGAGTAATAAGTATAATTATTATAGTTCTAGCGATAATAACTGCATTATATGGGTAATAATGCACGTTATATTGCTAATAATACAAGTAATAAGTATAATTATTACAGTTCTAGCGATAATAACTGCATAATATGGATAATAATGTATGTTATATTGATAATAGTAAAAGTAATAAGTATATTTATTATAGTTCTATCGATAATAACTGCAGAATATGGGTAATAATGCATGTTATATTGATGATAATAAAAGTACTAAGTATATTTATTATAGTTCTAGCGATTGTAACTGCATAATATGGGTAATAATGCATGTTATATTGATAATAATATAAGTAATAAGTATAATTGTTACAGTTCTAGGGATAATAACTGCATTATATGGGTAATAATGCATGCTATATTGCTAATATTGGGAGTAATAAGTATAATTATTACAGTTCTAGCGATAATAATAGTAAAATATGGCTAATTGTGCATGTTATATTGATAATAATAATAGTAATAAGTACATTTATTGCAGTTCTATCGATAATAACTGCATAATATGGGTAATAATGCATGTTATATTGCTGATAATAAAAGTAATACGTATATTTATTATAGTTCTAGCGATAATAACTGCATAATATGGGTAATAATGCATGTTATATTGGGAATAATATAAGTAATAAGTATAATTATTACAGTTCTAGCGATAATAATAGTAAAATATGGCTAATAGTGCATGTTATATTGATAATAATAAAAGTAATAAGTATATTTATTATAGCTCTATCGATAATAACTGCATAATATGGGTAATAATGCATGTTATATTGATGATAATAAAAGTAGTAAGTATATTTATTATAGTTCTAGCGATTATAACTGCATAATATGGGTAATAATGCATGTTATATTGAGAATAATATAAGTAATAAGCATAATTATTATAGTTCTAGCGATAATAATAGTAAAATATGGCTAATAGTGCATGTTATATTGATAATAATAAGAGTAACAATTATATTTATTATAGTTCTATCGATAATAACTGCATAATATGGGTAATAATGCATGTTATATTGATGATAATAAAAGTACTAAGTATATTTATTATAGTTCTAGCGATAATATCTGCATAATATGCGCAATAATGCATGTTATATTGATAATAATATAAGTAATAAGTATAATTATTACAGTTCTAGCGATAATAACTGCATAATATGGGTAATAATGCACGTTATATTGCTAATAATATAAGTAGTAAGTATAATTATTACAGTTCTAGCGATAATAACTGCAATATATTGGTAATAATGGATGTTATATTGATAATATCGGGAGTAATAAGTATAAATATTATAGTTCTAGCGATAATAATAGTAAAAAATGGCTAATAGTGCATGTTATATAGATAATAATAAAAGTAATAAGTATATTTATTATAGTTCTATCGATAATAACTGCATAATATGGGTAATAATGGATGTTATATTGATAATAATATAAGTAATAAGTATAATTATTACAGTTCTAGCGATAATAACTGCATAATATGGGTAATAATGCATGTTATATTGATAATAATATAAGTAATAAGTATAATTATTATAGTTCTAGCGATAATAACTGCATTATATGGGTAATAATGGATGTTATATTGATAATAATATAAGTAATAAGTATAATTATTACAGTTCTAGCGATAATAACTGCATAATATGGGTAATAATGCATGTTATATTGATAAAGATATAAGTAATAAGTATAATTATTACAGTTGTAGCTATAATAACTGCATTATATGGGTAATAATGCATGTTATATTGATAATATCGGGAGGAATAAGTATAATTATTATAGTTCTAGCGATAATAACTGCATAATATGCGCAATAACGCATGTTATATTGATAATAATATAAGTAATAAGTATAATTATTACAGTTCTAGCGATAATAACTGCATAATATGGATAATAATGTATGTTATATTGATAATAGTAAAAGTAATAAGTATATTTATTATAGTTCTATCGATAATAACTGCATAATATGGGTAATAATGCATGTTATATTGATGATAATAAAAGTACTAAGTATATTTATTATAGTTCTAGCGATTGTAACTGCATAATATGGGTAATAATGCATGTTATATTGATAATAATATAAGTAATAAGTATAATTGTTACAGTTCTAGGGATAATAACTGCATTATATGGGTAATAATGCATGCTATATTGCTAATATTGGGAGTAATAAGTATAATTATTACAGTTCTAGCGATAATAATAGTAAAATATGGCTAATTGTGCATGTTATATTGATAATAATAATAGTAATAAGTACATTTATTGCAGTTCTATCGATAATAACTGCATAATATGGGTAATAATGCATGTTATATTGCTGATAATAAAAGTAATACGTATATTTATTATAGTTCTAGCGATAATAACTGCATAATCTGGGTAATAATGCATGTTATATTGGGAATAATATAAGTAATAAGTATAATTATTACAGTTCTAGCGATAATAATAGTAAAATATGGCTAATAGTGCATGTTATATTGATAATAATAAAAGTAATAAGTATATTTATTATAGCTCTATCGATAATAACTGCATAATATGGGTAATAATGCATGTTATATTGATGATAATAAAAGTAGTAAGTATATTTATTATAGTTCTAGCGATTATAACTGCATAATATGGGTAATAATGCATGTTATATTGAGAATAATATAAGTAATAAGCATAATTATTATAGTTCTAGCGATAATAATAGTAAAATATGGCTAATAGTGCATGTTATATTGATAATAATAAAAGTAATAAGTATATTTATTGTAGCTCTATCGATAATAACTGCATAATATGGGTAATTATGCATGTTATATTGATGATAATGAAAGTAGTAAGTATATTTATTATAGCTCTAGCTATTATTACTGCATAATATTGGTAATAATGCATGTTATATTGAGAATAATATAAGTAATAAGTATAATTATTACAGTTCTAGCGATAATAACTGCATTATATGGGTAATAATGCATGTTACATTGATAATATTAGGAGTAATAAGTATAATCATTATAGTTCTAGCGATAATAATAGTAAAATATGGCTAATAGTGCATGTTATATTGATAATACTAATAGCAATAAGTATATTTATTGCAGTTCTATCGATAATAACTGCATAATATGGGTAATAATGCATGTTATATTGATGATAATAAAAGTAATACGTATATTTATTATAGTTCTAGCGATAATAACTGCATAATATGGGTAATAATGCATGTTATATTGAGAATAATATAAGTAATAAGTATAATTATTACAGTTCTAGCGATAATAACTGCATTATATGGGTAACAATGCACGTTATATTGCTAATAATATAAGTAATAAGTATAATTATTACAGTTCTAGCGATAATAACTGCTTTATATGGGTAAGAATGCATGTTATATTGATAATAACGTAAGTAATAAGTATAATTATTATAGTTCTAGCGATAATAATAGTAAAATATGGCTAATAATGCATGTTATATTGATAATAGTAAAAGTAATAAGTATATTTATTACAGTTCTATCGATAATAACTGCATAATATGGGTAATAATGCATGTTATATTAATAATAATGTAAGTAATAGGTATAATTATTACAGTTCTAGCGATAATAACTGCATAATATGGGTAATAATGCATGTTATATTGAGAATAATATAAGTAATAAGTATAATTATTACAGTTCTAGCGAAAATAACTGCATTATATGGGTAACAATGCACGTTATATTGCTAATAATATAAGTAATAGTTATAATTATTACAGTTCTAGTGATAATAACTGCTTTATATGGGTAATAATGCACGCTAGATTGCTAATAATATAAGTAATAAGTATAATTATTACAGTTCGAGCGATAATAACTGCATTATATGGGTAATAATGCATATTACCTTGATAATATTGGGAGTAATAAGTATAATTATTATAATTCTAGCGATAATAATAGTAAAATATGGCTAATAGTGCATGTTATACTGATAATAATAATAGTAATAAGAATATTTGTTACAGTTCTATCGATAATAATTGCATAATATGGGTAATAATGCATATTATATTGATGATAATAAAAGTAATACGTATATTTATTATAGTTCTAGCGATAATAACTCCATAATATGGGTAATAATGCATGTTATATTGATAATAATATAAGTAATAAGTATAATTATTACAGTTCGAGCGATAATTACTGCATTATATGGGTAATAGTGCATGTTATATTGATAGTATTGGGAGTAATAAGTATAATTATTATAGTTCTAGCGATAACAACTGCATAATATGGGTAATAATGCATGTTATATTGATAATAATATAAGTAATAAGTATAATTATTATAGTTCTAGCGATAATAATAGTAAAATATGGCTAATAGTGCATGTTATATTGATAATAATAAAAGTAATAAGTATATTTATTATAGCTCTATCGATAATAACTGCATAATATGGGTAATAATGCATGTTATATTGATGATAATAAAAGTAGTAAGTATATTTATTATAGTTCTAGCGATTATAACTGCATAATATGGGTAATAATGCATGTTATATTGAGAATAATATAAGTAATAAGTATAATTATTACAGTTCGAGCGATAATTACTGCATTATATGGGTAATAGTGCATGTTATATTGATAGTATTGGGAGTAATAAGTATAATTATTATAGTTCTAGCGATAATAACTGCATTATATGGGTAATAATGCACGTTATATTGCTAATAATACAAGTAATAAGTATAATTATTACAGTTCTAGCGATAATAACTGCATAATATGGATAATAATGTATGTTATATTGATAATAGTAAAAGTAATAAGTATATTTATTATAGTTCTATCGATAATAACTGCAGAATATGGGTAATAATGCATGTTATATTGATGATAATAAAAGTACTAAGTATATTTATTATAGTTCTAGCGATTGTAACTGCATAATATGGGTAATAATGCATGTTATATTGATAATAATATAAGTAATAAGTATAATTGTTACAGTTCTAGGGATAATAACTGCATTATATGGGTAATAATGCATGCTATATTGCTAATATTGGGAGTAATAAGTATAATTATTACAGTTCTAGCGATAATAATAGTAAAATATGGCTAATTGTGCATGTTATATTGATAATAATAATAGTAATAAGTACATTTATTGCAGTTCTATCGATAATAACTGCATAATATGGGTAATAATGCATGTTATATTGCTGATAATAAAAGTAATACGTATATTTATTATAGTTCTAGCGATAATAACTGCATAATATGGGTAATAATGCATGTTATATTGGGAATAATATAAGTAATAAGTATAATTATTACAGTTCTAGCGATAATAATAGTAAAATATGGCTAATAGTGCATGTTATATTGATAATAATAAAAGTAATAAGTATATTTATTATAGCTCTATCGATAATAACTGCATAATATGGGTAATAATGCATGTTATATTGATGATAATAAAAGTAGTAAGTATATTTATTATAGTTCTAGCGATTATAACTGCATAATATGGGTAATAATGCATGTTATATTGAGAATAATATAAGTAATAAGCATAATTATTATAGTTCTAGCGATAATAATAGTAAAATATGGCTAATAGTGCATGTTATATTGATAATAATAAAAGTAATAAGTATATTTATTATAGCTCTATCGATAATAACTGCATAATATGGGTAATTATGCATGTTATATTGATGATAATGAAAGTAGTAAGTATATTTATTATAGCTCTAGCTATTATTACTGCATAATATTGGTAATAATGCATGTTATATTGAGAATAATATAAGTAATAAGTATAATTATTACAGTTCTAGCGATAATAACTGCATTATATGGGTAATAATGCATGTTACATTGATAATATTAGGAGTAATAAGTATAATCATTATAGTTCTAGCGATAATAATAGTAAAATATGGCTAATAGTGCATGTTATATTGATAATAATAATAGCAATAAGTATATTTATTGCAGTTCTATCGATAATAACTGCATAATATGGGTAATAATGCATGTTATATTGATGATAATAAAAGTAATACGTATATTTATTATAGTTCTAGCGATAATAACTGCATAATATGGGTAATAATGCATGTTATATTGAGAATAATATAAGTAATAAGTATAATTATTACAGTTCTAGCGATAATAACTGCATAATATGGGTAATAATGCATGTTATATTGATGATAATAAAAGTACTAAGTATATTTATTATAGTTCTAGCGATAATAACTGCATAATATGGGTAATAATGCATGTTATATTGATGATCATAAAAGTAGTAAGAATATTTATTATAGTTCTAGCGATTATAACTGCATAATATGGGTAATAATGCATGTTATATTGATAATAATATAAGTAATAAGTATAATTATTCGAGTTCTAGCGATAATAACTGCATTATATGGGTAATAATGCATGTTATATTGATAATATTGGGAGTAATAAGTATAATTATTATAGTTCTAGCGATAAGAGTAGTAAAATATGGCTAATTGTGCATGTTATATTGATAATAATAAGAGTAACAATTATATTTATTATAGTTCTATCGATAATAACTGCATAATATGGGTAATAATGCATGTTATATTGATGATAATAAAAGTACTAAGTATATTTATTATAGTTCTAGCGATAATATCTGCATAATATGCGCAATAATGCATGTTATATTGATAATAATATAAGTAATAAGTATAATTATTACAGTTCTAGCGATAATAACTGCATAATATGGGTAATAATGCACGTTATATTGCTAATAATATAAGTAGTAAGTATAATTATTACAGTTCTAGCGATAATAACTGCAATATATTGGTAATAATGGATGTTATATTGATAATATCGGGAGTAATAAGTATAAATATTATAGTTCTAGCGATAACAATAGTAAAAAATGGCTAATAGTGCATGTTATATAGATAATAATAAAAGTAATAAGTATATTTATTATAGTTCTAACGATAATAACTGCATAATATGGGTAATAATGGATGTTATATTGATAATAATATAAGTAATAAGTATAATTATTACAGTTCTAGCGATAATAACTGCATAATATGGGTAATAATGCATGTTATATTGATAATAATATAAGTAATAAGTATAATTATTATAGTTCTAGCGATAATAACTGCATTATATGGGTAATAATGGATGTTATATTGATAATAATATAAGTAATAAGTATAATTATTACAGTTCTAGCGATAATAACTGCATAATATGGGTAATAATGCATGTTATATTGATAAAGATATAAGTAATAAGTATAATTATTACAGTTGTAGCGATAATAACTGCATTATATGGGTAATAATGCATGTTATATTGATAATATCGGGAGGAATAAGTATAATTATTATAGTTCTAGCGATAATAACTGCATAATATGCGCAATAACGCATGTTATATTGATAATAATATAAGTAATAAGTATAATTATTACAGTTCTAGCGATAATAACTGCATAATATGGATAATAATGTATGTTATATTGATAATAGTAAAAGTAATAAGTATATTTATTATAGTTCTATCGATAATAACTGCATAATATGGGTAATAATGCATGTTATATTGATGATAATAAAAGTACTAAGTATATTTATTATAGTTCTAGCGATTGTAACTGCATAATATGGGTAATAATGCATGTTATATTGATAATAATATAAGTAATAAGTATAATTGTTACAGTTCTAGGGATAATAACTGCATTATATGGGTAATAATGCATGCTATATTGCTAATATTGGGAGTAATAAGTATAATTATTACAGTTCTAGCGATAATAATAGTAAAATATGGCTAATTGTGCATGTTATATTGATAATAATAATAGTAATAAGTACATTTATTGCAGTTCTATCGATAATAACTGCATAATATGGGTAATAATGCATGTTATATTGCTGATAATAAAAGTAATACGTATATTTATTATAGTTCTAGCGATAATAACTGCATAATCTGGGTAATAATGCATGTTATATTGGGAATAATATAAGTAATAAGTATAATTATTACAGTTCTAGCGATAATAATAGTAAAATATGGCTAATAGTGCATGTTATATTGATAATAATAAAAGTAATAAGTATATTTATTATAGCTCTATCGATAATAACTGCATAATATGGGTAATAATGCATGTTATATTGATGATAATAAAAGTAGTAAGTATATTTATTATAGTTCTAGCGATTATAACTGCATAATATGGGTAATAATGCATGTTATATTGAGAATAATATAAGTAATAAGCATAATTATTATAGTTCTAGCGATAATAATAGTAAAATATGGCTAATAGTGCATGTTATATTGATAATAATAAAAGTAATAAGTATATTTATTATAGCTCTATCGATAATAACTGCATAATATGGGTAATTATGCATGTTATATTGATGATAATGAAAGTAGTAAGTATATTTATTATAGCTCTAGCTATTATTACTGCATAATATTGGTAATAATGCATGTTATATTGAGAATAATATAAGTAATAAGTATAATTATTACAGTTCTAGCGATAATAACTGCATTATATGGGTAATAATGCATGTTACATTGATAATATTAGGAGTAATAAGTATAATCATTATAGTTCTAGCGATAATAATAGTAAAATATGGCTAATAGTGCATGTTATATTGATAATACTAATAGCAATAAGTATATTTATTGCAGTTCTATCGATAATAACTGCATAATATGGGTAATAATGCATGTTATATTGATGATAATAAAAGTAATACGTATATTTATTATAGTTCTAGCGATAATAACTGCATAATATGGGTAATAATGCATGTTATATTGAGAATAATATAAGTAATAAGTATAATTATTACAGTTCTAGCGATAATAACTGCATTATATGGGTAACAATGCACGTTATATTGCTAATAATATAAGTAATAAGTATAATTATTACAGTTCTAGCGATAATAACTGCTTTATATGGGTAAGAATGCATGTTATATTGATAATAACGTAAGTAATAAGTATAATTATTATAGTTCTAGCGATAATAATAGTAAAATATGGCTAATAATGCATGTTATATTGATAATAGTAAAAGTAATAAGTATATTTATTACAGTTCTATCGATAATAACTGCATAATATGGGTAATAATGCATGTTATATTAATAATAATGTAAGTAATAGGTATAATTATTACAGTTCTAGCGATAATAACTGCATAATATGGGTAATAATGCATGTTATATTGAGAATAATATAAGTAATAAGTATAATTATTACAGTTCTAGCGAAAATAACTGCATTATATGGGTAACAATGCACGTTATATTGCTAATAATATAAGTAATAGTTATAATTATTACAGTTCTAGTGATAATAACTGCTTTATATGGGTAATAATGCACGCTAGATTGCTAATAATATAAGTAATAAGTATAATTATTACAGTTCGAGCGATAATAACTGCATTATATGGGTAATAATGCATATTACCTTGATAATATTGGGAGTAATAAGTATAATTATTATAATTCTAGCGATAATAATAGTAAAATATGGCTAATAGTGCATGTTATACTGATAATAATAATAGTAATAAGAATATTTATTACAGTTCTATCGATAATAATTGCATAATATGGGTAATAATGCATATTATATTGATGATAATAAAAGTAATACGTATATTTATTATAGTTCTAGCGATAATAACTCCATAATATGGGTAATAATGCATGTTATATTGATAATAATATAAGTAATAAGTATAATTATTACAGTTCGAGCGATAATTACTGCATTATATGGGTAATAGTGCATGTTATATTGATAGTATTGGGAGTAATAAGTATAATTATTATAGTTCTAGCGATAACAACTGCATAATATGGGTAATAATGCATGTTATATTGATAATAATATAAGTAATAAGTATAATTATTATAGTTCTAGCGATAATAATAGTAAAATATGGCTAATAGTGCATGTTATATTGATAATAATAAAAGTAATAAGTATATTTATTATAGCTCTATCGATAATAACTGCATAATATGGGTAATAATGCATGTTATATTGATGATAATAAAAGTAGTAAGTATATTTATTATAGTTCTAGCGATTATAACTGCATAATATGGGTAATAATGCATGTTATATTGAGAATAATATAAGTAATAAGTATAATTATTACAGTTCGAGCGATAATTACTGCATTATATGGGTAATAGTGCATGTTATATTGATAGTATTGGGAGTAATAAGTATAATTATTATAGTTCTAGCGATAATAACTGCATTATATGGGTAATAATGCACGTTATATTGCTAATAATACAAGTAATAAGTATAATTATTACAGTTCTAGCGATAATAACTGCATAATATGGATAATAATGTATGTTATATTGATAATAGTAAAAGTAATAAGTATATTTATTATAGTTCTATCGATAATAACTGCAGAATATGGGTAATAATGCATGTTATATTGATGATAATAAAAGTACTAAGTATATTTATTATAGTTCTAGCGATTGTAACTGCATAATATGGGTAATAATGCATGTTATATTGATAATAATATAAGTAATAAGTATAATTGTTACAGTTCTAGGGATAATAACTGCATTATATGGGTAATAATGCATGCTATATTGCTAATATTAGGAGTAATAAGTATAATTATTACAGTTCTAGCGATAATAATAGTAAAATATGGCTAATTGTGCATGTTATATTGATAATAATAATAGTAATAAGTACATTTATTGCAGTTCTATCGATAATAACTGCATAATATGGGTAATAATGCATGTTATATTGCTGATAATAAAAGTAATACGTATATTTATTATAGTTCTAGCGATAATAACTGCATAATATGGGTAATAATGCATGTTATATTGGGAATAATATAAGTAATAAGTATAATTATTACAGTTCTAGCGATAATAATAGTAAAATATGGCTAATAGTGCATGTTATATTGATAATAATAAAAGTAATAAGTATATTTATTATAGCTCTATCGATAATAACTGCATAATATGGGTAATAATGCATGTTATATTGATGATAATAAAAGTAGTAAGTATATTTATTATAGTTCTAGCGATTATAACTGCATAATATGGGTAATAATGCATGTTATATTGAGAATAATATAAGTAATAAGCATAATTATTATAGTTCTAGCGATAATAATAGTAAAATATGGCTAATAGTGCATGTTATATTGATAATAATAAAAGTAATAAGTATATTTATTATAGCTCTATCGATAATAACTGCATAATATGGGTAATTATGCATGTTATATTGATGATAATGAAAGTAGTAAGTATATTTATTATAGCTCTAGCTATTATTACTGCATAATATTGGTAATAATGCATGTTATATTGAGAATAATATAAGTAATAAGTATAATTATTACAGTTCTAGCGAAAATAACTGCATTATATGGGTAACAATGCACGTTATATTGCTAACAATATAAGTAATAGTTATAATTATTACAGTTCTAGTGATAATAACTGCTTTATATGGGTAATAATGCACGCTAGATTGCTAATAATATAAGTAATAAGTATAATTATTACAGTTCGAGCGATAATAACTGCATTATATGGGTAATAATGCATATTACCTTGATAATATTGGGAGTAATAAGTATAATTATTATAATTCTAGCGATAATAATAGTAAAATATGGCTAATAGTGCATGTTATACTGATAATAATAATAGTAATAAGAATATTTATTACAGTTCTATCGATAATAATTGCATAATATGGGTAATAATGCATGTTATATTGATGATAATAAAAGTAATACGTATATTTATTATAGTTCTAGCGATAATAACTCCATAATATGGGTAATAATGCATGTTATATTGATAATAATATAAGTAATAAGTATAATTATTACAGTTCTAGCGATAATAACTGCATTATATGGGTAATAATGCATGTTACATTGATAATATTGGGAGTAATAAGTAAAATTATTATAGTTCTAGCGATAATAATAGTAAAATATGGCTAATAGTGCATGTTATATTGATAATAATAAAAGTAATAAGTATACTTACTATAGATCTGGCGATAATAACTGCATTATATGGGTAATAATGCGCGTTAGATTGCTAATAATATAAGTAATAAGTATAATTATTACAGTTCGAGCGATAATAACTGCATTATATGGGTAATAATGCACGTTATATTGCTAATAATACAAGTAATAAGTATAATTATTACAGTTCTAGCGATAATAACTGCATAATATGGGTAATAATGCATGTTATATTGATAATAGTAAAAGTAATAAGTATATTTATTACAGTTCTATCGATAATAACTGCATAATATGGGAAATAAAGCATGTTATATCGATGATAATAAAAGTACTAAGTATATTTATTATAGTTCTAGCGATTATAACTGCATAATATGGGTAATAATGCATGTTATATTGATAATAATATAAGTAATAAGTATAATTGTTACAGTTCTAGGGATAATAACTGCATTATATGGGTAATAATGCATGCTATATTGATAATATTGGGAGTAATAAGTATAATTATTATAGTTCTAGCGATAATAATAGTAAAATATGGCTAATTGTGCATGTTATATTGATAATAATAAAAGTAATAAGTATATTTATTATAGTTCTATCGATAATAACTGCATAATATGGGTAATTATGCATGTTATATTGATGATAATGAAAGTAATACGTATATTTATTATAGTTCTAGCGATAATAACTGCATAATATGGGTAATAATGCATGTTATATTGAGAATAATATAAGTAATAAGTATAATTATTACAGTTCTAGCGATAATAACTGCATTATGTGGGTAACAATGCACGTTATATTGCTAATAATATAAGTAATAAGTATAATTATTACAGTTCTAGCGATAATAACTGCTTTATATGGGTAACAATGCACGTTAGATTGCTAATAATGTAAGTAATAAGTATAATTATTAAAGTTTGAGCGATAATAACTGCATTATATGGGTAATAATGCATGTTACATTGATAATATTAGGAGTAATAAGTATAATCATTATAGTTCTAGCGATAATAATAGTAAAATATGGCTAATAGTGCATGTTATATTGATAATAATAATAGTAATAAGTATATTTATTGCAGTTCTATCGATAATAACTGCATAATATGGGTAATAATGTATGTTATATTGAGAATAATATAAGTAATAAGTATAATTATTACAGTTCGAGCGATAATAACTGCATTATATGGGTAATAGTGCATGTTATATTGATATTATTGGGAGTAATAAGTATAATTATTATAGTTCTAGCGATAATAACTGCATAATATGGGTAATAATGCGTGTTATATTGATAATAAAATAAGTAATAAGTATAATTATTATAGTTCTAGCGATAATAATAGTAAAATATGGCTAATAGTGCATGTTATATTGATAATAATAAAAGTAGTAAGTATATTTATTATAGTTCTAGCGATAATAACTGCATAATATGCTTAATAATGCATGTTATATTGATAATAATATAAGTAACAAGTATAATTATTACAGTTCTAGCGATAATAACTGCTTTATATGGGAAATAATGCACGTTAGATTGCTAATAATATAAGTAATAAGTATAATTATTACAGTTCGAGCGATAATAACTGCATTATATGGGTAATAGTGCATGTTATATTGATAGTATTGGGAGCAATAAGTATAATTATTATAGTTCTAGCGATAATAGCTGCATTATATGGGTAACAATGCACGTTATATTACTAATAATATAAGTAATAAGTATAATTATTACAGTTCTAGCGATAAGAACTGCTTTATATGGGTAATAATGCACGTTAGATTGCTAATAATATAAGTAATAAGTATAAATATTATAGTTCTAGCGATAATAACTGCATAATATGGGTAATAATGCATGTTATATTGATAATAATATAAGTAATAAGTATAATTATTATAGTTCTAGCGATAATAATAGTAAAATATGGCTAATAGTGCATGTTATATTGATAATAATAAAAGCAATAAGTATATTTATTATAGTTCTATCTATAATAACTGCATAATATGGGTAATAATGCATGTTATATTGATGATCATAAAAGTAGTGAGTATATTTATTACAGTTCTAGCGATAATAACTGCACAATATGCGTAATAATGCATGTTATATTGATAATATCAGGAGTAATAAGTATAATTAATACTGTTCTAGCGATAATAACTGCATTATGTGGGTAATAATGCACGTTATATTGATAATAATACAAGCAATAAGTATAATTATTACAGTTCTAGCGATAATAACTGCATAATATGGGTAATAATGCATGTTATATTGATGATAATGAAAGTACTAAGTATATTTATTATAGTTCTAGCGATTATATCTGCATAATATGGGTAATAATGCATGTTATATTGATAATAATATAAGTAATAAGTATAGTTATTACAGTTCTAGCGATAATAACTGCATTATGTGGGTAACAATGCACGTTATATTGCTAATAATATAAGTAATAAGTATAATTATTACAGTTCTAGCGATAATAACTGCTTTATATGGGTAATAATGCACGTTAGATTGCTAATACTATAAGTAATAAGTATAATTATTAAAGTTCTATCGATAATAACTGCATAATATGGGTAATAATGCATGTTATATTGATGATAATAAAAGTAATACGTATATTTATTATAGTTCTAGCGATAATAACTGCATAATATGGGTAATAATGCATGTTATATTGAGAATAATATAAGTAATAAGTATAATTATTACAGTTCTAGCGATAATAACTGCATAATATGGGTAATAATGCATGTTATATTGATGATAATAAAAGTACTAAGTATATTTATTATAGTTCTAGCGATAATAACTGCATAATATGGGTAATAATGCATGTTATATTGATGATCATAAAAGTAGTAAGAATATTTATTATAGTTCTAGCGATTATAACTGCATAATATGGGTAATAATGCATGTTATATTGATAATAATATAAGTAATAAGTATAATTATTCGAGTTCTAGCGATAATAACTGCATTATATGGGTAATAATGCATGTTATATTGATAATATTGGGAGTAATAAGTATAATTATTATAGTTCTAGCGATAAGAGTAGTAAAATATGGCTAATTGTGCATGTTATATTGATAATAATAAAAGTAGTAAGTATATTTATTATAGTTCTAGCGATAATAACTGCATAATATGCTTAATAATGCATGTTATATTGATAATAATATAAGTAACAAGTATAATTATTACAGTTCTAGCGATAATAACTGCTTTATATGGGAAATAATGCACGTTAGATTGCTAATAATATAAGTAATAAGTATAATTATTACAGTTCGAGCGATAATAACTGCATTATATGGGTAATAGTGCATGTTATATTGATAGTATTGGGAGCAATAAGTATAATTATTATAGTTCTAGCGATAATAGCTGCATTATATGGGTAACAATGCACGTTATATTACTAATAATATAAGTAATAAGTATAATTATTACAGTTCTAGCGATAAGAACTGCTTTATATGGGTAATAATGCACGTTAGATTGCTAATAATATAAGTAATAAGTATAAATATTATAGTTCTAGCGATAATAACTGCATAATATGGGTAATAATGCATGTTATATTGATAATAATATAAGTAATAAGTATAATTATTATAGTTCTAGCGATAATAATAGTAAAATATGGCTAATAGTGCATGTTATATTGATAATAATAAAAGCAATAAGTATATTTATTATAGTTCTATCTATAATAACTGCATAATATGGGTAATAATGCATGTTATATTGATGATCATAAAAGTAGTGAGTATATTTATTACAGTTCTAGCGATAATAACTGCACAATATGCGTAATAATGCATGTTATATTGATAATATCAGGAGTAATAAGTATAATTAATACTGTTCTAGCGATAATAACTGCATTATGTGGGTAATAATGCACGTTATATTGATAATAATACAAGCAATAAGTATAATTATTACAGTTCTAGCGATAATAACTGCATAATATGGGTAATAATGCATGTTATATTGATGATAATGAAAGTACTAAGTATATTTATTATAGTTCTAGCGATTATATCTGCATAATATGGGTAATAATGCATGTTATATTGATAATAATATAAGTAATAAGTATAGTTATTACAGTTCTAGCGATAATAACTGCATTATGTGGGTAACAATGCACGTTATATTGCTAATAATATAAGTAATAAGTATAATTATTACAGTTCTAGCGATAATAACTGCTTTATATGGGTAATAATGCACGTTAGATTGCTAATACTATAAGTAATAAGTATAATTATTAAAGTTCTATCGATAATAACTGCATAATATGGGTAATAATGCATGTTATATTGATGATAATAAAAGTAATACGTATATTTATTATAGTTCTAGCGATAATAACTGCATAATATGGGTAATAATGCATGTTATATTGAGAATAATATAAGTAATAAGTATAATTATTACAGTTCTAGCGATAATAACTGCATAATATGGGTAATAATGCATGTTATATTGATGATAATAAAAGTACTAAGTATATTTATTATAGTTCTAGCGATAATAACTGCATAATATGGGTAATAATGCATGTTATATTGATGATCATAAAAGTAGTAAGAATATTTATTATAGTTCTAGCGATTATAACTGCATAATATGGGTAATAATGCATGTTATATTGATAATAATATAAGTAATAAGTATAATTATTCGAGTTCTAGCGATAATAACTGCATTATATGGGTAATAATGCATGTTATATTGATAATATTGGGAGTAATAAGTATAATTATTATAGTTCTAGCGATAAGAGTAGTAAAATATGGCTAATTGTGCATGTTATATTGATAATAATAAGAGTAACAATTATATTTATTATAGTTCTATCGATAATAACTGCATAATATGGGTAATAATGCATGTTATATTGATGATAATAAAAGTACTAAGTATATTTATTATAGTTCTAGCGATAATATCTGCATAATATGCGCAATAATGCATGTTATATTGATAATAATATAAGTAATAAGTATAATTATTACAGTTCTAGCGATAATAACTGCATAATATGGGTAATAATGCACGTTATATTGCTAATAATATAAGTAGTAAGTATAATTATTACAGTTCTAGCGATAATAACTGCAATATATTGGTAATAATGGATGTTATATTGATAATATCGGGAGTAATAAGTATAAATATTATAGTTCTAGCGATAATAATAGTAAAAAATGGCTAATAGTGCATGTTATATAGATAATAATAAAAGTAATAAGTATATTTATTATAGTTCTATCGATAATAACTGCATAATATGGGTAATAATGGATGTTATATTGATAATAATATAAGTAATAAGTATAATTATTACAGTTCTAGCGATAATAACTGCATAATATGGGTAATAATGCATGTTATATTGATAATAATATAAGTAATAAGTATAATTATTATAGTTCTAGCGATAATAACTGCATTATATGGGTAATAATGGATGTTATATTGATAATAATATAAGTAATAAGTATAATTATTACAGTTCTAGCGATAATAACTGCATAATATGGGTAATAATGCATGTTATATTGATAAAGATATAAGTAATAAGTATAATTATTACAGTTGTAGCGATAATAACTGCATAATATGGATAATAATGTATGTTATATTGATAATAGTAAAAGTAATAAGTATATTTATTATAGTTCTATCGATAATAACTGCATAATATGGGTAATAATGCATGTTATATTGATGATAATAAAAGTACTAAGTATATTTATTATAGTTCTAGCGATTGTAACTGCATAATATGGGTAATAATGCATGTTATATTGATAATAATATAAGTAATAAGTATAATTGTTACAGTTCTAGGGATAATAACTGCATTATATGGGTAATAATGCATGCTATATTGCTAATATTGGGAGTAATAAGTATAATTATTACAGTTCTAGCGATAATAATAGTAAAATATGGCTAATTGTGCATGTTATATTGATAATAATAATAGTAATAAGTACATTTATTGCAGTTCTATCGATAATAACTGCATAATATGGGTAATAATGCATGTTATATTGCTGATAATAAAAGTAATACGTATATTTATTATAGTTCTAGCGATAATAACTGCATAATATGGGTAATAATGCATGTTATATTGATGATAATAAAAGTAATACGTATATTTATTATAGTTCTAGCGATAATAACTGCATAATATGGGTAATAATGCATGTTATATTGAGAATAATATAAGTAATAAGTATAATTATTACAGTTCTAGCGATAATAACTGCATAATATGGGTAATAATGCATGTTATATTGATGATAATAAAAGTACTAAGTATATTTATTATAGTTCTAGCGATAATAACTGCATAATATGGGTAATAATGCATGTTATATTGATGATAATAAAAGTAATACGTATATTTATTATAGTTCTAGCGATAATAACTGCATAATATGGGTAATAATGCATGTTATATTGAGAATAATATAAGTAATAAGTATAATTATTACAGTTCTAGCGATAATAACTGCATTATATGGGTAACAATGCACGTTATATTGCTAATAATATAAGTAATAAGTATAATTATTACAGTTCTAGCGATAATAACTGCTTTATATGGGTAAGAATGCATGTTATATTGATAATAACGTAAGTAATAAGTATAATTATTATAGTTCTAGCGATAATAATAGTAAAATATGGCTAATAATGCATGTTATATTGATAATAGTAAAAGTAATAAGTATATTTATTACAGTTCTATCGATAATAACTGCATAATATGGGTAATAATGCATGTTATATTAATAATAATGTAAGTAATAGGTATAATTATTACAGTTCTAGCGATAATAACTGCATAATATGGGTAATAATGCATGTTATATTGAGAATAATATAAGTAATAACTATAATTATTACAGTTCTAGCGAAAATAACTGCATTATATGGGTAACAATGCACGTTATATTGCTAATAATATAAGTAATAGTTATAATTATTACAGTTCTAGTGATAATAACTGCTTTATATGGGTAATAATGCACGCTAGATTGCTAATAATATAAGTAATAAGTATAATTATTACAGTTCGAGCGATAATAACTGCATTATATGGGTAATAATGCATATTACCTTGATAATATTGGGAGTAATAAGTATAATTATTATAATTCTAGCGATAATAATAGTAAAATATGGCTAATAGTGCATGTTATACTGATAATAATAATAGTAATAAGAATATTTATTACAGTTCTATCGATAATAATTGCATAATATGGGTAATAATGCATATTATATTGATGATAATAAAAGTAATACGTATATTTATTATAGTTCTAGCGATAATAACTCCATAATATGGGTAATAATGCATGTTATATTGATAATAATATAAGTAATAAGTATAATTATTACAGTTCGAGCGATAATTACTGCATTATATGGGTAATAGTGCATGTTATATTGATAGTATTGGGAGTAATAAGTATAATTATTATAGTTCTCGCGATAACAACTGCATAATATGGGTAATAATGCATGTTATATTGATAATAATATAAGTAATAAGTATAATTATTATAGTTCTAGCGATAATAATAGTAAAATATGGCTAATAGTGCATGTTATATTGATAATAATAAAAGTAATAAGTATATTTATTATAGCTCTATCGATAATAACTGCATAATATGGGTAATAATGCATGTTATATTGATGATAATAAAAGTAGTAAGTATATTTATTATAGTTCTAGCGATTATAACTGCATAATATGGGTAATAATGCATGTTATATTGAGAATAATATAAGTAATAAGTATAATTATCACAGTTCGAGCGATAATTACTGCATTATATGGGTAATAGTGCATGTTATATTGATAGTATTGGGAGTAATAAGTATAATTATTATAGTTCTAGCGATAATAACTGCATTATATGGGTAATAATGCACGTTATATTGCTAATAATACAAGTAATAAGTATAATTATTACAGTTCTAGCGATAATAACTGCATAATATGGATAATAATGTATGTTATATTGATAATAGTAAAAGTAATAAGTATATTTATTATAGTTCTATCGATAATAACTGCAGAATATGGGTAATAATGCATGTTATATTGATGATAATAAAAGTACTAAGTATATTTATTATAGTTCTAGCGATTGTAACTGCATAATATGGGTAATAATGCATGTTATATTGATAATAATATAAGTAATAAGTATAATTGTTACAGTTCTAGGGATAATAACTGCATTATATGGGTAATAATGCATGCTATATTGCTAATATTGGGAGTAATAAGTATAATTATTACAGTTCTAGCGATAATAATAGTAAAATATGGCTAATTGTGCATGTTATATTGATAATAATAATAGTAATAAGTACATTTATTGCAGTTCTATCGATAATAACTGCATAATATGGGTAATAATGCATGTTATATTGCTGATAATAAAAGTAATACGTATATTTATTATAGTTCTAGCGATAATAACTGCATAATATGGGTAATAATGCATGTTATATTGGGAATAATATAAGTAATAAGTATAATTATTACAGTTCTAGCGATAATAATAGTAAAATATGGCTAATAGTGCATGTTATATTGATAATAATAAAAGTAATAAGTATATTTATTATAGCTCTATCGATAATAACTGCATAATATGGGTAATAATGCATGTTATATTGATGATAATAAAAGTAGTAAGTATATTTATTATAGTTCTAGCGATTATAACTGCATAATATGGGTAATAATGCATGTTATATTGAGAATAATATAAGTAATAAGCATAATTATTATAGTTCTAGCGATAATAATAGTAAAATATGGCTAATAGTGCATGTTATATTGATAATAATAAAAGTAATAAGTATATTTATTATAGCTCTATCGATAATAACTGCATAATATGGGTAATTATGCATGTTATATTGATGATAATGAAAGTAGTAAGTATATTTATTATAGCTCTAGCTATTATTACTGCATAATATTGGTAATAATGCATGTTATATTGAGAATAATATAAGTAATAAGTATAATTATTACAGTTCTAGCGATAATAACTGCATTATATGGGTAATAATGCATGTTACATTGATAATATTAGGAGTAATAAGTATAATCATTATAGTTCTAGCGATAATAATAGTAAAATATGGCTAATAGTGCATGTTATATTGATAATACTAATAGCAATAAGTATATTTATTGCAGTTCTATCGATAATAACTGCATAATATGGGTAATAATGCATGTTATATTGATGATAATAAAAGTAATACGTATATTTATTATAGTTCTAGCGATAATAACTGCATAATATGGGTAATAATGCATGTTATATTGAGAATAATATAAGTAATAAGTATAATTATTACAGTTCTAGCGATAATAACTGCATTATATGGGTAATAATGCATGTTACATTGATAATATTGGGAGTAATAAGTAAAATTATTATAGTTCTAGCGATAATAATAGTAAAATATGGCTAATAGTGCATGTTATATTGATAATAATAAAAGTAATAAGTATACTTACTATAGATCTGGCGATAATAACTGCATTATATGGGTAATAATGCGCGTTAGATTGCTAATAATATAAGTAATAAGTATAATTATTACAGTTCGAGCGATAATTACTGCATTATATGGGTAATAGTGCATGTTATATTGATAGTATTGGGAGTAATAAGTATAATTATTATAGTTCTAGCGATAACAACTGCATAATATGGGTAATAATGCATGTTATATTGATAATAATATAAGTAATAAGTATAATTATTATAGTTCTAGCGATAATAATAGTAAAATATGGCTAATAGTGCATGTTATATTGATAATAATAAAAGTAATAAGTATATTTATTATAGCTCTATCGATAATAACTGCATAATATGGGTAATAATGCATGTTATATTGATGATAATAAAAGTAGTAAGTATATTTATTATAGTTCTAGCGATTATAACTGCATAATATGGGTAATAATGCATGTTATATTGAGAATAATATAAGTAATAAGTATAATTATTACAGTTCTAGCGATAATAACTGCATTATATGGGTAATAATGCACGTTATATTGCTAATAATACAAGTAATAAGTATAATTATTACAGTTCTAGCGATAATAACTGCATAATATGGGTAATAATGCATGTTATATTGATAATAGTAAAAGTAATAAGTATATTTATTACAGTTCTATCGATAATAACTGCATAATATGGGAAATAAAGCATGTTATATCGATGATAATAAAAGTACTAAGTATATTTATTATAGTTCTAGCGATTATAACTGCATAATATGGGTAATAATGCATGTTATATTGATAATAATATAAGTAATAAGTATAATTGTTACAGTTCTAGGGATAATAACTGCATTATATGGGTAATAATGCATGCTATATTGATAATATTGGGAGTAATAAGTATAATTATTATAGTTCTAGCGATAATAATAGTAAAATATGGCTAATTGTGCATGTTATATTGATAATAATAAAAGTAATAAGTATATTTATTATAGTTCTATCGATAATAACTGCATAATATGGGTAATTATGCATGTTATATTGATGATAATGAAAGTAATACGTATATTTATTATAGTTCTAGCGATAATAACTGCATAATATGGGTAATAATGCATGTTATATTGAGAATAATATAAGTAATAAGTATAATTATTACAGTTCTAGCGATAATAACTGCATTATGTGGGTAACAATGCACGTTATATTGCTAATAATATAAGTAATAAGTATAATTATTACAGTTCTAGCGATAATAACTGCTTTATATGGGTAACAATGCACGTTAGATTGCTAATAATGTAAGTAATAAGTATAATTATTAAAGTTCGAGCGATAATAACTGCATTATATGGGTAATAATGCATGTTACATTGATAATATTAGGAGTAATAAGTATAATCATTATAGTTCTAGCGATAATAATAGTAAAATATGGCTAATAGTGCATGTTATATTGATAATAATAATAGTAATAAGTATATTTATTGCAGTTCTATCGATAATAACTGCATAATATGGGTAATAATGTATGTTATATTGAGAATAATATAAGTAATAAGTATAATTATTACAGTTCGATCGATAATAACTGCATTATATGGGTAATAGTGCATGTTATATTGATATTATTGGGAGTAATAAGTATAATTATTATAGTTCTAGCGATAATAACTGCATAATATGGGTAATAATGCGTGTTATATTGATAATAAAATAAGTAATAAGTATAATTATTATAGTTCTAGCGATAATAATAGTAAAATATGGCTAATAGTGCATGTTATATTGATAATAATAAAAGTAGTAAGTATATTTATTATAGTTCTAGCGATAATAACTGCATAATATGCTTAATAATGCATGTTATATTGATAATAATATAAGTAACAAGTATAATTATTACAGTTCTAGCGATAATAACTGCTTTATATGGGAAATAATGCACGTTAGATTGCTAATAATATAAGTAATAAGTATAATTATTACAGTTCGAGCGATAATAACTGCATTATATGGGTAATAGTGCATGTTATATTGATAGTATTGGGAGCAATAAGTATAATTATTATAGTTCTAGCGATAATAGCTGCATTATATGGGTAACAATGCACGTTATATTACTAATAATATAAGTAATAAGTATAATTATTACAGTTCTAGCGATAATAACTGCTTTATATGGGTAATAATGCACGTTAGATTGCTAATAATATAAGTAATAAGTATAATTATTATAGTTCTAGCGATAATAATAGTAAAATATGGCTAATAGTGCATGTTATATTGATAATAATAAAAGCAATAAGTATATTTATTATAGTTCTATCTATAATAACTGCATAATATGGGTAATAATGCATGTTATATTGATGATCATAAAAGTAGTGAGTATATTTATTACAGTTCTAGCGATAATAACTGCACAATATGCGTAATAATGCATGTTATATTGATAATATCAGGAGTAATAAGTATAATTAATACTGTTCTAGCGATAATAACTGCATTATGTGGGTAATAATGCACGTTATATTGATAATAATATAGGTAATAAGTATAATTATTACAGTTCTAGCGATAATAACTGCATTATATGGGTAATAATGCATGTTACATTGATAATATTAGGAGTAATAAGTATAATCATTATAGTTCTAGCGATAATAATAGTAAAATATGGCTAATAGTGTATGTTATATTGATGATAATAAAAGTAATACGTATATTTATTATAGTTCTAGCGATAATAACTGCATAATATGGATAATAATGCATGTTATATTGAGAATAATATAAGTAATAAGTATAATTATTACACTTCTAGCGATAATAACTGCATTATGTGGGTAACAATGCACGTTATATTGCTAATAATATAAGTAATAAGTATAATTATTACAGTTCTAGCGATAGTAACTGCTTTATATGGGTAATAATGCACGTTAGATTGCTAATAATATAAGTAATAAGTATAATTATTAAAGTTCGAGCGATAATAACTGCATTATATGGATAATAATGCATGTTACATTGATAATATTAGGAGTAATAAGTATAATCATTATAGTTCTAGCGATAATAATAGTAAAATATGGCTAATAGTGCATGTTATATTGATAATAATGATAGTAATAAGTATATTTATTGCAGTTCTATCGATAATAACTGCATAATATGGGTAATAATGCATGTTATATTGATGATAATAAAAGTAATACGTATATTTATTATAGTTCTAGCGATAATAACTGCATAATATGGGTAATAATGTATGTTATATTGAGAATAATATAAGTAATAAGTATAATTATTACAGTTCGAGCGATAATAACTGCATTATATGGGTAATAGTGCATGTTATATTGATAGTATTGGGAGTAATAAGTATAATTATTATAGTTCTAGCGATAATAACTGCATAATATGGGTAATAATGCATGTTATATTGATAATAAAATAAGTAATAAGTATAATTATTATAGTTCTAGCGATAATAATAGTAAAATATGGCTAATAGTGCATGTTATATTGATAATAATAAAAGTAGTAAGTATATTTATTATAGTTCTAGCGATAATAACTGCATAATATGCTTAATAATGCATGTTATATTGATAATAATATAAGTAACAAGTATAATTATTACAGTTCTAGCGATAATAACTGCTTTATATGGGTAATAATGCACGTTAGATTGCTAATAATATAAGTAATAAGTATAATTATTACAGTTCGAGCGATAATAACTGCATTATATGGGTAATAGTGCATGTTATATTGATAGTATTGGGAGCAATAAGTATAATTATTATAGTTCTAGCGATAATAACTGCTTTATATGGGTAACAATGCACGTTATATTACTAATAATATAAGTAATAAGTATAATTATTACAGTTCTAGCGATAAGAACTGCTTTATATGGGTAATAATGCACGTTAGATTGCTAATAATATAAGTAATAAGTATAAATATTATAGTTCTAGCGATAATAACTGCATAATATGGGTAATAATGCATGTTATATTGATAATAATATAAGTAATAAGTATAATTATTATAGTTCTAGCGATAATAATAGTAAAATATGGCTAATAGTGCATGTTATATTGATAATAATAAAAGCAATAAGTATATTTATTATAGTTCTATCTATAATAACTGCATAATATGGGTAATAATGCATGTTATATTGATGATCATAAAAGTAGTGAGTATATTTATTACAGTTCTAGCGATAATAACTGCACAATATGCGTAATAATGCATGTTATATTGATAATATCAGGAGTAATAAGTATAATTAATACTGTTCTAGCGATAATAACTGCATTATGCGGGTAATAATGCACGTTATATTGATAATAATACAAGCAATAAGTATAATTATTACAGTTCTAGCGATAATAACTGCATAATATGGGTAATAATGCATGTTATATTGATGATAATGAAAGTACTAAGTATATTTATTATAGTTCTAGCGATTATATCTGCATAATATGGGTAATAATGCATGTTATATTGATAATAATATAAGTAATAAGTATAGTTATTACAGTTCTAGCGATAATAACTGCATTATGTGGGTAACAATGCACGTTATATTGCTAATAATATAAGTAATAAGTATAATTATTACAGTTCTAGCGATAATAACTGCTTTATATGGGTAATAATGCACGTTAGATTGCTAATACTATAAGTAATAAGTATAATTATTAAAGTTCGAGCGATAATAACTGCATTATATGGGTAATAATGCATGTTACATTGATAATATTAGGAGTAATAAGTATAATCATTATAGTTCTAGCGATAATAATAGTAAAATATGGCTAATAGTGCATGTTATATTGATAATAATGATAGTAATAAGTATATTTATTGCAGTTCTATCGATAATAACTGCATAATATGGGTAATAATGCATGTTATATTGATGATAATAAAAGTAATACGTATATTTATTATAGTTCTAGCGATAATAACTGCATAATATGGGTAATAATGTATGTTATATTGAGAATAATATAAGTAATAAGTATAATTATTACAGTTCGAGCGATAATAACTGCATTATATGGGTAATAGTGCATGTTATATTGATAGTATTGGGAGTAATAAGTATAATTATTATAGTTCTAGCGATAATAACTGCATAATATGGGTAATAATGCATGTTATATTGATAATAAAATAAGTAATAAGTATAATTATTATAGTTCTAGCGATAATAATAGTAAAATATGGCTAATAGTGCATGTTATATTGATAATAATAAAAGCAATAAGTATATTTATTATAGTTCTATCTATAATAACTGCATAATATGGGTAATAATGCATGTTATATTGATGATCATAAAAGTAGTGAGTATATTTATTACAGTTCTAGCGATAATAACTGCACAATATGCGTAATAATGCATGTTATATTGATAATATCAGGAGTAATAAGTATAATTAATACTGTTCTAGCGATAATAACTGCATTATGTGGGTAATAATGCACGTTATATTGATAATAATACAAGCAATAAGTATAATTATTACAGTTCTAGCGATAATAACTGCATAATATGGGTAATAATGCATGTTATATTGATGATAATGAAAGTACTAAGTATATTTATTATAGTTCTAGCGATTATATCTGCATAATATGGGTAATAATGCATGTTATATTGATAATAATATAAGTAATAAGTATAGTTATTACAGTTCTAGCGATAATAACTGCATTATGTGGGTAACAATGCACGTTATATTGCTAATAATATAAGTAATAAGTATAATTATTACAGTTCTAGCGATAATAACTGCTTTATATGGGTAATAATGCACGTTAGATTGCTAATACTATAAGTAATAAGTATAATTATTAAAGTTCGAGCGATAATAACTGCATTATATGGGTAATAATGCATGTTACATTGATAATATTAGGAGTAATAAGTATAATCATTATAGTTCTAGCGATAATAATAGTAAAATATGGCTAATAGTGCATGTTATATTGATAATAATGATAGTAATAAGTATATTTATTGCAGTTCTATCGATAATAACTGCATAATATGGGTAATAATGCATGTTATATTGATGATAATAAAAGTAATACGTATATTTATTATAGTTCTAGCGATAATAACTGCATAATATGGGTAATAATGTATGTTATATTGAGAATAATATAAGTAATAAGTATAATTATTACAGTTCGAGCGATAATAACTGCATTATATGGGTAATAGTGCATGTTATATTGATAGTATTGGGAGTAATAAGTATAATTATTATAGTTCTAGCGATAATAACTGCATAATATGGGTAATAATGCATGTTATATTGATAATAAAATAAGTAATAAGTATAATTATTATAGTTCTAGCGATAATAATAGTAAAATATGGCTAATAGTGCATGTTATATTGATAATAATAAAAGTAGTAAGTATATTTATTATAGTTCTAGCGATAATAACTGCATAATATGCTTAATAATGCATGTTATATTGATAATAATATAAGTAACAAGTATAATTATTACAGTTCTAGCGATAATAACTGCTTTATATGGGTAATAATGCACGTTAGATTGCTAATAATATAAGTAATAAGTATAATTATTACAGTTCGAGCGATAATAACTGCATTATATGGGTATTGTGCATGTTATATTGATAGTATTGGGAGCAATAAGTATAATTATTATAGTTCTAGCGATAATAACTGCTTTATATGGGTAACAATGCACGTTATATTACTAATAATATAAGTAATAAGTATAATTATTACAGTTCTAGCGATAAGAACTGCTTTATATGGGTAATAATGCACGTTAGATTGCTAATAATATAAGTAATAAGTATAATTATTATAGTTCTAGCGATAATAACTGCATAATATGGGTAATAATGCATGTTATATTGATAATAATATAAGTAATAAGTATAATTATTATAGTTCTAGCGATAATAATAGTAAAATATGGCTAATAGTGCATGTTATATTGATAATAATAAAATCAATAAGTATATTTATTATAGTTCTATCTATAATAACTGCATAATATGGGTAATAATGCATGTTATATTGATGATCATAAAAGTAGTGAGTATATTTATTACAGTTCTAGCGATAATAACTGCACAATATGCGTAATAATGCATGTTATATTGATAATATCAGGAGTAATAAGTATAATTAATACTGTTCTAGCGATAATAACTGCATTATGTGGGTAATAATGCACGTTATATTGATAATAATACAAGCAATAAGTATAATTATTACAGTTCTAGCGATAATAACTGCATAATATGGGTAATAATGCATGTTATATTGATGATAATGAAAGTACTAAGTATATTTATTATAGTTCTAGCGATTATATCTGCATAATATGGGTAATAATGCATGTTATATTGATAATAATATAAGTAATAAGTATAGTTATTACAGTTCTAGCGATAATAACTGCATTATGTGGGTAACAATGCACGTTATATTGCTAATAATATAAGTAATAAGTATAATTATTACAGTTCTAGCGATAATAACTGCTTTATATGGGTAATAATGCACGTTAGATTGCTAATAATATAAGTAATAAGTATAATTATTAAAGTTCGAGCGATAATAACTGCATTATATGGGTAATAATGCATGTTACATTGATAATATTAGGAGTAATAAGTATAATCATTATAGTTCTAGCGATAATAATAGTAAAATATGGCTAATAGTGCATGTTATATTGATAATAATAATAGTAATAAGTATATTTATTGCAGTTCTATCGATAATAACTGCATAATATGGGTAATAATGTATGTTATATTGAGAATAATATAAGTAATAAGTATAATTATTACAGTTCGAGCGATAATAACTGCATTATATGGGTAATAGTGCATGTTATATTGATAGTATTGGGAGTAATAAGTATAATTATTATAGTTCTAGCGATAATAACTGCATAATATGGGTAATAATGCATGTTATATTGATAATAAAATAAGTAATAAGTATAATTATTATAGTTCTAGCGATAATAATAGTAAAATATGGCTAATAGTGCATGTTATATTGATAATAATAAAAGTAGTAAGTATATTTATTATAGTTCTAGCGATAATAACTGCATAATATGCTTAATAATGCATGTTATATTGATAATAATATAAGTAATAAGTATAATTATTACAGTTCTAGCGATAATAACTGCATAATATGGGTAATAATGCACGTTATATTGCTAATAATATAAGTAATAAGTATAATTATTACAGTTCTAGCGATAATAACTGCATTATATGGGTAATAATGCATGTTATATTGATAATATCGGGAGTAATAAGTATAAATATTATAGTTCTAGCGATAATAACTGCTTTATATGGGTAACAATGCACGTTATATTACTAATAATATAAGTAATAAGTATAATTATTACAGTTCTAGCGATAAGAACTGCTTTATATGGGTAATAATGCACGTTAGATTGCTAATAATATAAGTAATAAGTATAAATATTATAGTTCTAGCGATAATAACTGCATAATATGGGTAATAATGCATGTTATATTGATAATAATATAAGTAATAAGTATAATTATTATAGTTCTAGCGATAATAATAGTAAAATATGGCTAATAGTGCATGTTATATTGATAATAATAAAAGCAATAAGTATATTTATTATAGTTCTATCTATAATAACTGCATAATATGGGTAATAATGCATGTTATATTGATGATCATAAAAGTAGTGAGTATATTTATTACAGTTCTAGCGATAATAACTGCACAATATGCGTAATAATGCATGTTATATTGATAATATCAGGAGTAATAAGTATAATTAATACTGTTCTAGCGATAATAACTGCATTATGTGGGTAATAATGCACGTTATATTGATAATAATACAAGCAATAAGTATAATTATTACAGTTCTAGCGATAATAACTGCATAATATGGGTAATAATGCATGTTATATTGATGATAATGAAAGTACTAAGTATATTTATTATAGTTCTAGCGATTATATCTGCATAATATGGGTAATAATGCATGTTATATTGATAATAATATAAGTAATAAGTATAGTTATTACAGTTCTAGCGATAATAACTGCATTATGTGGGTAACAATGCACGTTATATTGCTAATAATATAAGTAATAAGTATAATTATTACAGTTCTAGCGATAATAACTGCTTTATATGGGTAATAATGCACGTTAGATTGCTAATACTATAAGTAATAAGTATAATTATTAAAGTTCGAGCGATAATAACTGCATTATATGGGTAATAATGCATGTTACATTGATAATATTAGGAGTAATAAGTATAATCATTATAGTTCTAGCGATAATAATAGTAAAATATGGCTAATAGTGCATGTTATATTGATAATAATGATAGTAATAAGTATATTTATTGCAGTTCTATCGATAATAACTGCATAATATGGGTAATAATGCATGTTATATTGATGATAATAAAAGTAATACGTATATTTATTATAGTTCTAGCGATAATAACTGCATAATATGGGTAATAATGTATGTTATATTGAGAATAATATAAGTAATAAGTATAATTATTACAGTTCGAGCGATAATAACTGCATTATATGGGTAATAGTGCATGTTATATTGATAGTATTGGGAGTAATAAGTGTAATTATTATAGTTCTAGCGATAATAACTGCATAATATGGGTAATAATGCATGTTATATTGATAATAAAATAAGTAATAAGTATAATTATTATAGTTCTAGCGATAATAATAGTAAAATATGGCTAATAGTGCATGTTATATTGATAATAATAAAAGTAGTAAGTATATTTATTATAGTTCTAGCGATAATAACTGCATAATATGCTTAATAATGCATGTTATATTGATAATAATATAAGTAACAAGTATAATTATTACAGTTCTAGCGATAATAACTGCTTTATATGGGTAATAATGCACGTTAGATTGCTAATAATATAAGTAATAAGTATAATTATTACAGTTCGAGCGATAATAACTGCATTATATGGGTAATAGTGCATGTTATATTGATAGTATTGGGAGCAATAAGTATAATTATTATAGTTCTAGCGATAATAACTGCTTTATATGGGTAACAATGCACGTTATATTACTAATAATATAAGTAATAAGTATAATTATTACAGTTCTAGCGATAAGAACTGCTTTATATGGGTAATAATGCACGTTAGATTGCTAATAATATAAGTAATAAGTATAATTATTATAGTTCTAGCGATAATAACTGCATAATATGGGTAATAATGCATGTTATATTGATAATAATATAAGTAATAAGTATAATTATTATAGTTCTAGCGATAATAATAGTAAAATATGGCTAATAGTGCATGTTATATTGATAATAATAAAATCAATAAGTATATTTATTATAGTTCTATCTATAATAACTGCATAATATGGGTAATAATGCATGTTATATTGATGATCATAAAAGTAGTGAGTATATTTATTACAGTTCTAGCGATAATAACTGCACAATATGCGTAATAATGCATGTTATATTGATAATATCAGGAGTAATAAGTATAATTAATACTGTTCTAGCGATAATAACTGCATTATGTGGGTAATAATGCACGTTATATTGATAATAATACAAGCAATAAGTATAATTATTACAGTTCTAGCGATAATAACTGCATAATATGGGTAATAATGCATGTTATATTGATGATAATGAAAGTACTAAGTATATTTATTATAGTTCTAGCGATTATATCTGCATAATATGGGTAATAATGCATGTTATATTGATAATAATATAAGTAATAAGTATAGTTATTACAGTTCTAGCGATAATAACTGCATTATGTGGGTAACAATGCACGTTATATTGCTAATAATATAAGTAATAAGTATAATTATTACAGTTCTAGCGATAATAACTGCTTTATATGGGTAATAATGCACGTTAGATTGCTAATAATATAAGTAATAAGTATAATTATTAAAGTTCGAGCGATAATAACTGCATTATATGGGTAATAATGCATGTTACATTGATAATATTAGGAGTAATAAGTATAATCATTATAGTTCTAGGGATAATAATAGTAAAATATGGCTAATAGTGCATGTTATATTGATAATAATAATAGTAATAAGTATATTTATTGCAGTTCTATCGATAATAACTGCATAATATGGGTAATAATGTATGTTATATTGAGAATAATATAAGTAATAAGTATAATTATTACAGTTCGAGCGATAATAACTGCATTATATGGGTAATAGTGCATGTTATATTGATAGTATTGGGAGTAATAAGTATAATTATTATAGTTCTAGCGATAATAACTGCATAATATGGGTAATAATGCATGTTATATTGATAATAAAATAAGTAATAAGTATAATTATTATAGTTCTAGCGATAATAATAGTAAAATATGGCTAATAGTGCATGTTATATTGATAATAATAAAAGTAGTAAGTATATTTATTATAGTTCTAGCGATAATAACTGCATAATATGCTTAATAATGCATGTTATATTGATAATAATATAAGTAATAAGTATAATTATTACAGTTCTAGCGATAATAACTGCATAATATGGGTAATAATGCACGTTATATTGCTAATAATATAAGTAATAAGTATAATTATTACAGTTCTAGCGATAATAACTGCATTATATGGGTAATAATGCATGTTATATTGATAATATCGGGAGTAATAAGTATAAATATTATAGTTCTAGCGATAATAATAGTAAAATATGGCTAATAGTGCATGTTATATTGATAGTAATAAGAGTAATAAGTATATTTATTATAGTTCTATCGATAATAACTGCATAATATGGGTATTAATGCATGTTATATTGATGATAATAAAAGTACTAAGTATATTTATTATAGTTCTAGCGAGAATAACTGCATAATATGCGCAATAATGCATGTTAGATTGATAATAATATAAGTAATAAGTATAATTATTACAGTTCTAGCGATAATAACTGCATTATATGGGTAATAATGCATGTTATATTGATAATAATATAAGTAATAAGTATTATTATTACAGTTCTAGCGATAATAACTGCATTATATGGGTAATAATGGATGTTATATTGATAATATCGGGAGTAATAAGTACAATTATTATAGTTCTAGCGATAATATAAGTAAAATTCGGCTAATAGTGCATGTTTTATTGATAATAATAAAAGTAATAAGTATATTTATTATAATTCTGTCGATAATAACTGCATTATATTGGTAATAATGCATGTTATATTGATAATAATATAAGTAATAAGTGTAATTATTACAGTTCTAGCGATAATAACTGCATAATATGGGTAATAATGCACGTTATATTGCTAATAATATAAGTAGTAAGTATAATTATTACAGTTCTAGCAATAATAACTGCATTATATGGGTAATAATGGATGTTATATTGATAATATCGGGGGTAATAAGTATAAATATTATAGTTCTAGCGATAATAATAGTAAAATATGGCTAATAGTGCATGTTATATTGATAATAATAAAAGTAATAAGTATATTTATTATAGTTCTATCGATAATAACTGCATTATATGCGTAATAATGCATGTTATATTGATAATATCGGGAGTAATAAGTATAATTATTATAGTTCTAGCGATAATAAAAGTAAAATATGGCTAATAGTGCATGTTATACTGATAATAATAAAAGTAATAAGTACATTTATTATAGTTCTATCGATAATAACTGCATAATATGGGTAATAATGCATGTTATATTGATGATAATAAAAGTACTAAGTATATTTATTATAGTTCTAGCGATAATAACTGCATAATATGGGTAATAATGCATGTTATATTGATGATCATAAAAGTAGTAAGTATATTTATTACAGTTCTATCGATAATAACTGCATAATATGGGTAATAATGCATGTTATATTAATAATAATGTAAGTAATAAGTATAATTATTACAGTTCTAGCGATAATAACTGCATAATATGGGTAATAATGCATGTTATATTGAGAATAATATAAGTAATAAGTATAATTATTACAGTTCTAGCGAAAATAACTGCATTATATGGGTAACAATGCACGTTATATTGCTAATAATATAAGTAATAGGTATAATTATTACAGTTCTAGTGATAATAACTGCTTTATATGGGTAATAATGCACGCTAGATTGCTAATAATATAAGTAATAAGTATAATTATTACAGTTCGAGCGATAATAACTGCATTATATGGGTAATAGTGCATGTTATATTGATAGTATTGGGAGTAATAAGTATAATTATTATAGTTCTAGCGATAATAACTGCATAATATGGGTAATAATGCATGTTATATTGATAATAAAATAAGTAATAAGTATAATTATTATAGTTCTAGCGATAATAATAGTAAAATATGGCTAATAGTGCATGTTATATTGATAATAATAAAAGTAGTAAGTATATTTATTATAGTTCTAGCGATGATAACTGCATAATATGCTTAATAATGCATGTTATATTGATAATAATATAAGTAATAAGTATAATTATTACAGTTCTAGCGATAATAACTGCATTATATGGGTAATAATGCATATTACCTTGATAATATTGGGAGTAATAAGTATAATTATTATAATTCTAGCGATAATAATAGTAAAATATGGCTAATAGTGCATGTTATACTGATAATAATAATAGTAATAAGAATATTTATTACAGTTCTATCGATAATAATTGCATAATATGGGTAATAATGCATGTTATATTGATGATAATAAAAGTAATACGATATATTTATTATAGTTCTAGCGATAATAACTCCATAATATGGGTAATAATGCATGTTATATTGATAATAATGTAAGTAATAATTATAATTATTACAGTTCTAGCGATAATAACTGCATTATATGGGTAATAATGCATGTTACATTCATAATATTGGGAGTAATAAGTAAAATTATTATAGTTCTAGCGATAATAATAGTAAAATATGGCTAATAGTGCATGTTATATTGATAATAATAAAAGTAATAAGTATACTTACTATAGATCTGGCGATAATAACTGCATTATATGGGTAATAATGCATGTTATATTGATGATAATAAAAGTAGTAAGAATATTTATTATAGTTCTAGCGATTATAACTGCATAATATGGGTAATAATGCATGTTATATTGAGAATAATATAAGTAATAAGCATAATTATTATAGTTCTAGCGATAATAGTAGTAAAATATGGCTAATAGTACATGTTATATTGATAATAATAAAAGTAATAAGTATATTTATTATAGCTCTATCGATAATAACTGCATAATATGGGTAATAATGCATGTTATATTGATGATAATAAAAGTAGTAAGTATATTTATTATAGTTCTAGCGATTATAACTGCATAATATGGGTAATAATGCATGTTATATTGAGAATAATATAAGTAATAAGCATAATTATTATAGTTCTAGCGATAATAATAGTAAAATATGGCTAATAGTGCATGTTATATTGATAATAATAAAAGTAATAAGTATATTTATTATAGCTCTATCGATAATAACTGCATAATATGGGTAATTATGCATGTTATATTGATGATAATGAAAGTAGTAAGTATATTTATTATAGCTCTAGCTATTATTACTGCATAATATTGGTAATAATGCATGTTATATTGAGAATAATATAAGTAATAAGTATAATTATTACAGTTCTAGCGATAATAACTGCATTATATGGGTAATAATGCATGTTACATTGATAATATTAGGAGTAATAAGTATAATCATTATAGTTCTAGCGATAATAATAGTAAAATATGGCTAATAGTGCATGTTATATTGATAATAATAATAGCAATAAGTATATTTATTGCAGTTCTATCGATAATAACTGCATAATATGGGTAATAATGCATGTTATATTGATGATAATAAAAGTAATACGTATATTTATTATAGTTCTAGCGATAATAACTGCATAATATGGGTAATAATGCATGTTATATTGAGAATAATATAAGTAATAAGTATAATTATTACAGTTCTAGCGATAATAACTGCATTATATGGGTAACAATGCACGTTATATTGCTAATAATATAAGTAATAAGTATAATTATTACAGTTCTAGCGATAATAACTGCTTTATATGGGTAAGAATGCATGTTATATTGATAATAACGTAAGTAATAAGTATAATTATTATAGTTCTAGCGATAATAATAGTAAAATATGGCTAATAGTGCATGTTATATTGATAATAGTAAAAGTAATAAGTATATTTATTACAGTTCTATCGATAATAACTGCATAATATGGGTAATAATGCATGTTATATTAATAATAATGTAAGTAATAAGTATAATTATTACAGTTCTAGCGATAATAACTGCATAATATGGGTAATAATGCATGTTATATTGAGAATAATATAAGTAATAAGTATAATTATTACAGTTCTAGCGAAAATAACTGCATTATATGGGTAACAATGCACGTTATATTGCTAATAATATAAGTAATAGGTATAATTATTACAGTTCTAGTGATAATAACTGCTTTATATGGGTAATAATGCACGCTAGATTGCTAATAATATAAGTAATAAGTATAATTATTACAGTTCGAGCGATAATAACTGCATTATATGGGTAATAGTGCATGTTATATTGATAGTATTGGGAGTAATAAGTATAATTATTATAGTTCTAGCGATAATAACTGCATAATATGGGTAATAATGCATGTTATATTGATAATAAAATAAGTAATAAGTATAATTATTATAGTTCTAGCGATAATAATAGTAAAATATGGCTAATAGTGCATGTTATATTGATAATAATAAAAGTAGTAAGTATATTTATTATAGTTCTAGCGATGATAACTGCATAATATGCTTAATAATGCATGTTATATTGATAATAATATAAGTAATAAGTATAATTATTACAGTTCTAGCGATAATAACTGCATTATATGGGTAATAATGCATATTACCTTGATAATATTGGGAGTAATAAGTATAATTATTATAATTCTAGCGATAATAATAGTAAAATATGGCTAATAGTGCATGTTATACTGATAATAATAATAGTAATAAGAATATTTATTACAGTTCTATCGATAATAATTGCATATTATGGGTAATAATGCATGTTATATTGATGATAATAAAAGTAATACGATATATTTATTATAGTTCTAGCGATAATAACTCCATAATATGGGTAATAATGCATGTTATATTGATAATAATGTAAGTAATAATTATAATTATTACAGTTCTAGCGATAATAACTGCATTATATGGGTAATAATGCATGTTACATTGATAATATTGGGAGTAATAAGTAAAATTATTATAGTTCTAGCGATAATAATAGTAAAATATGGCTAATGGTGCATGTTATATTGATAATAATAAAAGTAATAAGTATACTTACTATAGATCTGGCGATAATAACTGCATTATATGGGTAATAATGCGCGTTAGATTGCTAATAATATAAGTAATAAGTATAATTATTACAGTTCGAGCGATAATTACTGCATTATATGGGTAATAGTGCATGTTATATTGATAGTATTGGGAGTAATAAGTATAATTATTATAGTTCTAGCGATAACAACTGCATAATATGGGTAATAATGCATGTTATATTGATAATAATATAAGTAATAAGTATAATTATTATAGTTCTAGCGATAATAATAGTAAAATATGGCTAATAGTGCATGTTATATTGATAATAATAAAAGTAATAAGTATATTTATTATAGCTCTATCGATAATAACTGCATAATATGGGTAATAATGCTTGTTATATTGATGATAATAAAAGTAGTAAGTATATTTATTATAGTTCTAGCGATTATAACTGCATAATATGGGTAATAATGCATGTTATATTGAGAATAATATAAGTAATAAGTATAATTATTACAGTTCTAGCGATAATAACTGCATTATATGGGTAATAATGCACGTTATATTGCTAATAATACAAGTAATAAGTATAATTATTACAGTTCTAGCGATAATAACTGCATAATATGGGTAATAATGCATGTTATATTGATAATAGTAAAAGTAATAAGTATATTTATTACAGTTCTATCGATAATAACTGCATAATATGGGAAATAAAGCATGTTATATCGATGATAATAAAAGTACTAAGTATATTTATTATAGTTCTAGCGATTATAACTGCATAATATGGGTAATAATGCATGTTATATTGATAATAATATAAGTAATAAGTATAATTGTTACAGTTCTAGGGATAATAACTGCATTATATGGGTAATAATGCATGCTATATTGATAATATTGGGAGTAATAAGTATAATTATTATAGTTCTAGCGATAATAATAGTAAAATATGGCTAATTGTGCATGTTATATTGATAATAATAAAAGTAATAAGTATATTTATTATAGTTCTATCGATAATAACTGCATAATATGGGTAATTATGCATGTTATATTGATGATAATGAAAGTAATACGTATATTTATTATAGTTCTAGCGATAATAACTGCATAATATGGGTAATAATGCATGTTATATTGAGAATAATATAAGTAATAAGTATAATTATTACAGTTCTAGCGATAATAACTGCATTATGTGGGTAACAATGCACGTTATATTGCTAATAATATAAGTAATAAGTATAATTATTACAGTTCTAGCGATAATAACTGCTTTATATGGGTAACAATGCACGTTAGATTGCTAATAATATAAGTAATAAGTATAATTATTAAAGTTCGAGCGATAATAACTGCATTATATGGGTAATAATGCATGTAACATTGATAATATTAGGAGTAATAAGTATAATCATTATAGTTCTAGCGATAATAATAGTAAAATATGGCTAATAGTGCATGTTATATTGATAATAATAATAGTAATAAGTATATTTATTGCAGTTCTATCGATAATAACTGCGTAATATGGGTAATAATGTATGTTATATTGAGAATAATATAAGTAATAAGTATAATTATTACAGTTCGAGCGATAATAACTGCATTATATGGGTAATAGTGCATGTTATATTGATATTATTGGGAGTAATAAGTATAATTATTATAGTTCTAGCGATAATAACTGCATAATATGGGTAATAATGCGTGTTATATTGATAATAAAATAAGTAATAAGTATAATTATTATAGTTCTAGCGATAATAATAGTAAAATATGGCTAATAGTGCATGTTATATTGATAATAATAAAAGTAGTAAGTATATTTATTATAGTTCTAGCGATAATAACTGCATAATATGCTGAATAATGCATGTTATATTGATAATAATATAAGTAACAAGTATAATTATTACAGTTCTAGCGATAATAACTGCTTTATATGGGAAATAATGCACGTTAGATTGCTAATAATATAAGTAATAAGTATAATTATTACAGTTCGAGCGATAATAACTGCATTATATGGGTAATAGTGCATGTTATATTGATAGCATTGGGAGCAATAAGTATAATTATTATAGTTCTAGCGATAATAACTGCATAATATGGGTAATAATGCACGTTAGATTGCTAATAATATAAGTAATAAGTATAATTATTATAGTTCTAGCGATAATAATAGTAAAATATGGCTAATAGTGCATGTTATATTGATAATAATAAAAGTAGTAAGTATATTTATTATAGTTCTAGCGATAATAACTGCATAATATGCTGAATAATGCATGTTATATTGATAATAATATAGGTAATAAGTATAATTATTACAGTTCTAGCGATAATAACTGTATTATATGGGTAATAATGCATGTTACATTGATAATATTAGGAGTAATAAGTATAATCATTATAGTTCTAGCGATAATAATAGTAAAATATGGCTAATAGTGTATGTTATATTGATAATAATAATAGTAATAAGTATATTTATTGCAGTTCTATCGATAATAACTGCATAATATGGGTAATAATGCATGTTATATTGATGATAATAAAAGTAATACGTATATTTATTATAGTTCTAGCGATAATAACTGCATAATATGGATAATAATGCATGTTATATTGAGAATAATATAAGTAATAAGTATAATTATTACACTTCTAGCGATAATAACTGCATTATGTGGGTAACAATGCACGTTATATTGCTAATAATATAAGTAATAAGTATAATTATTACAGTTCTAGCGATAATAACTGCTTTATATGGGTAATAATGCACGTTAGATTGCTAATAATATAAGTAATAAGTATAATTATTAAAGTTCGAGCGATAATAACTGCATTATATGGATAATAATGCATGTTACATTGATAATATTAGGAGTAATAAGTATAATCATTATAGTTCTAGCGATAATAATAGTAAAATATGGCTAATAGTGCATGTTATATTGATAATAATGATAGTAATAAGTATATTTATTGCAGTTCTATCGATAATAACTGCATAATATGGGTAATAATGCATGTTATATTGATGATAATAAAAGTAATACGTATATTTATTATAGTTCTAGCGATAATAACTGCATAATATGGGTAATAATGTATGTTATATTGAGAATAATATAAGTAATAAGTATAATTATTACAGTTCGAGCGATAATAACTGCATTATATGGGTAATAGTGCATGTTATATTGATAGTATTGGGAGTAATAAGTATAATTATTATAGTTCTAGCGATAATAACTGCATAATATGGGTAATAATGCATGTTATATTGATAATAAAATAAGTAATAAGTATAATTATTATAGTTCTAGCGATAATAATAGTAAAATATGGCTAATAGTGCATGTTATATTGATAATAATAAAAGTAGTAAGTATATTTATTATAGTTCTAGCGATAATAACTGCATAATATGCTTAATAATGCATGTTATATTGATAATAATATAAGTAACAAGTATAATTATTACAGTTCTAGCGATAATAACTGCTTTATATGGGTAATAATGCACGTTAGATTGCTAATAATATAAGTAATAAGTATAATTATTACAGTTCGAGCGATAATAACTGCATTATATGGGTAATAGTGCATGTTATATTGATAGTATTGGGAGCAATAAGTATAATTATTATAGTTCTAGCGATAATAACTGCTTTATATGGGTAACAATGCACGTTATATTACTAATAATATAAGTAATAAGTATAATTATTACAGTTCTAGCGATAATAACTGCTTTATATGGGTAATAATGCACGTTAGATTGCTAATAATATAAGTAATAAGTATAATTATTATAGTTCTAGCGATAATAACTGCATAATATGGGTAATAATGCATGTTACATTGATAATATTAGGAGTAATAAGTATAATCATTATAGTTCTAGCGATAATAATAGTAAAATATGGCTAATAGTGCATGTTATATTGATAATAATAATAGTAATAAGTATATTTATTGCAGTTCTATCGATAATAACTGCATAATATGGGTAATAATGTATGTTATATTGAGAATAATATAAGTAATAAGTATAATTATTACAGTTCGAGCGATAATAACTGCATTATATGGGTAATAGTGCATGTTATATTGATAGTATTGGGAGTAATAAGTATAATTATTATAGTTCTAGCGATAATAACTGCATAATATGGGTAATAATGCATGTTATATTGATAATAAAATAAGTAATAAGTATAATTATTATAGTTCTAGCGATAATAATAGTAAAATATGGCTAATTTTTTTTTTTTTTTTTTTTTTTTTTTGTTTTGGGAAGGGAAACAGGGGAAATCTTCTAAAGATCCCCGGGGCTAGGCCACGTGCCCCGGGGTATGCCGGATTTCTACCGGCTAAAACCCCTAACCCTCGCTGTGACTTTAGTCCCCCCCGGAACTGTTTTTCACATTACTTCAGGGGGGAGTCACCTGTTGTGCGGTTTCGCACGTCTCAAGGGAGATGCCCTGACGACAAAAGGTGGCCCGTTAGGAGCTATTTTAACTTGCCGATGGAATCCCCTACACCGGATTTAGGGGATTCCACCGGCTCTCCTCCGTCTTCTTCTGCTGGAGCAGCCGTCGCACGTAAGTGCCTACAGCGCTCCAATACTGCAAAGTTTGCAGCATCACCCCCACGATGATGTCGGGGGTGATGGGGCCAACCTCCTGTTGGAGGGCATCCCGCTCAGCCGTCCATCGGCTGCAGGCGAAGAGGGTGTGCTCAGCACTATCCTCCGCACCCTGGCAGCCATAACCACACATCGGCGAGGTGGCCTTACGCATCCTAAAAAGGTAGGCACGGAAGTATCCGTGCCCACTAAGGAACTGGGTAAGGTAGTAACCCACCTCGCCGTGCTTTCTGGATACCCAAGGGGCTAGACATGGAATGAGCCTAGCTGTCCAACGCCCCCGGGTCTCCTCATTCCAACGTTGCTGCCAGCGGTGCAGAGTGGCTTCACGAGCCACCCTCTTCGCCTCGACCTTCTCCTGGCCATTCCGTTTGGCCCCATAGACCTGCTGACGCTCATGAGCGAGCAGGTCTATGGGGACCATACCGGCTATCACCAACACAGCTGGCTCCGCGACAGTCCTGTAAGAACAGGCTACCCGGAGCGCGCACCTTCTCTGAACCGCTGCGAGTCTGCGGCGGTACTTCTCGAAGCGGAGAGCTCCTGCCCAAATCTCCGAGCCATACAAAAGTATGGACTCGGCGGTGGACACCAGGAGTCTCCGCTTCGCCGGCGTTGGGCCTCCAATGTTCGCCATGAGGCGGGCTAAGGACGACGCGGTTGCCGCCGCCCTGTCGGCCGCCTGCCGTATATGTGCCCAGAAGGTCCTCTTGGAATCAAGGAGGACCCCCAGGTACTTCACGGCGGCCTTGGCTAAGATGGTATGAATCCCCACCTTGAATGGTATCTCGGTGGGGATCCTTCGCCTTGACAGGATGACCAGCTCGGTCTTCTCGGTTGCTAGCCGAAGACCTGCGTCGCCCATCCATCTCTCTACCCGCCTCATGACCTGATTCAGGCCAAACTGTGCGCGCTCCGTGTCGCGGGCGACAATTACTGTCGCAATGTCGTCCGCGTAGCCCACCAGGAACGCCTCGCTGGGGAACTCGATCCGCAGGATGGCATCGTAGAACGCATTCCAGAGGTCTGGTCCTAGAATGGACCCCTGTGCCACTCCTGCGGAGACTTTTCTCCTCCGCCGCCCCTCGACAGTGTCGTAAACAAGGACACGGTCAGAGAGGTAATCCTCCATCATGCGGAGGAGATAGTCCGGCACCTGGAAAGTGTTCTCCAGGGCCGCGAGTATCCCCAGCCAACTCACCGAGTTAAAGGCGTTCCTGACGTCCAGCGTGGCTACGAGGACGACATGCCAGCTGTGTCGGTTCCCGGTCTCCGCCTTTTCGGCGGCGTCTAGGACCTCCCGTAGGGCGTCGACGGTAGACCTTCCGCGACGGAAGCCAAACTGTCGACCCGATAGATCGCCCGCCTCCCGGAAAGCGTCCAGGAGGCGGGGCCTAATCATCTTCTCGAGCAGCTTACCGGCCGCGTCCAGCATACAAATAGGTCTGTATGGCGACGGACCGGTAAGCTGCTCCTTGTCTTTAGAAATGAGCGCAAGGCGCTGCACTTTCCATCGGGTCGGCCAGAGGCCGGAACCCAGACATGCATTGAGCAAAGCCAGCAGAGGTCCTGGGTGAAGCTGAACAGCCAGTTTCACAACCTCTGCTGGAATGCCGTCTGGGCCCGGGGCTTTCCTATTGCGGAAGGTCCGGGCTGCATTCTGCATCTCCTGCATGGTGAAGGGGGGGAACTCCTCCACCTGCAGCCCTGCTGACCGTCGCGCCCTTGCCGGGTGGTCCGGAAAAAGGGCGTCCACGATCGCCGATGCCTCGTCTGCAGGTAACACCGCGGGGCCGTTTTGGGCACCGATCTTGCGACGCACGATTCGGTACCCTAATCCCCACGGGTCACGGTTGACCTCCTCCTGGAGGTTGTCCCAGCAACGCCGTTGACTAACGCAAATCGCGTGGCGCAATTCGCGGCGCTTGGCCCTGTAGGATTCCCACAGGGCCTCGCCTTCGCCGGTGCGCCTGGCGCGCTGGGCTATTCGCCGCAGACGATGGCAGTCCCTCCGGAGGTCGGCGATGTCGCTCGACCACCAGTAGGCCGGCCGTCTAGCACTGCGTGGCCTTCCACGGCTCATCGACGCTTCGCACGCCGTGTGTATGGCGTGCATAGTTGCGCCAACGAGCCGCTCTAGCGATAGCCGGGATAATGGCTCTCCGTTGAGCTGCGGGATGGACTGCAGCGCAACTTGGAGAGCCTCTCCAAACTTTTCCTTCTGGAGCGTCTTAATGTTCCACCCTCTAACAGGGGGTGGAACGACACTCCTCCGTTGTTTCCCGGCTATCCGGAAAGCTACGTACTGGTGGTCACTCCCCGTGTAGTCCTCGATGACTCTCCAGTCATCGACACGGGGCGCGACATCCTCAGAAGCCATCGTGATATCCACGATGGTCTCCTGGTAACCAAACCTCCGGAAGGTCGTGGACGCCCCTCGGTTAAGGATCACCAGGTTCTGGCGCGCCGCCAACTCGACGACGTGCCGTCCCCTAGTGTCCGGTCTGGGCATTCCCCACTCGACCGCCTTCGCGTTGAAGTCCCCTCCGATCACACATCCGCCCCCAATGGCTTGGATGGTGTCTTCGAGGACCTCAACCTTCTCGCGAAACTCCGCGATGCGGTCGTTAGGGGAGAGGTAGACGCTCACCAACGTCACACCCTCTCCCCTTACCCAGACATGTCCGGCGCCTGCGCCGTGCGACTGGACCCGGAACTTGGACGGATCCGGGATCCAGATCGCAGCGGTACCCAACGTGTCAGCGAACCACGTTGGTCCTTCCCGAGCACGATACGGTTCACTGAGCAGGAGAATATCTATCTCCTTCTCTCGCCGCATCTGCTCAAGAAGGGCGTCCGCGACTCGGCTGCGGTTCAAGTTGGCTTGGAACACCTTAGCCATTGCGCTGCTTAGCGTTGGCTAAGGCGTCGCGGTACGCCTTACAAGCGCCGGACCCTAACACATGCTGTAGGTCTGCGCCCTTGAGACCATGGTCGGCGCAGACCACACACCTCGGCGGCTTCTGACAGCCCTTGGCTGCATGGCCTTTCTCCCCGCACCGGTAGCAGTTATTCTGCCGGTCCGGGCCCTTGCAACCGCGCGCCAGGTGCTCGTACCCCAGGCACCTGAAGCAGCGCGCGGCTACCGTCCTCTTTCTGGGACGGGATATCACCATCCCGACCCTCAAACGGCCGCAATCCAATATCTTGGCTGCGGCCCGCTCCTCGAGCTCGACTATTGCCAATTTCTGGCCCCGGGCATTCTCCTTCGTGACATGCACCCGCATGTCGCCGGCAGAGTCGCCCAATTCCTTCCTGAGGGCCTCTTCCACCTCACTAGCTGTGGTGAGGCAGTCTAAGTCCCTCAGTTCAATTGTTTCCTTGGGCTCCATCCGGCGGACTGTGCCAGCGGTGCCCAGGGCCCCCTTTAGAGCCTCACTGAATGAGGCCTTCTGCTCAGGATTTGCAGCCCCTGCTAATTCGAGAAGGACTTCACCCCCCCTCGTTTGCCGGATCGATTTAATTTCAATTCCGGCCTCCTCCGGTTTTACGCTGGCGCGTAATTTCGCCAGCACTTGAGCGTAGCTCGTGCCCGCCGCCGGCTTAACCGCCAAAGCGGCTGCGCGGCGTTTGCGACGCGGCTTCCTCTTCTTCTCCTTCTTTTGGTTATCTGCCTCCATGGAGGCAGAGGTAGTCGCCTTGTCCGCGGCGATGGCCGCCGCCGTGTGAGGCGCGGCGGGTTTTTGCGGCTTCGATTTACGGCGTGCCACGACGCTCCATGCTTCGTCGCCATCCCTCAGCCTTTTCTCAGCAGGGGATGGCTGGGATGCGGGGCTGGAGGTTATCTCCCGCGTCCTTTTTCTGCCGCTGAGGTCCTGTGTCATTTGTGCGGACTGTGCCGCCTCAATAGCGTCCGCCAACTCCACCAAGCGCGGGAGACCATTCTTGATGGCCATGGCAACATTACGTTGGCTGGTCGTTGCCAAGGTCATCTCCGCTACGGTGTCGCGGAGTTGCTTCAAAAGGGCCCCAATTATTGAGGCCTCTGTGGCGGAAGGAACCGGCTGTGGGGCCAGAACCGGTTCCGCCGGCGTCTCCTCAGCAGGCACCGGAGTACCCTCACCTGCAAACATCGGCGATCTCTCGCCGGATGGCGGTGGGCTCCGCGCCAGACTGCGGCGCGGCGTGAATGCCGCCGCCTCCATCTCCTTGACCTGCTCGAGGACATTTGCGCTCGTACCGCGCAAGCTCCTCCCTTCTTCAATAGGTGTTTGTTTAGACGCCATTTTATATCGATTACAGTTTTAACGACGGTTCGCGCATCATGCGAGCCACACCGCAGTGTGGCATCTATCCCCGCCGATTAGAAACCCTAATTACGGATGTCGAAGCCGAGAAGCGGCTTTTCGGGAGGCCACCCCTATCGACACCAAGTGACTCTAATAAATAAAATGATACGGGATAGGCCCGCGCCATATATGATGCAAAAGGTTTAACGTCACCCCTATCGAAGGGACGCACCGGTATCCGACCCGGGTATTGCCCCAACCTCAGGCTAGACGGTGCTGTGGTTTAACCCCCACCAGCTCAGGTTATGAGGAACACTGGCCAGGTGATCCTCCATTCCTGCGCCCGATAGCACGGCTTCAACCCTTGCATTGGCTCCGTACAGCGAAGACATGAGCGGTTCTCCCACGTTGAACATGTGGTTTCACGGGATCTCTGCCGAAAAATATGGCTAATAGTGCATGTTATATTGATAATAATAAAAGTAGTAAGTATATTTATTATAGTTCTAGCGATAATAACTGCATAATATGCTTAATAATGCATGTTATATTGATAATAATATAAGTAATAAGTATAATTATTACAGTTCTAGCGATAATAACTGCATAATATGGGTAATAATGCACGTTATATTGCTAATAATATAAGTAATAAGTATAATTATTACAGTTCTAGCGATAATAACTGCATTATATGGGTAATAATGCATGTTATATTGATAATATCGGGAGTAATAAGTATAAATATTATAGTTCTAGCGATAATAATAGTAAAATATGGCTAATAGTGCATGTTATATTGATAGTAATGAGAGTAATAAGTATAATTATTACAGTTCTAGCGATAATAACTGCATTATATGGGTAATAATGCATGTTATATTGATAACAATATAAGTAATAAGTATTATTATTACAGTTCTAGCGATAATAACTGCATTATATGGGTAATAATGGATGTTATATTGATAATATCGGGAGTAATAAGTACAATTATTATAGTTCTAGCGATAATATAAGTAAAATTCGGCTAATAGTGCATGTTTTATTGATAATAATAAAAGTAATAAGTATATTTATTATAATTCTGTCGATAATAACTGCATTATATTGGTAATAATGCATGTTATATTGATAATAATATAAGTAATAAGTGTAATTATTACAGTTCTAGCGATAATAACTGCATAATATGGGTAATAATGCACGTTATATTGCTAATAATATAAGTAGTAAGTATAATTATTACAGTTCTAGCAATAATAACTGCATTATATGGGTAATAATGGATGTTATATTGATAATATCGGGGGTAATAAGTATAAATATTATAGTTCTAGCGATAATAATAGTAAAATATGGCTAATAGTGCATGTTATATTGATAATAATAAAAGTAATAAGTATATTTATTATAGTTCTATCGATAATAACTGCATAATATGGCTAATAGTGCATGTTATATTGATAATAATAAAAGTAATAAGTATATTTATTATAGTTCTATCGATAATAACTGCATTATATGCGTAATAATGCATGTTATATTGATGATAATAAAAGTACTAAGTATATTTATTATAGTTCTATCGATAATAACTGCATAATATGGCTAATAGTGCATGTTATATTGATAATAATAAAAGTAATAAGTATATTTATTATAGTTCTATCGATAATAACTGCATTATATGCGTAATAATGCATGTTATATTGATGATAATAAAAGTAATACGTATATGTATTATAGTTCTAGCTGTAATAACTGCATAATATGGGTAATAATGCATATTAAATTGATAATAATATAAGTAATAAGTATAATTATTACAGTTCTAGCGATAATAACTGCATTATATGGGTAATAATGGATGTTATATTGATAATATCGGGAGTAATAAGTATATTTATTATAGTTCTAGCGATAATAACTGCATTATATGGGTAATAATGCATGTTATATTGATAATAATAAAAGTAATAAGTATATTTATTATACTTCTCTCGATAATAACTGCATAATATGGGTAATAATGCATGTTATATTGATAATAATATAAGTAATAAGTATAATTACTACAGTTCTAGCGATAATAACTGCATTATATGGGTAATGATGCATGTTATATTGATAATAATATAAGTAATAAGTATAATTATTACAGTTCTAGCGATAATAACTGCATAATATGGGTAATAATGCACGTTATATTGCTAATAATATAAGTAATAAGTATAATTATTACAGTTCTAGCGATAATAACTGCATTATATGGGTAATAATGCATGTTATATTGATAATATCGGGAGTAATAAGTATAAATATTATAGTTCTAGCGATAATAATAGTAAAATATGGCTAATAGTGCATGTTATATTGATAGTAATAAGAGTAATAAGTATATTTATTATAGTTCTATCGATAATAACTGCATAATATGGGTAATAATGCATGTTATATTGATAATAATATAAGTAATAAGTATAATTACTACAGTTCTAGCGATAATAACTGCATTATATGGGTAATGATGCATGTTATATTGATAATAATATAAGTAATAAGTATAATTATTACAGTTCTAGCGATAATAACTGCATAATATGGGTAATAATGCACGTTATATTGCTAATAATATAAGTAGTAAGTATAATTATTACAGTTCTAGCAATAATAACTGCATTATATGGGTAATAATGGATGTTATATTGATAATATCGGGGGTAATAAGTATAAATATTATAGTTCTAGCGATAATAATAGTAAAATATGGCTAATAGTGCATGTTATACTGATAATAATAAAAGTAATAAGTACATTTATTATAGTTCTATCGATAATAACTGCATAATATGGGTAATAATGCATGTTATATTGATGATAATAAAAGTACTAAGTATATTTATTATAGTTCTAGCGATAATAACTGCATAATATGGGTAATAATGCATGTTATATTGATGATCATAAAAGTAGTAAGAATATTTATTATAGTTCTAGCGATTATAACTGCATAATATGGGTAATAATGCATGTTATATTGATAATAATATAAGTAATAAGTATAATTATTCGAGTTCTAGCGATAATAACTGCATTATATGGGTAATAATGCATGTTATATTGATAATATTGGGAGTAATAAGTACAATTATTATAGTTCTAGTGATAATAGTAGTAAAATATGGCTAATTGTGCATGTTATATTGATAATAATAAGAGTAACAATTATATTTATTATAGTTCTATCGATAATAACTGCATAATATGGGTAATAATGCATGTTATATTGATGATAATAAAAGTACTAAGTATATTTATTATAGTTCTAGCGATAATATCTGCATAATATGCGCAATAATGCATGTTATATTGATAATAATATAAGTAATAAGTATAATTATTACAGTTCTAGCGATAATAACTGCATAATATGGGTAATAATGCACGTTATATTGCTAATAATATAAGTAGTAAGTATAATTATTACAGTTCTAGCGATAATAACTGCATTATATGGGTCATAATGGATGTTATATTGATAATATCGGGAGTAATAAGTATAAATATTATAGTTCTAGCGATAATAATAGTAAAAAATGGCTAATAGTGCATGTTATATAGATAATAATAAAAGTAATAAGTATATTTATTATAGTTCTATCGATAATAACTGCATAATATGGGTAATAATGCATGTTATATTGATGATAATAAAAGTACTAAGTATATTTATTATAGTTCTAGCGATAATATCTGCATAATATGCGCAATAATGCATGTTATATTGATAATAATATAAGTAATAAGTATAATTATTACAGTTCTAGCGATAATAACTGCATAATATGGGTAATAATGCACGTTATATTGCTAATAATATAAGTAGTAAGTATAATTATTACAGTTCTAGCGATAATAACTGCAATATATTGGTAATAATGGATGTTATATTGATAATATCGGGAGTAATAAGTATAAATATTATAGTTCTAGCGATAATAATAGTAAAAAATGGCTAATAGTGCATGTTATATAGATAATAATAAAAGTAATAAGTATATTTATTATATTTCTATCGATAATAACTGCATAATATGGGTAATAATGCATGTTATATTGATGATAATAAAAGTACTAAGTATATTTATTATAGTTCTGGCGATAATAACTGCATAGTATGCGCAATAATGCATGTTATATTGATAATAATATAAGTAGTAAGTATAATTATTACAGTTCTAGCAATAATAACTGCATTATATGGGTAATAATGCATGTTATATTGATAATATCGGGGGTAATAAGTATAATTATTATAGTTCTAGCGATAATAAAAGTAAAATATGGCTAATAGTGCATGTTATACTGATAATAATAAAAGTAATAAGTACATTTATTATAGTTCTATCGATAATAACTGCATAATATGGGTAATAATGCATGTTATATTGATGATAATAAAAGTACTAAGTATATTTATTATAGTTCTAGCGATAATAACTGCATAATATGGGTAATAATGCATGTTATATTGATGATCATAAAAGTAGTAAGAATATTTATTATAGTTCTAGCGATTATAACTGCATAATATGGGTAATAATGCATGTTATATTGATAATAATATAAGTAATAAGTATAATTATTCGAGTTCTAGCGATAATAACTGCATTATATGGGTAATAATGCATGTTATATTGATAATATTGGGAGTAATAAGTATAATTATTATAGTTCTAGCGATAATAGTAGTAAAATATGGCTAATTGTGCATGTTATATTGATAATAATAAGAGTAACAATTATATTTATTATAGTTCTATCGATAATAACTGCATAATATGGGTAATAATGCATGTTATATTGATGATAATAAAAGTACTAAGTATATTTATTATAGTTCTAGCGATAATATCTGCATAATATGCGCAATAATGCATGTTATATTGATAATAATATAAGTAATAAGTATAATTATTACAGTTCTAGCGATAATAACTGCATAATATGGGTAATAATGCAGGTTATATTGCTAATAATATAAGTAGTAAGTATAATTATTACAGTTCTAGCGATAATAACTGCATTATATGGGTAATAATGGATGTTATATTGATAATATCGGGAGTAATAAGTATAAATATTATAGTTCTAGCGATAATAATAGTAAAAAATGGCTAATAGTGCATGTTATATAGATAATAATAAAAGTAATAAGTATATTTATTATAGTTCTATCGATAATAACTGCATAATATGGGTAATAATGCATGCTATATTGATGATAATAAAAGTACTAAGTATATTTATTATAGTTCTAGCGATAATATCTGCATAATATGCGCAATAATGCATGTTATATTGATAATAATATAAGTAATAAGTATAATTATTACAGTTCTAGCGATAATAACTGCATAATATGGGTAATAATGCACGTTATATTGCTAATAATATAAGTAGTAAGTATAATTATTACAGTTCTAGCGATAATAACTGCAATATATTGGTAATAATGGATGTTATATTGATAATATCGGGAGTAATAAGTATAAATATTATAGTTCTAGCGATAATAATAGTAAAAAATGGCTAATAGTGCATGTTATATAGATAATAATAAAAGTAATAAGTATATTTATTATACTTCTATCGATAATAACTGCATAATATGGGTAATAATGCATGTTATATTGATGATAATAAAAGTACTAAGTATATTTATTATAGTTCTGGCGATAATAACTGCATAGTATGCGCAATAATGCATGTTATATTGATAATAATATAAGTAATAAGTATAATTATTACAGTTCTAGCGATAATAACTGCATTATATGGGTAATAATGCATGTTATATTGATAATACCGGGAGGAATAAGTATAATTATTATAGTTCTAGCGATAATAACTGCATAATATGCGCAATAACGCATGTTATATTGATAATAATATAAGTAATAAGTATAATTATTACAGTTCTAGCGATAATAACTGCATAATATGGGTAATAATGCATGTTATATTGATAATAATATAAGTAATAAGTATAATTATTATAGTTCTAGCGATAATAACTGCATTATATGGGTAATAATGGATGTTATATTGATAATATCGGGAGTAATAAGTATAAATATTACAGTTCTAGCGATAATAATAGTAAAATTTGGCTAATAGTGCATGTTATATTGATAATAATAAAAGTAATAAGTATATTTATTATACTTCTGTCGAGAATAACTGCATTATATGGGTAATAATGCATGTTATATTGATAATAATATAAGTAATAAGTATAATTATTACAGTTCTAGCGATAATAACTGCATTATATGGGTAATAATGCATGTTATATTGATAATATCGGGAGTAATAAGTACAATTATTATAGTTCTAGCGATAATAAAAGTAAAATTTGGCTAATAGTGCATGTTATATTGATAATAATAAAAGTAATAAGTATATTTATTATAGTTCTATCGATAATAACTGCATTATATGCATAATAATGCATGTTATATTGATGATAATAAAAGTAATACGTATATGTATTATAGTTCTAGCTGTAATGACTGCATAATATGGGTAATAATGCATGTTAAATTGATAATAATATAAGTAATAAGTATAATTATTACAGTTCTAGCGATAATAACTGCATTACATGGGTAATAATGGATGTTATATTGATAATATCGGGAGTAATAAGTATATTTATTATAGTTCTAGCGATAATAACTGCATTATATGGGTAATAATGCATGTTATATTGATAATAATAAAAGTAATAAGTATATTTATTATACTTCTCTCGATAATAACCGCATAATATGGGTAATAATGCATGTTATATTGATAATAATATAAGTAATAAGTATAATTACTACAGTTCTAGCGATAATAACTGCATTATATGGGTAATGATGCATGTTATATTGATAATAATATAAGTAATAAGTATAATTATTACAGTTCTAGCGATAATAACTGCATAATATGGGTAATAATGCACGTTATATTGCTAATAATATAAGTAATAAGTATAATTATTACAGTTCTAGCGATAATAACTGCATTATATGGGTAATAATGCATGTTATATTGATAATATCGGGAGTAATAAGTATAAATATTATAGTTCTAGCGATAATAATAGTAAAATATGGCTAATAGTGCATGTTATATTGATAGTAATAAGAGTAATAAGTATATTTATTATAGTTCTATCGATAATAACTGCATAATATGGCTAATAGTGCATGTTATATTGATAATAATAAAAGTAATATGTATATTTATTATAGTTCTATCGATAATAACTGCATTATATGCGCAATAATGCATGTTATATTGATGATAATAAAAGTAATACGTATATGAATTATAGTTCTAGCTGTAATAACTGCATAATATGGGTAATAATGCATGTTAAATTGATAATAATATAAGTAATAAGTATAATTATTCGAGTTCTAGCGATAATAACTGCATTATATGGGTAATAGTGCATGTTATATTGATAATATTGGGCGTAATAAGTATAATTATTATAGTTCTAGCGATAATAGTAGTAAAATATGGCTAATTGTGCATGTTATATTGATAATAATAAGAGTAACAATTATATTTATTATAGTTCTATCGATAATAACTGCATAATATGGGTAATAATGCATGTTATATTGATGATAATAAAAGTACTAAGTATATTTATTATAGTTCTAGCGATAATATCTGCATAATATGCGCAATAATGCATGTTATATTGATAATAATATAAGTAATAAGTATAATTATTACAGTTCTAGCGATAATAACTGCATAATATGGGTAATAATGCACGTTATATTGCTAATAATATAAGTAGTAAGTATAATTATTACAGTTCTAGCGATAATAACTGCATTATATGGGTAATAATGGATGTTATATTGATAATATCGGGAGTAATAAGTATAAATATTATAGTTCTAGCGATAATAATAGTAAAAAATGGCTAATAGTGCATGTTATATAGATAATAATAAAAGTAATAAGTATATTTATTATAGTTCTATCGATAATAACTGCATAATATGGGTAATAATGCATGTTATATTGATGATAATAAAAGTACTAAGTATATTTATTATAGTTCTAGCGATAATATCTGCATAATATGCGCAATAATGCATGTTATATTGATAATAATATAAGTAATAAGTATAATTATTACAGTTCTAGCGATAATAACTGCATAATATGGGTAATAATGCACGTTATATTGCTAATAATATAAGTAGTAAGTATAATTATTACAGTTCTAGCGATAATAACTGCAATATATTCGTAATAATGGATGTTATATTGATAATATCGGGAGTAATAAGTATAAATATTATAGTTCTAGCGATAATAATAGTAAAAAATGGCTAATAGTGCATGTTATATAGATAATAATAAAAGTAATAAGTATATTTATTATATTTCTATCGATAATAACTGCATAATATGGGTAATAATGCATGTTATATTGATGATAATAAAAGTACTAAGTATATTTATTATAGTTCTGGCGATAATAACTGCATAGTATGCGCAATAATGCATGTTATATTGATAATAATATAAGTAGTAAGTATAATTATTACAGTTCTAGCAATAATAACTGCATTATATGGGTAATAATGCATGTTATATTGATAATATCGGGGGTAATAAGTATAAATATTATAGTTCTAGCGATAATAATAGTAAAATATGGCTAATAGTGCATGTTATATTGATAATAATAAAAGTAATAAGTATATTTATTATAGTTCTATCGATAATAACTGCATTATATGCGTAATAATGCATGTTATATTGATAATATCGGGAGTAATAAGTATAATTATTATAGTTCTAGCGACAATAAAAGTAAAATATGGCTAATAGTGCATGTTATACTGATAATAATAAAAGTAATAAGTACATTTATTATAGTTCTATCGATAATAACTGCATAATATGGGTAATAATGCATGTTATATTGATGATAATAAAAGTACTAAGTATATTTATTATAGTTCTAGCGATAATAACTGCATAATATGGGTAATAATGCATGTTATATTGATGATCATAAAAGTAGTAAGAATATTTATTATAGTTCTAGCGATTATAACTGCATAATATGGGTAATAATGCATGTTATATTGATAATAATATAAGTAATAAGTATAATTATTCGAGTTCTAGCGATAATAACTGCATTATATGGGTAATAATGCATGTTATATTGATAATATTGGGAGTAATAAGTATAATTATTATAGTTCTAGCGATAATAGTAGTAAAATATGGCTAATTGTGCATGTTATATTGATAATAATAAGAGTAACAATTATATTTATTATAGTTCTATCGATAATAACTGCATAATATGGGTAATAATGCATGTTATATTGATGATAATAAAAGTACTAAGTATATTTATTATAGTTCTAGCGATAATATCTGCATAATATGCGCAATAATGCATGCTATGTTGATAATAATATAAGTAATAAGTATAATTATTACAGTTCTAGCGATAATAACTGCATAATATGGGTAATAATGCACGTTATATTGCTAATAATATAAGTAGTAAGTATAGTTATTACAGTTCTAGCGATAATAACTGCATTATATGGGTAATAATGGATGTTATATTGATAATATCGGGAGTTATAAGTATATTTATTATAGTTCTAGCGATAATAATAGTAAAATTTGGCTAATAGTGCATGTTATATTGATAATAATAAAAGTAATAAGTATATTTATTATACTTCTGCCGAGAATAACTGCATTATATGGGTAATAATGCATGTTATATTGATAATAGTATAAGTAATAAGTATAATTATTACAGTTCTAGCGATAATATCTGCATAATATGGGTAATAATGCACGTTATATTGCTAATAATATAAGTAGTAAGTATAATTATTACAGTTCTAGCGATAATAACTGCAATATATTGGTAATAATGGATGTTATATTGATAATATCGGGAGTAATAAGTATAAATATTATAGTTCTAGCGATAATAATAGTAAAAAATGGCTAATAGTGCATGTTATATAGATAATAATAAAAGTAATAAGTATATTTATTATATTTCTATCGATAATAACTGCATTATATGGGTAATAATTGATGTTATATTGATAGTATCGGGAGTAATAAGTATAATTATTACAGTTCTAGCGATAATAACTGCAATATATTGGTAATAATGGATGTTATATTGATAATATCGGGAGTAATAAGTATAAATATTATAGTTCTAGCGATAATAATAGTAAAAAATGGCTAATAGTGCATGTTATATAGATAATAATAAAAGTAATAAGTATATTTATTATATTTCTATCGATAATAACTGCATAATATGGGTAATAATGCACGTTATATTGCTAATAATATAAGTAATAAGTATAATTATTACAGTTCTAGCGATAATAACTGCATTATATGGGTAATAATGCATGTTATATTGATAATATCGGGAGTAATAAGTACAATTATTATAGTTCTAGCGATAATAAAAGTAAAATTTGGCTAATAGTGCATGTTATATTGATAATAATAAAAGTAATAAGTATATTTATTATAGTTCTATCGATAATAACTGCATTATATGCATAATAATGCAAGTTATATTGATGATAATAAAAGTAATACGTATATGTATTATAGTTCTAGCTGTAATAACTGCATAATATGGGTAATAATGCATGTTAAATTGATAATAATATAAGTAATAAGTATAATTATTACAGTTCTAGCGATAATAACTGCATTACATGGGTAATAATGGATGTTATATTGATAATATCGGGAGTAATAAGTATATTTATTATAGTTCTAGCGATAATAACTGCATTATATGGGTAATAATGCATGTTATATTGATAATAATAAAAGTAATAAGTATATTTATTATACTTCTCTCGATAATAACCGCATAATATGGGTAATAATGCATGTTATATTGATAATAATATAAGTAATAAGTATAATTACTACAGTTCTAGCGATAATAACTGCATTATATGGGTAATGATGCATGTTATATTGATAATAATATAAGTAATAAGTATAATTATTACAGTTCTAGCGATAATAACTGCATAATATGGGTAATAATGCACGTTATATTGCTAATAATATAAGTAATAAGTATAATTATTACAGTTCTAGCGATAATAACTGCATTATATGGGTAATAATGCATGTTATATTGATAATATCGGGAGTAATAAGTATAAATATTATAGTTCTAGCGATAATAATAGTAAAATATGGCTAATAGTGCATGTTATATTGATAGTAATAAGAGTAATAAGTATATTTATTATAGTTCTATCGATAATAACTGCATAATATGGCTAATAGTGCATGTTATATTGATAATAATAAAAGTAATATGTATATTTATTATAGTTCTATCGATAATAACTGCATTATATGCGCAATAATGCATGTTATATTGATGATAATAAAAGTAATACGTATATGAATTATAGTTCTAGCTGTAATAACTGCATAATATGGGTAATAATGCATGTTAAATTGATAATAATATAAGTAATAAGTATAATTATTCGAGTTCTAGCGATAATAACTGCATTATATGGGTAATAGTGCATGTTATATTGATAATATTGGGAGTAATAAGTATAATTATTATAGTTCTAGCGATAATAGTAGTAAAATATGGCTAATTGTGCATGTTATATTGATAATAATAAGAGTAACAATTATATTTATTATAGTTCTATCGATAATAACTGCATAATATGGGTAATAATGCATGTTATATTGATGATAATAAAAGTACTAAGTATATTTATTATAGTTCTAGCGATAATATCTGCATAATATGCGCAATAATGCATGTTATATTGATAATAATATAAGTAATAAGTATAATTATTACAGTTCTAGCGATAATAACTGCATAATATGGGTAATAATGCACGTTATATTGCTAATAATATAAGTAGTAAGTATAATTATTACAGTTCTAGCGATAATAACTGCATTATATGGGTAATAATGGATGTTATATTGATAATATCGGGAGTAATAAGTATAAATATTATAGTTCTAGCGATAATAATAGTAAAAAATGGCTAATAGTGCATGTTATATAGATAATAATAAAAGTAATAAGTATATTTATTATAGTTCTATCGATAATAACTGCATAATATGGGTAATAATGCATGTTATATTGATGATAATAAAAGTACTAAGTATATTTATTATAGTTCTAGCGATAATATCTGCATAATATGCGCAATAATGCATGTTATATTGATAATAATATAAGTAATAAGTATAATTATTACAGTTCTAGCGATAATAACTGCATAATATGGGTAATAATGCACGTTATATTGCTAATAATATAAGTAGTAAGTATAATTATTACAGTTCTAGCGATAATAACTGCAATATATTCGTAATAATGGATGTTATATTGATAATATCGGGAGTAATAAGTATAAATATTATAGTTCTAGCGATAATAATAGTAAAAAATGGCTAATAGTGCATGTTATATAGATAATAATAAAAGTAATAAGTATATTTATTATATTTCTATCGATAATAACTGCATAATATGGGTAATAATGCATGTTATATTGATGATAATAAAAGTACTAAGTATATTTATTATAGTTCTGGCGATAATAACTGCATAGTATGCGCAATAATGCATGTTATATTGATAATAATATAAGTAGTAAGTATAATTATTACAGTTCTAGCAATAATAACTGCATTATATGGGTAATAATGCATGTTATATTGATAATATCGGGGGTAATAAGTATAAATATTATAGTTCTAGCGATAATAATAGTAAAATATGGCTAATAGTGCATGTTATATTGATAATAATAAAAGTAATAAGTATATTTATTATAGTTCTATCGATAATAACTGCATTATATGCGTAATAATGCATGTTATATTGATAATATCGGGAGTAATAAGTATAATTATTATAGTTCTAGCGACAATAAAAGTAAAATATGGCTAATAGTGCATGTTATACTGATAATAATAAAAGTAATAAGTACATTTATTATAGTTCTATCGATAATAACTGCATAATATGGGTAATAATGCATGTTATATTGATGATAATAAAAGTACTAAGTATATTTATTATAGTTCTAGCGATAATAACTGCATAATATGGGTAATAATGCATGTTATATTGATGATCATAAAAGTAGTAAGAATATTTATTATAGTTCTAGCGATTATAACTGCATAATATGGGTAATAATGCATGTTATATTGATAATAATATAAGTAATAAGTATAATTATTCGAGTTCTAGCGATAATAACTGCATTATATGGGTAATAATGCATGTTATATTGATAATATTGGGAGTAATAAGTATAATTATTATAGTTCTAGCGATAATAGTAGTAAAATATGGCTAATTGTGCATGTTATATTGATAATAATAAGAGTAACAATTATATTTATTATAGTTCTATCGATAATAACTGCATAATATGGGTAATAATGCATGTTATATTGATGATAATAAAAGTACTAAGTATATTTATTATAGTTCTAGCGATAATATCTGCATAATATGCGCAATAATGCATGCTATGTTGATAATAATATAAGTAATAAGTATAATTATTACAGTTCTAGCGATAATAACTGCATAATATGGGTAATAATGCACGTTATATTGCTAATAATATAAGTAGTAAGTATAGTTATTACAGTTCTAGCGATAATAACTGCATTATATGGGTAATAATGGATGTTATATTGATAATATCGGGAGTTATAAGTATATTTATTATAGTTCTAGCGATAATAATAGTAAAATTTGGCTAATAGTGCATGTTATATTGATAATAATAAAAGTAATAAGTATATTTATTATACTTCTGCCGAGAATAACTGCATTATATGGGTAATAATGCATGTTATATTGATAATAGTATAAGTAATAAGTATAATTATTACAGTTCTAGCGATAATATCTGCATAATATGGGTAATAATGCACGTTATATTGCTAATAATATAAGTAGTAAGTATAATTATTACAGTTCTAGCGATAATAACTGCAATATATTGGTAATAATGGATGTTATATTGATAATATCGGGAGTAATAAGTATAAATATTATAGTTCTAGCGATAATAATAGTAAAAAATGGCTAATAGTGCATGTTATATAGATAATAATAAAAGTAATAAGTATATTTATTATATTTCTATCGATAATAACTGCATTATATGGGTAATAATTGATGTTATATTGATAGTATCGGGAGTAATAAGTATAATTATTACAGTTCTAGCGATAATAACTGCAATATATTGGTAATAATGGATGTTATATTGATAATATCGGGAGTAATAAGTATAAATATTATAGTTCTAGCGATAATAATAGTAAAAAATGGCTAATAGTGCATGTTATATAGATAATAATAAAAGTAATAAGTATATTTATTATATTTCTATCGATAATAACTGCATAATATGGGTAATAATGCACGTTATATTGCTAATAATATAAGTAATAAGTATAATTATTACAGTTCTAGCGATAATAACTGCATTATATGGGTAATAATGCATGTTATATTGATAATATCGGGAGTAATAAGTACAATTATTATAGTTCTAGCGATAATAAAAGTAAAATTTGGCTAATAGTGCATGTTATATTGATAATAATAAAAGTAATAAGTATATTTATTATAGTTCTATCGATAATAACTGCATTATATGCATAATAATGCAAGTTATATTGATGATAATAAAAGTAATACGTATATGTATTATAGTTCTAGCTGTAATAACTGCATAATATGGGTAATAATGCATGTTAAATTGATAATAATATAAGTAATAAGTATAATTATTACAGTTCTAGCGATAATAACTGCATTATATGGGTAATAATGGATGTTATATTGATAATATCGGGAGTAATAAGTATATTTATTATAGTTCTAGCGATAATAATAGTAAAATTTGGCTAATAGTGCATGTTATATTGATAATAATAAAAGTAATAAGTATATTTATTATACTTCTGTCGAGAATAACTGCATTATATGGGTAATAATGCATGTTATATTGATAATAGTATAAGTAATAAGTATAATTATTACAGTTCTAGCGATAATATCTGCATAATATGGGTAATAATGCACGTTATATTGCTAATAATATAAGTAGTAAGTATAATTATTACAGTTCTAGCGATAATAACTGCAATATATTGGTAATAATGGATGTTATATTGATAATATCGGGAGTAATAAGTATAAATATTATAGTTCTAGCGATAATAATAGTAAAAAATGGCTAATAGTGCATGTTATATAGATAATAATAAAAGTAATAAGTATATTTATTATATTTCTATCGATAATAACTGCATTATATGGGTAATAATTGATGTTATATTGATAGTATCGGGAGTAATAAGTATAATTATTACAGTTCTAGCGATAATATAAGTAAAATTCGGCTAATAGTGCATGTTTTATTGATAATAATAAAAGTAATAAGTATATTTATTATAATTCTGTCGATAATAACTGCATTATATAGGTAATAATGCATGTTATATTGATAATAATATAAGTAATAAGTATAATTATTACAGTTCTAGCGATAATAACTGCATAATATGGGTAATAATGCACGTTATATTGCTAATAATATAAGTAGTAAGTATAATTATTACAGTTCTAGCAATAATAACTGCATTATATGGGTAATAATGGATGTTATATTGATAATATCGGGGGTAATAAGTATAAATGTTATAGTTCTAGCGATAATAATAGTAAAATATGGCTAATAGTGCATGTTATATTGATAATAATAAAAGTAATAAGTATATTTATTCTAGTTCTATCGATAATAACTGCATTATATGCGTAATAATGCATGTTATATTGATAATATCGGGAGTAATAAGTATAATTATTATAGTTCTAGCGATAATAAAAGTAAAATATGGCTAATAGTGCATGTTATACTGATAATAATAAAAGTAATAAGTACATTTATTATAGTTCTATCGATAATAACTGCATAATATGGGTAATAATGCATGTTATATTGATGATAATAAATGTAATACGTATATTTATTATAGTTCTAGCTATAATAACTGCATAGTATGGGTAATAATGCATGTTATATTGATAATAATATGAGTAATAAGCATAATTATTACAGTTCTAGCGGTAATAACTGCATTATATGGGTAATAATGGATGTTATATTGATAATTTCGGGAGTAATAAGTATAAATATTATAGTTCTAGCGATAGTAATAGTAAAATATGGCTAATAGTGCATGTTATATTGACAATAATAAGAGTAACAAGTATATTTATTATAGTTCTATCGATAATAACTGCATAATTTGGGTAATAATGCATGTTATATTGATGATAATAAAAGTACGAAGTATATTTATTATAGTTCTAGCGATAATAACTGCATAATATGCGCAATAATGCATGTTATAATGATAATAATATAAGTAATAAGTATAATTATTACAGTTCTAGCGATAATAACTGCATTATATGGGTAATAATGCATGTTATATTGATAATATCGGGAGTAATAAGTACAATTATTATAGTTCTAGCGATAATAAAAGTAAAATTTGGCTAATAGTGCATGTTATATTGATAATAATAAAAGTAATAAGTATATTTATTATAGTTCTATCGATAATAACTGCATTATATGCGTAATAATGCATGTTATATTGATGATAATAAAAGTAATACGTATATGTATTATAGTTCTAGCTGTAATAACTGCATAATATGGGTAATAATGCATGTTAAATTGATAATAATATAAGTAATAAGTATAATTATTACAGTTCTAGCGATAATAACTGCATTATATGGGTAATAATGGATGTTATATTGATAATATCGGGAGTAATAAGTATATTTATTATAGTTCTAGCGATAATAACTGCATTATATGGGTAATAATGCATGTTATATTGATAATAATAAAAGTAATAAGTATATTTATTATACTTCTCTCGATAATAACTGCATAATATGGGTAATAATGCATGTTATATTGATAATAATATAAGTAATAAGTATAATTACGACAGTTCTAGCGATAATAACTGCATTATATGGGTAATGATGCATGTTATATTGATAATAATATAAGTAATAGGTATAATTATTACAGTTCTAGCGATAATAACTGCATAATATGGGTAATAATGCACGTTATATTGCTAATAATATAAGTAGTAAGTATAATTATTACAGTTCTAGCGATAATAACTGCAATATATTGGTAATAATGGATGTTATATTGATAATATCGGGAGTAATAAGTATAAATATTATAGTTCTAGCGATAATAATAGTAAAAAATGGCTAATAGTGCATGTTATATAGATAATAATAAAAGTAATAAGTATATTTATTATATTTCTATCGATAATAACTGCATAATATGGGTAATAATGCATGTTATATTGATGATAATAAAAGTACTAAGTATATTTATTATAGTTCTGGCGATAATAACTGCATAGTATGCGCAATAATGCATGTTATATTGATAATAATATAAGTAATAAGTATAATTATTACAGTTCTAGCGATAATAACTGCATTATATGGGTAATAATGCATGTTATATTGATAATATCGGGAGGAATAAGTATAATTATTATAGTTCTAGCGATAATAACTGCATAATATGCGCAATAACGCATGTTATATTGATAATAATATAAGTAATAAGTATAATTATTACAGTTCTAGCGATAATAACTGCATAATATGGGTAATAATGCATGTTATATTGATAATAATATAAGTAATAAGTATAATTATTATAGTTCTAGCGATAATAACTGCATTATATGGGTAATAATGGATGTTATATTGATAATATCGGGAGTAATAAGTATAAATATTACAGTTCTAGCGATAATAATAGTAAAATTTGGCTAATAGTGCATGTTATATTGATAATAATAAAAGTAATAAGTATATTTATTATACTTCTGTCGAGAATAACTGCATTATATGGGTAATAATGCATGTTATATTGATAATAATATAAGTAATAAGTATAATTATTACAGTTCTAGCGATAATATCTGCATAATATGCGCAATAATGCATGTTATATCGATAATAATATAAGTAATAAGTATAATTATTACAGTTCTAGCGATAATAACTGCATAATATGGGTAATAATGCACGTTATATTGCTAATAATATAAGTAATAAGTATAATTATTACAGTTCTAGCGATAATAACTGCATTATATGGGTAATAATGCATGTTATATTGATAATATCGGGAGTAATAAGTACAATTATTATAGTTCTAGCGATAATAAAGTTAAATTTGGCTAATAGTGCATGTTATATTGATAATAATAAAAGTAATAAGTATATTTATTATAGTTCTAGCGATAATAACTGCATTATATGGGTAATAATGCATGTTATATTGATAATAATAAAAGTAATAAGTATATTTATTATACTTCTCTCGATAATAACTGCATAATATGGGTAATAATGCATGTTATATTGATAATAATATAAGTAATAAGTATAATTACTACAGTTCTAGCGATAATAACTGCATTATATGGGTAATGATGCATGTTATATTGATAATAATATAAGTAATAAGTATAATTATTACAGTTCTAGCGATAATAACTGCATAATATGGGTAATAATGCACGTTATATTGCTAATAATATAAGTAATAAGTATAATTATTACAGTTCTAGCGATAATAACTGCATTATATGGGTAATAATGCATGTTATATTGATAATATCGGGAGTAATAAGTATAAATGTTATAGTTCTAGCGATAATAATAGTAAAATATGGCTAATAGTGCATGTTATATTGATAATAATAAAAGTAATAAGTATATTTATTCTAGTTCTATCGATAATAACTGCATTATATGCGTAATAATGCATGTTATATTGATAATATCGGGAGTAATAAATATAATTATTATAGTTCTAGCGATAATAAAAGTAAAATATGGCTAATAGTGCATGTTATACTGATAATAATAAAAGTAATAAGTACATTTATTATAGTTCTATCGATAATAACTGCATAATATGGGTAATAATGCATGTTATATTGATGATAATAAAAGTACTAAGTATATTTATTATAGTTCTAGCGATAATAACTGCATTATATGGGTAATAATTGATGTTATATTGATAGTACCGGGAGTAATAAGTATAATTATTACAGTTCTAGCCGTAATAACTGCATTATATGGGTAATAATGGATGTTATATTGTAAATATCGGGAGTAATAAGTATAAATATTATAGTTCTAGCGATAATAATAGTAAAATATGGCTAATAGTGCATGTTATATTGATAATAATAAAAGTAATAAGTATATTTATTATAGTTCTATCGATAATAACTGCATAATATGGGTAATAATGCATGTTATATTGATGATAATAAATGTAATACGTATATTTATTATAGTTCTAGCTATAATAACTGCATAGTATGGGTAATAATGCATGTTATATTGATAATAATATGAGTAATAAGCATAATTATTACAGTTCTAGCGGTAATAACTGCATTATATGGGTAATAATGGATGTTATATTGATAATTTCGGGAGTAATAAGTATAAATATTATAGTTCTAGCGATAATAATAGTAAAATATGGCTAATAGTGCATGTTATATTGATAATATCAGGAGGAATAAGTATAATTATGATAGTTCTAGCGATAATAATAGTAAAATATAGCTAATAATGCATGTTATATTGATAATAATATAAGTAATAAGTATAATTATTACAGTTCTAGCGATAATAACTGCATTATATGGGTAATAATGCATGTTATATTGATAATATCGGGAGTAATAAGTACAAATATTATAGTTCTAGCGATAGTAATAGTAAAATATGGCTAATAGTGCATGTTATATTGACAATAATAAGAGTAACAAGTATATTTATTATAGTTCTATCGATAATAACTGCATAATTTGGGTAATAATGCATGTTATATTGATGATAATAAAAGTACGAAGTATATTTATTATAGTTCTAGCGATAATAACTGCATAATATGCGCAATAATGCATGTTATAATGATAATAATATAAGTAATAAGTATAATTATTACAGTTCTAGCGATAATAACTGCATTATATGGGTAATAATGCATGTTATATTGATAATATCGGGAGTAATAAGTACAATTATTATAGTTCTAGCGATAATAAAAGTAAAATTTGGCTAATAGTGCATGTTATATTGATAATAATAAAAGTAATAAGTATATTTATTATAGTTCTATCGATAATAACTGCATTATATGCGTAATAATGCATGTTATATTGATGATAATAAAAGTAATACGTATATGTATTATAGTTCTAGCTGTAATAACTGCATAATATGGGTAATAATGCATGTTAAATTGATAATAATATAAGTAATAAGTATAATTATTACAGTTCTAGCGATAATAACTGCATTATATGGGTAATAATGGATGTTATATTGATAATATCGGGAGTAATAAGTATATTTATTATAGTTCTAGCGATAATAACTGCATTATATGGGTAATAATGCATGTTATATTGATAATAATAAAAGTAATAAGTATATTTATTATACTTCTCTCGATAATAACTGCATAATATGGGTAATAATGCATGTTATATTGATAATAATATAAGTAATAAGTATAATTACGACAGTTCTAGCGATAATAACTGCATTATATGGGTAATGATGCATGTTATATTGATAATAATATAAGTAATAAGTATAATTATTACAGTTCTAGCGATAATAACTGCATAATATGGGTAATAATGCACGTTATATTGCTAATAATATAAGTAATAAGTATAATTATTACAGTTCTAGCGATAATAACTGCATTATATGGGTAATAATGCATGTTATATTGATAATATCGGGAGTAATAAGTATAAATATTATAGTTCTAGCGATAATAATAGTAAAATATGGCTAATAGTGCATGTTATATTGATAGTAATAAGAGTAATAAGTATATTTATTATAGTTCTATCGATAACAACTGCATAATATGGCTAATAGTGCATGTTATATTGATAATAATAAAAGTAATAAGTATATTTATTATAGTTCTATCGATAATAACTGCATTATATGCGTAATAATGCATGTTATATTGATGATAATAAAAGTAATACGTATATGTATTATAGTTCTAGCTGTAATAACTGCATAATATGGGTAATAATGCATGTTAAATTGATAATAATATAAGTAATAAGTATAATTATTACAGTTCTAGCGATAATAACTGCATTATATGGGTAATAATGGATGTTATATTGATAATATCGGGAGTAATAAGTATATTTATTATAGTTCTAGCGATAATAACTGCATTATATGGGTAATAATGCATGTTATATTGATAATAATAAAAGTAATAAGTATATTTATTATACTTCTCTCGATAATAACTGCATAATATGGGTAATAATGCATGTTATATTGATAATAATATAAGTAATAAGTATTATTATTACAGTTCTAGCGAGAATAACTGCATAATATGCGCAATAATGCATGTTATATTGATAATAATATAAGTAATAAGTATAATTACTACAGTTCTAGCGATAATAACTGCATAATATGGGTAATAATGCACGTTATATTGCTAATAATATAAGTAGTAAGTATAATTATTACAGTTCTAGCAATAATAACTGCATTATATGGGTAATAATGGATGTTATATTGATAATATCGGGGGTAATAAGTACAAATATTATAGTTCTAGCGATAATAATAGTAAAATATGGCTAATAGTGCATGTTATATTGACAATAATAAGAGTAACAAGTATATTTATTATAGTTCTATCGATAATAACTGCATAATTTGGGTAATAATGCATGTTATATTGATGATAATAAAAGTACTAAGTATATTTATTATAGTTCTAGCGATAATAACTGCATTATATGGGTAATAATTGATGTTATATTGATAGTATCGGGAGTAATAAGTATAATTATTACAGTTCTAGCCGTAATAACTGCATTATATGGGTAATAATGGATGTTATATTGTAAATATCGGGAGTAATAAGTATAAATATTATAGTTCTAGCGATAATAATAGTAAAATATGGCTAATAGTGCATGTTATATTGATAATAATAAAAGTAATAAGTATATTTATTATAGTTCTATCGATAATAACTGCATTATATGCGTAATAATGCATGTTATATTGATGATAATAAAAGTAATACGTATATGTATTATAGTTCTAGCTGTAATAACTGCATAATATGGGTAATAATGCATGTTAAATTGATAATAATATAAGTAATAAGTATAATTATTACAGTTCTAGCGATAATAACTGCATTATATGGGTAATAATGCATGTTATATTGATAATATCGTGAGTAATAAGTATAATTATTATAGTTCTAGCGATGATAATAGTAAAATATGGCTAATAGTGCATGTTATATTGATAATAATAAAAGTAATAAGTATATTTATTACAGTTCTAGCTATAATAACTGCATTATATGCGTAATAATGCATATTATATTGATAATATCGGGAGTAATAAGTATAATTATTACAGTTCTAGCGATAATACTAGTAAAATATGGCTAAGAGTGCCTGTTATATTGATAATAATAAAAGTAATAAGTATATTTATTATACTTCTGTCGATAATAACTGCATTATATGGGTAATAATGCATGTTATATTGATAATAATATAAGTAATAAGTATAATTATTACAGTTCTAGAAATAATAACTGCATTATATGGGTAATAATGCATGTTATATTAATAATAATATAAATAATAAGTATAATTATTACAGTTCTAGCGATAATAACTGCATTACATGGGTAATAATGCATGTTATATTGATAATATCGGGAGTAATAAGTATAATTATTACAGTTCTAGCGGCAATAACTGCATTATATGGGTAATAATGGATGTTAAATTGGTAATATTGGGAATAATAAGTATAATTATTATAGTTCTAGCAATAATAAAAGTAAACTATGGCTAATAGTGCATGTTATACTGATAATAATAAAAGTAATAAGTATATTTATTATACTTCTGTCGATAATAACTGCATTATATGGGTAATAATGCATGTTATATTGATATTAATATAAGTAATAAGTATAATTATTACAGTTCTAGCGAGAATAACTGCATAATATGGGTAACAATGCACGTTATATTGCTAATACTATAAGTAATAAGTTTAATTATTACAGTTCTAGCGATAATAACTGCATTATATGGGTAATAATGCATGTTATATTGATAATATCGGGAGTAATAAGTATATTTATTACAGTTCTAGCGGTAATAACTGCATTATATGGGTAATAATGCATGTTATATTGATAATAATATAAGTAATAAGTATAATTATTACAGTTCTAGCGACAATAACTCCATTATATGGGTAATAATGCATGTTATAATGACAATAATATAAGTAATAAGTATAATTATTACAGTTCTAGCAATAATAACTGCATAATATGGGTAATAATGCACGTTATATTGCTAATAATATAAGTAATAAGTATAATTATTACAGTTCTAGCGATAATAACTGCATTATATGGGTAATAATGCATGTTATATTGATAATATCGTGAGTAATAAGTATAATTATTATAGTTCTAGCGATAATAATAGTAAAATATGGCTAATAGTTCATGTTATATTGATAACAATAAAAGTAATAAGTATATTTATTACAGTTCTAGCTATAATAACTGCATTATATGCGTAATAATGCATATTATATTGATAATATCGGGAGTAATAAGTATAATTATTATAGTTCTAGCGATAATAATAGTAAAATATTGCTAATAGTGCATGTTATATTGATAACAATAAAAGTAATAAGTATATTTATTACAGTTCAAGCTATAATAACTGCATTATATGCGTAATAATGCATATTATATTGATAATATCGGGAGTAATAAGTATAATTATTACAGTTCTAGCGATAATACTAGTAAAATATGGCTAAGAGTGCCTGTTATATTGATAATAATAAAAGTAATAAGTATATTTATTATATTTCTGTCGATAATAACTGCATTATATCGGTAATAATGCATGTTATATTGATAATAATATAAGTCATAAGTATAATTATTACAGTTCTAGAAATAATAACTGCATTATATGGGTAATAATGCATGTTATATTAATAATAATATAAATAATAAGTATAATTATTACAGTTCTAGCGATAATAACTGCATTATATGGGTAATAATGCATGTTATATTGATAATATCGGGAGTAATAAGTACAACTATTATACTTCTAGCGATAATAATAGTAAAATATGGCTAATAGTGCATGATATATTGATAATAATAAAAGTAATAAGTATATTTATTACAGTTCTAGCGATAATAACTGCATTATATGGGTAATAATGCATGTTATATTGATAATATCGGGTGTAATAAGTATAATTATTACAGTTCTAGCGGTAATACTAGTAAAATATGGCCAAGAGTGCCTGTTATATTGATAATAATAAAAGTAATAAGTATATTTATTATACTTCTGTCGATAATAACTGCATTATATGGGTAATAATGCATGTTATATTGATAATAATATAAGTAATAAGTATAATTATTACAGTTCTAGCGATAATAACTGCTTTATATGGGTAATAATGCACGTTACATTGCTAATAGTATAAGTAATAAGTATAATTATTACAGGTCTAGCGATAATAACTGCATTATATGGGTAATAATGCATGTTATATTGTTAATATCGGGAGTAATAAGTATAATTATTACAGTTCTAGCGGTAATAACTGCATTATATGGGTAATAATGGATGTTAAATTGATAATATCGGGAGTAATTAGTATAATTATTACAGTTCTAGCGATAATACTAGTAAAATATGGCTAAGAGTGCCTGTTATATTGATAATAATAAAAGTAATAAGTATATTTATTATACTTCTGTCGATAATAACTGCTTTATATGGGTAATAGTGCATGTTATATTGATAATAATATAAGTAATAAGTATAATTATTACAGTTCTAGAAATAATAACTGCATTATATGGGCAATAATGCATGTTATATTAATAATAATATAAATAATAAGTATAATTATTACAGTTCTAGCGATAATAACTGCATTATATGGGTAATAATGCATGTTATATTGATAATATCGGGAGTAATAAGTACAACTATTATACTTCTAGCGATAAGAATAGTAAAATATGGCTAATAGTGCATGTTATATTGATAATAATAAAAGTAATAAGTATATTTATTATACTTCTGTCGATAATAACTGCATTATATGGGTAATAATGCATGTTATATTGATAATAATATAAGTAGTAAGTATAATTATTACAGTTCTAGCGACAATAACTCCATTATATGGGTAATAATGCATGTTATATTGATAATATCGGGTGTAATAAGTACAACTATTATACTTCTAGCGATAATAATAGTAAAATATGGCTAATAGTGCATGTTATATTGATAATAATAAAAGTAATAAGTATATTTATTACAGTTCTAGCGATAATAACTGCATTATATGGGTAATAATGCATGTTATATTGATAATATCGGGTGTAATAAGTATAATTATTACATTTCTAGCGGTAATAACTGCATTATATGGGTAATAATGCATGTTATATTGATAATAATAAAAGTAATAAGTATATTTATTATACTTCTGTCGATAATAACTGCATTATATGGGTAATAATGCATGTTATATTGATAATAATATAAGTAATAAGTATAATTATTACAGTTCTAGCGATAATAACTGCATTATATGGGTAATAATGCATGTTATATTGATAATATCGTGAGTAATAAGTATAATTATTATAGTTCTAGCGATAATAATAGTAAAATATGGCTAATAGTGCATGTTATATTGATAATAATAAAAGTAATAAGTATATTTATTACAGTTCTAGCGATAATAACTGCATTATATGGGTAATAATGCATGTTATATTGATAATATCGGGAGTAATAAGTATAATTATTATAGTTCTAGCGATAATAATAGTAAAATATGGCTAATAGTGCATGTTATATTGATAATAATAAAAGTAATAAGTATATTTATTACAGTTCTAGCTATAATAACTGCATTATATGCGTAATAATGCATATTATATTGATAATATCGGGAGTAATAAGTATAATTATTACAGTTCTAGCGATAATACTAGTAAAATAGGGCTAAGAGTGCCTGTTATATTGATAATAATAAAAGTAATAAGTATATTTATTATACTTCTGTCGATAATAACTGCATTATATGGGTTATAATGCATGTTATATTGATAATAATATAAGTAATAAGTATAATTATTACAGTTCCAGCGATAATAACTGCATAATATGGGTAATAATGCATGTTATATTGATAATAATTAAGTAATAAGTATAATTATTACAGTGCTAGCGATAATAACTGCATTATATGCGTAATAATGCATGTTGTATTGATAATATCGGGAGTAATAAGTATAATTATTACAGTTCCAGCGATAATAACTGCATAATATGGGTAATAATGCACGTTATATTGATAATAATATAAGTAATAAGTATAATTATTACAGTTCTAGCGATAATTACTGCATTATATGGGTAATAATGCATGTTATATTGATAATAATATAAGTAATAAGTATAATTATTACAGTTCTAGCGACAATAACTCCATTATATGGGTAATAATGCATGTTATATTGATAATATCGGGTGTAATAAGTACAACTATTATACTTCTAGCGATAATAATAGTAAAATATGGCTAATAGTGCATGTTATATTGATAATAATAAAAGTAATAAGTATATTTATTACAGTTCTAGCGATAATAACTGCATTATATGGGTAATAATGCATGTTATATTGATAATATCGGGTGTAATAAGTATAATTATTACATTTCTAGCGGTAATAACTGCATTATATGGGTAATAATGCATGTTATATTGATAATAATAAAAGTAATAAGTATATTTATTATACTTCTGTCGATAATAACTGCATTATATGGGTAATAATGCATGTTATATTGATAATAATATAAGTAATAAGTATAATTATTACAGTTCTAGCGATAATAACTGCATTATATGGGTAATAATGCATGTTATATTGATAATAATATAAGTAATAAGTATAATTATTAGAGCTCTAGCGATAATAACTGCATTATATGGGTAATAATGCATGTTATATTGGTAATATTGGGAATAATAAGTATAATTATTATAGTTCTAGCGATAATAATAGGAAAATATGACTAATAGTGCATGTTATATTGATAATAATAAAAGTAGTAAGTATATTTATTACAGTTCTATCGATAATAACTGCATAATATGGGTAATAATGCATGTTATATTGATGATAATAAAAGTAATACGTATATTTATTATAGTTCTAGCTATAATAACTGCATACTATGGGTAATAATGCATGTTATATTAATAATAATATAAATAATAAGTATAATTATTACAGTTCTAGCGATAATAACTGCATAATATGGGTAATAATGCACGTTATATTGCTAATAATATAAGTAATAAGTATAATTATTACAGTTGTAGCGATAATAACTGCATTATATGGGTAATAATGCATGTTATATAGATAATATCGTGAGTAATAAGTATAATTATTATAGTTCTAGCGATAATAATAGTAAAATATGGCTAATAGTGCAAGTTATATTGATAATAATAAAAGTAGTAAGTATATTTATTACAGTTCTATCGATAATAACTGCATAATATGGGTAATAATGCATGTTATATTGATGATAATAAAAGTAATACGTATACTTATTATAGTTCTAGCGATTATAACTGCATAATATCGGTAATGATGCATGTTATATTGAGAATAATATAAGTAATAAAGATAATTATTACAGTTCTAGCGATAATAACTGCATTATATGGGTAATAATGCATGTTATATTGGTAATATTGTCAATAATAAGTATAATTATTATATTTCCAGCGATAATAATAGTGAAATATGACTAATAGTGCATGTTATATTGATAATAATAAAAGTCATAAGTCTATTTATTACAGTTCCATCGATTATAACTGCATAATATGGGTAATAATGCATGTTATATTGATGATAATAAAAGTAATACGTATACTTATTATAGTTCTAGCGATTATAACTGCATAATATCGGTAATAATGCATGTTATATTGAGAACAATATAAGTAATAAAGATAATTATTACAGTTCTAGCGATAATAACTGCATTATATGGGTAATAATGCATGTTATATTGGTAATATTGTCAATAATAAGTATAATTATTATATTTCCAGCGATAATAATAGTGAAATATGACTAATAGTGCATGTTATATTGATAATAATAAAAGTAATAAGTCTATTTATTACAGTTCCATCGATTATAACTGCATAATATGGGTAATAATGCATGTTATATTGATGATAATAAAAGTAATACGTATATTTATTATAGTTCTATCGATAATAACTGCATAATATGGGTCATAATGCATGTTATATTGATAATAATATTAGTAATAAGTATAATTATTACAGTTCTAGCGATAATAACTGCATTATATGCGTAATAATGCATGTTATATTGATAATAATATAAGTAATAAGTATAATTATTACAGCTCTAGCGATAATAACTGCATTATATGGGTAATAATGCATGTTATATTGGTAATATTGGGAATAATAAGTATAATTATTATAGTTCTAGCGATAATAATAGGAAAATATGACTAATAGTGCATGTTATATTGATAATAATAAAAGTAGTAAGTATATTTATTACAGTTCTATCGATAATAACTGCATAATATGGGTAATAATGCATGTTATATTGATGATAATAAAAGTAATACGTATATTTATTATAGTTCTAGCTATAATAACTGCATAATATGGGTAATAATGCATGTTATATTAATAATAATATAAATAATAAGTATAATTATTACAGTTCTAGCGATAATAACTGCATTATATGGGTAATAATGCATGTTATATTGATAATATCGGGAGTAATAAGTACAACTATTATACTTCTAGCGATAATAATAGTAAAATATGGCTAATAGTGCATGATATATTGATAATAATAAAAGTAATAAGTATATTTATTACAGTTCTAGCGATAATAACTGCATTATATGGGTAATAATGCATGTTATATTGATAATATCGGGTGTAATAAGTATAATTATTACAGTTCTAGCGGTAATACTAGTAAAATATGGCCAAGAGTGCCTGTTATATTGATAATAATAAAAGTAATAAGTATATTTATTATACTTCTGTCGATAATAACTGCATTGTATGGGTAATAATGCATGTTATATTAATAATAATATAAATAATAAGTATAATTATTACAGTTCTAGCGATAATAACTGCATTATATGGGTAATAATGCATGTTATATTGATAATAATATAAGTAATAAGTATAATTATTACAGTTCTAGCGACAATAACTCGATTATATGGGTAATAATGCATGTTATAATGACAATAATATAAGTAATAAGTATAATTATTACAGTTCTAGCAATAATAACTGCATAATATGGGTAATAATGCACGTTATATTGCTAATAATATAAGTAATAAGTATAATTATTACAGTTCTAGCGATCATAACTGCATTATATGGGTAATAATGCATGTTATATTGATAATATCGTGAGTAATAAGTATAATTATTATAGTTCTAGCGATAATAATAGTAAAATATGGCTAATAGTGCATGTTATATTGATAATAATAAAAGTAATAAGTATATTTATTACAGTTCTAGCTATAATAACTGCATTATATGCGTAATAATGCATGTTATATTGATAATAATATAAGTAATAAGTATAATTATTACAGTTCTAGAAATAATAACTGAATTATATGGGCAATAATGCATGTTATATTAATAATAATATAAATAATAAGTATAATTATTACAGTTCTAGCGATAATAACTGCATTATATGGGTAATAATGCATGTGATATTGATAATATCGGGACTAATAAGTACAACTATTATACTTCTAGCGATAAGAATAGTAAAATATGGCTAATAGTGCATGTTATATTGATAATAATAAAAGTAATAAGTATATTTATTATACTTCCGTCGATAATAACTGCATTATATGGGTAATAATGCATGTTATATTGATAATAATATAAGTAGTAAGTATAATTATTACAGTTCTAGCGACAATAACTCCATTATATGGGTAATAATGCATGTTATATTGATAATATCGGGTGTAATAAGTACAACTATTATACTTCTAGCGATAATAATAGTAAAATATGGCTAATAGTGCATGTTATATTGATAATAATAAAAGTAATAAGTATATTTATTACAGTTCTAGCGATAATAACTGCATTATATGGGTAATAATGCATGTTATATTGATAATATCGGGTGTAATAAGTATAATTATTACATTTCTAGCGGTAATAACTGCATTATATGGGTAATAATGCATGTTATATTAATAATAATAAAAGTAATAAGTATATTTATTACACTTCTGTCGATAATAACTGCATTATATGGGTAATAATGCATGTTATATTGATAATAATATAAGTAATAAGTATAATTATTACAGTTCTAGCGACAATAACTCCATTATATGGGTAATAATGCATGTTATAATGACAATAATATAAGTAATAAGTATAATTAATACAGTTCTAGCAATAATAACTGCATAATATGGGTAATAATGCACGTTATATTGCTAATAATATAAGTAATAAGTATAATTATTACAGTTCTAGCGATAATAACTGCATTATATGGGTAATAATGCATGTTATATTGATAATATCGTGAGTAATAAGTATAATTATTATAGTTCTAGCGATGATAATAGTAAAATATGGCTAATAGTGCATGTTATATTGATAATAATAAAAGTAATAAGTATATTTATTACAGTTCTAGCTATAATAACTGCATTATATGCGTAATAATGCATATTATATTGATAATATCGGGAGTAATAAGTATAATTATTATAGTTCTAGCGATAATAGTAGTAAAATATTGCTAATAGTGCATGTTATATTGATAATAATAAATGTACAAGTATATTTATTACAGTTCTATCGATAATAACTGCATAATATGGGTAATAATGCATGTTATATTGATGATAATAAAAGTAATACGTATATTTATTATAGTTCAAGCGATAATAACTGCATAAAATGGGTAATAATGCATGTTATATTGATAATAATATAAGTAATAAGTTTAATTATTACAGTTCTAGCGATAATAACTGCATTATATGGGTAATAATGCATGTTATATTGATAATATCGGGAGTAATAAGTATATTTATTACAGTTCTAGCGATAATAACTGCATTATATGGGTAATAATGCATGTTATATTGATAATATCGTGAGTAATAAGTATAATTATTATAGTTCTAGCGGTGATAATAGTAAAATATGGCTAATAGTGCATGTTATATTGATAATAATAAAAGTAATAAGTATATTTATTACAGTTCTAGCTATAATAACTGCATAATATGGGTAGTAATGCATGTTATATTAATAATAATATAAATAATAAGTATAATTATTACAGTTCTAGCGATAATAACTGCATTATATGGGTAATAATGCATGTTATATTGATAATATCGGGAGTAATAAGTATAATTATTACAGTTCTAGCGATAATAATAGTAAAATATGGCTAATAGTGCATGTTATATTGATAATAATAAAAGTAGTAAGTATATTTATTACAGTTCTATCGATAATAACTGCATAATATGGGTAATAATGCATGTTATATTGATGATAATAAAAGTAATACGTATACTTATTATAGTTCTAGCGATAATAACTGCATTATATGGGTAATAATGCATGTTATATTGGTAATATTGTCAATAATAAGTATAATTATTATATTTCCAGCGATAATAATAGTGAAATATGACTAATAGTGCATGTTATATTGATAATAATAAAAGTAATAAGTCTATTTATTACAGTTCCATCGATTATAACTGCATAATATGGGTAATAATGCATGTTATATTGATGATAATAAAAGTAATACGTATACTTATTATAGTTCTAGCGATTATAACTGCATAATATCGGTAATAATGCATGTTATATTGAGAATAATATAAGTAATAAAGATAATTATTACAGTTCTAGCGATAATAACTGCATTATATGGGTAATAATGCATGTTATATTGGTAATATTGTCAATAATAAGTATAATTATTATATTTCCAGCGATAATAATAGTGAAATATGACTAATAGTGCATGTTATATTGATAATAATAAAAGTAATAAGTCTATTTATTACAGTTCCATCGATTATAACTGCATAATATGGGTAATAATGCATGTTATATTGATGGTAATAAAAGTAATACGTATATTTATTATAGTTCTATCGATAATAACTGCATAATATGGGTCATAATGCATGTTATATTGATAATAATATAAGTAATAAGTATAATTATTACAGTTCTAGCGATAATAACTGCATTATATGCGTAATAATGCATGTTATATTGATAATAATATAAGTAATAAGTATAATTATTACAGCTCTAGCGATAATAACTGCATTCTATGGGTAATAATGTATGTTATATTGGTAATATTGGGAATAACAAGTATAATTACTATAGTTCTAGCAATAATAAAAGTAAAATATGGCTAATAGTGCATGTTATACTGATAATAATAAAAGTAATAAGTATATATATTATACTTCTGTCGATAATAACTGCATTATATGGGTAATAATGCATGTTATATTGATAATAATATAAGTAATAAGTATAATTATTACAGCTCTAGCGATAATAACTGCATTATATGGGTAATAATGCATGTTATATTGGTAATATTGGGAATAATAAGTATAATTATTATAGTTCTAGCGATAATAATAGGAAAATATGACTAATAGTGCATGTTATATTGATAATAATAAAAGTAGTAAGTATATTTATTACAGTTCTATCGATAATAACTGCATAATATGGGTAATAATGCATGTTATATTGATGATAATAAAAGTAATACGTATATTTATTATAGTTCTAGCTATAATAACTGCATACTATGGGTAATAATGCATGTTATATTAATAATAATATAAATAATAAGTATAATTATTACAGTTCTAGCGATAATAACTGCATAACATGGGTAATAATGCACGTTATATTGCTAATAATATAAGTAATAAGTATAATTATTACAGTTGTAGCGATAATAACTGCATTATATGGGTAATAATGCATGTTATATTGATAATATCGTGAGTAATAAGTATAATTATTATAGTTCTAGCGATAATAATAGTAAAATATGGCTAATAGTGCAAGTTATATTGATAATAATAAAAGTAGTAAGTATATTTATTACAGTTCTATCGATAATAACTGCATAATATCGGTAATAATGCATGTTATATTGAGAATAATATAAGTAATAAAGATAATTATTACAGTTCTAGCGATAATAACTGCATTATATGGGTAATAATGCATGTTATATTGGTAATATTGTCAATAATAAGTATAATTATTATATTTCCAGCGATAATAATAGTGAAATATGACTAATAGTGCATGTTATGTTGATAATAATAAAAGTCATAAGTCTATTTATTACAGTTCCATCGATTATAACTGCATAATATGGGTAATAATGCATGTTATATTGATGATAATAAAAGTAATACGTATACTTATTATAGTTCTAGCGATTATAACTGCATAATATCGGTAATAATGCATGTTATATTGAGAATAATATAAGTAATAAAGATAATTATTACAGTTCTAGCGATAATAACTGCATTATATGGGTAATAATGCATGTTATATTGGTAATATTGTCAATAATAAGTATAATTATTATATTTCCAGCGATAATAATAGTGAAATATGACTAATAGTGCATGTTATATTGATAATAATAAAAGTAATAAGTCTATTTATTACAGTTCCATCGATTATAACTGCATAATATGGGTAATAATGCATGTTATATTGATGATAATAAAAGTAATACGTATATTTATTATAGTTCTATCGATAATAACTGCATAATATGGGTCATAATGCATGTTATATTGATAATATCGGGTGTAATAAGTATAATTATTACATTTCTAGCGGTAATAACTGCATTATATGGGTAATAATGCATGTTATATTGATAATAATAAAAGTAATAAGTATATTTATTATACTTCTGTCGATAATAACTGCATTATATGGGTAATAATGCATGTTATATTGATAATAATATAAGTAATAAGTATAATTATTACAGTTCTAGCGACAATAACTCCATTATATGGGTAATAATGCATGTTATAATGACAATAATATAAGTAATAAGTATAATTAATACAGTTCTAGCAATAATAACTGCATAATATGGGTAATAATGCACGTTATATTGCTAATAATATAAGTAATAAGTATAATTATTACAGTTCTAGCGATAATAACTGCATTATATGGGTAATAATGCATGTTATATTGATAATATCGTGAGTAATAAGTATAATTATTATAGTTCTAGCGATGATAATAGTAAAATATGGCTAATAGTGCATGTTATATTGATAATAATAAAAGTAATAAGTATATTTATTACAGTTCTAGCTATAATAACTGCATTATATGCGTAATAATGCATATTATATTGATAATATCGGGAGTAATAAGTATAATTATTACAGTTCTAGCGATAATACTAGTAAAATATGGCTAAGAGTGCCTGTTATATTGATAATAATAAAAGTAATAAGTATATTTATTATACTTCTGTCGATAATAACTGCATTATATGGGTAATAATGCATGTTATATTGATAATAATATAAGTAATAAGTATAATTATTACAGTTCTAGAAATAATAACTGCATTATATGGGTAATAATGCATGTTATATTAATAATAATATAAATAATAAGTATAATTATTACAGTTCTAGCGATAATAACTGCATTATATGGGTAATAATGCATGTTATATTGATAATATCGGGAGTAATAAGTACAACTATTATACTTCTAGCGATAATAATAGTAAAATATGGCTAATAGTGCATGATATATTGATAATAATAAAAGTAATAAGTATATTTATTACAGTTCTAGCGATAATAACTGCATTATATGGGTAATAATGCATGTTATATTGATAATATCGGGTGTAATAAGTATAATTATTACAGTTCTAGCGGTAATACTAGTAAAATATGGCCAAGAGTGCCTGTTATATTGATAATAATAAAAGTAATAAGTATATTTATTATACTTCTGTCGATAATAACTGCATTATATGGGTAATAATGCATGTTATATTGATAATAATATAAGTAATAAGTATAATTATTACAGTTCTAGCGATAATAACTGCTTTATATGGGTAATAATGCACGTTACATTGCTAATAGTATAAGTAATAAGTATAATTATTACAGGTCTAGCGATAATAACTGCATTATATGGGTAATAATGCATGTTATATTGTTAATATCGGGAGTAATAAGTATAATTATTACAGTTCTAGCGGTAATAACTGCATTATATGGGTAATAATGGATGTTAAATTGATAATATCGGGAGTAATTAGTATAATTATTACAGTTCTAGCGATAATACTAGTAAAATATGGCTAAGAGTGCCTGTTATATTGATAATAATAAAAGTAATAAGTATATTTATTATACTTCTGTCGATAATAACTGCTTTATATGGGTAATAGTGCATGTTATATTGATAATAATATAAGTAATAAGTATAATTATTACAGTTCTAGAAATAATAACTGCATTATATGGGCAATAATGCATGTTATATTAATAATAATATAAATAATAAGTATAATTATTACAGTTCTAGCGATAATAACTGCATTATATGGGTAATAATGCATGTTATATTGATAATATCGGGAGTAATAAGTACAACTATTATACTTCTAGCGATAAGAATAGTAAAATATGGCTAATAGTGCATGTTATATTGATAATAATAAAAGTAATAAGTATATTTATTATACTTCTGTCGATAATAACTGCATTATATGGGTAATAATGCATGTTATATTGATAATAATATAAGTAGTAAGTATAATTATTACAGTTCTAGCGATAATAACTGCATTATATGGGTAATAATGCATGTTATATTGATAATATCGGGTGTAATAAGTATAATTATTACATTTCTAGCGGTAATAACTGCATTATATGGGTAATAATGCATGTTATATTGATAATAATAAAAGTAATAAGTATATTTATTATACTTCTGTCGATAATAACTGCATTATATGGGTAATAATGCATGTTATATTGATAATAATATAAGTAATAAGTATAATTATTACAGTTCTAGCGATAATAACTGCATTATATGGGTAATAATGCATGTTATATTGATAATATCGTGAGTAATAAGTATAATTATTATAGTTCTAGCGATAATAATAGTAAAATATGGCTAATAGTGCATGTTATATTGATAATAATAAAAGTAATAAGTATATTTATTACAGTTCTAGCGATAATAACTGCATTATATGGGTAATAATGCATGTTATATTGATAATATCGGGAGTAATAAGTATAATTATTATAGTTCTAGCGATAATAATAGTAAAATATGGCTAATAGTGCATGTTATATTGATAATAATAAAAGTAATAAGTATATTTATTACAGTTCTAGCTATAATAACTGCATTATATGCGTAATAATGCATATTATATTGATAATATCGGGAGTAATAAGTATAATTATTACAGTTCTAGCGATAATACTAGTAAAATAGGGCTAAGAGTGCCTGTTATATTGATAATAATAAAAGTAATAAGTATATTTATTATACTTCTGTCGATAATAACTGCATTATATGGGTAATAATGCATGTTATATTGATAATAATATAAGTAATAAGTATAATTATTACAGTTCCAGCGATAATAACTGCATAATATGGGTAATAATGCATGTTATATTGATAATAATTAAGTAATAAGTATAATTATTACAGTGCTAGCGATAATAACTGCATTATATGCGTAATAATGCATGTTGTATTGATAATATCGGGAGTAATAAGTATAATTATTACAGTTCCAGCGATAATAACTGCATAATATGGGTAATAATGCACGTTATATTGATAATAATATAAGTAATAAGTATAATTATTACAGTTCTAGCGATAATTACTGCATTATATGGGTAATAATGCATGTTATATTGATAATAATATAAGTAATAAGTATAATTATTACAGTTCTAGCGACAATAACTCCATTATATGGGTAATAATGCATGTTATATTGATAATATCGGGTGTAATAAGTACAACTATTATACTTCTAGCGATAATAATAGTAAAATATGGCTAATAGTGCATGTTATATTGATAATAATAAAAGTAATAAGTATATTTATTACAGTTCTAGCGATAATAACTGCATTATATGGGTAATAATGCATGTTATATTGATAATATCGGGTGTAATAAGTATAATTATTACATTTCTAGCGGTAATAACTGCATTATATGGGTAATAATGCATGTTATATTGATAATAATAAAAGTAATAAGTATATTTATTATACTTCTGTCGATAATAACTGCATTATATGGGTAATAATGCATGTTATATTGATAATAATATAAGTAATAAGTATAATTATTACAGTTCTAGCGATAATAACTGCATTATATGGGTAATAATGCATGTTATATTGATAATATCGTGAGTAATAAGTATAATTATTATAGTTCTAGCGATAATAATAGTAAAATATGGCTAATAGTGCATGTTATATTGATAACAATAAAAGTAATAAGTATATTTATTACAGTTCTAGCTATAATAACTGCATTATATCCGTAATAATGCATATTATATTGATAATATCGGGAGTAATAAGTATAATTATTATAGTTCTAGCGATAATAATAGTAAAATATTGCTAATAGTGCATGTTATATTGATAATAATAAATGTAATAAGTATATTTATTACAGTTCTATCGATAATAACTGCATAATATGGGTAATAATGCATGTTATATTGATAATATCGGGAGTAATAAGTATAATTATTATAGTTCTAGCGATAATAATAGTAAAATATGGTTAATAGTGGATGTTATATTGATAACAATAAAAGTAATAAGTATATTTATTACAGTTCTAGCTATAATAACTGCATTATATGCGTAATAATGCATATTATATTGATAATATCGGGAGTAATAAGTATAATTATTACAGTTCTAGCGATAATACTAGTAAAATATGGCTAAGAGTGCCTGTTATATTGATAATAATAAACTTAATAAGTATATTTATTATATTTCTGTCGATAATAACTGCATTATATCGGTAATAATGCATGTTATATTGATAATAATATAAGTCATAAGTATAATTATTACAGTTCTAGAAATAATAACTGCATTATATGGGTAATAATGCATGTTATATTAATAATAATATAAATAATAAGTATAATTATTACAGTTCTAGCGATAATAACTGCATTATATGGGTAATAATGCATGTTATAATAATAATAATATAAATAATAAGTATAATTATTACAGTCCTAGCGATAATAACTGCATAATATGGGTAATAATGCACGTTATATTGCTAATAATATAAGTAATAAGTATAATTATTACAGTTCTAGCGATAATAACTGCATTATATGGGTAATAATGCATGTTATATTGATAATATCGTGAGTAATAAGTATAATTATTATAGTTCTAGCGATAATAATAGTAAAATATGGCTAATAGTGCATGTTATATTGATAATAATAAAAGTAATAAGTATATTTATTACAGTTCTAGCTATAATAACTGCATTATATGCGTAATAATGCATATTATATTGATAATATCGGGAGTAATAAGTATAATTATTACAGTTCTAGCGATAATAGCAGTAAAATATGGCTAAGAGTGCCTGTTATATTGATAATAATAAAAGTAATAAGTATATTTATTATACTTCTGTCGATAATAACTGCATTATATGGGTAATAATGCATGTTATATTGATAATAATATAAGTAATAAGTATAATTATTACAGTTCTAGAAATAATAACTGCATTATATGGGTAATAATGCATGTTATATTAATAATAATATAAATAATAAGTATAATTATTACAGTTCTAGCGATAATAACTGCATTACATGGGTAATAATGCATGTTATATTGATAATATCGGGAGTAATAAGTATAATTATTACAGTTCTAGCGGCAATAACTGCATTATATGGGTAATAATGTATGTTAAATTGGTAATATTGGGAATAATAAGTATAATTATTATAGTTCTAGCAATAATAAAAGTAAACTATGGCTAATAGTGCATGTTATACTGATAATAATAAAAGTAATAAGTATATTTATTATACTTCTGTCGATAATAACTGCATTATATGGGTAATAATGCATGTTATATTGATATTAATATAAGTAATAAGTATAATTATTACAGTTCTAGCGATAATAACTGCATAATATGGGTAACAATGCACGTTATATTGCTAATACTATAAGTAATAAGTTTAATTATTACAGTTCTAGCGATAATAACTGCATTATATGGGTAATAATGCATGTTATATTGATAATATCGGGAGTAATAAGTATATTTATTACAGTTCTAGCGGTAATAACTGCATTATATGGGTAATAATGCATGTTATATTGATAATAATATAAGTAATAAGTATAATTATTACAGTTCTAGCGACAATAACTCCATTATATGGGTAATAATGCATGTTATAATGACAATAATATAAGTAATAAGTATAATTATTACAGTTCTAGCAATAATAACTGCATAATATGGGTAATAATGCACGTTATATTGCTAATAATATAAGTAATAAGTATAATTATTACAGTTCTAGCGATAATAACTGCATTATATGGGTAATAATGCATGTTATATTGATAATATCGTGAGTAATAAGTATAATTATTATAGTTCTAGCGATAATAATAGTAAAATATGGCTAATAGTGCATGTTATATTGATAACAATAAAAGTAATAAGTATATTTATTACAGTTCTAGCTATAATAACTGCATTATATGCGTAATAATGCATATTATATTGATAATATCGGGAGTAATAAGTATAATTATTATAGTTCTAGCGATAATAATAGTAAAATATTGCTAATAGTGCATGTTATATTGATAACAATAAAAGTAATAAGTATATTTATTACAGTTCAAGCTATAATAACTGCATTATATGCGTAATAATGCATATTATATTGATAATATCGGGAGTAATAAGTATAATTATTACAGTTCTAGCGATAATACTAGTAAAATATGGCTAAGAGTGCCTGTTATATTGATAATAATAAAAGTAATAAGTATATTTATTATATTTCTGTCGATAATAACTGCATTATATCGGTAATAATGCATGTTATATTGATAATAATATAAGTCATAAGTATAATTATTACAGTTCTAGAAATAATAACTGCATTATATGGGTAATAATGCATGTTATATTAATAATAATATAAATAATAAGTATATTTATTATACTTCTGTCGATAATAACTGCATTATATGGGTAATAATGCATGTTATATTGATAATAATATAAGTAATAAGTATAATTATTACAGTTCTAGCGATAATAACTGCTTTATATGGGTAATAATGCACGTTACATTGCTAATAGTATAAGTAATAAGTATAATTATTACAGGTCTAGCGATAATAACTGCATTATATGGGTAATAATGCATGTTATATTGTTAATATCGGGAGTAATAAGTATAATTATTACAGTTCTAGCGGTAATAACTGCATTATATGGGTAATAATGGATGTTAAATTGATAATATCTGGAGTAATTAGTATAATTATTACAGTTCTAGCGATAATACTAGTAAAATATGGCTAAGAGTGCCTGTTATATTGATAATAATAAAAGTAATAAGTATATTTATTATACTTCTGTCGATAATAACTGCTTTATATGGGTAATAGTGCATGTTATATTGATAATAATATAAGTAATAAGTATAATTATTACAGTTCTAGAAATAATAACTGCATTATATGGGCAATAATGCATGTTATATTAATAATAATATAAATAATAAGTATAATTATTACAGTTCTAGCGATAATAACTGCATTATATGGGTAATAATGCATGTTATATTGATAATATCGGGAGTAATAAGTACAACTATTATACTTCTAGCGATAAGAATAGTAAAATATGGCTAATAGTGCATGTTATATTGATAATAATAAAAGTAATAAGTATATTTATTATACTTCTGTCGATAATAACTGCATTATATGGGTAATAATGCATGTTATATTGATAATAATATAAGTAGTAAGTATAATTATTACAGTTCTAGCGACAATAACTCCATTATATGGGTAATAATGCATGTTATATTGATAATATCGGGTGTAATAAGTACAACTATTATACTTCTAGCGATAATAATAGTAAAATATGGCTAATAGTGCATGTTATATTGATAATAATAAAAGTAATAAGTATATTTATTATACTTCTGTCGATAATAACTGCATTATATGGGTAATAATGCATGTTATATTGATAATAATATAAGTAATAAGTATAATTATTACAGTTCTAGCGATAATAACTGCATTATATGGGTAATAATGCATGTTATATTGATAATATCGTGAGTAATAAGTATAATTATTATAGTTCTAGCGATAATAATAGTAAAATATGGCTAATAGTGCATGTTATATTGATAATAATAAAAGTAATAAGTATATTTATTACAGTTCTAGCGATAATAACTGCATTATATGGGTAATAATGCATGTTATATTGATAATATCGGGAGTAATAAGTATAATTATTATAGTTCTAGCGATAATAATAGTAAAATATGGCTAATAGTGCATGTTATATTGATAATAATAAAAGTAATAAGTATATTTATTACAGTTCTAGCTATAATAACTGCATTATATGCGTAATAATGCATATTATATTGATAATATCGGGAGTAATAAGTATAATTATTACAGTTCTAGCGATAATACTAGTAAAATAGGGCTAAGAGTGCCTGTTATATTGATAATAATAAAAGTAATAAGTATATTTATTATACTTCTGTCGATAATAACTGCATTATATGGGTAATAATGCATGTTATATTGATAATAATATAAGTAATAAGTATAATTATTACAGTTCCAGCGATAATAACTGCATAATATGGGTAATAATGCATGTTATATTGATAATAATTAAGTAATAAGTATAATTATTACAGTGCTAGCGATAATAACTGCATTATATGCGTAATAATGCATGTTGTATTGATAATATCGGGAGTAATAAGTATAATTATTACAGTTCCAGCGATAATAACTGCATAATATGGGTAATAATGCACGTTATATTGATAATAATATAAGTAATAAGTATAATTATTACAGTTCTAGCGATAATTACTGCATTATATGGGTAATAATGCATGTTATATTGATAATAATATAAGTAATAAGTATAATTATTACAGTTCTAGCGACAATAACTCCATTATATGGGTAATAATGCATGTTATATTGATAATATCGGGTGTAATAAGTACAACTATTATACTTCTAGCGATAATAATAGTAAAATATGGCTAATAGTGCATGTTATATTGATAATAATAAAAGTAATAAGTATATTTATTACAGTTCTAGCGATAATAACTGCATTATATGGGTAATAATGCATGTTATATTCATAATATCGGATGTAATAAGTATAATTATTACATTTCTAGCGGTAATAACTGCATTATATGGGTAATAATGCATGTTATATTGATAATAATAAAAGTAATAAGTATATTTATTATACTTCTGTCGATAATAACTGCATTATATGGGTAATAATGCATGTTATATTGATAATAATATAAGTAATAAGTATAATTATTACAGTTCTAGCGATAATAACTGCATTATATGGGTAATAATGCATGTTATATTGATAATATCGTGAGTAATAAGTATAATTATTATAGTTCTAGCGATAATAATAGTAAAATATGGCTAAGAGTGCATGTTATATTGATAACAATAAAAGTAATAAGTATATTTATTACAGTTCTAGCTATAATAACTGCATTATATGCGTAATAATGCATATTATATTGATAATATCGGGAGTAATAAGTATAATTATTATAGTTCTAGCGATAATAATAGTAAAATATTGCTAATAGTGCATGTTATATTGATAATAATAAATGTAATAAGTATATTTATTACAGTTCTATCGATAATAACTGCATAATATGGGTAATAATGCATGTTATATTGATAATATCGGGAGTAATAAGTATAATTATTATAGCTCTAGCGATAATAATAGTAAAATATGGTTAATAGTGGATGTTATATTGATAACAATAAAAGTAATAAGTATATTTATTACAGTTCTAGCTATAATAACTGCATTATATGCGTAATAATGCATATTATATTGATAATATCGGGAGTAATAAGTATAATTATTACAGTTCTAGCGATAATACTAGTAAAATATGGCTAAGAGTGCCTGTTATATTGATAATAATAAACTTAATAAGTATATTTATTATATTTCTGTCGATAATAACTGCATTATATCGGTAATAATGCATGTTATATTGATAATAATATAAGTCATAAGTATAATTATTACAGTTCTAGAAATAATAACTGCATTATATGGGTAATAATGCATGTTATATTGATGATAATAAAAGTAATACGTATATTTATTATAGTTCTAGCGATTATAACTGCATAAAATGGGTAATAATGCATGTTATAATAATAATAATATAAATAATAAGTATAATTATTACAGTCCTAGCGATAATAACTGCATAATATGGGTAATAATGCACGTTATATTGCTAATAATATAAGTAATAAGTATAATTATTACAGTTCTAGCGATAATAACTGCATTATATGGGTAATAATGCATGTTATATTGATAATATCGTGAGTAATAAGTATAATTATTATAGTTCTAGCGATAATAATAGTAAAATATGGCTAATAGTGCATGTTATATTGATAATAATAAAAGTAATAAGTATATTTATTACAGTTCTAGCTATAATAACTGCATTATATGCGTAATAATGCATATTATATTGATAATATCGGGAGTTATAAGTACAATTATTATAGTTCTAGCGATAATAGCAGTAAAATATTGCTAATAGTGCATGTTATATTGATAATAATAAATGTAATAAGTATATTTATTACAGTTCTATCGATAATAACTGCATAATATGGGTAATAATGCATGTTATATTGATAATATCGGGAGTAATAAGTATAATTATTATAGTTCTAGCGATAATAATAGTAAAATATGGCTAATAGTGGATGTTATATTGATAACAATAAAAGTAATAAGTATATTTATTACAGTTCTAGCTATAATAACTGCATTATATGCGTAATAATGCATATTATATTGATAATATCGGGAGTAATAAGTATAATTATTATAGTTCTAGCGATAATAATAGTAAAATATGGCTAATAGTGGATGTTATATTGATAACAATAAAAGTAATAAGTATAATTATTACAGTTCTAGCGATAATACTAGTAAAATATGGCTAAGAGTGCCTGTTATATTGATAATAATAAACTTAATAAGTATATTTATTATATTTCTGTCGATAATAACTGCATTATATCGGTAATAATGCATGTTATATTGATAATAATATAAGTCATAAGTATAATTATTACAGTTCTAGAAATAATAACTGCATTATATGGGTAATAATGCATGTTATATTAATAATAATATAAATAATAAGTATAATTATTACAGTTCTAGCGATAATAACTGCATTATATGGGTAATAATGCATGTTATATTGATAATATCGGGAGTAATAAGTACAACTATTATACTTCTAGCGATAATAATAGTAAAATATGGCTAATAGTGCATGATATATTGATAATAATAAAAGTAATAAGTATATTTATTACAGTTCTAGCGATAATAACTGCATTATATGGGTAATAATGCATGTTATATTGATAATATCGGGTGTAATAAGTATAATTATTACAGTTCTAGCGGTAATACTAGTAAAATATGGCCAAGAGTGCCTGTTATATTGATAATAATAAAAGTAATAAGAATATTTATTATACTTCTGTCGATAATAACTGCATTATATGGGTAATAATGCATGTTATATTAATAATAATATAAATAATAAGTATAATTATTACAGTTCTAGCGATAATAACTGCATTATATGGGTAATAATGCATGTTATATTGATAATAATATAAGTAATAAGTATAATTATTACAGTTCTAGCGACAATAACTCGATTATATGGGTAATAATGCATGTTATAATGACAATAATATAAGTAATAAGTATAATTATTACAGTTCTAGCAATAATAACTGCATAATATGGGTAATAATGCACGTTATATTGCTAATAATATAAGTAATAAGTATAATTATTACAGTTCTAGCGATAATAACTGCATTATATGGGTAATAATGCATGTTATATTGATAATATCGTGAGAAATAAGTATAATTATTATAGTTCTAGCGATAATAATAGTAAAATATGGCTAATAGTGCATGTTATATTGATAATAATAAAAGTAATAAGTATATTTATTACAGTTCTAGCTATAATAACTGCATTATATGCGTAATAATGCATATTATATTGATAATATCGGGAGTTATAAGTACAATTATTATAGTTCTAGCGATAATAGCAGTAAAATATTGCTAATAGTGCATGTTATATTGATAATAATAAATGTAATAAGTATATTTATTACAGTTCTATCGATAATAACTGCATAATATGGGAAATAATGCATGTTATATTGATGATAATAAAAGTAATACGTATATTTATTATAGTTCTAGCGATTATAACTGCATAAAATGGGTAATAATGCATGTTATATTGATAATAATATAAGTAATAAGTATAATTATTACAGTTCTAGCGATAATAACTGCTTTATATGGGTAATAATGCACGTTACATTGCTAATAGTATAAGTAATAAGTATAATTATTACAGGTCTAGCGATAATAACTGCATTATATGGGTAATAATGCATGTTATATTGATAATATCGGGAGTAATAAGTATAATTATTACAGTTCTAGCGGTAATAACTGCATTATATGGGTAATAATGGATGTTAAATTGATAATATCGGGAGTAATTAGTATAATTATTACAGTTCTAGCGATAATACTAGTAAAATATGGCTAAGAGTGCCTGTTATATTGATAATAATAAAAGTAATAAGTATATTTATTATACTTCTGTCGATAATAACTGCTTTATATGGGTAATAATGCATGTTATATTGATAATAATATAAGTAATAAGTATAATTATTACAGTTCTAGAAATAATAACTGCATTATATGGACAATAATGCATGTTATATTAATAATAATATAAGTAATAAGTATAATTATTACAGTTCTAGCGATAATAACTGCATTATATGGGTAATAATGCATGTTATATTGATAATATCGTGAGTAATAAGTATAATTATTATAGTTCTAGCGATAATAATAGTAAAATATGGCTAATAGTGCATGTTATATTGATAATAATAAAAGTAATAAGTATATTTATTACAGTTCTAGCGATAATAACTGCATTATATGGGTAATAATGCATGTTATATTGATAATATCGGGAGTAATAAGTATAATTATTATAGTTCTAGCGATAATAATAGTAAAATATGGCTAATAGTGCATGTTATATTGATAATAATAAAAGTAATAAGTATATTTATTACAGTTCTAGCTATAATAACTGCATTATATGCGTAATAATGCATATTATATTGATAATATCGGGAGTAATAAGTATAATTATTACAGTTCTAGCGATAATACTAGTAAAATAGGGCTAAGAGTGCCTGTTATATTGATAATAATAAAAGTAATAAGTATATTTATTATACTTCTGTCGATAATAACTGCATTATATGGGTAATAATGCATGTTATATTGATAATAATATAAGTAATAAGTATAATTATTACAGTTCCAGCGATAATAACTGCATAATATGGGTAATAATGCATGTTATATTGATAATAATTAAGTAATAAGTATAATTATTACAGTGCTAGCGATAATAACTGCATTATATGCGTAATAATGCATGTTGTATTGATAATATCGGGAGTAATAAGTATAATTATTACAGTTCCAGCGATAATAACTGCATAATATGGGTAATAATGCACGTTATATTGATAATAATATAAGTAATAAGTATAATTATTACAGTTCTAGCGATAATTACTGCATTATATGGGTAATAATGCATGTTATATTGATAATAATATAAGTAATAAGTATAATTATTACAGTTCTAGCGACAATAACTCCATTATATGGGTAATAATGCATGTTATATTGATAATATCGGGTGTAATAAGTACAACTATTATACTTCTAGCGATAATAATAGTAAAATATGGCTAATAGTGCATGTTATATTGATAATAATAAAAGTAATAAGTATATTTATTACAGTTCTAGCGATAATAACTGCATTATATGGGTAATAATGCATGTTATATTCATAATATCGGGTGTAATAAGTATAATTATTACATTTCTAGCGGTAATAACTGCATTATATGGGTAATAATGCATGTTATATTGATAATAATAAAAGTAATAAGTATATTTATTATACTTCTGTCGATAATAACTGCATTATATGGGTAATAATGCATGTTATATTGATAATATCGTGAGTAATAAGTATAATTATTATAGTTCTAGCGATAATAATAGTAAAATATGGCTAATAGTGCATGTTATATTGATAACAATAAAAGTAATAAGTATATTTATTACAGTTCTAGCTATAATAACTGCATTATATGCGTAATAATGCATATTATATTGATAATATCGGGAGTAATAAGTATAATTATTATAGTTCTAGCGATAATAATAGTAAAATATTGCTAATAGTGCATGTTATATTGATAATAATAAATGTAATAAGTATATTTATTACAGTTCTATCGATAATAACTGCATAATATGGGTAATAATGCATGTTATATTGATAATATCGGGAGTAATAAGTATAATTATTATAGCTCTAGCGATAATAATAGTAAAATATGGTTAATAGTGGATGTTATATTGATAACAATAAAAGTAATAAGTATATTTATTACAGTTCTAGCTATAATAACTGCATTATATGCGTAATAATGCATATTATATTGATAATATCGGGAGTAATAAGTATAATTATTACAGTTCTAGCGATAATACTAGTAAAATATGGCTAAGAGTGCCTGTTATATTGATAATAATAAACTTAATAAGTATATTTATTATATTTCTGTCGATAATAACTGCATTATATCGGTAATAATGCATGTTATATTGATAATAATATAAGTCATAAGTATAATTATTACAGTTCTAGAAATAATAACTGCATTATATGGGTAATAATGCATGTTATATTGATGATAATAAAAGTAATACGTATATTTATTATAGTTCTAGCGATTATAACTGCATAAAATGGGTAATAATGCATGTTATAATAATAATAATATAAATAATAAGTATAATTATTACAGTCCTAGCGATAATAACTGCATAATATGGGTAATAATGCACGTTATATTGCTAATAATATAAGTAATAAGTATAATTATTACAGTTCTAGCGATAATAACTGCATTATATGGGTAATAATGCATATTATATTGATAATATCGGGAGTTATAAGTACAATTATTATAGTTCTAGCGATAATAGCAGTAAAATATTGCTAATAGTGCATGTTATATTGATAATAATAAATGTAATAAGTATATTTATTACAGTTCTATCGATAATAACTGCATAATATGGGAAATAATGCATGTTATATTGATGATAATAAAAGTAATACGTATATTTATTATAGTTCTAGCGATTATAACTGCATAAAATGGGTAATAATGCATGTTATATTGATAATAATATAAGTAATAAGTATAATTATTACAGTTCTAGCGATAATAACTGCTTTATATGGGTAATAATGCACGTTACATTGCTAATAGTATAAGTAATAAGTATAATTATTACAGGTCTAGCGATAATAACTGCATTATATGGGTAATAATGCATGTTATATTGATAGTATCGGGAGTAATAAGTATAATTATTACAGTTCTAGCGGTAATAACTGCATTATATGGGTAATAATGGATGTTAAATTGATAATATCGGGAGTAATTAGTATAATTATTACAGTTCTAGCGATAATACTAGTAAAATATGGCTAAGAGTGCCTGTTATATTGATAATAATAAAAGTAATAAGTATATTTATTATACTTCTGTCGATAATAACTGCTTTATATGGGTAATAATGCATGTTATATTGATAATAATATAAGTAATAAGTATAATTATTACAGTTCTAGAAATAATAACTGCATTATATGGACAATAATGCATGTTATATTAATAATAATATAAGTAATAAGTATAATTATTACAGTTCTAGCGATAATAACTGCATTATATGGGTAATAATGCATGTTATATTGATAATATCGTGAGTAATAAGTATAATTATTATAGTTCTAGCGATAATAATAGTAAAATATGGCTAATAGTGCATGTTATATTGATAATAATAAAAGTAATAAGTATATTTATTACAGTTCTAGCGATAATAACTGCATTATATGGGTAATAATGCATGTTATATTGATAATATCGGGAGTAATAAGTATAATTATTATAGTTCTAGCGATAATAATAGTAAAATATGGCTAATAGTGCATGTTATATTGATAATAATAAAAGTAATAAGTATATTTATTACAGTTCTAGCTATAATAACTGCATTATATGCGTAATAATGCATATTATATTGATAATATCGGGAGTAATAAGTATAATTATTACAGTTCTAGCGATAATACTAGTAAAATAGGGCTAAGAGTGCCTGTTATATTGATAATAATAAAAGTAATAAGTATATTTATTATACTTCTGTCGATAATAACTGCATTATATGGGTAATAATGCATGTTATATTGATAATAATATAAGTAATAAGTATAATTATTACAGTTCCAGCGATAATAACTGCATAATATGGGTAATAATGCATGTTATATTGATAATAATTAAGTAATAAGTATAATTATTACAGTGCTAGCGATAATAACTGCATTATATGCGTAATAATGCATGTTGTATTGATAATATCGGGAGTAATAAGTATAATTATTACAGTTCCAGCGATAATAACTGCATAATATGGGTAATAATGCACGTTATATTGATAATAATATAAGTAATAAGTATAATTATTACAGTTCTAGCGATAATTACTGCATTATATGGGTAATAATGCATGTTATATTGATAATAATATAAGTAATAAGTATAATTATTACAGTTCTAGCGACAATAACTCCATTATATGGGTAATAATGCATGTTATATTGATAATATCGGGTGTAATAAGTACAACTATTATACTTCTAGCGATAATAATAGTAAAATATGGCTAATAGTGCATGTTATATTGATAATAATAAAAGTAATAAGTATATTTATTACAGTTCTAGCGATAATAACTGCATTATATGGGTAATAATGCATGTTATATTCATAATATCGGGTGTAATAAGTATAATTATTACATTTCTAGCGGTAATAACTGCATTATATGGGTAATAATGCATGTTATATTGATAATAATAAAAGTAATAAGTATATTTATTATACTTCTGTCGATAATAACTGCATTATATGGGTAATAATGCATGTTATATTGATAATAATATAAGTAATAAGTATAATTATTACAGTTCTAGCGATAATAACTGCATTATATGGGTAATAATGCATGTTATATTGATAATATCGTGAGTAATAAGTATAATTATTATAGTTCTAGCGATAATAATAGTAAAATATGGCTAATAGTGCATGTTATATTGATAACAATAAAAGTAATAAGTATATTTATTACAGTTCTAGCTATAATAACTGCATTATATGCGTAATAATGCATATTATATTGATAATATCGGGAGTAATAAGTATAATTATTATAGTTCTAGCGATAATAATAGTAAAATATTGCTAATAGTGCATGTTATATTGATAATAATAAATGTAATAAGTATATTTATTACAGTTCTATCGATAATAACTGCATAATATGGGTAATAATGCATGTTATATTGATAATATCGGGAGTAATAAGTATAATTATTATAGCTCTAGCGATAATAATAGTAAAATATGGTTAATAGTGGATGTTATATTGATAACAATAAAAGTAATAAGTATATTTATTACAGTTCTAGCTATAATAACTGCATTATATGCGTAATAATGCATATTATATTGATAATATCGGGAGTAATAAGTATAATTATTACAGTTCTAGCGATAATACTAGTAAAATATGGCTAAGAGTGCCTGTTATATTGATAATAATAAACTTAATATGTATATTTATTATATTTCTGTCGATAATAACTGCATTATATCGGTAATAATGCATGTTATATTGATAATAATATAAGTCATAAGTATAATTATTACAGTTCTAGAAATAATAACTGCATTATATGGGTAATAATGCATGTTATATTGATGATAATAAAAGTAATACGTATATTTATTATAGTTCTAGCGATTATAACTGCATAAAATGGGTAATAATGCATGTTATAATAATAATAATATAAATAATAAGTATAATTATTACAGTCCTAGCGATAATAACTGCATAATATGGGTAATAATGCACGTTATATTGCTAATAATATAAGTAATAAGTATAATTATTACAGTTCTAGCGATAATAACTGCATTATATGGGTAATAATGCATGTTATATTGATAATATCGTGAGTAATAAGTATAATTATTATAGTTCTAGCGATAATAATAGTAAAATATGGCTAATAGTGCATGTTATATTGATAATAATAAAAGTAATAAGTATATTTATTACAGTTCTAGCTATAATAACTGCATTATATGCGTAATAATGCATATTATATTGATAATATCGGGAGTTATAAGTACAATTATTATAGTTCTAGCGATAATAGCAGTAAAATATTGCTAATAGTGCATGTTATATTGATAATAATAAATGTAATAAGTATATTTATTACAGTTCTATCGATAATAACTGCATAATATGGGTAATAATGCATGTTATATTGATAATATCGGGAGTAATAAGTATAATTATTATAGTTCTAGCGATAATAATAGTAAAATATGGCTAATAGTGGATGTTATATTGATAACAATAAAAGTAATAAGTATATTTATTACAGTTCTAGCTATAATAACTGCATTATATGCGTAATAATGCATATTATATTGATAATATCGGGAGTAATAAGTATAATTATTATAGTTCTAGCGATAATAATAGTAAAATATGGCTAATAGTGGATGTTATATTGATAACAATAAAAGTAATAAGTATAATTATTACAGTTCTAGCGATAATACTAGTAAAATATGGCTAAGAGTGCCTGTTATATTGATAATAATAAACTTAATAAGTATATTTATTATATTTCTGTCGATAATAACTGCATTATATCGGTAATAATGCATGTTATATTGATAATAATATAAGTCATAAGTATAATTATTACAGTTCTAGAAATAATAACTGCATTATATGGGTAATAATGCATGTTATATTAATAATAATATAAATAATAAGTATAATTATTACAGTTCTAGCGATAATAACTGCATTATATGGGTAATAATGCATGTTATATTGATAATATCGGGAGTAATAAGTACAACTATTATACTTCTAGCGATAATAATAGTAAAATATGGCTAATAGTGCATGATATATTGATAATAATAAAAGTAATAAGTATATTTATTACAGTTCTAGCGATAATAACTGCATTATATGGGTAATAATGCATGTTATATTGATAATATCGGGTGTAATAAGTATAATTATTACAGTTCTAGCGGTAATACTAGTAAAATATGGCCAAGAGTGCCTGTTATATTGATAATAATAAAAGTAATAAGAATATTTATTATACTTCTGTCGATAATAACTGCATTATATGGGTAATAATGCATGTTATATTAATAATAATATAAATAATAAGTATAATTATTACAGTTCTAGCGATAATAACTGCATTATATGGGTAATAATGCATGTTATATTGATAATAATATAAGTAATAAGTATAATTATTACAGTTCTAGCGACAATAACTCGATTATATGGGTAATAATGCATGTTATAATGACAATAATATAAGTAATAAGTATAATTATTACAGTTCTAGCAATAATAACTGCATAATATGGGTAATAATGCACGTTATATTGCTAATAATATAAGTAATAAGTATAATTATTACAGTTCTAGCGATAATAACTGCATTATATGGGTAATAATGCATGTTATATTGATAATATCGTGAGAAATAAGTATAATTATTATAGTTCTAGCGATAATAATAGTAAAATATGGCTAATAGTGCATGTTATATTGATAATAATAAAAGTAATAAGTATATTTATTACAGTTCTAGCTATAATAACTGCATTATATGCGTAATAATGCATATTATATTGATAATATCGGGAGTTATAAGTACAATTATTATAGTTCTAGCGATAATAGCAGTAAAATATTGCTAATAGTGCATGTTATATTGATAATAATAAATGTAATAAGTATATTTATTACAGTTCTATCGATAATAACTGCATAATATGGGAAATAATGCATGTTATATTGATGATAATAAAAGTAATACGTATATTTATTATAGTTCTAGCGATTATAACTGCATAAAATGGGTAATAATGCATGTTATATTGATAATAATATAAGTAATAAGTATAATTATTACAGTTCTAGCGATAATAACTGCTTTATATGGGTAATAATGCACGTTACATTGCTAATAGTATAAGTAATAAGTATAATTATTACAGGTCTAGCGATAATAACTGCATTATATGGGTAATAATGCATGTTATATTGATAATATCGGGAGTAATAAGTATAATTATTACAGTTCTAGCGGTAATAACTGCATTATATGGGTAATAATGGATGTTAAATTGATAATATCGGGAGTAATTAGTATAATTATTACAGTTCTAGCGATAATACTAGTAAAATATGGCTAAGAGTGCCTGTTATATTGATAATAATAAAAGTAATAAGTATATTTATTATACTTCTGTCGATAATAACTGCTTTATATGGGTAATAATGCATGTTATATTGATAATAATATAAGTAATAAGTATAATTATTACAGTTCTAGAAATAATAACTGCATTATATGGACAATAATGCATGTTATATTAATAATAATATAAATAATAAGTATAATTATTACAGTCCTAGCGATAATAACTGCATTATATGGGTAATAATGCATGTTATATTGATAATATCGTGAGTAATAAGTATAATTATTATAGTTCTAGCGATAATAATAGTAAAATATGGCTAATAGTGCATGTTATATTGATAATAATAAAAGTAATAAGTATATTTATTACAGTTCTAGCTATAATAACTGCATTATATGCGTAATAATGCATATTATATTGATAATATCGGGAGTTATAAGTACAATTATTATAGTTCTAGCGATAATAGCAGTAAAATATTGCTAATAGTGCATGTTATATTGATAATAATAAATGTAATAAGTATATTTATTACAGTTCTATCGATAATAACTGCATAATATGGGAAATAATGCATGTTATATTGATGATAATAAAAGTAATACGTATATTTATTATAGTTCTAGCGATTATAACTGCATAAAATGGGTAATAATGCATGTTAAATTGATAATAATATAAGTAATAAGTATAATTATTACAGTTCTAGCGATAATAACTGCTTTATATGGGTAATAATGCACGTTACATTGCTAATAGTATAAGTAATAAGTATAATTATTACAGGTCTAGCGATAATAACTGCATTATATGGGTAATAATGCATGTTATATTGATAATATCGGGAGTAATAAGTATAATTATTACAGTTCTAGCGGTAATAACTGCATTATATGGGTAATAATGGATGTTAAATTGATAATATCGGGAGTAATTAGTATAATTATTACAGTTCTAGCGATAATACTAGTAAAATATGGCTAAGAGTGCCTGTTATATTGATAATAATAAAAGTAATAAGTATATTTATTATACTTCTGTCGATAATAACTGCTTTATATGGGTAATAATGCATGTTATATTGATAATAATATAAGTAATAAGTATAATTATTACAGTTCTAGAAATAATAACTGCATTATATGGACAATAATGCATGTTATATTAATAATAATATAAATAATAAGTATAATTATTACAGTCCTAGCGATAATAACTGCATTATATGGGTAATAATGCATGTTATATTGATAATATCGTGAGTAATAAGTATAATTATTATAGTTCTAGCGATAATAATAGTAAAATATGGCTAATAGTGCATGTTATATTGATAATAATAAAAGTAATAAGTATATTTATTACAGTTCTAGCGATAATAACTGCATTATATGGGTAATAATGCATGTTATATTGATAATATCGGGAGTAATAAGTATAATTATTATAGTTCTAGCGATAATAATAGTAAAATATGGCTAATAGTGCATGTTATATTGATAACAATAAAAGTAATAAGTATATTTATTACAGTTCTAGCTATAATAACTGCATTATATGCGTAATAATGCATATTATATTGATAATATCGGGAGTAATAAGTATAATTATTATAGTTCTAGCGATAATAATAGTAAAATATTGCTAATAGTGCATGTTATATTGATAATAATAAATGTAATAAGTATATTTATTACAGTTCTATCGATAATAACTGCATAATATGGGTAATAATGCATGTTATATTGATAATATCGGGAGTAATAAGTATAATTATTATAGTTCTAGCGATAATAATAGTAAAATATGGCTAATAGTGGATGTTATATTGATAACAATAAAAGTAATAAGTATATTTATTACAGTTCTAGCTATAATAACTGCATTATATGCGTAATAATGCATGTTATATTGATAATAATTAAAGTAATAAGTATATTTATTACAGTTCTAGCGATAATAACTGCATTATATGGGTAATAATGCATGTTATATTGATAATAATATAAGTAATAAGTATAATTATTACAGTTCTAGCGACAATAACTCCATTATATGGGTAATAATGCATGTTATAATGACAATAATATAAGTAATAAGTATAATTATTACAGTTCTAGCAATAATAACTGCATAATATGGGTAATAATGCACGTTATATTGCTAATAATATAAGTAATAAGTATAATTATTACAGTTCTAGCGATAATAACTGCATTATATGGGTAATAATGCATGTTATATTGATAATATCGTGAGTAATAAGTATAATTATTATAGTTCTAGCGATAATAATAGTAAAATATGGCTAATAGTGCATGTTATATTGATAACAATAAAAGTAATAAGTATATTTATTACAGTTCTAGCTATAATAACTGCATTATATGCGTAATAATGCATATTATATTGATAATATCGGGAGTAATAAGTATAATTATTATAGTTCTAGCGATAATAATAGTAAAATATTGCTAATAGTGCATGTTATATTGATAACAATAAAAGTAATAAGTATATTTATTACAGTTCAAGCTATAATAACTGCATTATATGCGTAATAATGCATATTATATTGATAATATCGGGAGTAATAAGTATAATTATTACAGTTCTAGCGATAATACTAGTAAAATATGGCTAAGAGTGCCTGTTATATTGATAATAATAAAAGTAATAAGTATATTTATTATATTTCTGTCGATAATAACTGCATTATATCGGTAATAATGCATGTTATATTGATAATAATATAAGTCATAAGTATAATTATTACAGTTCTAGAAATAATAACTGCATTATATGGGTAATAATGCATGTTATATTAATAATAATATAAATAATAAGTATAATTATTACAGTTCTAGCGATAATAACTGCATTATATGGGTAATAATGCATGTTATATTGATAATATCGGGAGTAATAAGTACAACTATTATACTTCTAGCGATAATAATAGTAAAATATGGCTAATAGTGCATGATATATTGATAATAATAAAAGTAATAAGTATATTTATTACAGTTCTAGCGATAATAACTGCATTATATGGGTAATAATGCATGTTATATTGATAATATCGGGTGTAATAAGTATAATTATTACAGTTCTAGCGGTAATACTAGTAAAATATGGCCAAGAGTGCCTGTTATATTGATAATAATAAAAGTAATAAGTATATTTATTATACTTCTGTCGATAATAACTGCATTATATGGGTAATAATGCATGTTATATTGATAATAATATAAGTAATAAGTATAATTATTACAGTTCTAGAAATAATAACTGCATTATATGGGCAATAATGCATGTTATATTAATAATAATATAAATAATAAGTATAATTATTACAGTTCTAGCGATAATAACTGCATTATATGGGTAATAATGCATGTTATATTGATAATATCGGGAGTAATAAGTACAACTATTATACTTCTAGCGATAAGAATAGTAAAATATGGCTAATAGTGCATGTTATATTGATAATAATAAAAGTAATAAGTATATTTATTATACTTCTGTCGATAATAACTGCATTATATGGGTAATAATGCATGTTATATTGATAATAATATAAGTAGTAAGTATAATTATTACAGTTCTAGCGACAATAACTCCATTATATGGGTAATAATGCATGTTATATTGATAATATCGGGTGTAATAAGTACAACTATTATACTTCTAGCGATAATAATAGTAAAATATGGCTAATAGTGCATGTTATATTGATAATAATAAAAGTAATAAGTATATTTATTACAGTTCTAGCGATAATAACTGCATTATATGGGTAATAATGCATGTTATATTGATAATATCGGGTGTAATAAGTATAATTATTACATTTCTAGCGGTAATAACTGCATTATATGGGTAATAATGCATGTTATATTGATAATAATAAAAGTAATAAGTATATTTATTATACTTCTGTCGATAATAACTGCATTATATGGGTAATAATGCATGTTATATTGATAATAATATAAGTAATAAGTATAATTATTACAGTTCTAGCGATAATAACTGCATTATATGGGTAATAATGCATGTTATATTGATAATATCGTGAGTAATAAGTATAATTATTATAGTTCTAGCGATAATAATAGTCAAATATGGCTAATAGTGCATGTTATATTGATAATAATAAAAGTAATAAGTATATTTATTACAGTTCTAGCGATAATAACTGCATTATATGGGTAATAATGCATGTTATATTGATAATATCGGGAGTAATAAGTATAATTATTATAGTCCTAGCGATAATAATAGTAAAATATGGCTAATAGTGCATGTTATATTGATAATAATAAAAGTAATAAGTATATTTATTACAGTTCTAGCTATAATAACTGCATTATATGCGTAATAATGCATATTATATTGATAATATCGGGAGTAATAAGTATAATTATTACAGTTCTAGCGATAATACTAGTAAAATAGGGCTAAGAGTGCCTGTTATATTGATAATAATAAAAGTAATAAGTACATTTATTATACTTCTGTCGATAATAACTGCATTATATGGGTAATAATGCATGTTATATTGATAATAATATAAGTAATAAGTATAATTATTACAGTTCCAGCGATAATAACTGCATAATATGGGTAATAATGCATGTTATATTGATAATAATTAAGTAATAAGTATAATTATTACAGTGCTAGCGATAATAACTGCATTATATGCGTAATAATGCATGTTGTATTGATAATATCGGGAGTAATAAGTATAATTATTACAGTTCCAGCGATAATAACTGCATAATATGGGTAATAATGCACGTTATATTGATAATAATATAAGTAATAAGTATAATTATTACAGTTCTAGCGATAATTACTGCATTATATGGGTAATAATGCATGTTATATTGATAATAATATAAGTAATAAGTATAATTATTACAGTTCTAGCGACAATAACTCCATTATATGGGTAATAATGCATGTTATATTGATAATATCGGGTGTAATAAGTACAACTATTATACTTCTAGCGATAATAATAGTAAAATATGGCTAATAGTGCATGTTATATTGATAATAATAAAAGTAATAAGTATATTTATTACAGTTCTAGCGATAATAACTGCATTATATGGGTAATAATGCATGTTATATTGATAATATCGGGTGTAATAAGTATAATTATTACATTTCTAGCGGTAATAACTGCATTATATGGGTAATAATGCATGTTATATTGATAATAATAAAAGTAATAAGTATATTTATTATACTTCTGTCGATAATAACTGCATTATATGGGTAATAATGCATGTTATATTGATAATAATATAAGTAATAAGTATAATTATTACAGTTCTAGCGATAATAACTGCATTATATGGGTAATAATGCATGTTATATTGATAATATCGTGAGTAATAAGTATAATTATTATAGTTCTAGCGATAATAATAGTAAAATATGGCTAATAGTGCATGTTATATTGATAACAATAAAAGTAATAAGTATATTTATTACAGTTCTAGCTATAATAACTGCATTATATGCGTAATAATGCATATTATATTGATAATATCGGGAGTAATAAGTATAATTATTATAGTTCTAGCGATAATAATAGTAAAATATTGCTAATAGTGCATGTTATATTGATAATAATAAATGTAATAAGTATATTTATTACAGTTCTATCGATAATAACTGCATAATATGGGTAATAATGCATGTTATATTGATAATATCGGGAGTAATAAGTATAATTATTATAGTTCTAGCGATAATAATAGTAAAATATGGTTAATAGTGGATGTTATATTGATAACAATAAAAGTAATAAGTATATTTATTACAGTTCTAGCTATAATAACTGCATTATATGCGTAATAATGCATATTATATTGATAATATCGGGAGTAATAAGTATAATTATTACAGTTCTAGCGATAATACTAGTAAAATATGGCTAAGAGTGCCTGTTATATTGATAATAATAAACTTAATAAGTATATTTATTATATTTCTGTCGATAATAACTGCATTATATCGGTAATAATGCATGTTATATTGATAATAATATAAGTCATAAGTATAATTATTACAGTTCTAGAAATAATAACTGCATTATATGGGTAATAATGCATGTTATATTAATAATAATATAAATAATAAGTATAATTATTACAGTTCTAGCGATAATAACTGCATTATATGGGTAATAATGCATGTTATAATAATAATAATATAAATAATAAGTATAATTATTACAGTCCTAGCGATAATAACTGCATAATATGGGTAATAATGCACGTTATATTGCTAATAATATAAGTAATAAGTATAATTATTACAGTTCTAGCGATAATAACTGCATTATATGGGTAATAATGCATGTTATATTGATAATATCGTGAGTAATAAGTATAATTATTATAGTTCTAGCGATAATAATAGTAAAATATGGCTAATAGTGCATGTTATATTGATAATAATAAAAGTAATAAGTATATTTATTACAGTTCTAGCTATAATAACTGCATTATATGCGTAATAATGCATATTATATTGATAATATCGGGAGTTATAAGTACAATTATTATAGTTCTAGCGATAATAGCAGTAAAATATTGCTAATAGTGCATGTTATATTGATAATAATAAATGTAATAAGTATATTTATTACAGTTCTATCGATAATAACTGCATAATATGGGTAATAATGCATGTTATATTGATGATAATAAAAGTAATACGTATATTTATTATAGTTCTAGCGATTATAACTGCATAAAATGGGTAATAATGCATGTTATATTGATAATAATATAAGTAATAAGTATAATTATTACAGTTCTAGCGATAATAACTGCTTTATATGGGTAATAATGCACGTTACATTGCTAATAGTATAAGTAATAAGTATAATTATTACAGGTCTAGCGATAATAACTGCATTATATGGGTAATAATGCATGTTATATTGATAATATCGGGAGTAATAAGTATAATTATTACAGTTCTAGCGGTAATAACTGCATTATATGGGTAATAATGGATGTTAAATTGATAATATCGGGAGTAATTAGTATAATTATTACAGTTCTAGCGATAATACTAGTAAAATATGGCTAAGAGTGCCTGTTATATTGATAATAATAAAAGTAATAAGTATATTTATTATACTTCTGTCGATAATAACTGCTTTATATGGGTAATAATGCATGTTATATTGATAATAATATAAGTAATAAGTATAATTATTACAGTTCTAGAAATAATAACTGCATTATATGGACAATAATGCATGTTATATTAATAATAATATAAATAATAAGTATAATTATTACAGTCCTAGCGATAATAACTGCATTATATGGGTAATAATGCATGTTATATTGATAATAATATAAGTAATAAGTATAATTATTACAGTTCTAGCGACAATAACTCCATTATATGGGTAATAATGCATGTTATAATGACAATAATATAAGTAATAAGTATAATTATTACAGTTCTAGCAATAATAACTGCATAATATGGGTAATAATGCACGTTATATTGCTAATAATATAAGTAATAAGTATAATTATTACAGTTCTAGCGATAATAACTGCATTATATGGGTAATAATGCATGTTATATTGATAATATCGTGAGTAATAAGTATAATTATTATAGTTCTAGCGATAATAATAGTAAAATATGGCTAATAGTGCATGTTATATTGATAACAATAAAAGTAATAAGTATATTTATTACAGTTCTAGCTATAATAACTGCATTATATGAGTAATAATGCATATTATATTGATAATATCGGGAGTAATAAGTATAATTATTATAGTTCTAGCGATAATAATAGTAAAATATTGCTAATAGTGCATGTTATATTGATAATAATAAATGTAATAAGTATATTTATTACAGTTCTATCGATAATAACTGCATAATATGGGTAATAATGCATGTTATATTGATAATATCGGGAGTAATAAGTATAATTATTATAGTTCTAGCGATAATAATAGTAAAATATGGCTAATAGTGGATGTTATATTGATAACAATAAAAGTAATAAGTATATTTATTACAGTTCTAGCTATAATAACTGCATTATATGCGTAATAATGCATATTATATTGATAATATCGGGAGTAATAAGTATAATTATTATAGTTCTAGCGATAATAATAGTAAAATATGGCTAATAGTGGATGTTATATTGATAACAATAAAAGTAATAAGTATAATTATTACAGTTCTAGCGATAATACTAGTAAAATATGGCTAAGAGTGCCTGTTATATTGATAATAATAAACTTAATAAGTATATTTATTATATTTCTGTCGATAATAACTGCATTATATCGGTAATAATGCATGTTATATTGATAATAATATAAGTCATAAGTATAATTATTACAGTTCTAGAAATAATAACTGCATTATATGGGTAATAATGCATGTTATATTAATAATAATATAAATAATAAGTATAATTATTACAGTTCTAGCGATAATAACTGCATTATATGGGTAATAATGCATGTTATATTGATAATATCGGGAGTAATAAGTACAACTATTATACTTCTAGCGATAATAATAGTAAAATATGGCTAATAGTGCATGATATATTGATAATAATAAAAGTAATAAGTATATTTATTACAGTTCTAGCGATAATAACTGCATTATATGGGTAATAATGCATGTTATATTGATAATATCGGGTGTAATAAGTATAATTATTACAGTTCTAGCGGTAATACTAGTAAAATATGGCCAAGAGTGCCTGTTATATTGATAATAATAAAAGTAATAAGAATATTTATTATACTTCTGTCGATAATAACTGCATTATATGGGTAATAATGCATGTTATATTAATAATAATATAAATAATAAGTATAATTATTACAGTTCTAGCGATAATAACTGCATTATATGGGTAATAATGCATGTTATATTGATAATAATATAAGTAATAAGTATAATTATTACAGTTCTAGCGACAATAACTCGATTATATGGGTAATAATGCATGTTATAATGACAATAATATAAGTAATAAGTATAATTATTACAGTTCTAGCAATAATAACTGCATAATATGGGTAATAATGCACGTTATATTGCTAATAATATAAGTAATAAGTATAATTATTACAGTTCTAGCGATAATAACTGCATTATATGGGTAATAATGCATGTTATATTGATAATATCGTGAGAAATAAGTATAATTATTATAGTTCTAGCGATAATAATAGTAAAATATGGCTAATAGTGCATGTTATATTGATAATAATAAAAGTAATAAGTATATTTATTACAGTTCTAGCTATAATAACTGCATTATATGCGTAATAATGCATATTATATTGATAATATCGGGAGTTATAAGTACAATTATTATAGTTCTAGCGATAATAGCAGTAAAATATTGCTAATAGTGCATGTTATATTGATAATAATAAATGTAATAAGTATATTTATTACAGTTCTATCGATAATAACTGCATAATATGGGAAATAATGCATGTTATATTGATGATAATAAAAGTAATACGTATATTTATTATAGTTCTAGCGATTATAACTGCATAAAATGGGTAATAATGCATGTTATATTGATAATAATATAAGTAATAAGTATAATTATTACAGTTCTAGCGATAATAACTGCTTTATATGGGTAATAATGCACGTTACATTGCTAATAGTATAAGTAATAAGTATAATTATTACAGGTCTAGCGATAATAACTGCATTATATGGGTAATAATGCATGTTATATTGATAATATCGGGAGTAATAAGTATAATTATTACAGTTCTAGCGGTAATAACTGCATTATATGGGTAATAATGGATGTTAAATTGATAATATCGGGAGTAATTATTATAATTATTACAGTTCTAGCGATAATACTAGTAAAATATGGCTAAGAGTGCCTGTTATATTGATAATAAGAAAAGTAATAAGTATATTTATTATACTTCTGTCGATAATAACTGCTTTATATGGGTAATAATGCATGTTATATTGATAATAATATAAGTAATAAGTATAATTATTACAGTTCTAGAAATAATAACTGCATTATATGGACAATAATGCATGTTATATTAATAATAATATAAATAATAAGTATAATTATTACAGTCCTAGCGATAATAACTGCATTATATGGGTAATAATGCATGTTATATTGATAATATCGTGAGTAATAAGTATAATTATTATAGTTCTAGCGATAATAATAGTAAAATATGGCTAATAGTGCATGTTATATTGATAATAATAAAAGTAATAAGTATATTTATTACAGTTCTAGCGATAATAACTGCATTATATGGGTAATAATGCATGTTATATTGATAATATCGGGAGTAATAAGTATAATTATTATAGTTCTAGCGATAATAATAGTAAAATATGGCTAATAGTGCATGTTATATTGATAACAATAAAAGTAATAAGTATATTTATTACAGTTCTAGCTATAATAACTGCATTATATGCGTAATAATGCATATTATATTGATAATATCGGGAGTAATAAGTATAATTATTATAGTTCTAGCGATAATAATAGTAAAATATTGCTAATAGTGCATGTTATATTGATAATAATAAATGTAATAAGTATATTTATTACAGTTCTATCGATAATAACTGCATAATATGGGTAATAATGCATGTTATATTGATAATATCGGGAGTAATAAGTATAATTATTATAGTTCTAGCGATAATAATAGTAAAATATGGCTAATAGTGGATGTTATATTGATAACAATAAAAGTAATAAGTATATTTATTACAGTTCTAGCTATAATAACTGCATTATATGCGTAATAATGCATGTTATATTGATAATAATTAAAGTAATAAGTATATTTATTATACTTCTGTCGATAATAACTGCATTATATGGGTAATAATGCATGTTATATTGATAATAATATAAGTAATAAGTATAATTATTACAGTTCTAGCGACAATAACTCCATTATATGGGTAATAATGCATGTTATAATGACAATAATATAAGTAATAAGTATAATTATTACAGTTCTAGCAATAATAACTGCATAATATGGGTAATAATGCACGTTATATTGCTAATAATATAAGTAATAAGTATAATTATTACAGTTCTAGCGATAATAACTGCATTATATGGGTAATAATGCATGTTATATTGATAATATCGTGAGTAATAAGTATAATTATTATAGTTCTAGCGATAATAATAGTAAAATATGGCTAATAGTGCATGTTATATTGATAACAATAAAAGTAATAAGTATATTTATTACAGTTCTAGCTATAATAACTGCATTATATGCGTAATAATGCATATTATATTGATAATATCGGGAGTAATAAGTATAATTATTATAGTTCTAGCGATAATATTAGTAAAATATTGCTAATAGTGCATGTTATATTGATAATAATAAATGTAATAAGTATATTTATTACAGTTCTATCGATAATAACTGCATAATATGGGTAATAATGCATGTTATATTGATAATATCGGGAGTAATAAGTATAATTATTATAGTTCTAGCGATAATAATAGTAAAATATGGCTAATAGTGGATGTTATATTGATAACAATAATAGTAATAAGTATATTTATTACAGTTCTAGCTATAATAACTGCATTATATGCGTAATAATGCATATTATATTGATAATATCGGGAGTAAGAAGTATAATTATTACAGTTCTAGCGATAATACTAGTAAGATATGGCTAAGAGTGCCTGTTATATTGATAATAATAAACTTAATAAGTATATTTATTATATTTCTGTCGATAATAACTGCATTATATCGGTAATAATGCATGTTATATTGATAATAATATAAGTCATAAGTATAATTATTACAGTTCTAGAAATAATAACTGCATTATATGGGTAATAATGCATGTTATATTAATAATAATATAAATAATAAGTATAATTATTACAGTTCTAGCGATAATAACTGCATTATATGGGTAATAATGCATGTTATATTGATAATATCGGGAGTAATAAGTACAACTATTATACTTCTAGCGATAATAATAGTAAAATATGGCTAATAGTGCATGATATATTGATAATAATAAAAGTAATAAGTATATTTATTACAGTTCTAGCGATAATAACTGCATTATATGGGTAATAATGCATGTTATATTGATAATATCGGGTGTAATAAGTATAATTATTACAGTTCTAGCGGTAATACTAGTAAAATATGGCCAAGAGTGCCTGTTATATTGATAATAATAAAAGTAATAAGTATATTTATTATACTTCTGTCGATAATAACTGCATTATATGGGTAATAATGCATGTTATATTAATAATAATATAAATAATAAGTATAATTATTACAGTTCTAGCGATAATAACTGCATTATATGGGTAATAATGCATGTTATATTGATAATAATATAAGTAATAAGTATAATTATTACAGTTCTAGCGACAATAACTCGATTATATGGGTAATAATGCATGTTATAATGACAATAATATAAGTAATAAGTATAATTATTACAGTTCTAGCAATAATAACTGCATAATATGGGTAATAATGCACGTTATATTGCTAATAATATAAGTAATAAGTATAATTATTACAGTTCTAGCGATAATAACTGCATTATATGGGTAATAATGCATGTTATATTGATAATAATTAAAGTAATAAGTATATTTATTATACTTCTGTCGATAATAACTGCATTATATGGGTAATAATGCATGTTATATTGATAATAATATAAGTAATAAGTATAATTATTACAGTTCCAGCGACAATAACTCCATTATATGGGTAATAATGCATGTTATAACGACAATAATATAAGTAATAAGTATAATTATTACAGTTCTAGCAATAATAACTGCATTATATGGGTAATAATGCATGTTATATTAATAATAATATAAATAATAAGTATAATTATTACAGTTCTAGCGATAATAACTGCATTATATGGGTAATAATGCATGTTATATTGATAATATCGGGAGTAATAAGTACAACTATTATACTTCTAGCGATAATAATAGTAAAATATGGCTAATAGTGCATGATATATTGATAATAATAAAAGTAATAAGTATATTTATTACAGTTCTAGCGATAATAACTGCATTATATGGGTAATAATGCATGTTATATTGATAATATCGGGTGTAATAAGTATAATTATTACAGTTCTAGCGGTAATACTAGTAAAATATGGCCAAGAGTGCCTGTTATATTGATAATAATAAAAGTAATAAGTATATTTATTATACTTCTGTCGATAATAACTGCATTATATGGGTAATAATGCATGTTATATTAATAATAATATAAATAATAAGTATAATTATTACAGTTCTAGCGATAATAACTGCATTATATGGGTAATAATGCATGTTATATTGATAATAATATAAGTAATAAGTATAATTATTACAGTTCTAGCGACAATAACTCGATTATATGGGTAATAATGCATGTTATAATGACAATAATATAAGTAATAAGTATAATTATTACAGTTCTAGCAATAATAACTGCATAATATGGGTAATAATGCACGTTATATTGCTAATAATATAAGTAATAAGTATAATTATTACAGTTCTAGCGATAATAACTGCATTATATGGGTAATAATGCATGTTATATTGATAATAATTAAAGTAATAAGTATATTTATTATACTTCTGTCGATAATAACTGCATTATATGGGTAATAATGCATGTTATATTGATAATAATATAAGTAATAAGTATAATTATTACAGTTCTAGCGACAATAACTCCATTATATGGGTAATAATGCATGTTATAACGACAATAATATAAGTAATAAGTATAATTATTACAGTTCTAGCAATAATAACTGCATAATATGGGTAATAATGCACGTTATATTGCTAATAATATAAGTAATAAGTATAATTATTACAGTTCTAGCGATAATAACTGCATTATATGGGTAATAATGCATGTTATATTGATAATATCGTGAGTAATAAGTATAATTATTATAGTTCTAGCGATAATAATAGTAAAATATGGCTAATAGTGCATGTTATATTGATAACAATAAAAGTAATAAGTATATTTATTACAGTTCTAGCTATAATAACTGCATTATATGCGTAATAATGCATATTATATTGATAATATCGGGAGTAATAAGTATAATTATTATAGTTCTAGCGATAATAATAGTAAAATATTGCTAATAGTGCATGTTATATTGATAATAATAAATGTAATAAGTATATTTATTACAGTTCTAGCTATAATAACTGCATTATATGCGTAATAATGCATGTTATATTGATAATAATTAAAGTAATAAGTATATTTATTATACTTCTGTCGATAATAACTGCATTATATGGGTAATAATGCATGTTATATTGATAATAATATAAGTAATAAGTATAATTATTACAGTTCTAGCGATAATAACTGCATTATATGGGTAATAATGCATGTTATATTGATAATATCGTGAGTAATAAGTATAATTATTATAGTTCTAGCGATAATAATAGTAAAATATGGCTAATAGTGCATGTTATATTGATAATAATAAAAGTAATAAGTATATTTATTACAGTTCTAGCTATAATAACTGCATTATATGCGTAATAATGCATATTATATTGATAATATCGGGAGTTATAAGTATAATTATTATAGTTCTAGCGATAATAGTAGTAAAATATTGCTAATAGTGCATGTTATATTGATAATAATAAATGTAATAAGTATATTTATTACAGTTCTATCGATAATAACTGCATAATATGGGTAATAATGCATGTTATATTGATGACAATAAAAGTAATACGTATATTTATTATAGTTCTAGCGATAATAACTGCATAAAATGAGTAATAATGCATGTTATATTGATAATAATATAAGTAATAAGTATAATTATTACAGTTCTAGCGATAATAACTGCTTTATATGGGTAATAATGCACGTTATATTGCTAATAATATAAGTAATAAGTATAATTATTACAGTTCTAGCGATAATAACTGCATTATATGGGTAATAATGCATGTTATATTGATAATATCGGGAGTAATAAGTATAATTATTACAGTTCTAGCGGTAATAACTGCATTATATGGCTAATAATGGATGTTAAATTGATAATATCGGGAGTAATTAGTATAATTATTACAGTTCTAGCGATAATACTAGCAAAATATGGCTAAGAGTGCCTGTTATATTGATAATAATAAAAGTAATAAGTATATTTATTGTACTTCTGTCGATAATAACTGCTTTATATGGGTAATAATGCATGTTATATTGATAATAATATAAGTAATAAGTATAATTATTACAGTTCTAGAAATAATAACTGCATTATATGGGCAATAATGCATGTTATATTAATAATAATATAAATAATAAGTATAATTATTACAGTTCTAGCGATAATAACTGCATTATATGGGTAATAATGCATGTTATATTGATAATATCGTAAGTAATAAGTATAATTATTATAGTTCTAGCGATAATAATAGTAAAATATGGCTAATAGTGCATGTTATATTGATAATAATAAAAGTAATAAGTATATTTATTACAGTTCTATCGATAATAACTGCATAATATGGGTAATAATGCATGTTATATTGATGATAATAAAAGTAATACGTATAATTATTACAGCTCTAGCGATAATAACTGCATTATATGGGCAATAATGCATGTTATATTGGTAATATTGGGAATAATAAGTATAATGATTATGGTTCTAGCAATAATAAGAGTAAAATATGGCTAATAGTGCATGTTATACTGATAATAATAAAAGTAATAAGTATATTTATTATACTTCTGTCGATAATAACTGCATTATATGGGTAATAATGCATGTTATAATGACAATAATATAAGTAATAAGTATAATTATTACAGTTCTAGCAATAATAACTGCATAATATGGGTAATAATGCACGTTATAGTGCTAATAATATAAGTAATAAGTATAATTATTACAGTTCTAGCGATAATAACTGCATTATATGGGTAATAATGCATGTTATATTGATAATATCGTGAGTAATAAGTATAATTATTATAGTTCTAGCGATAATAATAGTAAAATATGGCTAATAGTGCATGTTATATTGATAATAATAAAAGTAATAAGTATATTTATTACAGTTCTAGCTATAATAACTGCATTATATGCGTAATAATGCATATTATATTGATAATATCGGGAGTAATAAGTATAATTATTATAGTTCTAGCGTTAATAATAGTAAAATATTGCTAATAGTGCATGATATATTGATAATAATAAATGTAATAAGTATATTTATTACAGTTCTATCGATAATAACTGCATAATATGGGTAATAATGCATGTTATATTGATGATAATAAAAGTAATACGTATATTTATTATAGTTCTAGCGATAATAACTGCATAAAATGGGTAATAATGCATGTTATATTGATAGTAATATAAGTAATAAGTATAATTATTACAGTTCTAGCGATAATAACTGCTTTATATGGGTAATAATGCACGTTATATTGCTAATAATATAAGTAATAAGTATAATTATTACAGTTCTAGCGATAATAACTGCATTATATGTGTAATAATGCATGTTATATTGGTAATATTGGGAATAATAAGTATAATTATTATATTTCTAGCGATAATAATAGTGAAATATGACTAATAGTGCATGTTATATTGATAATAATAAATGTAATAAGTATATTTATTACAGTTCTATCGATAATAACTGCAGAATATGGGTAATAATGCATGTTATATTGATGATAATAAAAGTAATACGTATATTGATTATAGTTCTAGCGATAATAACTGCTTTATATGGGTAATAATGCATGTTATATTGATAATAATATAAGCAATAAGTATAATTATTACAGTTCTAGCGATAATAACTGCATAATATGGGTAATAATGCACGTTATATTGATAATAATATAAGTAATAAGTATAATTATTACAGTTCTAGCGATAATAACTGCATTATATGGGTAATAATGCATGTTATATTGATAATATCGGGAGTAATAAGTATAATTATTACAGTTCTAGCGGTAATAACTGCATTATATGGGTAATAATGGACGTTAAATTGATAATATCGGGAGTAATTAGTATAATTATTACAGTTCTAGCGATAATACTAGTAAAATATGGCTAAGAGTGCCTGTTATATTGATAATAATAAAAGTAACAAGTATATTTATTATAATTCTGTCGATAATAACTGCTTTATATGGGTAATAATGCATGTTATATTGATAATAATATAAGTAATAAGTATAATTATTACAGTTCTGGCGATAATAACTCCATAATATGGGTAATAATGCATGTTATATTGATGATAATAAAAGTACTAAGTATTTTTTATAGTTCTAGCGATTATAACTGCATAATATGCGTAATAATGCATGTTATATTGATAATAATATAAGTAATAAGTATAATTATTACAGCCCTAGCGATAATAACTGCATTATATGGGCAATAATGCATGTTATATTGGTAATATGGGGAATCATAAGTATAATTATTATGGTTCTAGCAATAATAAGAGCAAAATATGGCTAATAGTGCATGTTATACTGATAATAATAAAAGTAATAAGTATATTTATTACACTTCTGTCGATAATAACTGCATTATATGGGTAATAATGCATGTTATATTGATAACAATATAAGTAATAAGTATAATTATTACAGTTCTAGCGACAATAACTCGATTATATGGGTAATAATGCATGTTATAATGACAATCATATAAGTAATAAGTATAATTATTACAGTTCTAGCAATAATAACTGCATAATATGGGTAATAATGCACGTTATAGTGCTAATAATATAAGTAATAAGTATTATTATTACAGTTCTAGCGATAATAACTGCATTATATGGGTAATAATGCATGTTATATTGATAATATCGTGAGTAATAAGTATAATTATTATAGTTCTAGCGATAATAATAGTAAAATATGGCTAATAGTGCATGTTATATTGATAATAATAAAAGTAATAAGTATATTTATTACAGTTCTAGCTATAATAACTGCATTATATGCGTAATAATGCATATTATATTGATAATATCGGGAGTAATAAGTATAATTATTATAGTTCTAGCGATAATAATAGTAAAATATTGCTAATAGTGCATGATATATTGATAATAATAAATGTAATAAGTATATTTATTACAGTTCTATCGATAATAACTGCATAATATGGGTAATAATGCATGTTATATTGATGATAATAAAAGTAATCCGTATATTTATTATAGTTCTAGCGATAATAACTGCATAAAATGGGTAATAATGCATGTTATATTGATAGTAATATAAGTAATAAGTATAATTATTACAGTTCTAGCGATAATAACTGCTTTATATGGGTAATAATGCACGTTATATTGCTAATAATATAGGTAATAAGTATAATTATTACAGTTCTAGCGATAATAACTGCATTATATGTGTAATAATGCATGTTATATTGGTAATATTGGGAATAATAAGTATAATTATTATATTTCTAGCGATAATAATAGTGAAATATGACTAATGGTGCATGTTATATTGATAATAATAAATGTAATAAGTATATTTATTACAGTTCTATCGATAATAACTGCATAATATGGGTAATAATGCATGTTATATTGATGATAACAAAAGTAATACGTATATTGATTATAGTTCTAGCGATAATAACTGCTTTATATGGGTAATAATGCATGTTATATTGATAATAATATAAGCAATAAGTATAATTATTACAGTTCTAGCGATAATAACTGCATAATATGGGTAATAATGCACGTTATATTGATAATAATATAAGTAATAAGTATAATTATTACAGTTCTAGCGATAATAACTGCATTATATGGGTAATAATGCATGTTATATTGATAATATCGGGAGTAATAAGTATAATTATTACAGTTCTAGCGGTAATAACTGCATTATATGGGTAATAATGGACGTTAAATTGATAATATCGGGAGTAATTAGTATAATTATTACAGTTCTAGCGATAATACTAGTAAAATATGGCTAAGAGTGCCTGTTATATTGATAATAATAAAAGTAACAAGTATATTTATTATACTTCTGTCGATAATAACTGCTTTATATGGGTAATAATGCATGTTATATTGATAATAATATAAGTAATAAGTATAATTATTACAGTTCTGGCGATAATAACTCCATAATATGGGTAATAATGCATGTTATATTGATGATAATAAAAGTACTAAGTATTTTTTATAGTTCTAGCGATTATAACTGCATAATATGCGTAATAATGCATGTTATATTGATAATAATATAAGTAATAAGTATAATTATTACAGCCCTAGCGATAATAACTGCATTATATGGGCAATAATGCATGTTATATTGGTAATATGGGGAATCATAAGTATAATTATTATGGTTCTAGCAATAATAAGAGCAAAATATGGCTAATAGTGCATGTTATACTGATAATAATAAAAGTAATAAGTATATTTATTACACTTCTGTCGATAATAACTGCATTATATGGGTAATAATGCATGTTATATTGATAACAATATAAGTAATAAGTATAATTATTACAGTTCTAGCGACAATAACTCGATTATATGGGTAATAATGCATGTTATAATGACAATCATATAAGTAATAAGTATAATTATTACAGTTCTAGCAATAATAACTGCATAATATGGGTAATAATGCACGTTATATTGCTAATAATATAGGTAATAAGTATAATTATTACAGTTCTAGCGATAATAACTGCATTATATGTGTAATAATGCATGTTATATTGGTAATATTGGGAATAATAAGTATAATTATTATATTTCTAGCGATAATAATAGTGAAATATGACTAATGGTGCATGTTATATTGATAATAATAAATGTAATAAGTATATTTATTACAGTTCTATCGATAATAACTGCATAATATGGGTAATAATGCATGTTATATTGATGATAACAAAAGTAATACGTATATTTATTATACTTCTGTCGATAATAACTGCATTATATGGGTAATAATGCATGTTATATTGATAATAATATAAGTAATAAGTATAATTATTACAGTTCTAGCGATAATAACTGCATTATATGGGTAATAATGCATGTTATATTGATAATATCGTGAGTAATAAGTATAATTATTATAGTTCTAGCGATAATAATAGTAAAATATGGCTAATAGTGCATGTTATATTGATAACAATAAAAGTAATAAGTATATTTATTACAGTTCTAGCTATAATAACTGCATTATATGCGTAATAATGCATATTATATTGATAATATCGGGAGTAATAAGTATAATTATTATAGTTCTAGCGATAATAATAGTAAAATATTGCTAATAGTGCATGTTATATTGATAACAATAAAAGTAATAAGTATATTTATTACAGTTCTAGCTATAATAACTGCATTATATGCGTAATAATGCATATTATATTGATAATATCGGGAGTAATAAGTATAATTATTACAGTTCTAGCGATAATACTAGTAAAATATGGCTAAGAGTGCCTGTTATATTGATAATAATAAACTTAATAAGTATATTTATTATATTTCTGTCGATAATAACTGCATTATATCGGTAATAATGCATGTTATATTGATAATAATATAAGTCATAAGTATAATTATTACAGTTCTAGAAATAATAACTGCATTATATGGGTAATAATGCATGTTATATTAATAATAATATAAATAATAAGTATAATTATTACAGTTCTAGCGATAATAACTGCATTATATGGGTAATAATGCATGTTATAATAATAATAATATAAATAATAAGTATAATTATTACAGTCCTAGCGATAATAACTGCATAATATGGGTAATAATGCACGTTATATTGCTAATAATATAAGTAATAAGTATAATTATTACAGTTCTAGCGATAATAACTGCATTATATGGGTAATAATGCATGTTATATTGATAATATCGTGAGTAATAAGTATAATTATTATAGTTCTAGCGATAATAATAGTAAAATATGGCTAATAGTGCATGTTATATTGATAATAATAAAAGTAATAAGTATATTTATTACAGTTCTAGCTATAATAACTGCATTATATGCGTAATAATGCATATTATATTGATAATATCGGGAGTAATAAGTATAATTATTACAGTTCTAGCGATAATAGCAGTAAAATATGGCTAAGAGTGCCTGTTATATTGATAATAATAAAAGTAATAAGTATATTTATTATACTTCTGTCGATAATAACTGCATTATATGGGTAATAATGCATGTTATATTGATAATAATATAAGTAATAAGTATAATTATTACAGTTCTAGAAATAATAACTGCATTATATGGGTAATAATGCATGTTATATTAATAATAATATAAATAATAAGTATAATTATTACAGTTCTAGCGATAATAACTGCATTACATGGGTAATAATGCATGTTATATTGATAATATCGGGAGTAATAAGTATAATTATTACAGTTCTAGCGGCAATAACTGCATTATATGGGTAATAATGGATGTTAAATTGGTAATATTGGGAATAATAAGTATAATTATTATAGTTCTAGCAATAATAAAAGTAAACTATGGCTAATAGTGCATGTTATACTGATAATAATAAAAGTAATAAGTATATTTATTATACTTCTGTCGATAATAACTGCATTATATGGGTAATAATGCATGTTATATTGATATTAATATAAGTAATAAGTATAATTATTACAGTTCTAGCGATAATAACTGCATAATATGGGTAACAATGCACGTTATATTGCTAATACTATAAGTAATAAGTTTAATTATTACAGTTCTAGCGATAATAACTGCATTATATGGGTAATAATGCATGTTATATTGATAATATCGGGAGTAATAAGTATATTTATTACAGTTCTAGCGGTAATAACTGCATTATATGGGTAATAATGCATGTTATATTGATAATAATATAAGTAATAAGTATAATTATTACAGTTCTAGCGACAATAACTCCATTATATGGGTAATAATGCATGTTATAATGACAATAATATAAGTAATAAGTATAATTATTACAGTTCTAGCAATAATAACTGCATAATATGGGTAATAATGCACGTTATATTGCTAATAATATAAGTAATAAGTATAATTATTACAGTTCTAGCGATAATAACTGCATTATATGGGTAATAATGCATGTTATATTGATAATATCGTGAGTAATAAGTATAATTATTATAGTTCTAGCTATAATAATAGTAAAATATGGCTAATAGTGCATGTTATATTGATAACAATAAAAGTAATAAGTATATTTATTACAGTTCTAGCTATAATAACTGCATTATATGCGTAATAATGCATATTATATTGATAATATCGGGAGTAATAAGTATAATTATTATAGTTCTAGCGATAATAATAGTAAAATATTGCTAATAGTGCATGTTATATTGATAACAATAAAAGTAATAAGTATATTTATTACAGTTCAAGCTATAATAACTGCATTATATGCGTAATAATGCATATTATATTGATAATATCGGGAGTAATAAGTATAATTATTACAGTTCTAGCGATAATACTAGTAAAATATGGCTAAGAGTGCCTGTTATATTGATAATAATAAAAGTAATAAGTATATTTATTATATTTCTGTCGATAATAACTGCATTATATCGGTAATAATGCATGTTATATTGATAATAATATAAGTCATAAGTATAATTATTACAGTTCTAGAAATAATAACTGCATTATATGGGTAATAATGCATGTTATATTAATAATAATATAAATAATAAGTATAATTATTACAGTTCTAGCGATAATAACTGCATTATATGGGTAATAATGCATGTTATATTGATAATATCGGGAGTAATAAGTACAACTATTATACTTCTAGCGATAATAATAGTAAAATATGGCTAATAGTGCATGATATATTGATAATAATAAAAGTAATAAGTATATTTATTACAGTTCTAGCGATAATAACTGCATTATATGGGTAATAATGCATGTTATATTGATAATATCGGGTGTAATAAGTATAATTATTACAGTTCTAGCGGTAATACTAGTAAAATATGGCTAAGAGTGCCTGTTATATTGATAATAATAAAAGTAATAAGTATATTTATTATACTTCTGTCGATAATAACTGCTTTATATGGGTAATAGTGCATGTTATATTGATAATAATATAAGTAATAAGTATAATTATTACAGTTCTAGAAATAATAACTGCATTATATGGGCAATAATGCATGTTATATTAATAATAATATAAATAATAAGTATAATTATTACAGTTCTAGCGATAATAACTGCATTATATGGGTAATAATGCATGTTATATTGATAATATCGGGAGTAATAAGTACAACTATTATACTTCTAGCGATAAGAATAGTAAAATATGGCTAATAGTGCATGTTATATTGATAATAATAAAAGTAATAAGTATATTTATTATACTTCTGTCGATAATAACTGCATTATATGGGTAATAATGCATGTTATATTGATAATAATATAAGTAGTAAGTATAATCATTACAGTTCTAGCGACAATAACTCCATTATATGGGTAATAATGCATGTTATATTGATAATATCGGGTGTAATAAGTACAACTATTATACTTCTAGCGATAATAATAGTAAAATATGGCTAATAGTGCATGTTATATTGATAATAATAAAAGTAATAAGTATATTTATTACAGTTCTAGCGATAATAACTGCAATATATGGGTAATAATGCATGTTATATTGATAATATCGGGTGTAATAAGTATAATTATTACATTTCTAGCGGTAATAACTGCATTATATGGGTAATAATGCATGTTATATTGATAATAATAAAAGTAATAAGTATATTTATTATACTTCTGTCGATAATAACTGCATTATATGGGTAATAATGCATGTTATATTGATAATAATATAAGTAATAAGTATAATTATTACAGTTCTAGCGATAATAACTGCATTATATGGGTAATAATGCATGTTATATTGATAATATCGTGAGTAATAAGTATAATTATTATAGTTCTAGCGATAATAATAGTAAAATATGGCTAATAGTGCATGTTATATTGATAATAATAAAAGTAATAAGTATATTTATTACAGTTCTAGCGATAATAACTGCATTATATGGGTAATAATGCATGTTATATTGATAATATCGGGAGTAATAAGTATAATTATTATAGTTCTAGCGATAATAATAGTAAAATATGGCTAATAGTGCATGTTATATTGATAATAATAAAAGTAATAAGTATATTTATTACAGTTCTAGCTATAATAACTGCATTATATGCGTAATAATGCATATTATATTGATAATATCGGGAGTAATAAGTATAATTATTACAGTTCTAGCGATAATACTAGTAAAATAGGGCTAAGAGTGCCTGTTATATTGATAATAATAAAAGTAATAAGTATATTTATTATACTTCTGTCGATAATAACTGCATTATATGGGTAATAATGCATGTTATATTGATAATAATATAAGTAATAAGTATAATTATTACAGTTCCAGCGATAATAACTGCATAATATGGGTAATAATGCATGTTATATTGATAATAATTAAGTAATAAGTATAATTATTACAGTGCTAGCGATAATAACTGCATTATATGCGTAATAATGCATGTTGTATTGATAATATCGGGAGTAATAAGTATAATTATTACAGTTCCAGCGATAATAACTGCATAATATGGGTAATAATGCACGTTATATTGATAATAATATAAGTAATAAGTATAATTATTACAGTTCTAGCGATAATTACTGCATTATATGGGTAATAATGCATGTTATATTGATAATAATATAAGTAATAAGTATAATTATTACAGTTCTAGCGACAATAACTCCATTATATGGGTAATAATGCATGTTATATTGATAATATCGGGTGTAATAAGTACAACTATTATACTTCTAGCGATAATAATAGTAAAATATGGCTAATAGTGCATGTTATATTGATAATAATAAAAGTAATAAGTATATTTATTACAGTTCTAGCGATAATAACTGCATTATATGGGTAATAATGCATGTTATATTGATAATATCGGGTGTAATAAGTATAATTATTACATTTCTAGCGGTAATAACTGCATTATATGGGTAATAATGCATGTTATATTGATAATAATAAAAGTAATAAGTATATTTATTATACTTCTGTCGATAATAACTGCATTATATGGGTAATAATGCATGTTATATTGATAATAATATAAGTAATAAGTATAATTATTACAGTTCTAGCGATAATAACTGCATTATATGGGTAATAATGCATGTTATATTGATAATATCGTGAGTAATAAGTATAATTATTATAGTTCTAGCGATAATAATAGTAAAATATGGCTAATAGTGCATGTTATATTGATAACAATAAAAGTAATAAGTATATTTATTACAGTTCTAGCGATAATAATAGTAAAATATTGCTAATAGTGCATGTTATATTGATAATAATAAATGTAATAAGTATATTTATTACAGTTCTATCGATAATAACTGCATAATATGGGTAATAATGCATGTTATATTGATAATATCGGGAGTAATAAGTATAATTATTATAGTTCTAGCGATAATAATAGTAAAATATGGTTAATAGTGGATGTTATATTGATAACAATAAAAGTAATAAGTATATTTATTACAGTTCTAGCTATAATAACTGCATTATATGCGTAATAATGCATATTATATTGATAATATCGGGAGTAATAAGTATAGTTATTACAGTTCTAGCGATAATACTAGTAAAATATGGCTAAGAGTGCCTGTTATATTGATAATAATAAACTTAATAAGTATATTTATTATATTTCTGTCGATAATAACTGCATTATATCGGTAATAATGCATGTTATATTGATAATAATATAAGTCATAAGTATAATTATTACAGTTCTAGAAATAATAACTGCATTATATGGGTAATAATGCATGTTATATTAATAATAATATAAATAATAAGTATAATTATTACAGTTCTAGCGATAATAACTGCATTATATGGGTAATAATGCATGTTATATTGATAATATCGGGAGTAATAAGTACAACTATTATACTTCTAGCGATAATAATAGTAAAATATGGCTAATAGTGCATGATATATTGATAATAATAAAAGTAATAAGTATATTTATTACAGTTCTAGCGATAATAACTGCATTATATGGGTAATAATGCATGTTATATTGATAATATCGGGTGTAATAAGTATAATTATTACAGTTCTAGCGGTAATACTAGTAAAATATGGCCAAGAGTGCCTGTTATATTGATAATAATAAAAGTAATAAGAATATTTATTATACTTCTGTCGATAATAACTGCATTATATGGGTAATAATGCATGTTATATTAATAATAATATAAATAATAAGTATAATTATTACAGTTCTAGCGATAATAACTGCATTATATGGGTAATAATGCATGTTATATTGATAATAATATAAGTAATAAGTATAATTATTACAGTTCTAGCGACAATAACTCGATTATATGGGTAATAATGCATGTTATAATGACAATAATATAAGTAATAAGTATAATTATTACAGTTCTAGCAATAATAACTGCATAATATGGGTAATAATGCACGTTATATTGCTAATAATATAAGTAATAAGTATAATTATTACAGTTCTAGCGATAATAACTGCATTATATGGGTAATAATGCATGTTATATTGATAATATCGTGAGTAATAAGTATAATTATTATAGTTCTAGCGATAATAATAGTAAAATATGGCTAATAGTGCATGTTATATTGATAATAATAAAAGTAATAAGTATATTTATTACAGTTCTAGCTATAATAACTGCATTATATGCGTAATAATGCATATTATATTGATAATATCGGGAGTTATAAGTACAATTATTATAGTTCTAGCGATAATAGCAGTAAAATATTGCTAATAGTGCATGTTATATTGATAATAATAAATGTAATAAGTATATTTATTACAGTTCTAGCTATAATAACTGCATTATATGCGTAATAATGCATATTATATTGATAATATCGGGAGTAATAAGTATAATTATTACAGTTCTAGCGATAATACTAGTAAAATAGGGCTAAGAGTGCCTGTTATATTGATAATAATAAAAGTAATAAGTATATTTATTATACTTCTGTCGATAATAACTGCATTATATGGGTAATAATGCATGTTATATTGATAATAATATAAGTAATAAGTATAATTATTACAGTTCCAGCGATAATAACTGCATAATATGGGTAATAATGCATGTTATATTGATAATAATTAAGTAATAAGTATAATTATTACAGTGCTAGCGATAATAACTGCATTATATGCGTAATAATGCATGTTGTATTGATAATATCGGGAGTAATAAGTATAATTATTACAGTTCCAGCGATAATAACTGCATAATATGGGTAATAATGCACGTTATATTGATAATAATATAAGTAATAAGTATAATTATTACAGTTCTAGCGATAATTACTGCATTATATGGGTAATAATGCATGTTATATTGATAATAATATAAGTAATAAGTATAATTATTACAGTTCTAGCGACAATAACTCCATTATATGGGTAATAATGCATGTTATATTGATAATATCGGGTGTAATAAGTACAACTATTATACTTCTAGCGATAATAATAGTAAAATATGGCTAATAGTGCATGTTATATTGATAATAATAAAAGTAATAAGTATATTTATTACAGTTCTAGCGATAATAACTGCATTATATGGGTAATAATGCATGTTATATTGATAATATCGGGTGTAATAAGTATAATTATTACATTTCTAGCGGTAATAACTGCATTATATGGGTAATAATGCATGTTATATTGATAATAATAAAAGTAATAAGTATATTTATTATACTTCTGTCGATAATAACTGCATTATATGGGTAATAATGCATGTTATATTGATAATAATATAAGTAATAAGTATAATTATTACAGTTCTAGCGATAATAACTGCATTATATGGGTAATAATGCATGTTATATTGATAATATCGTGAGTAATAAGTATAATTATTATAGTTCTAGCGATAATAATAGTAAAATATGGCTAATAGTGCATGTTATATTGATAACAATAAAAGTAATAAGTATATTTATTACAGTTCTAGCGATAATAATAGTAAAATATTGCTAATAGTGCATGTTATATTGATAATAATAAATGTAATAAGTATATTTATTACAGTTCTATCGATAATAACTGCATAATATGGGTAATAATGCATGTTATATTGATAATATCGGGAGTAATAAGTATAATTATTATAGTTCTAGCGATAATAATAGTAAAATATGGTTAATAGTGGATGTTATATTGATAACAATAAAAGTAATAAGTATATTTATTACAGTTCTAGCTATAATAACTGCATTATATGCGTAATAATGCATATTATATTGATAATATCGGGAGTAATAAGTATAGTTATTACAGTTCTAGCGATAATACTAGTAAAATATGGCTAAGAGTGCCTGTTATATTGATAATAATAAACTTAATAAGTATATTTATTATATTTCTGTCGATAATAACTGCATTATATCGGTAATAATGCATGTTATATTGATAATAATATAAGTCATAAGTATAATTATTACAGTTCTAGAAATAATAACTGCATTATATGGGTAATAATGCATGTTATATTAATAATAATATAAATAATAAGTATAATTATTACAGTTCTAGCGATAATAACTGCATTATATGGGTAATAATGCATGTTATATTGATAATATCGGGAGTAATAAGTACAACTATTATACTTCTAGCGATAATAATAGTAAAATATGGCTAATAGTGCATGATATATTGATAATAATAAAAGTAATAAGTATATTTATTACAGTTCTAGCGATAATAACTGCATTATATGGGTAATAATGCATGTTATATTGATAATATCGGGTGTAATAAGTATAATTATTACAGTTCTAGCGGTAATACTAGTAAAATATGGCCAAGAGTGCCTGTTATATTGATAATAATAAAAGTAATAAGAATATTTATTATACTTCTGTCGATAATAACTGCATTATATGGGTAATAATGCATGTTATATTAATAATAATATAAATAATAAGTATAATTATTACAGTTCTAGCGATAATAACTGCATTATATGGGTAATAATGCATGTTATATTGATAATAATATAAGTAATAAGTATAATTATTACAGTTCTAGCGACAATAACTCGATTATATGGGTAATAATGCATGTTATAATGACAATAATATAAGTAATAAGTATAATTATTACAGTTCTAGCAATAATAACTGCATAATATGGGTAATAATGCACGTTATATTGCTAATAATATAAGTAATAAGTATAATTATTACAGTTCTAGCGATAATAACTGCATTATATGGGTAATAATGCATGTTATATTGATAATATCGTGAGTAATAAGTATAATTATTATAGTTCTAGCGATAATAATAGTAAAATATGGCTAATAGTGCATGTTATATTGATAATAATAAAAGTAATAAGTATATTTATTACAGTTCTAGCTATAATAACTGCATTATATGCGTAATAATGCATATTATATTGATAATATCGGGAGTTATAAGTACAATTATTATAGTTCTAGCGATAATAGCAGTAAAATATTGCTAATAGTGCATGTTATATTGATAATAATAAATGTAATAAGTATATTTATTACAGTTCTATCGATAATAACTGCATAATATGGGAAATAATGCATGTTATATTGATGATAATAAAAGTAATACGTATATTTATTATAGTTCTAGCGATTATAACTGCATAAAATGGGTAATAATGCATGTTATATTGATAATAATATAAGTAATAAGTATAATTATTACAGTTCTAGCGATAATAACTGCTTTATATGGGTAATAATGCACGTTACATTGCTAATAGTATAAGTAATAAGTATAATTATTACAGGTCTAGCGATAATAACTGCATTATATGGGTAATAATGCATGTTATATTGATAATATCGGGAGTAATAAGTATAATTATTACAGTTCTAGCGGTAATAACTGCATTATATGGGTAATAATGGATGTTAAATTGATAATATCGGGAGTAATTAGTATAATTATTACAGTTCTAGCGATAATACTAGTAAAATATGGCTAAGAGTGCCTGTTATATTGATAATAATAAAAGTAATAAGTATATTTATTATACTTCTGTCGATAATAACTGCTTTATATGGGTAATAATGCATGTTATATTGATAATAATATAAGTAATAAGTATAATTATTACAGTTCTAGAAATAATAACTGCATTATATGGACAATAATGCATGTTATATTAATAATAATATAAATAATAAGTATAATTATTACAGTCCTAGCGATAATAACTGCATTATATGGGTAATAATGCATGTTATATTGATAATATCGTGAGTAATAAGTATAATTATTATAGTTCTAGCGATAATAATAGTAAAATATGGCTAATAGTGCATGTTATATTGATAATAATAAAAGTAATAAGTATATTTATTACAGTTCTAGCGATAATAACTGCATTATATGGGTAATAATACATGTTATATTGATAATATCGGGAGTAATAAGTATAATTATTATAGTTCTAGCGATAATAATAGTAAAATATGGCTAATAGTGCATGTTATATTGATAACAATAAAAGTAATAAGTATATTTATTACAGTTCTAGCTATAATAACTGCATTATATGCGTAATAATGCATATTATATTGATAATATCGGGAGTAATAAGTATAATTATTATAGTTCTAGCGATAATAATAGTAAAATATTGCTAATAGTGCATGTTATATTGATAATAATAAATGTAATAAGTATATTTATTACAGTTCTATCGATAATAACTGCATAATATGGGTAATAATGCATGTTATATTGATAATATCGGGAGTAATAAGTATAATTATTATAGTTCTAGCGATAATAATAGTAAAATATGGCTAATAGTGGATGTTATATTGATAACAATAAAAGTAATAAGTATATTTATTACAGTTCTAGCTATAATAACTGCATTATATGCGTAATAATGCATGTTATATTGATAATAATTAAAGTAATAAGTATATTTATTATACTTCTGTCGATAATAACTGCATTATATGGGTAATAATGCATGTTATATTGATAATATCGTGAGTAATAAGTATAATTATTACAGTTCTAGCGATAATAACTGCATTATATGGGTAATAATGCATGTTATATTGATAATAATATAAGTAATAAGTATAATTATTACAGTTCTAGCGACAATAACTCGATTATATGGGTAATAATGCATGTTATAATGACAATAATATAAGTAATAAGTATAATTATTACAGTTCTAGCAATAATAACTGCATAATATGGGTAATAATGCACGTTATATTGCTAATAATATAAGTAATAAGTATAATTATTACAGTTCTAGCGATAATAACTGCATTATATGGGTAATAATGCATGTTATATTGATAATAATTAAAGTAATAAGTATATTTATTATACTTCTGTCGATAATAACTGCATTATATGGGTAATAATGCATGTTATATTGATAATAATATAAGTAATAAGTATAATTATTACAGTTCTAGCGACAATAACTCCATTATATGGGTAATAATGCATGTTATAACGACAATAATATAAGTAATAAGTATAATTATTACAGTTCTAGCAATAATAACTGCATAATATGGGTAATAATGCACGTTATATTGCTAATAATATAAGTAATAAGTATAATTATTACAGTTCTAGCGATAATAACTGCATTATATGGGTAATAATGCATGTTATATTGATAATATCGTGAGTAATAAGTATAATTATTATAGTTCTAGCGATAATAATAGTAAAATATGGCTAATAGTGCATGTTATATTGATAACAATAAAAGTAATAAGTATATTTATTACAGTTCTAGCTATAATAACTGCATTATATGCGTAATAATGCATATTATTTTGATAATATCGGGAGTAATAAGTATAATTATTATAGTTCTAGCGATAATAATAGTAAAATATTGCTAATAGTGCATGTTATATTGATAATAATAAATGTAATAAGTATATTTATTACAGTTCTATCGATAATAACTGCATAATATGGGTAATAATGCATGTTATATTGATAATATCGGGAGTAATAAGTATAATTATTATAGTTCTAGCGATAATAATAGTAAAATATGGCTAATAGTGGATGTTATATTGATAACAATAAAAGTAATAAGTATATTTACTACAGTTCTAGCTATAATAACAGCATTATATGCGTAATAATGCATATTATATTGATAATATCGGGAGTAATAAGTATAATTATTACAGTTCTAGCGATAATACTAGTAAAATATGGCTAAGAGTGCCTGTTATATTGATAATAATAAACTTAATAAGTATATTTATTATATTTCTGTCGATAATAACTGCACTATATCGGTAATAATGCATGTTATATTGATAATAATATAAGTCATAAGTATAATTATTACAGTTCTAGAAATAATAACTGCATTATATGGGTAATAATGCATGTTATATTAATAATAATATACATAATAAGTATAATTATTACAGTTCTAGCGATAATAACTGCATTATATGGGTAATAATGCATGTTATATTGATAATATCGGGAGTAATAAGTACAACTATTATACTTCTAGCGATAATAATAGTAAAATATGGCTAATAGTGCATGATATATTGATAATAATAAAAGTAATAAGTATATTTATTACAGTTCTAGCGATAATAACTGCATTATATGGGTAATAATGCATGTTATATTGATAATATCGGGTGTAATAAGTATAATTATTACAGTTCTAGCGGTAATACTAGTAAAATATGGCCAAGAGTGCCTGTTATATTGATAATAATAAAAGTAATAAGTATATTTATTATACTTCTGTCGATAATAACTGCATTATATGGGTAATAATGCATGTTATATTAATAATAATATAAATAATAAGTATAATTATTACAGTTCTAGCGATAATAACTGCATTATATGGGTAATAATGCATGTTATATTGATAATAATATAAGTAATAAGTATAATTATTACAGTTCTAGCGACAATAACTCGATTATATGGGTAATAATGCATGTTATAATGACAATAATATAAGTAATAAGTATAATTATTACAGTTCTAGCAATAATAACTGCATAATATGGGTAATAATGCACGTTATATTGCTAATAATATAAGTAATAAGTATAATTATTACAGTTCTAGCGATAATAACTGCATTATATGGGTAATAATGCATGTTATATTGATAATATCGTGAGTAATAAGTATAATTATTATAGTTCTAGCGATAATAATAGTAAAATATGGCTAATAGTGCATGTTATATTGATAATAATAAAAGTAATAAGTATATTTATTACAGTTCTAGCTATAATAACTGCATTATATGCGTAATAATGCATATTATATTGATAATATCGGGAGTTATAAGTACAATTATTATAGTTCTAGCGATAATAGTAGTAAAATATTGCTAATAGTGCATGTTATATTGATAACAATAAAAGTAATAAGTATATTTATTACAGTTCTAGCTATAATAACTGCATTATATGCGTAATAATGCATATTATATTGATAATATCGGGAGTAATAAGTATAATTATTATAGTTCTAGCGATAATAATAGTAAAATATTGCTAATAGTGCATGTTATATTGGTAATAATAAATGTAATAAGTATATTTATTACAGTTCTATCGATAATAACTGCATAATATGGGTAATAATGCATGTTATATTGATAATATCGGGAGTAATAAGTATAATTATTATAGTTCTAGCGATAATAATAGTAAAATATGGCTAATAGTGGATGTTATATTGATAACAATAAAAGTAATAAGTATATTTATTACAGTTCTAGCTATAATAACTGCATTATATGCGTAATAATGCATGTTATATTGATAATAATTAAAGTAATAAGTATATTTATTATACTTCTGTCGATAATAACTGCATTATATGGGTAATAATGCATGTTATATTGATAATAATATAAGTAATAAGTATAATTATTACAGTTCTAGCGATAATAACTGCATTATATGGGTAATAATGCATGTTATATTGATAATATCGTGAGTAATAAGTATAATTATTATAGTTCTAGCGATAATAATAGTAAAATATGGCTAATAGTGCATGTTATATTGATAATAATAAAAGTAATAAGTATATTTATTACAGTTCTAGCTATAATAACTGCATTATATGCGTAATAATGCATATTATATTGATAATATCGGGAGTTATAAGTATAATTATTATAGTTCTAGCGATAATAGTAGTAAAATATTGCTAATAGTGCATGTTATATTGATAATAATAAATGTAATAAGTATATTTATTACAGTTCTATCGATAATAACTGCATAATATGGGTAATAATGCATGTTATATTGATGACAATAAAAGTAATACGTATATTTATTATAGTTCTAGCGATAATAACTGCATAAAATGGGTAATAATGCATGTTATATTGATAATAATATAAGTAATAAGTATAATTATTACAGTTCTAGCGATAATAACTGCTTTATATGGGTAATAATGCACGTTATATTGCTAATAATATAAGTAATAAGTATAATTATTACAGTTCTAGCGATAATAACTGCATTATATGGGTAATAATGCATGTTATATTGATAATATCGGGAGTAATAAGTATAATTATTACAGTTCTAGCGGTAATAACTGCATTATATGGCTAATAATGGATGTTAAATTGATAATATCGGGAGTAATTAGTATAATTATTACAGTTCTAGCGATAATACTAGCAAAATATGGCTAAGAGTGCCTGTTATATTGATAATAATAAAAGTAATAAGTATATTTATTGTACTTCTGTCGATAATAACTGCTTTATATGGGTAATAATGCATGTTATATTGATAATAATATAAGTAATAAGTATAATTATTACAGTTCTAGAAATAATAACTGCATTATATGGGCAATAATGCATGTTATATTAATAATAATATAAATAATAAGTATAATTATTACAGTTCTAGCGATAATAACTGCATTATATGGGTAATAATGCATGTTATATTGATAATATCGTAAGTAATAAGTATAATTATTATAGTTCTAGCGATAATAATAGTAAAATATGGCTAATAGTGCATGTTATATTGATAATAATAAAAGTAATAAGTATATTTATTACAGTTCTATCGATAATAACTGCATAATATGGGTAATAATGCATGTTATATTGATGATAATAAAAGTAATACGTATAATTATTACAGCTCTAGCGATAATAACTGCATTATATGGGCAATAATGCATGTTATATTGGTAATATTGGGAATAATAAGTATAATGATTATGGTTCTAGCAATAATAAGAGTAAAATATGGCTAATAGTGCATGTTATACTGATAATAATAAAAGTAATAAGTATATTTATTATACTTCTGTCGATAATAACTGCATTATATGGGTAATAATGCATGTTATATTGATAATAATATAAGTAATAAGTATAATTATTACAGTTCTAGCAATAATAACTGCATAAAATGGGTAATAATGCATGTTATATTGATAGTAATATAAGTAATAAGTATAATTATTACAGTTCTAGCGATAATAACTGCTTTATATGGGTAATAATGCACGTTATATTGCTAATAATATAAGTAATAAGTATAATTATTACAGTTCTAGCGATAATAACTGCATTATATGTGTAATAATGCATGTTATATTGGTAATATTGGGAATAATAAGTATAATTATTATATTTCTAGCGATAATAATAGTGAAATATGACTAATAGTGCATGTTATATTGATAATAATAAATGTAATAAGTATATTTATTACAGTTCTATCGATAATAACTGCATAATATGGGTAATAATGCATGTTATATTGATGATAATAAAAGTAATACGTATATTGATTATAGTTCTAGCGATAATAACTGCTTTATATGGGTAATAATGCATGTTATATTGATAATAATATAAGCAATAAGTATAATTATTACAGTTCTAGCGATAATAACTGCATAATATGGGTAATAATGCACGTTATATTGATAATAATATAAGTAATAAGTATAATTATTACAGTTCTAGCGATAATAACTGCATTATATGGGTAATAATGGACGTTAAATTGATAATATCGGGAGTAATTAGTATAATTATTACAGTTCTAGCGATAATACTAGTAAAATATGGCTAAGAGTGCCTGTTATATTGATAATAATAAAAGTAACAAGTATATTTATTATACTTCTGTCGATAATAACTGCTTTATATGGGTAATAATGCATGTTATATTGATAATAATATAAGTAATAAGTATAATTATTACAGTTCTGGCGATAATAACTCCATAATATGGGTAATAATGCATGTTATATTGATGATAATAAAAGTACTAAGTATTTTTTATAGTTCTAGCGATTATAACTGCATAATATGCGTAATAATGCATGTTATATTGATAATAATATAAGTAATAAGTATAATTATTACAGCCCTAGCGATAATAACTGCATTATATGGGCAATAATGCATGTTATATTGGTAATATGGGGAATCATAAGTATAATTATTATGGTTCTAGCAATAATAAGAGCAAAATATGGCTAATAGTGCATGTTATACTGATAATAATAAAAGTAATAAGTATATTTATTACACTTCTGTCGATAATAACTGCATTATATGGGTAATAATGCATGTTATATTGATAATAATATAAGTAATAAGTATAATTATTACAGTTCTAGCGACAATAACTCGATTATATGGGTAATAATGCATGTTATAATGACAATCATATAAGTAATAAGTGTAATTATTACAGTTCTAGCAATAATAACTGCATAATATGGGTAATAATGCACGTTATAGTGCTAGTAATATAAGTAATAAGTATAATTATTACAGTTCTAGCGATAATAACTGCATTATATGGGTAATAATGCATGTTATATTGATAATATCGTGAGTAATAAGTATAATTATTATAGTTCTAGCGATAATAATAGTAAAATATGGCTAATAGTGCATGTTATATTGATAATAATAAAAGTAATAAGTATATTTATTACAGTTCTAGCTATAATAACTGCATTATATGCGTAATAATGCATATTATATTGATAATATCGGGAGTAATAAGTATAATTATTATAGTTCTAGCGATAATAATAGTAAAATATTGCTAATAGTGCATGATATATTGATAATAATAAATGTAATAAGTATATTTATTACAGTTCTATTGATAATAACTGCATAATATGGGTAATAATGCATGTTATATTGATGATAACAAAAGTAATACGTATATTGATTATAGTTCTAGCGATAATAACTGCTTTATATGGGTAATAATGCATGTTATATTGATAATAATATAAGCAATAAGTATAATTATTACAGTTCTAGCGATAATAACTGCATAATATGGGTAATAATGCACGTTATATTGATAATAATATAAGTAATAAGTATAATTATTACAGTTCTAGCGATAATAACTGCATTATATGGGTAATAATGCATGTTATATTGATAATATCGGGAGTAATAAGTATAATTATTACAGTTCTAGCTATAATAACTGCATTATATGCGTAATAATGCATATTATATTGATAATATCGGGAGTAATAATTATAATTATTATAGTTCTAGCGATAATAGTAGTAAAATATTGCTAATAGTGCATGTTATATTGATAATAATAAATGTAATAAGTATATTTATTACAGTTCTATCGATAATAACTGCATAATATGGGTAATAATGCATGTTACATTGATGATAATAAAAGTAATACGTATATTTATTATAGTTCTAGCGATAATAACTGCATAAAATGGGTAATAATGCATGTTATATTGATAATAATATAAGTAATAAGTATAATTATTACAGTTCTAGCGATAATAACTGCTTTATATGGGTAATAATGCACGTTATATTGCTAATAATATAAGTAATAAGTATAATTATTACAGTTCTAGCGATAATAACTGCATTATATGTGTAATAATGCATGTTATATTGGTAATATTGGGAATAATAAGTATAATTATTATATTTCTAGCGATAATAATAGTGAAATATGACTAATAGTGCATGTTATATTGATAATAATAAATGTAATAAGTATATTTATTACAGTTCTATCGATAATAACTGCATAATATGGGTAATAATGCATGTTATATTGATAATAATATAAGTAATAAGTATAATTATTACAGTTCTAGCGACAATAACTCGATTATATGGGTAATAATGCATGTTATAATGACAATAATATAAGTAATAAGTATAATTATTACAGTTCTAGCAATAATAACTGCATAATATGGGTAATAATGCATGTTATATTGATAATAATATAAGTAATAAGTATAATTATTACAGTTGTAGCGATAATAACTGCTTTATATGGGTAATAATGCACGTTATATTGCTAATAATATAAGTAATAAGTATAATTATTACAGTTCTAGCGATAATAACTGCATTATATGGGTAATAATGCATGTTATATTGATAATATCGGGAGTAATAAGTATAATTATTACAGTTCTAGCGGTAATAACTGCATTATATGGGTAATAATGGATGTTAAATTGATAATATCGGGAGTTATTAGTATAATTATTACAGTTCTAGCGATAATACTAGTAAAATATGGCTAAGAGTGGCTGTTATATTGATAATAATAAAAGTAATAAGTATATTTATTATACTTCTGTCGATAATAACTGCTTTATGTGGGTAATAATGCATGTTATATTGATAATAATATAAGTAATAAGTATAATTATTACAGTTCTGGCGATAATAACTCCATAATATGGGTAATAATGCATGTTATATTGATGATAATAAAAGTACTAAGTATTTTTTATAGTTCTAGCGATTATAACTGCATAATATGCGTAATAATGCATGTTATATTGATAATAATATAAGTAATAAGTATAATTATTACAGCCCTAGCGATAATAACTGCATTATATGGGCAATAATGCATGTTATATTGGTAATATGGGGAATCATAAGTATAATTATTATGGTTCTAGCAATAATAAGAGCAAAATATGGCTAATAGTGCATGTTATACTGATAATAATAAAAGTAATAAGTATATTTATTACACTTCTGTCGATAATAACTGCATTATATGGGTAATAATGCATGTTATATTGATAACAATATAAGTAATAAGTATAATTATTACAGTTCTAGCGACAATAACTCGATTATATGGGTAATAATGCATGTTATAATGACAATCATATAAGTAATAAGTATAATTATTACAGTTCTAGCAATAATAACTGCATAATATGGGTAATAATGCACGTTATAGTGCTAATAATATAAGTAATAAGTATTATTATTACAGTTCTAGCGATAATAACTGCATTATATGGGTAATAATGCATGTTATATTGATAATATCGTGAGTAATAAGTATAATTATTATAGTTCTAGCGATAATAATAGTAAAATATGGCTAATAGTGCATGTTATATTGATAATAATAAAAGTAATAAGTATATTTATTACAGTTCTAGCTATAATAACTGCATTATATGCGTAATAATGCATATTATATTGATAATATCGGGAGTAATAAGTATAATTATTATAGTTCTAGCGATAATAATAGTAAAATATTGCTAATAGTGCATGATATATTGATAATAATAAATGTAATAAGTATATTTATTACAGTTCTATCGATAATAACTGCATAATATGGGTAATAATGCATGTTATATTGATGATAATAAAAGTAATCCGTATATTTATTATAATTCTAGCGATAATAACTGCATAAAATGGGTAATAATGCATGTTATATTGATAGTAATATAAGTAATAAGTATAATTATTACCGTTCTAGCGATAATAACTGCTTTATATGGGTAATAATGCACGTTATATTGCTAATAATATAGGTAATAAGTATAATTATTACAGTTCTAGCGATAATAACTGCATTATATGTGTAATAATGCATGTTATATTGGTAATATTGGGAATAATAAGTATAATTATTATATTTCTAGCGATAATAATAGTGAAATATGACTAATAGTGCATGTTATATTGATAATAATAAATGTAATAAGTATATTTATTACAGTTCTATCGATAATAACTGCATAATATGGGTAATAATGCATGTTATATTGATGATAACAAAAGTAATACGTATATTGATTATAGTTCTAGCGATAATAACTGCTTTATATGGGTAATAATGCATGTTATATTGATAATAATATAAGCAATAAGTATAATTATTACAGTTCTAGCGATAATAACTGCATAATATGGGTAATAATGCACGTTATATTGATAATAATATAAGTAATAAGTATAATTATTACAGTTCTAGCGATAATAACTGCATTATATGGGTAATAATGCATGTTATATTGATAATATCGGGAGTAATAAGTATAATTATTACAGTTCTAGCGGTAATAACTGCATTATATGGGTAATAATGGATGTTAAATTGATAATATCGGGAGTAATTAGTATAATTATTACAGTTCTAGCGATAATACTAGTAAAATATGGCTAAGAGTGCCTGTTATATTGATAATAATAAAAGTAACAAGTATATTTATTATACTTCTGTCGATAATAACTGCTTTATATGGGTAATAATGCATGTTATATTGATAATAATATAAGTAATAAGTATAATTATTACAGTTCTGGCGATAATAACTCCATAATATGGGTAATAATGCATGTTATATTGATGATAATAAAAGTACTAAGTATTTTTTATAGTTCTAGCGATTATAACTGCATAATATGCGTAATAATGCATGTTATATTGATAATATCGGGAGTAATAAGTATATTTATTACAGTTCTATCGATAATAACTGCATAATATGGGTAATAATGCATGTTATATTGATGATAATAAAAGTAATACGTATATTTATTATAGTTCTAGCGATAATAACTGCATAAAATGGGTAATAATGCATGTTATATTGATAGTAATATAAGCAATAAGTATAATTATTACAGTTCTAGCGATAATAACTGCTTTATATGGGTAATAATGCACGTTATATTGCTAATAATATAGGTAATAAGTATAATTATTACAGTTCTAGCGATAATAACTGCATTATATGTGTAATAATGCATGTTATATTGGTAACATTGGGAATAATAAGTATAATTATTATATTTCTAGCGATAATAATAGTGAAATATGACTAATAGTGCATGTTATATTGATAATAATAAATGTAATAAGTATATTTATTACAGTTCTATCGATAATAACTGCATAATATGGGTAATAATGCATGTTATATTGATGATAACAAAAGTAATACGTATATTGATTATAGTTCTAGCGATAATAACTGCATAAAATGGGTAATAATGCATGTTATATTGATAATAATATAAGCAATAAGTATAATTATTACAGTTCTAGCGATAATAACTGCATAATATGGGTAATAATGCACGTTATATTGATAATAATATAAGTAATAAGTATAATTATTACAGTTCTAGCGATAATAACTGCATTATATGGGTAATAATGCATGTTATATTGATAATATCGGGAGTAATAAGTATAATTATTACAGTTCTAGCGGTAATAACTGCATTATATGGGTAATAATGGATGTTAAATTGATAATATCGGGAGTAATTAGTATAATTATTACAGTTCTAGCGATAATACTAGTAAAATATGGCTAAGAGTGCCTGTTATATTGATAATAATAAAAGTAACAAGTATATTTATTATACTTCTGTCGATAATAACTGCTTTATATGGGTAATAATGCATGTTATATTGATAATAATATAAGTAATAAGTATAATTATTACAGTTCTGGCGATAATAACTCCATAATATGGGTAATAATGCATGTTATATTGATGATAATAAAAGTACTAAGTATTTTTTATAGTTCTAGCGATTATAACTGCATAATATGCGTAATAATGCATGTTATATTGATAATATCGGGAGTAATAAGTATATTTATTACAGTTCTATCGATAATAACTGCATAATATGGGTAATAATGCATGTTATATTGATGATAATAAAAGTAATACGTATATTTATTATAGTTCTAGCGATAATAACTGCATAAAATGGGTAATAATGCATGTTATATTGATAGTAATATAAGCAATAAGTATAATTATTACAGTTCTAGCGATAATAACTGCTTTATATGGGTAATAATGCACGTTATATTGCTAATAATATAGGTAATAAGTATAATTATTACAGTTCTAGCGATAATAACTGCATTATATGTGTAATAATGCATGTTATATTGGTAATATTGGGAATAATAAGTATAATTATTATATTTCTAGCGATAATAATAGTGAAATATGACTAATAGTGCATGTTATATTGATAATAATAAATGTAATAAGTATATTTATTACAGTTCTATCGATAATAACTGCATAATATGGGTAATAATGCATGTTATATTGATGATAACAAAAGTAATACGTATATTGATTATAGTTCTAGCGATAATAACTGCTTTATATGGGTAATAATGCATGTTATATTGATAATAATATAAGCAATAAGTATAATTATTACAGTTCTAGCGATAATAACTGCATAATATGGGTAATAATGCACGTTATATTGATAATAATATAAGTAATAAGTATAATTATTACAGTTCTAGCGATAATAACTGCATTATATGGGTAATAATGCATGTTATATTGATAATATCGGGAGTAATAAGTATAATTATTACAGTTCTAGCGGTAATAACTGCATTATATGGGTAATAATGGATGTTAAATTGATAATATCGGGAGTAATTAGTATAATTATTACAGTTCTAGCGATAATACTAGTAAAATATGGCTAAGAGTGCCTGTTATATTGATAATAATAAAAGTAACAAGTATATTTATTATACTTCTGTCGATAATAACTGCTTTATATGGGTAATAATGCATGTTATATTGATAATAATATAAGTAATAAGTATGTTTATTATACTTCTGTCGATAATAACTGCATTATATTTGTAATAATGCATGTTATATTGATAATAATATAAGTAATAAGTATAATTATTACAGTTCTAGCGATAATAACTGCATTATATGGGTAATAATGCATGTTATATTGGTAATATTGGGAATAATAGGTATAATTATTATATTTCTAGCGATAATAATAATGAAATATGACTAATAGTGCATGTTATATTGATAATAATAAAAGTAATAAGTATATTTATTACAGTTATATCGATAATAACTGCATAATATGGGTAATAATGCATGTTATATTGATGATAATAAAAGTAATACGTATATTGATTATAGTTCTAGCGATAATAACTGCTTTATATGGGTAATAATGCATGTTATATTGATAATAATATAAGCAATAAGTATAATTATTACAGTTCTAGCGATAATAACTGCATAATATGGGTAATAATGCACGTTATATTGATAATAATATAAGTAATAAGTATAATTATTACAGTTCTAGCGATAATAACTGCATTATATGGGTAATAATGCATGTTATATTGATAATATCGGGAGTAATAAGTATAATTATTACAGTTCTAGCGGTAATAACTGCATTATATGGGTAATAATGGACGTTAAATTGATAATATCGGGAGTAATTAGTATAATTATTACAGTTCTAGCGATAATACTAGTAAAATATGGCTAAGAGTGCCTGTTATATTGATAATAATAAAAGTAACAAGTATATTTATTATACTTCTGTCGATAATAACTGCTTTATATGGGTAATAATGCATGTTATATTGATAATAATATAAGTAATAAGTATAATTATTACAGTTCTGGCGATAATAACTCCATAATATGGGTAATAATGCATGTTATATTGATGATAATAAAAGTACTAAGTATTTTTTATAGTTCTAGCGATTATAACTGCATAATATGCGTAATAATGCATGTTATATTGATAATAATATAAGTAATAAGTATAATTATTACAGCCCTAGCGATAATAACTGCATTATATGGGCAATAATGCATGTTATATTGGTAATATGGGGAATCATAAGTATAATTATTATGGTTCTAGCAATAATAAGAGCAAAATATGGCTAATAGTGCATGTTATACTGATAATAATAAAAGTAATAAGTATATTTATTACACTTCTGTCGATAATAACTGCATAAAATGGGTAATAATGCATGTTATATTGATAGTAATATAAGTAATAAGTATAATTATTACAGTTCTAGCGATAATAACTGCTTTATATGGGTAATAATGCACGTTATATTGCTAATAATATAGGTAATAAGTATAATTATTACAGTTCTAGCGATAATAACTGCATTATATGGGTAATAATGCATGTTATATTGGTAATATTGGGAATAATAGGTATAATTATTATATTTCTAGCGATAATAATAGTGAAATATGACTAATAGTGCATGTTATATTGATGATAATAAAAGTAATACGTATATTTATTATAGTTCTAGCGATAATAACTGCATTATATGGGTAATAATGCACGTTATATTGCTAATAATATAAGTAATAAGTATAATTATTACAGTTCTAGCGATAATAACTCCATTATATGGATAACAATGCATGTTATAATGACAATAATAAAGGAATAAGTATAATTATTACAGTTCTAGCAATAATAACTGCATAATATGGGTAATAATGCACGTTATATTGCTAATAATATAAGTAATAAGTATTATTATTACAGTTCTAGCGATAATAACTGCATTATATGCGTAATAATGCATGTTATATTGATAATATCGGGAGTAATAAGTATAATTATTACCGGTCCAGCGATAATAACTGCATTATATGGGTAATAATGGATGTTATATTGATAAAAATATAAGTAATAGGTATAAATATTACAGTTCGAGCGATAATAACTGCATTATATGGGTAATAATGCATGTTATATTGATAATATCTGGAGTAATTAGTATAATTATTATAGTCCTAGCGAAAATAAAGTAAAATATGGCTAAGAGTGCCTGTTATATTGATAATAATAAAAGTAATAAGTATATTTATTATACTTCTGTCGATAATAACTGCTTTATATGGGTAATAATGCATGTTATATTGATAATAATATAAGTAATAAGTAGAATTATTACAGTTCTAGCGATAATAACTCCATAATATGGGTAATAATGCACGTTATATTGATAATAATATAAGTAATAAGTATAATTATTACAGTTCTAGCGATAATAACTGCATTATATGGGTAATAATGCATGTTATAATGACAATAATAAAGGAATAAGTATAATTATTACAGTTCTAGCGATAATAACTGCATTATATGCGTAACAATGCATGTTATATTGATAATATCGGGAGTAATAAGTATAATTATTACCGGTCCAGCGATAATAACTGCATTATATGGGTAATAATGGATGTTATATTGATAATATCGGGAGTAATAAGTATATTTATTATAGTTCTATCAATAATAACTGCATAATATGCGTAATAATGCATGTTATATTGATAAAAATATAAGTAATAGGTATAAATATTACAGTTCGAGCGATAATAACTGCATTATATGGGTAATAATGCATGTTATATTGATAATATCTGGAGTAATTAGTATAATTATTATAGTCCTAGCGATAATAAAGTAAAATATGGCTAAGAGTGCCTGTTATATTGATAATAATAAAAGTAATAAGTATATTTATTATACTTCTGTCGATAATAACTGCTTTATATGGGTAATAATGCATGTTATATTGATAATAATATAAGTAATAAGTATAATTATTACAGTTCTGGCGATAATAACTCCATAATATGGGTAATAATGCACGTTATATTGATAATAATATAAGTAATAAGTATAATTATTACAGTTCTAGCGATAATAACTGCATTATATGGGTAATAATGCATGTTATATTGATAATAATAAAAGTAGTAGATATATTTATTACAGTTCTATCGATAATAACTGCATAATATGGGTAATAATGCATGTTATATTGATGATAATAAAAGTAATACGTATATTTATTATAGTTCTAGCTATAATAACTGCATAATATGGGTAATACTGCATGTTATATTGATAATAATATAAGTAATAAGTATAATTATTACAGTTCTAGCGATAATAACTGCATTATATGGGTAATAATGGATGTTATATTGATAATATCGGGAGTAATAAGTATAATTATTACAGTTCTGGCGATAATAACTCCATAATATGGGTAATAATGCACGTTATATTGATAATAATATAAGTAATAAGTATATTTATTACAGTTCTAGCGATAATAACTGCATTATATGGGTAATAGTGCATGTTATATTGATAATATCGGGTGTAATAAGTATAATTATTACAGTTCTAGCGGTAATAACTGCATTATATGGGTAATAATGCATGTTATATTGATAATAATAAAAGTAATAAGTATGTTTATTATACTTCTGTCGATAATAACTGCATTATATTTGTAATAATGCATGTTATATTGATAATAATATAAGTAATAAGTATAATTATTACAGTTCTAGCGATAATAACTGCATTATATGGGTAATAATGCATGTTATATTGGTAATATTGGGAATAATAGGTATAATTATTATATTTCTAGCGATAATAATAGTGAAATATGACTAATAGTGCATGTTATATTGATAATAATAAAAGTAATAAGTATATTTATTACAGTTATATCGATAATAACTGCATAATATGGGTAATAATGCATGTTATATTGATGATAATAAAAGTAATACGTATATTGATTATAGTTCTAGCGATAATAACTGCTTTATATGGGTAATAATGCATGTTATATTGATAATAATATAAGCAATAAGTATAATTATTACAGTTCTAGCGATAATAACTGCATAATATGGGTAATAATGCACGTTATATTGATAATAATATAAGTAATAAGTATAATTATTACAGTTCTAGCGATAATAACTGCATTATATGGGTAATAATGCATGTTATATTGATAATATCGGGAGTAATAAGTATAATTATTACAGTTCTAGCGGTAATAACTGCATTATATGGGTAATAATGGACGTTAAATTGATAATATCGGGAGTAATTAGTATAAATATTACAGTTCGAGCGATAATAACTGCATTATATGGGTAATAATGCATGTTATATTGATAATATCTGGAGTAATTAGTATAATTATTATAGTCCTAGCGAAAATAAAGTAAAATATGGCTAAGAGTGCCTGTTATATTGATAATAATAAAAGTAATAAGTATATTTATTATACTTCTGTCGATAATAACTGCTTTATATGGGTAATAATGCATGTTATATTGATAATAATATAAGTAATAAGTAGAATTATTACAGTTCTAGCGATAATAACTCCATAATATGGGTAATAATGCACGTTATATTGATAATAATATAAGTAATAAGTATAATTATTACAGTTCTAGCGATAATAACTGCATTATATGGGTAATAATGCATGTTATAATGACAATAATAAAGGAATAAGTATAATTATTACAGTTCTAGCGATAATAACTGCATTATATGCGTAACAATGCATGTTATATTGATAATATCGGGAGTAATAAGTATAATTATTACCGGTCCAGCGATAATAACTGCATTATATGGGTAATAATGGATGTTATATTGATAATATCGGGAGTAATAAGTATATTTATTATAGTTCTATCAATAATAACTGCATAATATGCGTAATAATGCATGTTATATTGATAAAAATATAAGTAATAGGTATAAATATTACAGTTCGAGCGATAATAACTGCATTATATGGGTAATAATGCATGTTATATTGATAATATCTGGAGTAATTAGTATAATTATTATAGTCCTAGCGATAATAAAGTAAAATATGGCTAAGAGTGCCTGTTATATTGATAATAATAAAAGTAATAAGTATATTTATTATACTTCTGTCGATAATAACTGCTTTATATGGGTAATAATGCATGTTATATTGATAATAATATAAGTAATAAGTATAATTATTACAGTTCTGGCGATAATAACTCCATAATATGGGTAATAATGCACGTTATATTGATAATAATATAAGTAATAAGTATAATTATTACAGTTCTAGCGATAATAACTGCATTATATGGGTAATAATGCATGTTATATTGATAATAATAAAAGTAGTAGATATATTTATTACAGTTCTATCGATAATAACTGCATAATATGGGTAATAATGCATGTTATATTGATGATAATAAAAGTAATACGTATATTTATTATAGTTCTAGCTATAATAACTGCATAATATGGGTAATACTGCATGTTATATTGATAATAATATAAGTAATAAGTATAATTATTACAGTTCTAGCGATAATAACTGCATTATATGGGTAATAATGGATGTTATATTGATAATATCGGGAGTAATAAGTATAATTATTACAGTTCTGGCGATAATAACTCCATAATATGGGTAATAATGCACGTTATATTGATAATAATATAAGTAATAAGTATATTTATTACAGTTCTAGCGATAATAACTGCATTATATGGGTAATAGTGCATGTTATATTGATAATATCGGGTGTAATAAGTATAATTATTACAGTTCTAGCGGTAATAACTGCATTATATGGGTAATAATGCATGTTATATTGATAATAATAAAAGTAATAAGTATGTTTATTATACTTCTGTCGATAATAACTGCATTATATTTGTAATAATGCATGTTATATTGATAATAATATAAGTAATAAGTATAATTATTACAGTTCTAGCGATAATAACTGCATTATATGGGTAATAATGCATGTTATATTGGTAATATTGGGAATAATAGGTATAATTATTATATTTCTAGCGATAATAATAGTGAAATATGACTAATAGTGCATGTTATATTGATAATAATAAAAGTAATAAGTATATTTATTACAGTTATATCGATAATAACTGCATAATATGGGTAATAATGCATGTTATATTGATGATAATAAAAGTAATACGTATATTGATTATAGTTCTAGCGATAATAACTGCTTTATATGGGTAATAATGCATGTTATATTGATAATAATATAAGCAATAAGTATAATTATTACAGTTCTAGCGATAATAACTGCATAATATGGGTAATAATGCACGTTATATTGATAATAATATAAGTAATAAGTATAATTATTACAGTTCTAGCGATAATAACTGCATTATATGGGTAATAATGCATGTTATATTGATAATATCGGGAGTAATAAGTATAATTATTACAGTTCTAGCGGTAATAACTGCATTATATGGGTAATAATGGACGTTAAATTGATAATATCGGGAGTAATTAGTATAATTATTACAGTTCTAGCGATAATACTAGTAAAATATGGCTAAGAGTGCCTGTTATATTGATAATAATAAAAGTAACAAGTATATTTATTATACTTCTGTCGATAATAACTGCTTTATATGGGTAATAATGCATGTTATATTGATAATAATATAAGTAATAAGTATAATTATTACAGTTCTGGCGATAATAACTCCATAATATGGGTAATAATGCATGTTATATTGATGATAATAAAAGTACTAAGTATTTTTTATAGTTCTAGCGATTATAACTGCATAATATGCGTAATAATGCATGTTATATTGATAATAATATAAGTAATAAGTATAATTATTACAGCCCTAGCGATAATAACTGCATTATATGGGCAATAATGCATGTTATATTGGTAATATGGGGAATCATAAGTATAATTATTATGGTTCTAGCAATAATAAGAGCAAAATATGGCTAATAGTGCATGTTATACTGATAATAATAAAAGTAATAAGTATATTTATTACACTTCTGTCGATAATAACTGCATAAAATGGGTAATAATGCATGTTATATTGATAGTAATATAAGTAATAAGTATAATTATTACAGTTCTAGCGATAATAACTGCTTTATATGGGTAATAATGCACGTTATATTGCTAATAATATAGGTAATAAGTATAATTATTACAGTTCTAGCGATAATAACTGCATTATATGTGTAATAATGCATGTTATATTGGTATTATTGGGAATAATAAGTATAATTATTATATTTCTAGCGATAATAATAGTGAAATATGACTAATGGTGCATGTTATATTGATAATAATAAATGTAATAAGTATATTTATTACAGTTCTATCGATAATAACTGCATAATATGGGTAATAATGCATGTTATATTGATGATAACAAAAGTAATACGTATATTGATTATAGTTCTAGCGATAATAACTGCTTTATATGGGTAAGAATGCATGTTATATTGATAATAATATAAGCAATAAGTATAATTATTACAGTTCTAGCGATAATAACTGCATAATATGGGTAATAATGCACGTTATATTGATAATAATATAAGTAATAAGTATAATTATTACAGTTCTAGCGATAATAACTGCATTATATGGGTAATAATGCATGTTATATTGATAATATCGGGAGTAATAAGTATAATTATTACAGTTCTAGCGGTAATAACTGCATTATATGGGTAATAATGGATGTTAAATTGATAATATCGGGAGTAATTAGTATAATTATTACAGTTCTAGCGATAATACTAGTAAAATATGGCTAAGAGTGCCTGTTATATTGATAATAATAAAAGTAACAAGTATATTTATTATACTTCTGTCGATAATAACTGCTTTATATGGGTAATAATGCATGTTATATTGATAATAATATAAGTAATAAGTATAATTATTACAGTTCTGGCGATATTAACTCCATAATATGGGTAATAATGCATGTTATATTGATGATAATAAAAGTACTAAGTATTTTTTATAGTTCTAGCGATTATAACTGCATAATATGCGTAATAATGCATGTTATATTGATAATATCGGGAGTAATAAGTATAATTATTACAGTTCTAGCGATAATAACTGCATTATATGCGTAATAATGCATGTTGTATTGATAATATCGGGAGTAATAAGTACAAATATTATACTTCTAGCGATAATAATAGTAAAATATGGCTAATAGTGCATGTTATATTGATAATAATAAAAGTAATAAGTATATTTATTACAGTTCTAGCGATAATAACTGTATTATATGGGTAATAGTGCATGTTATATTGATAATATCGGGTGTAATAAGTATAATTATTACAGTTCTAGCGGTAATAACTGCATTATATGGGTAATAATGCATGTTATATTGATAACAATAAAAGTAATAAGTATGTTTATTATACTTCTGTCGATAATAACTGCATTATATTTGTAATAATGCATGTTATATTGATAATAATATAAGTAATAAGTATAATTATTACAGTTCTAGCGATAATAACTGCATTATATGGGTAATAATGCATGTTATATTGGTAATATTGGGAATAATAGGTATAATTATTATATTTCTAGCGATAATAATAGTGAAATATGACTAATAGTGCATGTTATATTGATGATAATAAAAGTAATACGTATATTTATTATAGTTCTAGCGATAATAACTGCATTATATGGGTAATAATGCACGTTATATTGCTAATAATATAAGTAATAAGTATAATTATTACAGTTCTAGCGATAATAACTCCATTATATGGATAACAATGCATGTTATAATGACAATAATAAAGGAATAAGTATAATTATTACAGTTCTAGCAATAATAACTGCATAATATGGGTAATAATGCACGTTATATTGCTAATAATATCAGTAATAAGTATTATTATTACAGTTCTAGCGATAATAACTGCATTATATGCGTAATAATGCATGTTATATTGATAATATCGGGAGTAATAAGTATAATTATTACCGGTCCAGCGATAATAACTGCATTATATGGGTAATAATGGATGTTATATTGATAAAAATATAAGTAATAGGTATAAATATTACAGTTCGAGCGATAATAACTGCATTATATGGGTAATAATGCATGTTATATTGATAATATCTGGAGTAATTAGTATAATTATTATAGTCCTAGCGAAAATAAAGTAAAATATGGCTAAGAGTGCCTGTTATATTGATAATAATAAAAGTAATAAGTATATTTATTATACTTCTGTCGATAATAACTGCTTTATATGGGTAATAATGCATGTTATATTGATAATAATATAAGTAATAAGTAGAATTATTACAGTTCTAGCGATAATAACTCCATAATATGGGTAATAATGCACGTTATATTGATAATAATATAAGTAATAAGTATAATTATTACAGTTCTAGCGATAATAACTGCATTATATGGGTAATAATGCATGTTATAATGACAATAATAAAGGAATAAGTATAATTATTACAGTTCTAGCGATAATAACTGCATTATATGCGTAACAATGCATGTTATATTGATAATATCGGGAGTAATAAGTATAATTATTACCGGTCCAGCGATAATAACTGCATTATATGGGTAATAATGGATGTTATATTGATAATATCGGGAGTAATAAGTATATTTATTATAGTTCTATCAATAATAACTGCATAATATGCGTAATAATGCATGTTATATTGATAAAAATATAAGTAATAGGTATAAATATTACAGTTCGAGCGATAATAACTGCATTATATGGGTAATAATGCATGTTATATTGATAATATCTGGAGTAATTAGTATAATTATTATAGTCCTAGCGATAATAAAGTAAAATATGGCTAAGAGTGCCTGTTATATTGATAATAATAAAAGTAATAAGTATATTTATTATACTTCTGTCGATAATAACTGCTTTATATGGGTAATAATGCATGTTATATTGATAATAATATAAGTAATAAGTATAATTATTACAGTTCTGGCGATAATAACTCCATAATATGGGTAATAATGCACGTTATATTGATAATAATATAAGTAATAAGTATAATTATTACAGTTCTAGCGATAATAACTGCATTATATGGGTAATAATGCATGTTATATTGATAATAATAAAAGTAGTAGATATATTTATTACAGTTCTATCGATAATAACTGCATAATATGGGTAATAATGCATGTTATATTGATGATAATAAAAGTAATACGTATATTTATTATAGTTCTAGCTATAATAACTGCATAATATGGGTAATACTGCATGTTATATTGATAATAATATAAGTAATAAGTATAATTATTACAGTTCTAGCGATAATAACTGCATTATATGGGTAATAATGGATGTTATATTGATAATATCGGGAGTAATAAGTATAATTATTACAGTTCTGGCGATAATAACTCCATAATATGGGTAATAATGCACGTTATATTGATAATAATATAAGTAATAAGTATATTTATTACAGTTCTAGCGATAATAACTGCATTATATGGGTAATAGTGCATGTTATATTGATAATATCGGGTGTAATAAGTATAATTATTACAGTTCTAGCGGTAATAACTGCATTATATGGGTAATAATGCATGTTATATTGATAATAATAAAAGTAATAAGTATGTTTATTATACTTCTGTCGATAATAACTGCATTATATTTGTAATAATGCATGTTATATTGATAATAATATAAGTAATAAGTATAATTATTACAGTTCTAGCGATAATAACTGCATTATATGGGTAATAATGCATGTTATATTGGTAATATTGGGAATAATAGGTATAATTATTATATTTCTAGCGATAATAATAGTGAAATATGACTAATAGTGCATGTTATATTGATAATAATAAAAGTAATAAGTATATTTATTACAGTTATATCGATAATAACTGCATAATATGGGTAATAATGCATGTTATATTGATGATAATAAAAGTAATACGTATATTGATTATAGTTCTAGCGATAATAACTGCTTTATATGGGTAATAATGCATGTTATATTGATAATAATATAAGCAATAAGTATAATTATTACAGTTCTAGCGATAATAACTGCATAATATGGGTAATAATGCACGTTATATTGATAATAATATAAGTAATAAGTATAATTATTACAGTTCTAGCGATAATAACTGCATTATATGGGTAATAATGCATGTTATATTGATAATATCGGGAGTAATAAGTATAATTATTACAGTTCTAGCGGTAATAACTGCATTATATGGGTAATAATGGACGTTAAATTGATAATATCGGGAGTAATTAGTATAATTATTACAGTTCTAGCGATAATACTAGTAAAATATGGCTAAGAGTGCCTGTTATATTGATAATAATAAAAGTAACAAGTATATTTATTATACTTCTGTCGATAATAACTGCTTTATATGGGTAATAATGCATGTTATATTGATAATAATATAAGTAATAAGTATAATTATTACAGTTCTGGCGATAATAACTCCATAATATGGGTAATAATGCATGTTATATTGATGATAATAAAAGTACTAAGTATTTTTTATAGTTCTAGCGATTATAACTGCATAATATGCGTAATAATGCATGTTATATTGATAATAATATAAGTAATATGTATAATTATTACAGCCCTAGCGATAATAACTGCATTATATGGGCAATAATGCATGTTATATTGGTAATATGGGGAATCATAAGCATAATTATTATGGTTCTAGCAATAATAAGAGCAAAATATGGCTAATAGTGCATGTTATACTGATAATAATAAAAGTAATAAGTATATTTATTACACTTCTGTCGATAATAACTGCATAAAATGGGTAATAATGCATGTTATATTGATAGTAATATAAGTAATAAGTATAATTATTACAGTTCTAGCGATAATAACTGCTTTATATGGGTAATAATGCACGTTATATTGCTAATAATATAGGTAATAAGTATAATTATTACAGTTCTAGCGATAATAACTGCATTATATGTGTAATAATGCATGTTATATTGGTAATATTGGGAATAATAAGTATAATTATTATATTCTAGCGATAATAATAGTGAAATATGACTAATGGTGCATGTTATATTGATAATAATAAATGTAATAAGTATATTTATTACAGTTCTATCGATAATAACTGCATAATATGGGTAATAATGCATGTTATATTGATGATAACAAAAGTAATACGTATATTGATTATAGTTCTAGCGATAATAACTGCTTTATATGGGTAAGAATGCATGTTATATTGATAATAATATAAGCAATATGTATAATTATTACAGTTCTAGCGATAATAACTGCATAATATGGGTAATAATGCACGTTATATTGCTAATAATATAGGTAATAAGTATAATTATTACAGTTCTAGCGATAATAACTGCATTATATGTGTAATAATGCATGTTATATTGGTAATATTGGGAATAATAAGTATAATTATTATATTCTAGCGATAATAATAGTGAAATATGACTAATGGTGCATGTTATATTGATAATAATAAATGTAATAAGTATATTTATTACAGTTCTATCGATAATAACTGCATAATATGGGTAATAATGCATGTTATATTGATGATAATAAAAGTAATACGTATATTTATTATAGTTCTAGCGATTATAACTGCATAAAATGGGTAATAATGCATGTTATATTGATAATAATATAAGCAATAAGTATAATTATTACAGTTCTAGCGATAATAACTGCATAATATGGGTAATAATGCATGTTATATTGATAATATCGTGAGTAATAAGTATAATTATTATATTTCTAGCGATAATAATAGTGAAATATGACTAATAGTGCATGTTATATTGATAATAATAAAAGTAATAAGTCTATTTATTACAGTTCTATCGATTATAACTGCATAATATGGGTAATAATGCATGTTATATTAATGATAATAAAAGTAATACGTATATTTATTATAGTTCTAGCGATAATAACTCCATTATATGGATAATAATGCATGTTATAATGACAATAATATAAGTAATAAGTAAAATTATTACAGTTCTAGCAATGATAACTGCATAATATGGGTAATAATGCACGTTATATTGATAATAATATAAGTAATAAGTATAATTATTACAGTTCTAGCGATAATAACTGCATTATATGGGTAATAATGCATGTTATATTGATAATATCGGGAGTAATAAGTATAATTATTACAGTTCTAGCGGTAATAATAGTGAAACATGACTAATAGTGCATGTTATATTGATAATAATAAAAGTAATAAGTCTATTTATTACAGTTCTATCGATTATAACTGCATAATATGGGTAATAATGCATGTTATATTAATGATAATAAAAGTAATACGTATATTTATTATAGTTCTAGCGATAATAACTGCATAATATGGGTCATAATGCATGTTATATTGATAATAATATAAGTAATAAGTATAATTATTTCAGTTCTAGCGATAATAACTGCATTATATGCGTAATAATGCGTGTTATATTGATAACATCGGGAGTAATAAGTATAATTATTATAGTTCTAGCGATAATAATAGTAAAATATGGCTAATAAGGCATGTTATATTGATAATAATAAAAGTAATAAGTCTATTTATTACAGTTCTATCGATTATAACTGCATAATATGGGTAATAATGCATGTCATATTGATGATAATAAAAGTGCTATGTATATTTATTACAGTTCTAGCGATTATAACTGCATAGCATTGCATAGCAATAATGCATGTTATATTGATAATAATATAAGTAATAAGTATAATTATTACAGCTCTAGCGATAATAACTGCATTATATGGGTAATAATGCATGTTATATTGATAATATCGGGAGTAATAAGTATAATTATTATAGTTCTAGCGATAAATAGTAAAATATGGCTAATAGTGCATGTTATATTGATAATAATAGAAGTAATAAGTATATTTATTATAGTTCTATCGATAATAACTTCATAATATGGGTAATAATGCATGTTATACTGATGATAATAAAAGTGCTAAGTATATTTATTACAGTTCTAGCGATTATAACTGCATAGCATTGCATAGCAATAATGCATGTTATATTGATAATAATATAAGTAATAAGTATAATTATTACAGCTCTAGCGATAATAACTGCATTATATGGGTAATAATGGATGTTATATTGATAATATCGGGAGTAATAAGTATAATTATTACAGTTCTAGCAATGATAACTGCATAATATGGGTAATAATGCACGTTATATTGCTAATAATATAAGTAATAAGTATAATTATTACAGTTCTAGCGATAATAACTGCATTATATTTGTAATAATGGATGTTATATTGATAATATCGGGAGTAATAAGTATAATTATTACAGTCCTAGCGATAATACTAGTAAAATATGGCTAAGAGTGCCTGTTATATTGATAATAATAAAAGTAATAAGTATATTTATTATACTTCTGTCGATAATAACTGGATCATATGGGTAATAGTGCATGTTATATTGATAATAATATAAGTAATAAGTATAATTATTACAGCTCTAGGGATAATAACTGCATTATATGGGTAATAATGTATGTTATATTGGTAATATTGGGAATAATAAGTATAATTATTATAGTTCTAGCAATAATAAAAGTAAAATATGGCTAATAGTGCATGTTATACTGATAATAATAAAAGTAATAAGTATATTTATTATACTTCTGTCGATAATAACTGCATTATATGGGTAATAATGCATGTTATATTGATAATAATATAAGTAATAAGTATAATTATTACAGTTCTAGCGATAATAACTGCATAATATGGGTAACAATGCACGTTATATTGCTAATAATATAAGTAATAAGTTTAATTATTACAGTTCTAGCGATAATAACTGCATTATATGGGTAATAATGCATGTTATATTGGTAATATTGGAAATAACAAGTATAATTATTATATTTCTAGCGATAATAATAGTGAAATATGACAAATAGTGCATGTTATATTGATAACAATAAAAGTAATAAGTATATTTATTACAGTTCTATCGATTATAACTGCATAATATGGGTAATAATGCATGTTATATTGATGATAATAAAAGTAATACGTATATTTATTACAGTTCTAGCGACAATAACTGCATAATATGCGTAATAATGCATGTTATATTGATAATAATATAAGTAATAAGTATAATTATTACAGTTCTAGCGATAATAACTGCATTATGTGGGTAATAATGCATGTTATATTGATAATATCGGGAGTAATAAGTATAATTATTACAGTTCTAGCGATAATAACTGCATTATATGGGTAATAATGGATGTTATATTGATAATATCGGGAGTAATAAGTATAATTATTACAGATCTAGCGATAATACTAGTAAAATATGGCTAAGAGTGCCTGTTATATTGATAATAGTAAAAATAATAAGTATATTTATTATACTTCTGTCGATAATAACTGCATTATATGAGTAATAGAGCATGTTATATTGATAATAATATAAGTAATAAGTATAATTATTACAGTTCTAGCGATAATAACTCCATTATAGGGATAATAATGCATGTTATAATGACAATAATATAAGTAATAAGTATAATTATTACAGTTCTAGCAATGATAACTGCATAATATGGGTAATAATGCACGTTATATTGCTAATAATATAAGTAATAAGTATAATTATTACAGTTCTAGCGATAATAACTGCATTATATGGGTAATGACGCATGTTATATTGGTAATATTGTCAATAATAAGTATAATTATTATATTTCTAGCGATAATAATAGTGAAATATGACTAATAGTGCATGTTATATTGATAATAATAAATGTAATGTCTATTTATTACAGTTCTATCGATTATAACTGCATAATATGGGTAATAATGCATGTTATATTAATGATAATAAAAGTAATACGTATATTTATTATAGTTCTAGCGATAATAACTGCATAATATGGGTCATAATGCATGTTATATTGATGATAACAAAAGTAATACGTATATTGATTATAGTTCTAGCGATAATAACTGCTTTATATGGGTAAGAATGCATGTTATATTGATAATAATATAAGCAATATGTATAATTATTACAGTTCTAGCGATAATAACTGCATAATATGGGTAATAATGCACGTTATATTGATAATAATATAAGTAATAAGTATAATTATTACAGTTCTAGCGATAATAACTGCATTATATGGGTAATAATGCATGTTATATTGATAATATCGGGAGTAATAAGTATAATTATTACAGTTCTAGCGGTAATAACTGCATTATATGGGTAATAATGGATGTTAAATTGATAATATCGGGAGTAATTAGTATAATTATTACAGTTCTAGCGATAATACTAGTAAAATATGGCTAAGAGTGCCTGTTATATTGATAATAATAAAAGTAACAAGTATATTTATTATACTTCTGTCGATAATAACTGCTTTATATGGGTAATAATGCATGTTATATTGATAATAATATAAGTAATAAGTATAATTATTACAGTTCCGGCGATAATAACTCCATAATATGGGTAATAATGCATGTTATATTGATGATAATAAAAGTACTAAGTATTTTTTATAGTTCTAGCGATTATAACTGCATAATATGCGTAATAATGCATGTTATATTGGTAATATCGGGAGTAATAAGTATAATTATTACAGTTCTAGCGATAATAACTGCATTATATGCGTAATAATGCATGTTATATTGATAATATCGGGAGTAATAAGTACAAATATTATACTTCTAGCGATAATAATAGTAAAATATGGCTAATAGTGCATGTTATATTGATAATAATAAAAGTAATAAGTATATTTATTACAGTTCTAGCGATAATAACTGCATTATATGGGTAATAATGCATGTTATATTGGTAATATTGGGAATAATAGGTATAATTATTATATTTCTAGCGATAATAATAGTGAAATATGACTAATAGTGCATGTTATATTGATAATAATAAAAGTAATAAGTATATTTATTACAGTTCTATCGATAATAACTGCATAATATGGGTAATAATGCATGTTATATTGATGATAATAAAAGTAATACGTATATTGATTATAGTTCTAGCGATAATAACTGCTTTATATGGGTAATAATGCATGTTATATTGATAATAATATAAGCAATAAGTATAATTATTACAGTTCTAGCGATAATAACTGCATAATATGGGGAATAATGCACGTTATATTGATAATAATATAAGTAATAAGTATAATTATTACAGTTCTAGCGATAATAACTGCATTATATGGGTAATAATGCATGTTATATTGATAATATCGGGAGTAATAAGTATAATTATTACAGTTCTAGCGGTAATAACTGCATTATATGGGTAATAATGGACGTTAAATTGATAATATCGGGAGTAATTAGTATAATTATTACAGTTCTAGCGATAATACTAGTAAAATATGGCTAAGAGTGCCTGTTATATTGATAATAATAAAAGTAACAAGTATATTTATTATACTTCTGTCGATAATAACTGCTTTATATGGGTAATAATGCATGTTATATTGATAATAATATAAGTAATAAGTATAATTATTACAGTTCTGGCGATAATAACTCCATAATATGGGTAATAATGCATGTTATATTGATGATAATAAAAGTACTAAGTATTTTTTATAGTTCTAGCGATTATAACTGCATAATATGCGTAATAATGCATGTTATATTGATAATAATATAAGTAATATGTATAATTATTACAGCCCTAGCGATAATAACTGCATTATATGGGCAATAATGCATGTTATATTGGTAATATGGGGAATCATAAGCATAATTATTATGGTTCTAGCAATAATAAGAGCAAAATATGGCTAATAGTGCATGTTATACTGATAATAATAAAAGTAATAAGTATATTTATTACACTTCTGTCGATAATAACTGCATAAAATGGGTAATAATGCATGTTATATTGATAGTAATATAAGTAATAAGTATAATTATTACAGTTCTAGCGATAATAACTGCTTTATATGGGTAATAATGCACGTTATATTGCTAATAATATAGGTAATAAGTATAATTATTACAGTTCTAGCGATAATAACTGCATTATATGTGTAATAATGCATGTTATATTGGTAATATTGGGAATAATAAGTATAATTATTATATTCTAGCGATAATAATAGTGAAATATGACTAATGGTGCATGTTATATTGATAATAATAAATGTAATAAGTATATTTATTACAGTTCTATCGATAATAACTGCATAATATGGGTAATAATGCATGTTATATTGATGATAACAAAAGTAATACGTATATTGATTATAGTTCTAGCGATAATAACTGCTTTATATGGGTAAGAATGCATGTTATATTGATAATAATATAAGCAATATGTATAATTATTACAGTTCTAGCGATAATAACTGCATAATATGGGTAATAATGCACGTTATATTGATAATAATATAAGTAATAAGTATAATTATTACAGTTCTAGCGATAATAACTGCATTATATGGGTAATAATGCATGTTATATTGATAATATCGGGAGTAATAAGTATAATTATTACAGTTCTAGCGGTAATAACTGCATTATATGGGTAATAATGGATGTTAAATTGATAATATCGGGAGTAATTAGTATAATTATTACAGTTCTAGCGATAATACTAGTAAAATATGGCTAAGAGTGCCTGTTATATTGATAATAATAAAAGTAACAAGTATATTTATTATACTTCTGTCGATAATAACTGCTTTATATGGGTAATAATGCATGTTATATTGATAATAATATAAGTAATAAGTATAATTATTACAGTTCCGGCGATAATAACTCCATAATATGGGTAATAATGCATGTTATATTGATGATAATAAAAGTACTAAGTATTTTTTATAGTTCTAGCGATTATAACTGCATAATATGCGTAATAATGCATGTTATATTGATAATAATATAAGTAATAAGTATAATTATTACAGCCCTAGCGATAATAACTGCATTATATGGGCAATAATGCATGTTATATTGGTAATATGGGGAATCATAAGTATAATTATTATGGTTCTAGCAATAATAAGAGCAAAATATGGCTAATAGTGCATGTTATACTGATAATAATAAAAGTAATAAGTATATTTATTACACTTCTGTCGATAATAACTGCATAAAATGGGTAATAATGCATGTTATATTGATAGTAATATAAGTAATAAGTATAATTATTACAGTTCTAGCGATAATAACTGCTTTATATGGGTAATAATGCACGTTATATTGCTAATAATATAGGTAATAAGTATAATTATTGCAGTTCTAGCGATAATAACTGCATTATATGTGTAATAATGCATGTTATATTGGTAATATTGGGAATAATAAGTATAATTATTATATTCTAGCGATAATAATAGTGAAATATGACTAATGGTGCATGTTATATTGATAATAATAAATGTAATAAGTATATTTATTACAGTTCTATCGATAATAACTGCATAATATGGGTAATAATGCATGTTATATTGATGATAACAAAAGTAATACGTATATTGATTATAGTTCTAGCGATAATAACTGCTTTATATGGGTAAGAATGCATGTTATATTGATAATAATATAAGCAATAAGTATAATTATTACAGTTCTAGCGATAATAACTGCATAATATGGGTAATAATGCACGTTATATTGATAATAATATAAGTAATAAGTATAATTATTACAGTTCTAGCGATAATAACTGCATTATATGGGTAATAATGCATGTTATATTGATAATATCGGGAGTAATAAGTATAATTATTACAGTTCTAGCGGTAATAACTGCATTATATGGGTAATAATGGATGTTAAATTGATAATATCGGGAGTAATTAGTATAATTATTACAGTTCTAGCGATAATACTAGTAAAATATGGCTAAGAGTGCCTGTTATATTGATAATAATAAAAGTAACAAGTATATTTATTATACTTCTGTCGATAATAACTGCTTTATATGGGTAATAATGCATGTTATATTGATAATAATATAAGTAATAAGTATAATTATTACAGTTCCGGCGATAATAACTCCATAATATGGGTAATAATGCATGTTATATTGATGATAATAAAAGTACTAAGTATTTTTTATAGTTCTAGCGATTATAACTGCATAATATGCGTAATAATGCATGTTATATTGATAATATCGGGAGTAATAAGTATAATTATTACAGTTCTAGCGATAATAACTGCATTATATGCGTAATAATGCATGTTATATTGATAATATCGGGAGTAATAAGTACAAATATTATACTTCTAGCGATAATAATAGTAAAATATGGCTAATAGTGCATGTTATATTGATAATAATAAAAGTAATAAGTATATTTATTACAGTTCTAGCGATAATAACTGCATTATATGGGTAATAGTGCATGTTATATTGATAATATCGGGTGTAATAAGTATAATTATTACAGTTCTAGCGGTAATAACTGCATTATATGGGTAATAATGCATGTTATATTGATAATAATAAAAGTAATAAGTATGTTTATTATACTTCTGTCGATAATAACTGCATTATATTTGTAATAATGCATGTTATATTGATAATAATATAAGTAATAAGTATAATTATTACAGTTCTAGCGATAATAACTGCATTATATGGGTAATAATGCATGTTATATTGGTAATATTGGGAATAATAGGTATAATTATTATATTTCTAGCGATAATAATAGTGAAATATGACTAATAGTGCATGTTATATTGATAATAATAAAAGTAATAAGTATATTTATTACAGTTCTATCGATTATAACTGCATAATATGGATAATAATGCATGTTATATTGATGATAATAAAAGTAATACGTATATTTATTATAGTTCTAGCGATAATAACTGCATTATATGGGTAATAATGCACGTTATATTGCTAATAATATAAGTAATAAGTATAATTATTACAGTTCTAGCGATAATAACTCCATTATATGGATAACAATGCATGTTATAATGACAATAATAAAGGAATAAGTATAATTATTACAGTTCTAGCAATAATAACTGCATAATATGGGTAATAATGCACGTTATATTGCTAATAATATAAGTAATAAGTATTATTATTACAGTTCTAGCGATAATAACTGCATTATATGCGTAATAATGCATGTTATATTGATAATATCGGGAGTAATAAGTATAATTATTACCTGTCTAGCGATAATAACTGCATTATATGGGTAATAATGGATGTTATATTGATAAAAATATAAGTAATAGGTATAAATATTACAGTTCGAGCGATAATAACTGCATTATATGGGTAATAATGCATGTTATATTGATAATATCTGGAGTAATTAGTATAATTATTATAGTCCTAGCGAAAATAAAGTAAAATATGGCTAAGAGTGCCTGTTATATTGATAATAATAAAAGTAATAAGTATATTTATTATACTTCTGTCGATAATAACTGCTTTATATGGGTAATAATGCATGTTATATTGATAATAATATAAGTAATAAGTATAATTATTACAGTTCTGGCGATAATAACTCCATAATATGGGTAATAATGCACGTTATATTGATAATAATATAAGTAATAAGTATAATTATTACAGTTCTAGCGATAATAACTGCATTATATGGGTAATAATGCATGTTATATTGATAATAATAAAAGTAGTAGATATATTTATTACAGTTCTATCGATAATAACTGCATAATATGGGTAATAATGCATGTTATATTGATGATAATAAAAGTAATACGTATATTTATTATAGTTCTAGCTATAATAACTGCATAATATGGGTAATACTGCATGTTATATTGATAATAATATAAGTAATAAGTATAATTATTACAGTTCTAGCGATAATAACTGCATTATATGGGTAATAATGGATGTTATATTGATAATATCGGGAGTAATAAGTATAATTATTACAGTTCTAGCGATAATAACTGCATTATATGGGTAATAATGCATGTTATATTGATAATATCGTGAGTAATAAGTATAATTATTATATTTCTAGCGATAATAATAGTGAAATATGACTAATAGTGCATGTTATATTGATAATAATAAAAGTAATAGGTATAAATATTACAGTTCGAGCGATAATAACTGCATTATATGGGTAATAATGCATGTTATATTGATAATATCTGGAGTAATTAGTATAATTATTATAGTTCTAGCGATAATAAAGTAAAATATGGCTAAGAGTGCCTGTTATATTGATAATAATAAAAGTAATAAGTATATTTATTATACTTCTGTCAATAATAACTGCTTTATATGGGTAATAATGCATGTTATATTGATAATAATATAAGCAATAAGTATAATTATTACAGTTCTAGCGATAATAACTGCATAATATGGGTAATAATGCACGTTATATTGATAATAATATAAGTAATAAGTATAACTATTACAGTTCTAGCGATAATAACTGCATTATATGGGTAATAATGCATGTTATATTGATAATATCGGGAGTAATAAGTATAATTATTACAGTTCTATCGATTATAACTGCATAATATGGGTAATAATGCATGTTATATTAATGATAATAAAAATAATACGTATATTTATTATAGTTCTAGCGATAATAACTGCATAATATGGGTCATAATGTATGTTATATTGATAATAATATAAGTAATAAGTATAATTATTACAGTTCTAGCGATAATAACTGCATTATATGCGTAATAATGCATGTTATATTGATAACATCGGGAGTAATAAGTATAATTATTATAGTTCTAGCGATAATAATAGTAAAATATGGCTAATAGTGCATGTTATATTGATAATAATATAAGTAATAAGTATAATTATTACAGTTCTAGCGATAATAACTGCATTATATGGGTAATAATGCATGTTATATTGATAATATCGTGAGTAATAAGTATAATTATTATATTTCTAGCGATAATAATAGTGAAATATGACTAATAGTGCATGTTATATTGATAATAATAAAAGTAATAAGTCTATTTATTACAGTTCTATCGATTATAACTGCATAATATGGGTAATAATGCATGTTATATTAATGATAATAAAAGTAATACGTATATTTATTATAGTTCTAGCGATAATAACTCCATTATATGGATAATAATGCATGTTATAATGACAATAATATAAGTAATAAGTAAAATTATTACAGTTCTAGCAATGATAACTGCATAATATGGGTAATAATGCACGCTATATTGCTAATAATATAAGTAATAAGTATAATTATTACAGTTCTAGCGATAATAACTGCATTATATGGGTAATAATGCATGTTATATTGATAATATCGTGAGTAATAAGTATAATTATTATATTTCTAGCGATAATAATAGTGAAACATGACTAATAGTGCATGTTATATTGATAATAATAAAAGTAATAAGTCTATTTATTACAGTTCTATCGATTATAACTGCATAATATGGGTAATAATGCATGTTATATTAATGATAATAAAAGTAATACGTATATTTATTATAGTTCTAGCGATAATAACTGCATAATATGGGTCATAATGCATGTTATATTGATAATAATATAAGTAATAAGTATAATTATTTCAGTTCTAGCGATAATAACTGCATTATATGCGTAATAATGCGTGTTATATTGATAACATCGGGAGTAATAAGTATAATTATTATAGTTCTAGCGATAATAATAGTAAAATATGGCTAATAAGGCATGTTATATTGATAATAATAAAAGTAATAAGTCTATTTATTACAGTTCTATCGATTATAACTGCATAATATGGGTAATAATGCATGTCATATTGATGATAATAAAAGTGCTATGTATATTTATTACAGTTCTAGCGATTATAACTGCATAGCATTGCATAGCAATAATGCATGTTATATTGATAATAATATAAGTAATAAGTATAATTATTACAGCTCTAGCGATAATAACTGCATTATATGGGTAATAATGCATGTTATATTGATAATATCGGGAGTAATAAGTATAATTATTATAGTTCTAGCGATAAATAGTAAAATATGGCTAATAGTGCATGTTATATTGATAATAATAGAAGTAATAAGTATATTTATTATAGTTCTATCGATAATAACTTCATAATATGGGTAATAATGCATGTTATACTGATGATAATAAAAGTGCTAAGTATATTTATTACAGTTCTAGCGATTATAACTGCATAGCATTGCATAGCAATAATGCATGTTATATTGATAATAATATAAGTAATAAGTATAATTATTACAGCTCTAGCGATAATAACTGCATTATATGGGTAATAATGGATGTTATATTGATAATATCGGGAGTAATAAGTATAATTATTACAGTTCTAGCAATGATAACTGCATAATATGGGTAATAATGCACGTTATATTGCTAATAATATAAGTAATAAGTATAATTATTACAGTTCTAGCGATAATAACTGCATTATATTTGTAATAATGGATGTTATATTGATAATATCGGGAGTAATAAGTATAATTATTACAGTCCTAGCGATAATACTAGTAAAATATGGCTAAGAGTGCCTGTTATATTGATAATAATAAAAGTAATAAGTATATTTATTATACTTCTGTCGATAATAACTGGATCATATGGGTAATAGTGCATGTTATATTGATAATAATATAAGTAATAAGTATAATTATTACAGCTCTAGGGATAATAACTGCATTATATGGGTAATAATGTATGTTATATTGGTAATATTGGGAATAATAAGTATAATTATTATAGTTCTAGCAATAATAAAAGTAAAATATGGCTAATAGTGCATGTTATACTGATAATAATAAAAGTAATAAGTATATTTATTATACTTCTGTCGATAATAACTGCATTATATGGGTAATAATGCATGTTATATTGATAATAATATAAGTAATAAGTATAATTATTACAGTTCTAGCGATAATAACTGCATAATATGGGTAACAATGCACGTTATATTGCTAATAATATAAGTAATAAGTTTAATTATTACAGTTCTAGCGATAATAACTGCATTATATGGGTAATAATGCATGTTATATTGGTAATATTGGAAATAACAAGTATAATTATTATATTTCTAGCGATAATAATAGTGAAATATGACAAATAGTGCATGTTATATTGATAACAATAAAAGTAATAAGTATATTTATTACAGTTCTATCGATTATAACTGCATAATATGGGTAATAATGCATGTTATATTGATGATAATAAAAGTAATACGTATATTTATTACAGTTCTAGCGACAATAACTGCATAATATGCGTAATAATGCATGTTATATTGATAATAATATAAGTAATAAGTATAATTATTACAGTTCTAGCGATAATAACTGCATTATGTGGGTAATAATGCATGTTATATTGATAATATCGGGAGTAATAAGTATAATTATTACAGTTCTAGCGATAATAACTGCATTATATGGGTAATAATGGATGTTATATTGATAATATCGGGAGTAATAAGTATAATTATTACAGATCTAGCGATAATACTAGTAAAATATGGCTAAGAGTGCCTGTTATATTGATAATAGTAAAAATAATAAGTATATTTATTATACTTCTGTCGATAATAACTGCATTATATGAGTAATAGAGCATGTTATATTGATAATAATATAAGTAATAAGTATAATTATTACAGTTCTAGCGATAATAACTCCATTATATGGATAATAATGCATGTTATAATGACAATAATATAAGTAATAAGTATAATTATTACAGTTCTAGCAATGATAACTGCATAATATGGGTAATAATGCACGTTATATTGCTAATAATATAAGTAATAAGTATAATTATTACAGTTCTAGCGATAATAACTGCATTATATGGGTAATGACGCATGTTATATTGGTAATATTGTCAATAATAAGTATAATTATTATATTTCTAGCGATAATAATAGTGAAATATGACTAATAGTGCATGTTATATTGATAATAATAAATGTAATGTCTATTTATTACAGTTCTATCGATTATAACTGCATAATATGGGTAATAATGCATGTTATATTAATGATAATAAAAGTAATACGTATATTTATTATAGTTCTAGCGATAATAACTGCATAATATGGGTCATAATGCATGTTATATTGATGATAACAAAAGTAATACGTATATTGATTATAGTTCTAGCGATAATAACTGCTTTATATGGGTAAGAATGCATGTTATATTGATAATAATATAAGCAATATGTATAATTATTACAGTTCTAGCGATAATAACTGCATAATATGGGTAATAATGCACGTTATATTGATAATAATATAAGTAATAAGTATAATTATTACAGTTCTAGCGATAATAACTGCATTATATGGGTAATAATGCATGTTATATTGATAATATCGGGAGTAATAAGTATAATTATTACAGTTCTAGCGGTAATAACTGCATTATATGGGTAATAATGGATGTTAAATTGATAATATCGGGAGTAATTAGTATAATTATTACAGTTCTAGCGATAATACTAGTAAAATATGGCTAAGAGTGCCTGTTATATTGATAATAATAAAAGTAACAAGTATATTTATTATACTTCTGTCGATAATAACTGCTTTATATGGGTAATAATGCATGTTATATTGATAATAATATAAGTAATAAGTATAATTATTACAGTTCCGGCGATAATAACTCCATAATATGGGTAATAATGCATGTTATATTGATGATAATAAAAGTACTAAGTATTTTTTATAGTTCTAGCGATTATAACTGCATAATATGCGTAATAATGCATGTTATATTGGTAATATCGGGAGTAATAAGTATAATTATTACAGTTCTAGCGATAATAACTGCATTATATGCGTAATAATGCATGTTATATTGATAATATCGGGAGTAATAAGTACAAATATTATACTTCTAGCGATAATAATAGTAAAATATGGCTAATAGTGCATGTTATATTGATAATAATAAAAGTAATAAGTATATTTATTACAGTTCTAGCGATAATAACTGCATTATATGGGTAATAGTGCATGTTATATTGATAATATCGGGTGTAATAAGTATAATTATTACAGTTCTAGCGGTAATAACTGCATTATATGGGTAATAATGCATGTTATATTGATAATAATAAAAGTAATAAGTATGTTTATTATACTTCTGTCGATAATAACTGCATTATATTTGTAATAATGCATGTTATATTGATAATAATATAAGTAATAAGTATAATTATTACAGTTCTAGCGATAATAACTGCATTATATGGGTAATAATGCATGTTATATTGGTAATATTGGGAATAATAGGTATAATTATTATATTTCTAGCGATAATAATAGTGAAATATGACTAATAGTGCATGTTATATTGATAATAATAAAAGTAATAAGTATATTTATTACAGTTATATCGATAATAACTGCATAATATGGGTAATAATGCATGTTATATTGATGATAATAAAAGTAATACGTATATTGATTATAGTTCTAGCGATAATAACTGCTTTATATGGGTAATAATGCATGTTATATTGATAATAATATAAGCAATAAGTATAATTATTACAGTTCTAGCGATAATAACTGCATAATATGGGTAATAATGCACGTTATATTGATAATAATATAAGTAATAAGTATAATTATTACAGTTCTAGCGATAATAACTGCATTATATGGGTAATAATGCATGTTATATTGATAATATCGGGAGTAATAAGTATAATTATTACAGTTCTAGCGGTAATAACTGCATTATATGGGTAATAATGGACGTTAAATTGATAATATCGGGAGTAATTAGTATAATTATTACAGTTCTAGCGATAATACTAGTAAAATATGGCTAAGAGTGCCTGTTATATTGATAATAATAAAAGTAACAAGTATATTTATTATACTTCTGTCGATAATAACTGCTTTATATGGGTAATAATGCATGTTATATTGATAATAATATAAGTAATAAGTATAATTATTACAGTTCTGGCGATAATAACTCCATAATATGGGTAATAATGCATGTTATATTGATGATAATAAAAGTACTAAGTATTTTTTATAGTTCTAGCGATTATAACTGCATAATATGCGTAATAATGCATGTTATATTGATAATAATATAAGTAATAAGTATAATTATTACAGCCCTAGCGATAATAACTGCATTATATGGGCAATAATGCATGTTATATTGGTAATATGGGGAATCATAAGTATAATTATTATGGTTCTAGCAATAATAAGAGCAAAATATGGCTAATAGTGCATGTTATACTGATAATAATAAAAGTAATAAGTATATTTATTACACTTCTGTCGATAATAACTGCATAAAATGGGTAATAATGCATGTTATATTGATAGTAATATAAGTAATAAGTATAATTATTACAGTTCTAGCGATAATAACTGCTTTATATGGGTAATAATGCACGTTATATTGCTAATAATATAGGTAATAAGTATAATTATTGCAGTTCTAGCGATAATAACTGCATTATATGTGTAATAATGCATGTTATATTGGTAATATTGGGAATAATAAGTATAATTATTATATTCTAGCGATAATAATAGTGAAATATGACTAATGGTGCATGTTATATTGATAATAATAAATGTAATAAGTATATTTATTACAGTTCTATCGATAATAACTGCATAATATGGGTAATAATGCATGTTATATTGATGATAACAAAAGTAATACGTATATTGATTATAGTTCTAGCGATAATAACTGCTTTATATGGGTAAGAATGCATGTTATATTGATAATAATATAAGCAATAAGTATAATTATTACAGTTCTAGCGATAATAACTGCATAATATGGGTAATAATGCACGTTATATTGATAATAATATAAGTAATAAGTATAATTATTACAGTTCTAGCGATAATAACTGCATTATATGGGTAATAATGCATGTTATATTGATAATATCGGGAGTAATAAGTATAATTATTACAGTTCTAGCGGTAATAACTGCATTATATGGGTAATAATGGATGTTAAATTGATAATATCGGGAGTAATTAGTATAATTATTACAGTTCTAGCGATAATACTAGTAAAATATGGCTAAGAGTGCCTGTTATATTGATAATAATAAAAGTAACAAGTATATTTATTATACTTCTGTCGATAATAACTGCTTTATATGGGTAATAATGCATGTTATATTGATAATAATATAAGTAATAAGTATAATTATTACAGTTCCGGCGATAATAACTCCATAATATGGGTAATAATGCATGTTATATTGATGATAATAAAAGTACTAAGTATTTTTTATAGTTCTAGCGATTATAACTGCATAATATGCGTAATAATGCATGTTATATTGATAATATCGGGAGTAATAAGTATAATTATTACAGTTCTAGCGATAATAACTGCATTATATGCGTAATAATGCATGTTATATTGATAATATCGGGAGTAATAAGTACAAATATTATACTTCTAGCGATAATAATAGTAAAATATGGCTAATAGTGCATGTTATATTGATAATAATAAAAGTAATAAGTATATTTATTACAGTTCTAGCGATAATAACTGCATTATATGGGTAATAGTGCATGTTATATTGATAATATCGGGTGTAATAAGTATAATTATTACAGTTCTAGCGGTAATAACTGCATTATATGGGTAATAATGCATGTTATATTGATAATAATAAAAGTAATAAGTATGTTTATTATACTTCTGTCGATAATAACTGCATTATATTTGTAATAATGCATGTTATATTGATAATAATATAAGTAATAAGTATAATTATTACAGTTCTAGCGATAATAACTGCATTATATGGGTAATAATGCATGTTATATTGGTAATATTGGGAATAATAGGTATAATTATTATATTTCTAGCGATAATAATAGTGAAATATGACTAATAGTGCATGTTATATTGATAATAATAAAAGTAATAAGTATATTTATTACAGTTCTATCGATTATAACTGCATAATATGGATAATAATGCATGTTATATTGATGATAATAAAAGTAATACGTATATTTATTATAGTTCTAGCGATAATAACTGCATTATATGGGTAATAATGCACGTTATATTGCTAATAATATAAGTAATAAGTATAATTATTACAGTTCTAGCGATAATAACTCCATTATATGGATAACAATGCATGTTATAATGACAATAATAAAGGAATAAGTATAATTATTACAGTTCTAGCAATAATAACTGCATAATATGGGTAATAATGCACGTTATATTGCTAATAATATAAGTAATAAGTATTATTATTACAGTTCTAGCGATAATAACTGCATTATATGCGTAATAATGCATGTTATATTGATAATATCGGGAGTAATAAGTATAATTATTACCGGTCTAGCGATAATAACTGCATTATATGGGTAATAATGGATGTTATATTGATAAAAATATAAGTAATAGGTATAAATATTACAGTTCGAGCGATAATAACTGCATTATATGGGTAATAATGCATGTTATATTGATAATATCTGGAGTAATTAGTATAATTATTATAGTCCTAGCGAAAATAAAGTAAAATATGGCTAAGAGTGCCTGTTATATTGATAATAATAAAAGTAATAAGTATATTTATTATACTTCTGTCGATAATAACTGCTTTATATGGGTAATAATGCATGTTATATTGATAATAATATAAGTAATAATTAGAATTATTACAGTTCTAGCGATAATAACTCCATAATATGGGTAATAATGCACGTTATATTGATAATAATATAAGTAATAAGTATAATTATTACAGTTCTAGCGATAATAACTGCATTATATGGGTAATAATGCATGTTATAATGACAATAATAAAGGAATAAGTATAATTATTACAGTTCTAGCGATAATAACTGCATTATATGCGTAACAATGCATGTTATATTGATAATATCGGGAGTAATAAGTATAATTATTACCGGTCCAGCGATAATAACTGCATTATATGGGTAATAATGGATGTTATATTGATAATATCGGGAGTAATAAGTATATTTATTATAGTTCTATCAATAATAACTGCATAATATGCGTAATAATGCATGTTATATTGATAAAAATATAAGTAATAGGTATAAATATTACAGTTCGAGCGATAATAACTGCATTATATGGGTAATAATGCATGTTATATTGATAATATCTGGAGTAATTAGTATAATTATTATAGTCCTAGCGATAATAAAGTAAAATATGGCTAAGAGTGCCTGTTATATTGATAATAATAAAAGTAATAAGTATATTTATTATACTTCTGTCGATAATAACTGCTTTATATGGGTAATAATGCATGTTATATTGATAATAATATAAGTAATAAGTATAATTATTACAGTTCTGGCGATAATAACTCCATAATATGGGTAATAATGCACGTTATATTGATAATAATGTAAGTAATAAGTATAATTATTACAGTTCTAGCGATAATAACTGCATTATATGGGTAATAATGCATGTTATATTGATAATAATAAAAGTAGTAGATATATTTATTACAGTTCTATCGATAATAACTGCATAATATGGGTAATAATGCATGTTATATTGATGATAATAAAAGTAATACGTATATTTATTATAGTTCTAGCTATAATAACTGCATAATATGGGTAATACTGCATGTTATATTGATAATAATATAAGTAATAAGTATAATTATTACAGTTCTAGCGATAATAACTGCATTATATGGGTAATAATGGATGTTATATTGATAATATCGGGAGTAATAAGTATAATTATTACAGTTCTAGCGATAATAACTGCATTATATGGGTAATAATGCATGTTATATTGATAATATCGTGAGTAATAAGTATAATTATTATATTTCTAGCGATAATAATAGTGAAATATGACTAATAGTGCATGTTATATTGATAATAATAAAAGTAATAGGTATAAATATTACAGTTCGAGCGATAATAACTGCATTATATGGGTAATAATGCATGTTATATTGATAATATCTGGAGTAATTAGTATAATTATTATAGTTCTAGCGATAATAAAGTAAAATATGGCTAAGAGTGCCTGTTATATTGATAATAATAAAAGTAATAAGTATATTTATTATACTTCTGTCAATAATAACTGCTTTATATGGGTAATAATGCATGTTATATTGATAATAATATAAGCAATAAGTATAATTATTACAGTTCTAGCGATAATAACTGCATAATATGGGTAATAATGCACGTTATATTGATAATAATATAAGTAATAAGTATAACTATTACAGTTCTAGCGATAATAACTGCATTATATGGGTAATAATGCATGTTATATTGATAATATCGGGAGTAATAAGTATAATTATTACAGTTCTATCGATTATAACTGCATAATATGGGTAATAATGCATGTTATATTAATGATAATAAAAGTAATACGTATATTTATTATAGTTCTAGCGATAATAACTGCATAATATGGGTCATAATGTATGTTATATTGATAATAATATAAGTAATAAGTATAATTATTACAGTTCTAGCGATAATAACTGCATTATATGCGTAATAATGCATGTTATATTGATAACATCGGGAGTAATAAGTATAATTATTATAGTTCTAGCGATAATAATAGTAAAATATGGCTAATAGTGCATGTTATATTGATAATAATATAAGTAATAAGTATAATTATTACAGTTCTAGCGATAATAACTGCATTATATGGGTAATAATGCATGTTATATTGATAATATCGTGAGTAATAAGTATAATTATTATATTTCTAGCGATAATAATAGTGAAATATGACTAATAGTGCATGTTATATTGATAATAATAAAAGTAATAAGTCTATTTATTACAGTTCTATCGATTATAACTGCATAATATGGGTAATAATGCATGTTATATTAATGATAATAAAAGTAATACGTATATTTATTATAGTTCTAGCGATAATAACTCCATTATATGGATAATAATGCATGTTATAATGACAATAATATAAGTAATAAGTAAAATTATTACAGTTCTAGCAATGATAACTGCATAATATGGGTAATAATGCACGCTATATTGCTAATAATATAAGTAATAAGTATAATTATTACAGTTCTAGCGATAATAACTGCATTATATGGGTAATAATGCATGTTATATTGATAATATCGTGAGTAATAAGTATAATTATTATATTTCTAGCGATAATAATAGTGAAACATGACTAATAGTGCATGTTATATTGATAATAATAAAAGTAATAAGTCTATTTATTACAGTTCTATCGATTATAACTGCATAATATGGGTAATAATGCATGTTATATTAATGATAATAAAAGTAATACGTATATTTATTATAGTTCTAGCGATAATAACTGCATAATATGGGTCATAATGCATGTTATATTGATAATAATATAAGTAATAAGTATAATTATTTCAGTTCTAGCGATAATAACTGCATTATATGCGTAATAATGCGTGTTATATTGATAACATCGGGAGTAATAAGTATAATTATTATAGTTCTAGCGATAATAATAGTAAAATATGGCTAATAAGGCATGTTATATTGATAATAATAAAAGTAATAAGTCTATTTATTACAGTTCTATCGATTATAACTGCATAATATGGGTAATAATGCATGTCATATTGATGATAATAAAAGTGCTATGTATATTTATTACAGTTCTAGCGATTATAACTGCATAGCATTGCATAGCAATAATGCATGTTATATTGATAATAATATAAGTAATAAGTATAATTATTACAGCTCTAGCGATAATAACTGCATTATATGGGTAATAATGCATGTTATATTGATAATATCGGGAGTAATAAGTATAATTATTATAGTTCTAGCGATAAATAGTAAAATATGGCTAATAGTGCATGTTATATTGATAATAATAGAAGTAATAAGTATATTTATTATAGTTCTATCGATAATAACTTCATAATATGGGTAATAATGCATGTTATACTGATGATAATAAAAGTGCTAAGTATATTTATTACAGTTCTAGCGATTATAACTGCATAGCATTGCATAGCAATAATGCATGTTATATTGATAATAATATAAGTAATAAGTATAATTATTACAGCTCTAGCGATAATAACTGCATTATATGGGTAATAATGGATGTTATATTGATAATATCGGGAGTAATAAGTATAATTATTACAGTTCTAGCAATGATAACTGCATAATATGGGTAATAATGCACGTTATATTGCTAATAATATAAGTAATAAGTATAATTATTACAGTTCTAGCGATAATAACTGCATTATATTTGTAATAATGGATGTTATATTGATAATATCGGGAGTAATAAGTATAATTATTACAGTCCTAGCGATAATACTAGTAAAATATGGCTAAGAGTGCCTGTTATATTGATAATAATAAAAGTAATAAGTATATTTATTATACTTCTGTCGATAATAACTGGATCATATGGGTAATAGTGCATGTTATATTGATAATAATATAAGTAATAAGTATAATTATTACAGCTCTAGGGATAATAACTGCATTATATGGGTAATAATGTATGTTATATTGGTAATATTGGGAATAATAAGTATAATTATTATAGTTCTAGCAATAATAAAAGTAAAATATGGCTAATAGTGCATGTTATACTGATAATAATAAAAGTAATAAGTATATTTATTATACTTCTGTCGATAATAACTGCATTATATGGGTAATAATGCATGTTATATTGATAATAATATAAGTAATAAGTATAATTATTACAGTTCTAGCGATAATAACTGCATAATATGGGTAACAATGCACGTTATATTGCTAATAATATAAGTAATAAGTTTAATTATTACAGTTCTAGCGATAATAACTGCATTATATGGGTAATAATGCATGTTATATTGGTAATATTGGAAATAACAAGTATAATTATTATATTTCTAGCGATAATAATAGTGAAATATGACAAATAGTGCATGTTATATTGATAACAATAAAAGTAATAAGTATATTTATTACAGTTCTATCGATTATAACTGCATAATATGGGTAATAATGCATGTTATATTGATGATAATAAAAGTAATACGTATATTTATTACAGTTCTAGCGACAATAACTGCATAATATGCGTAATAATGCATGTTATATTGATAATAATATAAGTAATAAGTATAATTATTACAGTTCTAGCGATAATAACTGCATTATGTGGGTAATAATGCATGTTATATTGATAATATCGGGAGTAATAAGTATAATTATTACAGTTCTAGCGATAATAACTGCATTATATGGGTAATAATGGATGTTATATTGATAATATCGGGAGTAATAAGTATAATTATTACAGATCTAGCGATAATACTAGTAAAATATGGCTAAGAGTGCCTGTTATATTGATAATAGTAAAAATAATAAGTATATTTATTATACTTCTGTCGATAATAACTGCATTATATGAGTAATAGAGCATGTTATATTGATAATAATATAAGTAATAAGTATAATTATTACAGTTCTAGCGATAATAACTCCATTATATGGATAATAATGCATGTTATAATGACAATAATATAAGTAATAAGTATAATTATTACAGTTCTAGCAATGATAACTGCATAATATGGGTAATAATGCACGTTATATTGCTAATAATATAAGTAATAAGTATAATTATTACAGTTCTAGCGATAATAACTGCATTATATGGGTAATGACGCATGCTATATTGGTAATATTGTCAATAATAAGTATAATTATTATATTTCTAGCGATAATAATAGTGAAATATGACTAATAGTGCATGTTATATTGATAATAATAAATGTAATGTCTATTTATTACAGTTCTATCGATTATAACTGCATAATATGGGTAATAATGCATGTTATATTAATGATAATAAAAGTAATACGTATATTTATTATAGTTCTAGCGATAATAACTGCATAATATGGGTCATAATGCATGTTATATTGATAATAATATAAGTAATAAGTATAATTATTACAGTTCTAGCGATAATAACTGCATTATATGGGTAATAATGCATGTTATATTGATAATATCGTGAGTAATAAGTATAATTATTATAGTTCTAGCGATAATAATAGTAAAATATGGCTAATAGTGCATGTTATATTGATAATAATAAAAGTAATAAGTATATTTATTACAGTTCTAGCTATAATAACTGCATTGTACGCGTAATAATGCATATTATATTGATAATATCGGGAGTTATAAGTATAATTATTACAGTTCTAGCGATAATACTAGTAAAATATGACTAAGAGTGCCTGTTATATTGAAAATAATAAAAGTAATAAGCATATTTATTATACTTCTGTCGATAATAACTGCATTATATGGGTAATAATGCATATTATATTGATAATAATATATGTAATAAGTATAATTATTACAGTTCTGGAAATAATAACTGCATTATATGGGTAATAATGCATGTTATATTGATAATAATATAAGTAATAAGTATAATTATTACAGTTCTAGCGATAATAACTGCATTATATGCGTAATAATGCATATTATATTGATAATATCAGGAGTAATAAGTATAGTTATTATAGTTCTAGCGATAATAATAGTAAAATATGGCTAATAGTGCATGTTATATTGATAATAATAAATGTAATAAGTATATTTATTACAGTTCTAGAAATAATAACTGCATTATATGCGTAATAATGCATATTATATTGATAATACCGGGAGTAATAAGTATAATTATTACAGTTCTAGCGATAATACTAGTAAAATATGGCTAAGAGTGCCTGTTATATTGATAATAATAAAAGTAATAAGTATATTTATTATACTTCTGTCGATAATAACTGCATTATATGGGTAATAATGCATGTTATATTGGTAATAATATAAGTAATACGTATATTTAGTATAGTTCTAGCGATAATAACTGCATAAAATGGGTAATAATGCATGTTATATTGATAATAATATAAGTAATAAGTATAATTATTACAGTTCTAGCGATAATAACTGCATAATATGGGTAATAATGCATGTTATATTGATGATAATAAAAGTAATACGTATATTTATTATAGTTCTAGCGATAATAACTGCATAAAATGGGTAATAATGCATGTTATATTGATAATAATATAAGTAATAAGTATAATTATTACAGTTCTAGCGATAATAACTGCATTATATGGCTAATAATGCATGTTATATTGATCATAATAAAAGTAATAAGAATATTTATTCCAGTTCTATCGATAATAACTGCATAATATGGGTAATAATGCATGTTATATTGATGATAATAAAAGTAATACGCATATTTATTATAGTTCTAGCGATAATAACTGCATAAAATGGGTAATAATGCATGTTATATTGATAATAATATAAGTAATAAGTATAATTATTACAGTTCTAGCGATAATAACTGCATTATATGGCTAATAATGCATGTTATATTGATCATAATAAAAGTAATAAGAATATTTATTCCAGTTCTATCGATAATAACTGCATAATATGGGTAATAATGCATGTTATATTGATGATAATAAAAGTAATACGTATATTTATTATAGTTCTAGCGATAATAACTGCATAAAATGGGTAATAATGCATGTTATATTGATAATAATATAAGTAATAAGTATAATTATTACAGTTCTAGCGATAATAACTGCATTATATGGCTAATAATGCACGTTATATTGCTAATAATATAAGTAATAAGTATATTTATTACAGTTCTATCGATAATAACTGCATAATATGGGTAATAATGCGTGTTATATTGATGATAATAAAAGTAATACGTATATTTAGTATAGTTCTAGCGATAATAACTGCATTATATGGGTAATAATGCATGTTATATTGATAATAATATAAGTAATAAGTATAATTATTACAGTTCTATCGATTATAACTGCATAATATGGGTAATAATGCATGTTATATTAATGATAATAAAAGTAATACGTATATTTATTATAGTTCTAGCGATAATAACTGCATAATATGGGTCATAATGCATGTTATATTGATAATAATATAAGTAATAAGTATAATTATTTCAGTTCTAGCGATAATAACTGCATTATATGGCTAATAATGCATGTTATATTGATCATAATAAAAGTAATAAGAATATTTATTCCAGTTCTATCGATAATAACTGCATAATATGGGTAATAATGCATGTTATATTGATGATAATAAAAGTAATACGCATATTTATTATAGTTCTAGCGATAATAACTGCATAAAATGGGTAATAATGCATGTTATATTGATAATAATATAAGTAATAAGTATAATTATTACAGTTCTAGCGATAATAACTGCATTATATGGCTAATAATGCATGTTATATTGATCATAATAAAAGTAATAAGAATATTTATTCCAGTTCTATCGATAATAACTGCATAATATGGGTAATAATGCATGTTATATTGATGATAATAAAAGTAATACGTATATTTATTATAGTTCTAGCGATAATAACTGCATAAAATGGGTAATAATGCATGTTATATTGATAATAATATAAGTAATAAGTATAATTATTACAGTTCTAGCGATAATAACTGCATTATATGGCTAATAATGCACGTTATATTGCTAATAATATAAGTAATAAGTATATTTATTACAGTTCTATCGATAATAACTGCATAATATGGGTAATAATGCGTGTTATATTGATGATAATAAAAGTAATACGTATATTTAGTATAGTTCTAGCGATAATAACTGCATTATATGGGTAATAATGCATGTTATATTGATAATACTATAAGTAATAAGTATAATTATTACAGTTCTATCGATTATAACTGCATAATATGGGTAATAATGCATGTTATATTAATGATAATAAAAGTAATACGTATATTTATTATAGTTCTAGCGATAATAACTGCATAATATGGGTCATAATGCATGTTATATTGATAATAATATAAGTAATAAGTATAATTATTTCAGTTCTAGCGATAATAACTGCATTATATGCGTAATAATGCGTGTTATATTGATAACATCGGGAGTAATAAGTATAATTATTATAGTTCTAGCGATAATAATAGTAAAATATGGCTAATAAGGCATGTTATATTGATAATAATAAAAGTAATAAGTCTATTTATTACAGTTCTATCGATTATAACTGCATAATATGGGTAATAATGCATGTCATATTGATGATAATAAAAGTGCTATGTATATTTATTACAGTTCTAGCGATTATAACTGCATAGCATTGCATAGCAATAATGCATGTTATATTGATAATAATATAAGTAATAAGTATAATTATTACAGCTCTAGCGATAATAACTGCATTATATGGGTAATAATGCATGTTATATTGATAATATCGGGAGTAATAAGTATAATTATTATAGTTCTAGCGATAAATAGTAAAATATGGCTAATAGTGCATGTTATATTGATAATAATAAAAGTAATAAGTATATTTATTATAGTTCTATCGATAATAACTTCATAATATGGGTAATAATGCATGTTATACTGATGATAATAAAAGTGCTAAGTATATTTATTACAGTTCTAGCGATTATAACTGCATAGCATTGCATAGCAATAATGCATGTTATATTGATAATAATATAAGTAATAAGTATAATTATTACAGCTCTAGCGATAATAACTGCATTATATGGGTAATAATGGATGTTATATTGATAATATCGGGAGTAATAAGTATAATTATTACAGTTCTAGCAATGATAACTGCATAATATGGGTAATAATGCACGTTATATTGCTAATAATATAAGTAATAAGTATAATTATTACAGTTCTAGCGATAATAACTGCATTATATTTGTAATAATGGATGTTATATTGATAATATCGGGAGTAATAAGTATAATTATTACAGTCCTAGCGATAATACTAGTAAAATATGGCTAAGAGTGCCTGTTATATTGATAATAATAAAAGTAATAAGTATATTTATTATACTTCTGTCGATAATAACTGGATCATATGGGTAATAGTGCATGTTATATTGATAATAATATAAGTAATAAGTATAATTATTACAGCTCTAGGGATAATAACTGCATTATATGGGTAATAATGTATGTTATATTGGTAATATTGGGAATAATAAGTATAATTATTATAGTTCTAGCAATAATAAAAGTAAAATATGGCTAATAGTGCATGTTATACTGATAATAATAAAAGTAATAAGTATATTTATTATACTTCTGTCGATAATAACTGCATTATATGGGTAATAATGCATGTTATATTGATAATAATATAAGTAATAAGTATAATTATTACAGTTCTATCGATTATAACTGCATAATATGGGTAATAATGCATGTTATATTGATGATAATAAAAGTAATACGTATATTTATTACAGTTCTAGCGACAATAACTGCATAATATGCGTAATAATGCATGTTATATTGATAATAATATAAGTAATAAGTATAATTATTACAGTTCTAGCGATAATAACTGCATTATGTGGGTAATAATGCATGTTATATTGATAATATCGGGAGTAATAAGTATAATTATTACAGTTCTAGCGATAATAACTGCATTATATGGGTAATAATGGATGTTATATTGATAATATCGGGAGTAATAAGTATAATTATTACAGATCTAGCGATAATACTAGTAAAATATGGCTAAGAGTGCCTGTTATATTGATAATAGTAAAAATAATAAGTATATTTATTATACTTCTGTCGATAATAACTGCATTATATGAGTAATAGAGCATGTTATATTGATAATAATATAAGTAATAAGTATAATTATTACAGTTCTAGCGATAATAACTCCATTATATGGATAATAATGCATGTTATAATGACAATAATATAAGTAATAAGTATAATTATTACAGTTCTAGCAATGATAACTGCATAATATGGGTAATAATGCACGTTATATTGCTAATAATATAAGTAATAAGTATAATTATTACAGTTCTAGCGATAATAACTGCATTATATGGGTAATGACGCATGTTATATTGGTAATATTGTCAATAATAAGTATAATTATTATATTTCTAGCGATAATAATAGTGAAATATGACTAATAGTGCATGTTATATTGATAATAATAAATGTAATGTCTATTTATTACAGTTCTATCGATTATAACTGCATAACATGGGTAATAATGCATGTTATATTAATGATAATAAAAGTAATACGTATATTTATTATAGTTCTAGCGATAATAACTGCATAATATGGGTCATAATGCATGTTATATTGATAATAATATAAGTAATAAGTATAATTATTACAGTTCTAGCGATAATAACTGCATTATATGGGTAATAATGCATGTTATATTGATAATATCGTGAGTAATAAGTATAATTATTATAGTTCTAGCGATAATAATAGTAAAATATGGCTAATAGTGCATGTTATATTGATAATAATAAAAGTAATAAGTATATTTATTACAGTTCTAGCTATAATAACTGCATTGTACGCGTAATAATGCATATTATATTGATAATATCGGGAGTTATAAGTATAATTATTACAGTTCTAGCGATAATACTAGTAAAATATGACTAAGAGTGCCTGTTATATTGAAAATAATAAAAGTAATAAGCATATTTATTATACTTCTGTCGATAATAACTGCATTATATGGGTAATAATGCATATTATATTGATAATAATATATGTAATAAGTATAATTATTACAGTTCTGGAAATAATAACTGCATTATATGGGTAATAATGCATGTTATATTGATAATAATATAAGTAATAAGTATAATTATTACAGTTCTAGCGATAATAACTGCATTATATGCGTAATAATGCATATTATATTGATAATATCAGGAGTAATAAGTATAGTTATTATAGTTCTAGCGATAATAATAGTAAAATATGGCTAATAGTGCATGTTATATTGATAATAATAAATGTAATAAGTATATTTATTACAGTTCTAGAAATAATAACTGCATTATATGGGTAATAATGCATGTTATATTGATAATAATATAAGTAATAAGTATAATTGTTACAGTTCTAGCGATAATAACTGCATTATATGGGTAATAATGCATGTTATATTGATAATATCGTGAGTAATAAGTATAATTATTATAGTTCTAGCGATAATAATAGTAAAATATGGCTAATAGTGCATGTTATATTGATAATAATAAAAGTAATAAGTATATTTATTACAGTTCTATCTATAATAACTGCATTATATGCGTAATAATGCATATTATATTGATAATACCGGGAGTAATAAGTATAATTATTACAGTTCTAGCGATAATACTAGTAAAATATGGCTAAGAGTGCCTGTTATATTGATAATAATAAAAGTAATAAGTATATTTATTATACTTCTGTCGATAATAACTGCATTATATGGGTAATAATGCATGTTATATTGGTAATAATATAAGTAATAAGTATAATTATTACAGTTCTAGAAATAATAACTGCATTATATGGGTAATAATGCATGTTATATTGATAATAATATAAGTAATAAGTATAATTATTACAGTTCCAGCGATAATAACTGCATTATATGGCTAATAATGCACGTTATATTGCTAATAATATAAGTAATAAGTATATTTATTACAGTTCTATCGTTAATAACTGCATAATATGGGTAATAATGCATGTTATATTGATGATAATAAAAGTAATACGTATATTTAGTATAGTTCTAGCGATAATAACTGCATAAAATGGGTAATAATGCATGTTATATTGATAATAATATAAGTAATAAGTATAATTATTACAGTTCTAGCGATAATAACTGCATAATATGGGTAATAATGCATGTTATATTGATGATAATAAAAGTAATACGTATATTTATTATAGTTCTAGCGATAATAACTGCATAAAATGGGTAATAATGCATGTTATATTGATAATAATATAAGTAATAAGTATAATTATTACAGTTCTAGCGATAATAACTGCATTATATGGCTAATAATGCATGTTATATTGATCATAATAAAAGTAATAAGAATATTTATTCCAGTTCTATCGATAATAACTGCATAATATGGGTAATAATGCATGTTATATTGATGATAATAAAAGTAATACGTATATTTATTATAGTTCTAGCGATAATAACTGCATAAAATGGGTAATAATGCATGTTATGTTGATAATAATATAAGTAATAAGTATAATTATTACAGTTCTAGCGATAATAACTGCATTATATGGCTAATAATGCACGTTATATTGCTAATAATATAAGTAATAAGTATATTTATTACAGTTCTATCGATAATAACTGCATAATATGGGTAATAATGCGTGTTATATTGATGATAATAAAAGTAATACGTATATTTAGTATAGTTCTAGCGATAATAACTGCATTATATGGGTAATAATGCATGTTATATTGATAATAATATAAGTAATAAGTATAATTATTACAGTTCTATCGATTATAACTGCATAATATGGGTAATAATGCATGTTATATTAATGATAATAAAAGTAATACGTATATTTATTATAGTTCTAGCGATAATAACTGCATAATATGGGTCATAATGCATGTTATATTGATAATAATATAAGTAATAAGTATAATTATTACAGTTCTAGCGATAATAACTGCATTATATGGCTAATAATGCATGTTATATTGATCATAATAAAAGTAATAAGAATATTTATTCCAGTTCTATCGATAATAACTGCATAATATGGGTAATAATGCATGTTATATTGATGATAATAAAAGTAATACGTATATTTATTATAGTTCTAGCGATAATAACTGCATAAAATGGGTAATAATGCATGTTATGTTGATAATAATATAAGTAATAAGTATAATTATTACAGTTCTAGCGATAATAACTGCATTATATGGCTAATAATGCACGTTATATTGCTAATAATATAAGTAATAAGTATATTTATTACAGTTCTATCGATAATAACTGCATAATATGGGTAATAATGCGTGTTATATTGATGATAATAAAAGTAATACGTATATTTAGTATAGTTCTAGCGATAATAACTGCATTATATGGGTAATAATGCATGTTATATTGATAATAATATAAGTAATAAGTATAATTATTACAGTTCTATCGATTATAACTGCATAATATGGGTAATAATGCATGTTATATTAATGATAATAAAAGTAATACGTATATTTATTATAGTTCTAGCGATAATAACTGCATAATATGGGTCATAATGCATGTTATATTGATAATAATATAAGTAATAAGTATAATTATTACAGTTCTAGCGATAATAACTGCATTATATGCGTAATAATGCATGTTATATTGATAACATCGGGAGTAATAAGTATAATTATTATAGTTCTAGCGGTAATAATAGTAAAATATGGCTAATAGTGCATGTTATATTGATAATAATAAAAGTAATAAGTCTATTTATTACAGTTCTATCGATTATAACTGCATAATATGGGTAATAATGCATATTATATTGATAATAATATATGTAATAAGTATAATTATTACAGTTCTGGAAATAATAACTGCATTATATGGGTAATAATGCATGTTATATTGATAATAATATAAGTAATAAGTATAATTATTACAGTTCTAGCGATAATAACTGCATTATATGCGTAATAATACATATTATATTGATAATATCAGGAGTAATAAGTATAGTTATTATAGTTCTAGCGATAATAATAGTAAAATATGGCTAATAGTGCATGTTATATTGATAATAATAAATGTAATAAGTATATTTATTACAGTTCTAGAAATAATAACTGCATTATATGGGTAATAATGCATGTTATATTGATAATAATATAAGTAATAAGTATAATTATTACAGTTCTAGCGATAATAACTGCATTATATGGGTAATAATGCATGTTATATTGATAATATCGTGAGTAATAAGTATAATTATTATAGTTCTAGCGATAATAATAGTAAAATATGGCTAATAGTGCATGTTATATTGATAATAATAAAAGTAATAAGTATATTTATTACAGTTCTATCTATAATAACTGCATTATATGCGTAATAATGCATATTATATTGATAATACCGGGAGTAATAAGTATAATTATTACAGTTCTAGCGATAATACTAGTAAAATATGGCTAAGAGTGCCTGTTATATTGATAATAATAAAAGTAATAAGTATATTTATTATACTTCTGTCGATAATAACTGCATTATATGGGTAATAATGCATGTTATATTGGTAATAATATAAGTAATAAGTATAATTATTACAGTTCTAGAAATAATAACTGCATTATATGGGTAATAGTGCATGTTATATTGATAATAATATAAGTAATAAGTATAATTATTACAGTTCCAGCGATAATAACTGCATTATATGGCTAATAATGCACGTTATATTGCTAATAATATAAGTAATAAGTATATTTATTACAGTTCTATCGTTAATAACTGCATAATATGGGTAATAATGCATGTTATATTGATGATAATAAAAGTAATACGTATATTTAGTATAGTTCTAGCGATAATAACTGCATAAAATTGGTAATAATGCATGTTATATTGATAATAATATAAGTAATAAGTATAATTATTACAGTTCTAGCGATAATAACTGCATAATATGGGTAATAATGCATGTTATATTGATGATAATAAAAGTAATACGTATATTTATTATAGTTCTAGCGATAATAACTGCATAAAATGGGTAATAATGCATGTTATATTGATAATAATATAAGTAATAAGTATAATTATTACAGTTCTAGCGATAATAACTGCATTATATGGCTAATAATGCATGTTATATTGATCATAATAAAAGTAATAAGAATATTTATTCCAGTTCTATCGATAATAACTGCATAATATGGGTAATAATGCATGTTATATTGATGATAATAAAAGTAATACGTATATTTATTATAGTTCTAGCGATAATAACTGCATAAAATGGGTAATAATGCATGTTATATTGATAATAATATAAGTAATAAGTATAATTATTACAGTTCTAGCGATAATAACTGCATTATATGGCTAATAATGCACGTTATATTGCTAATAATATAAGTAATAAGTATATTTATTACAGTTCTATCGATAATAACTGCATAATATGGGTAATAATGCGTGTTATATTGATGATAATAAAAGTAATACGTATATTTAGTATAGTTCTAGCGATAATAACTGCATTATATGGGTAATAATGCATGTTATATTGATAATAATACAAGTAATAAGTATAATTATTACAGTTCTAGCGATAATAACTGCATTATATGGGTAATAATGCATGTTATATTGATAATATCGTGAGTAATAAGTATAATTATTATAGTTCTAGCGATACTAATAGTAAAATATGGCTAATAGTGCATGTTATATTGATAATAATAAAAGTAATAAGTATAATTATTACAGTTCTAGAAATAATAACTGCATTATATGGGTAATACTGCATGTTATATTGATAATATCGGGTGTAATAAGTACAATTATTACAGTTCTAGCGGTAATAACTGCATTATATGGGTAATAATGCATGTTATATTGATAATAATAAAAGTAATAAGTATATTTATTATACTTCTGTCGATAATAACTGCATTATATGGGTAATAATGCATGTTATATTGATAATAATATAAGTAATAAGTATAATTATTACAGTTCTAGCGATAATAACTGCATTATATGGGTAATAATGCATGTTATATTGATAATAATATAAGTAATAAGCATAATTATTACAGTTCTAGCGATAATAACTGCATTATATGGCTAATAATGCACGTTATATTGCTAATAATATAAGTAATAAGTATATTTATTACAGTTCTATCGATAATAACTGCATTATATGGCTAATAATGCATAATATATTGATCATAATAAAAGTAATAAGAATATTTATTCCAGTTCTATCGATAATAACTGCATAATATGGGTAATAATGCGTGTTATATTGATGATAATAAAAGTAATACGTATATTTAGTATAGTTCTAGCGATAATAACTGCATAAAATGGGTAATAATGCATGTTATATTGATAATAATATAAGTAATAAGTATAATTATTACAGTTCTAGCGATAATAACTGCATAATATGGGTAACAAAGCACGTTATATTGCTAATAATATAAGTAATAAGTATAATTATTACAGTTCTAGCGATAATAACTGCATTATACGGGTAATAATGCATGTTATATTGATAATATCGTGAGTAATAAGTATAATTATTATAGTTCTAGCGATAATAATAGTAAAATATGGCTAATAGTGCATGTTATATTGATAATAATAAAAGTAATAAGTATATTTATTACAGTTCTATCTATAATAACTGCATTATATGCGTAATAATGCATATTATATTGATAATATCGGGAGTAATAAGTATAATTATTACAGTTCTAGCGATAATACTAGTAAAATATGGCTAAGAGTGCCTGTTATATTGATAATAATAAAAGTAATAAGTATATTTATTATACTTCTGTCGATAATAACTGCATTATATGGGTAATAATGCATGTTATATTGGTAATAATATAAGTAATAAGTATAATTATTACAGTTCTGGAAATAATAACTGCATTATATGGGTAATAATGCATGTTATATTGATAATAATATAAGTAATAAGTATAATTATTACAGTTCCAGCGATAATAACTGCATTATATGGCTAATAATGCACGTTATATTGCTAATAATATAAGTAATAAGTATATTTATTACAGTTCTATCGTTAATAACTGCATAATATGGGTAATAATGCATGTTATATTGATGATAATAAAAGTAATACGTATATTTAGTATAGTTCTAGCGATAGTAACTGCATAAAATGGGTAATAATGCATGTTATATTGATAATAATATAAGTAATAAGTATAATTATTACAGTTCTAGCGATAATAACTGCATAATATGGGTAATAATGCATGTTATATTGATGATAATAAAAGTAATACGTATATTTATTATAGTTCTAGCGATAATAACTGCATAAAATGGGTAATAATGCATGTTATATTGATAATAATATAAGTAATAAGTATAATTATTACAGTTCTAGCGATAATAACTGCATTATATGGCTAATAATGCATGTTATATTGATCATAATAAAAGTAATAAGAATATTTATTCCAGTTCTATCGATAATAACTGCATAATATGGGTAATAATGCATGTTATATTGATAATAATATAAGTAATAAGTATAATTATTACAGTTCTAGCGATAATAACTGCATTATATGGGTAATAATGCATGTTATATTGATAATATCGTGAGTAATAAGTATAATTATTATAGTTCTAGCGATACTAATAGTAAAATATGGCTAATAGCGCATGTTATATTGATAATAATAAAAGTAATAAGTATAATTATTACAGTTCTAATGATAATACTAGTAAAATATGTCTAACAGTGCCTGTTATATTGATAATAATAAAAGTAATTAGTATATTCATTATACTTCTGTCGATAATAACTGCATTATATGGGTAATAATGCATGTTATATTGATAATAATATAAGTAATAAGTATAATTATTACAGTTCTAGAAATAATAACTGCATTATATGGGTAATAATGCATGTTATATTGATAATATCGGGTGTAATAGGTACAATTATTACAGTTCTAGCGGTAATAACTGCATTATATGGGTAATAATGCATGTTATATTGATAATAATAAAAGTAATAAGTATATTTATTATACTTCTGTCGATAATAACTGCATTATATGGGTAATAATGCATGTTATATTGATAATAATATAAGTAATAAGTATAATTATTACAGTTCTAGCGATAATAACTGCATTATATGGGTAATAATGCATGTTATATTGATAATAATATAAGTAATAAGTATAATTATTACAGTTCTAGCGATAATAACTGCATTATATGGCTAATAATGCACGTTATATTGCTAATAATATAAGTAATAAGTATATTTATTACAGTTCTATCGATAATAACTGCATTATATGGGTAATAATGCATGTTATATTGATAATATCGTGAGTAATAAGTATAATTATTATAGTTCTAGCGATAATAATAGTAAAATATGGCTAATAGTGCATGTTATATTGATAATAATAAAAGTAATAAGTATATTTATTACAGTTCTAGCTATAATAACTGCATTGTACGCGTAATAATGCATATTATATTGATAATATCGGGAGTTATAAGTATAATTATTACAGTTCTAGCGATAATACTAGTAAAATATGACTAAGAGTGCCTGTTATATTGAAAATAATAAAAGTAATAAGTATATTTATTATACTTCTGTCGATAATAACTGCATTATATGGGTAATAATGCATGTTATATTGGTAATAATATAAGTAATAAGTATAATTATTACAGTTCTAGAAATAATAACTGCATTATATGGGTAATAATGCATGTTATATTGATAATAATATAAGTAATAAGTATAATTATTACAGTTCCAGCGATAATAACTGCATTATATGGCTAATAATGCACGTTATATTGCTAATAATATAAGTAATAAGTATATTTATTACAGTTCTATCGATAATAACTGCATAATATGGGTAATAATGCATGTTATATTGATGATAATAAAAGTAATACGTATATTTAGTATAGTTCTAGCGATAATAACTGCATAAAATGGGTAATAATGCATGTTATATTGATAATAATATAAGTAATGAGTATAATTATTACAGTTCTAGCGATAATAACTGCATAATATGGGTAATAATGCATGTTATATTGATGATAATAAAAGTAATACGTATATTTATTATAGTTCTAGCGATAATAACTGCATAAAATGGGTAATAATGCATGTTATATTGATAATAATATAAGTAATAAGTATAATTATTACAGTTCTAGCGATAATAACTGCATTATATGGCTAATAATGCATGTTATATTGATCATAATAAAAGTAATAAGAGTATTTATTCCAGTTCTATCGATAATAACTGCATAATATGGGTAATAATGCATGTTATATTGATAATAATATAAGTAATAAGTATAATTATTACAGTTCTAGCGATAATAACTGCATTATATGGCTAATAATGCACGTTATATTGCTAATAATATAAGTAATAAGTATATTTATTACAGTTCTATCGATAATAACTGCATAATATGGGTAATAATGCGTGTTATATTGATGATAATAAAAGTAATACGTATATTTAGTATAGTTCTAGCGATAATAACTGCATAATATGGGTAACAATGCACGTTAAATTGCTAATAATATAAGTAATAAGTATAATTATTACAGTTCTAGCGATAATAACTGCATTATATGGGTAATAATGCATGTTATATTGATAATATCGTGAGTAATAAGTATAATTATTATAGTTCTAGCGATACTAATAGTAAAATATGGCTAATAGTGCATGTTATATTGATAATAATAAAAGTAATAAGTATAATTATTACAGTTCTAATGATAATACTAGTAAAATATGTCTAACAGTGCCTGATATATTGATAATAATAAAAGTAATTAGTATATTTATTATACTTCTGTCGATAATAACTGCATTATATGGGTAATAATGCATGTTATATTGATAATAATATAAGTAATAAGTATAATTATTACAGTTCTAGAAATAATAACTGCATTATATGGGTAATAATGCATGTTATATTGATAATATCGGGTGTAATAAGTATAATTATTACAGTTCTAGCGGTAATAACTGCATTATATGGGTAATAATGCATGTTATATTGATAATAATAAAAGTAATAAGTATATTTATTATACTTCTGTCGATAATAACTGCATTATATGGGTAATAATGCATGTTATATTGATAATAATATAAGTAATAAGTATAATTATTACAGTTCTAGCGATAATAACTGCATTATATGGGTAATAATGCATGTTATATTGATAATAATATAAGTAATAAGTATAATTATTACAGTTCTAGCGATAATAACTGCATTATATGGCTAATAATGCACGTTATATTGCTAATAATATAAGTAATAAGTATATTTATTACAGTTCTATCGATAATAACTGCATAATATGGGTAATAATGCGTGTTATATTGATGATAATAAAAGTAATACGTATATTTAGTATAGTTCTAGCGATAATAACTGCATAAAATGGGTAATAATGCATGTTATATTGATAATAATATAAGTAATAAGTATAATTATTACAGTTCTAGCGATAATAACTGCATAATATAGGTAACAATGCACGTTATATTGCTAATAATATAAGTAATAAGTATAATTATTACAGTTCTAGCGATAATAACTGCATTATATGGGTAATAATGCATGTTATATTGATAATATCGTGAGTAATAAGTATAATTATTATAGTTCTAGCGATTATAATAGTAAAATATGGCTAATAGTGCATGTTATATTGATAAAAATAAAAGTAATAAGTATATTTATTACAGTTCTAGCTATAATAACTGCATTATATGCGTAATAATGCATATTATATTGATAATATCGGGAGTAATAAGTATAATTATTACAGTTCAAACGATAATACTAGTAAAATATGTGTAAGAGTGCCTGGTATATTGATAATAATAAAAGTAATTAGTATATTTATTATACTTCTGTCGATAATAACTGCATTATATGGGTGATAATGCATGTTATATTGATAATAATAAAAGTAATAAGTATATTTATTATACTTCTGTCGATAATAACTGCATTATATGGGTAATAATGCATGTTATATTGATAATAATATAAGTAATAAGTATAATTATTACAGTTCTAGCGATAATAACTGCATTATATGGGTAATAATGCATGTTATATTGATAATAATATAAGTAATAAGTATAATTATTACAGTTCTAGCGATAATAACTGCATTATATGGCTAATAATGCACGTTATATTGCTAATAATATAAGTAATAAGTATATTTATTACAGTTCTATCGATAATAACTGCATAATATGGGTAATAATGCGTGTTATATTGACGATAATAAAAGTAATACGTATATTTAGTATAGTTCTAGCGATAATAACTGCATAAAATGGGTAATAATGCATGTTATATTGATAATAATATAAGTAATAAGTATAATTATTACAGTTCTAGCGATAATAACTGCATAATATGGGTAACAATGCACGTTGTATTGCTAATAATATAAGTAATAAGTATAATTATTACAGTTCTAGCGATAACAACTGCATTATATGGGTAATAATGCATGTTATATTGATAATATCGTGAGTAATAAGTATAATTATTATAGTTCTAGCGATAATAATAGTAAAATATGGCTAATAGTGCATGTTATATTGATAAAAATAAAAGTAATAAGTATATTTATTACAGTTCTAGCTATAATAACTGCATTATATGCGTAATAATGCATATTATATTGATAATATCGGAAGTAATAAGTATAATTATTACAGTTCTAACGATAATACTAGTAAAATATGTCTAAGAGTGCCTGTTATATTGATAATAATAAAAGTAATTAGTATATTTATTATACTTCTGTCGATAATAACTGCATTATATGGGTAATAATGCATGTTATATTGATAATAATATAAGTAATAAGTATAACTATTACAGTTCTAGAAATAATAACTGCATTATATGGGTAATAATGCATGTTATATTGATAATATCGGGTGTAATAAGTATAATTATTACAGTTCTAGCGGTAATAACTGCATTATATGGGTAATAATGCATGTTATATTGATAATAATAAAAGTAATAAGTATATTTATTATACTTCTGTCGATAATAACTGCATTATATGGGTAATAATGCATGTTATATTGATAATAATATAAGTAATAAGTATAATTATTACAGTTCTAGCGATAATACTAGTAAAATATGGCTAAGAGTGCCTGTTATATTGATAATAATAAAAGTAATAAGTATATTTATTATACTTCTGTCGATAATAACTGCATTATATGGGTAATAATGCATGTTATATTGATAATATCGGGAGTAATAAGTACAACTATTATACTTCTAGCGATAATAATAGTACAATATGGCTAATAGTGCATGTTATATTGATAATAATAAAAGTAATAAGTATATTTACTACAGTTCTAGCGATAATAACTGCATTATATGGGTAATGATGCATGTTATATTGATAATATCGGGAGTAATAAGTATAATTATTACAGTTCTAGCGGTAATAACTGCATTATATGGGTAATAATGCATGTTATATTGATAATAATTAAAGTAATAAGTATATTTATTATACTTCTGTCGATAATAACTGCATTATATGGGTAATAATGCATGTTATATTGATAATAATATAAGTAATAAGAATAATTATTACAGTTCTAGCGACAATAACTCCATTATATGGGTAATAATGCATGTTATAATGATAATAATATAAGTAATAAGTATAATTATTACAGTTCTAGCAATAATAACTGCATAATATGGGTAATAATGCACGTTATATTGCTAATAATATAAGTAATAAGTATAATTATTACAGTTCTAGCGATAATAACTGCATTATATGGGTAATAATGCATGTTATATTGATAATATCGGGAGTAATAAGTATAATTATTATAGTTCTAGCGATAATAACTGCATTATATGGGTAATAATGCATGTTATATTGATAATATCTGGAGTAATTAGTATAATTATTATAGTTCTAGCGATAATAAAGTAAAATATGGCTAAGAGTGCCTGTTATATTGATAATAATAAAAGTACTAAGAGTATTTATTATAGTTCTAGCGATTAGAACTGCATAATATGCGTAATAATGCATGTTATATTGATAATAATATAAGTAATAAGTATAATTATTACAGCTCCAGCGATAATAACTGCATTATATGGGCAATAATGCATGTTATATTGGTAATATTGGGAATAATAAGTATAATTATTATAGTTCTAGCAATAATAAGAGTAAAATATGGCTAATAGTGCATGTTGTACTGATAATAATAAAAGTAATAAGTATATTTATTATACTTCTGTCGATAATAACTGCATTATATGGGTAATAATGCATGTTATATTGATAATAATATAAGTAATAAGTATAATTATTACAGTTCTAGCGATAATAACTGCATTATATGCGTAATAATGCATGTTATATTGATAATATCGGGAGTAATAAGTATAATTATTACAGTTCTAGCGATAATAACTGCATTATATGCGTAATAGTGCATGTTATATTGATAATAATATAAGTAATAAGTATAATTATTACAGCTCCAGCGATAATAACTGCATTATATGGGCAATAATGCATGTTATATTGGTAATATTGGGAATAATAAGTATAATTATTATAGTTCTAGCAATAATAAGAGTAAAATATGGCTAATAGTGCATGTTGTACTGATAATAATAAAAGTAATAAGTATATTTATTATACTTCTGTCGATAATAACTGCATTATATGGGTAATAATGCATGTTATATTGATAATAATATAAGTAATAAGTATAATTATTACAGTTCTAGCGATAATAACTGCATTATATGCGTAATAATGCATGTTATATTGATAATATCGGGAGTAATAAGTATAATTATTACAGTTCCAGCGATAATAACTGCATTATATGGGTAATTATGGATGTTATATTGATAATATCGGGAGTAATAAGTATATTTATTATAGTTCTATCAATAATAACTGCATAATATGCGTAATAATGCATGTTTTATTGATAATAATATAAGTAATAGGTATAAATATTACAGTTCGAGCGATAATAACTGCATTAAATGGGTAATAATGCATGTTATATTGATAATAATATAAGTAATAAGTATAATTATTACAGTTCTAGCGATAATAACTGCATTATATGCGTAATAATGCATGTTATATTGATAATATCGGGAGTAATAAGTATAATTATTACAGTTCCAGCGATAATAACTGCATTATATGGGTAATAATGGATGTTATATTGATAATATCGGGAGTAATAAGTGTATTTATTATAGTTCTATCAATAATAACTGCATAATATGCGTAATAATGCATGTTATATTGATAATAATATAAGTAACAGGTATAAATATTACAGTTCGAGCGATAATAACTGCATTATATGGGTAATAATGCATGTTATATTGATAATATCTGGAGTAATTAGTATAATTATAATAGTTCTAGCGATAATAAAGTAAAATATGGCTAAGAGTGCCTGTTATATTGATAGTAATAAAAGTACTAAGTGTATTTATTATAGTTCTAGCGATTAGAACTGCATAATATGCGTAATAATGCATGTTATATTGATAAAAATATAAGTAATAAGTATAATTATTACAGCTCCAGCGATAATAACTGCATTATATGGGCAATAATGCATGTTATATTGGTAATATTGGGAATAATAAGTATAATTATTATAGTTCTAGCAATAATAAGAGTAAAATATGGCTAATAGTGCATGTTGTACTGATAATAATAAAAGTAATAAGTATATTTATTATACTTCTGTCGATAATAACTGCATTATATGGGTAATAATGCATGTTTTATTGATAATAATATAAGTAATAAGTATAATTATTACAGTTCTAGCGATAATAACTGCATTATATGCGTAATAATGCATGTTATATTGATAATATCGGGAGTAATAAGTATAATTATTACAGTTCTAGCGATAATAACTGCATTATATGCGTAATAGTGCATGTTATATTGATAATATCGGGAGTAATAAGTATAATTATTACAGTTCCGGCGATAATAACTGCATTATATGGGTAATAATGGATGATATATTGATAATATCGGGAGTAATAAGTATATTTATTATAGTTCTATCAATAATAACTGCATAATATGGGCAATAATGCATGTTATATTGATAATAATATAAGTAACAGGTATAAATATTACAGTTCGAGCGATAATAACTGCATTATATGGGTAATAATGCATGTTATATTGATAATATCTGGAGTAATTAGTATAATTATTATAGTTCTAGCGATAATAAAAGTAAAATATGGGTAATAGTGCATGTTATACTCATAATAATAAAGGTAATAAGTATATTTATTATACTTCTGTCGATAATAACTGCATTTAATGGGTAATAATGCATGTTATATTGATAATATCTGGAGTAATTAGTATAATTATTATAGTTCTATCGATAATAAAAGTAAAATATGGCTAATAGTGCATGTTATACTGATAATAATAAAAGTAATAAGTATATTTATTATACTTCTGTCGATAATAACTGCATTATATGGGTAGTAATGCATGTTACATTGATAATAATATAAGTAATAAGTATAATTATTACAGTTCTAGCGATAATAACTGCATTATATGTGTAATAATGCATGTTATATTGATAATATCGGTAGTAATAAGTATAATTATTATAGTTCTAGCGAGAATAATAGTAAAATATGGCTAATAGTGCATGTTATATTGATAATAATAAAAGTAATAAGTATATTTATTATAGTTCTATCGATAATAACTTCATAATATGGATAATAATGCATGTGATATTGATGATAATAAAAGTACTAAGTATATTTATTACAGTTCTAGCGATTATAACTGCATAGCATTGCATAGCAATAATGCATGTTATATTGATAATAATATAAGTAATAAATATAATTATTACAGCTCTAGCGATAATAACTGCATTATATGAGTAATAATGCATGTTATATTGGTAATATTGGCAATAATAAGTATAATTATTATAGTTCTAGCGATAATAATAGGAAAATATGACTAATAGTGCATGTTATATTGATAATAATAAAAGTACTAAGTATATTTATTACAGTTCTAGCGATTATAACTGCATTATATGGCTAATAATGCACGTTATATTGCTAATAATATAAGTAATAAGTATATTTATTACAGTTCTATCGATAATAACTGCATAATATGGGTAATAATGCATGTTTTATTGATAATAATATAAGTAATAAGTATAATTATTACAGTTCTAGCGATAATAACTGCATTATATGCGTAATAATGCATGTTATATTGATAATATCGGGAGTAATAAGTATAATTATTACAGTTCTAGCGATAATAACTGCATTATATGCGTAATAGTGCATGTTATATTGATAATATCGGGAGTAATAAGTATAATTATTACAGTTCCGGCGATAATAACTGCATTATATGGGTAATAATGGATGATATATTGATAATATCGGGAGTAAGAAGTATATTTATTATAGTTCTATCAATAATAACTGCATAATATGGGCAATAATGCATGTTATATTGATAATAATATAAGTAACAGGTATAAATATTACAGTTCGAGCGATAATAACTGCATTATATGGGTAATAATGCATGTTATATTGATAATATCTGGAGTAATTAGTATAATTATTATAGTTCTAGCGATAATAAAAGTAAAATATGGGTAATAGTGCATGTTATACTCATAATAATAAAGGTAATAAGTATGTTTATTATACTTCTGTCGATAATAACTGCATTTAATGGGTAATAATGCATGTTATATTGATAATATCTGGAGTAATTAGTATAATTATTATAGTTCTATCGATAATAAAAGTAAAATATGGCTAATAGTGCATGTTATACTGATAATAATAAAAGTAATAAGTATATTTATTATACTTCTGTCGATAATAACTGCATTATATGGGTAGTAATGCATGTTACATTGATAATAATATAAGTAATAAGTATAATTATTACAGTTCTAGCGATAATAACTGCATAATATGGGTAATAATGCACGTTATATTGATAATAATATAAGTAAGAATTATAATTGTTACAGTTCTAGCGATAATAACTGCATTATATGTGTAATAATGCATGTTATATTGATAATATCGGTAGTAATAAGTATAATTATTATAGTTCTAGCGAGAATAATAGTAAAATATGGCTAATAGTGCATGTTATATTGATAATAATAAAAGTAATAAGTATATTTATTATAGTTCTATCGATAATAACTTCATAATATGGATAATAATGCATGTGATATTGATGATAATAAAAGTACTAAGTATATTTATTACAGTTCTAGCGATTATAACTGCATAGCATTGCATAGCAATAATGCATGTTATATTGATAATAATATAAGTAATAAATATAATTATTACAGCTCTAGCGATAATAACTGCATTATATGGGTAATAATGCATGTTATATTGGTAATATTGGGAATAATAAGTATAATTATTATAGTTCTAGCGATAATAATAGGAAAATATGACTAATAGTGCATGTTATATTGATAATAATAAAAGTACTAAGTATATTTATTACAGTTCTAGCAATTATAACTGCATTATATGGCTAATAATGCACGTTATATTGCTAATAATATAAGTAATACGTATATTTATTATAGTTCTATCGATAAGAACTGCATAATATGGGTAATAATGCATGTTATATTGATGATAATAAAAGTAATACGTATATTTATTACAGTTCTAGCTATAATAACTGCATTATATGCGTAATAATGCATATTATATTGATAATATCGGGAGTAATAAGTATAATTATTACAGTTCTAGCGATAATAACTGCATTATATGCGTAATAGTGCATGTTATATTGATAATATCGGGAGTAATAAGTATAATTATTACAGTTCCGGCGATAATAACTGCATTATATGGGTAATAATGCATGTTATATTGATAATAATATAAGTAATAAGTATAATTATTACAGTTCTAGCGATAATAACTGCATAATATGGGTAATAATGCACGTTATATTGATAATAATATAAGTAAGAAGTATAATTGTTACAGTTCTAGCGATAATAACTGCATTATATGCGTAATAGTGCATGTTATATTGATAATAATATAAGTAATAAGTATAATTATTACAGCTCCAGCGATAATAACTGCATTATATGGGCAATAATGCATGTTATATTGGTAATATTGGGAATAATAAGTATAATTATTATAGTTCTAGCAATAATAAGAGTAAAATATGGCTAATAGTGCATGTTGTACTGATAATAATAAAAGTAATAAGTATATTTATTATACTTCTGTCGATAATAACTGCATTATATGGGTAATAATGCATGTTATATTGATAATAATATAAGTAATAAGTATAATTATTACAGTTCTAGCGATAATAACTGCATTATATGCGTAATAATGCATGTTATATTGATAATATCGGGAGTAATAAGTATAATTATTACAGTTCCAGCGATAATAACTGCATTATATGGGTAATTATGGATGTTATATTGATAATATCGGGAGTAATAAGTATATTTATTATAGTTCTATCAATAATAACTGCATAATATGCGTAATAATGCATGTTTTATTGATAATAATATAAGTAATAGGTATAAATATTACAGTTCGAGCGATAATAACTGCATTAAATGGGTAATAATGCATGTTATATTGATAATAATATAAGTAATAAGTATAATTATTACAGTTCTAGCGATAATAACTGCATTATATGCGTAATAATGCATGTTATATTGATAATATCGGGAGTAATAAGTATAATTATTACAGTTCCAGCGATAATAACTGCATTATATGGGTAATAATGGATGTTATATTGATAATATCGGGAGTAATAAGTGTATTTATTATAGTTCTATCAATAATAACTGCATAATATGCGTAATAATGCATGTTATATTGATAATAATATAAGTAACAGGTATAAATATTACAGTTCGAGCGATAATAACTGCATTATATGGGTAATAATGCATGTTATATTGATAATATCTGGAGTAATTAGTATAATTATAATAGTTCTAGCGATAATAAAGTAAAATATGGCTAAGAGTGCCTGTTATATTGATAATAATAAAAGTACTAAGTGTATTTATTATAGTTCTAGCGATTAGAACTGCATAATATGCGTAATAATGCATGTTATATTGATAAAAATATAAGTAATAAGTATAATTATTACAGCTCCAGCGATAATAACTGCATTATATGGGCAATAATGCATGTTATATTGGTAATATTGGGAATAATAAGTATAATTATTATAGTTCTAGCAATAATAAGAGTAAAATATGGCTAATAGTGCATGTTGTACTGATAATAATAAAAGTAATAAGTATATTTATTATACTTCTGTCGATAATAACTGCATTATATGGGTAATAATGCATGTTTTATTGATAATAATATAAGTAATAAGTATAATTATTACAGTTCTAGCGATAATAACTGCATTATATGCGTAATAATGCATGTTATATTGATAATATCGGGAGTAATAAGTATAATTATTACAGTTCTAGCGATAATAACTGCATTATATGCGTAATAGTGCATGTTATATTGATAATATCGGGAGTAATAAGTATAATTATTACAGTTCCGGCGATAATAACTGCATTATATGGGTAATAATGGATGATATATTGATAATATCGGGAGTAATAAGTATATTTATTATAGTTCTATCAATAATAACTGCATAATATGGGCAATAATGCATGTTATATTGATAATAATATAAGTAACAGGTATAAATATTACAGTTCGAGCGATAATAACTGCATTATATGGGTAATAATGCATGTTATATTGATAATATCTGGAGTAATTAGTATAATTATTATAGTTCTAGCGATAATAAAAGTAAAATATGGGTAATAGTGCATGTTATACTCATAATAATAAAGGTAATAAGTATATTTATTATACTTCTGTCGATAATAACTGCATTTAATGGGTAATAATGCATGTTATATTGATAATATCTGGAGTAATTAGTATAATTATTATAGTTCTATCGATAATAAAAGTAAAATATGGCTAATAGTGCATGTTATACTGATAATAATAAAAGTAATAAGTATATTTATTATACTTCTGTCGATAATAACTGCATTATATGGGTAGTAATGCATGTTACATTGATAATAATATAAGTAATAAGTATAATTATTACAGTTCTAGCGATAATAACTGCATAATATGGGTAATAATGCACGTTATATTGATAATAATATAAGTAAGAATTATAATTGTTACAGTTCTAGCGATAATAACTGCATTATATGTGTAATAATGCATGTTATATTGATAATATCGGTAGTAATAAGTATAATTATTATAGTTCTAGCGAGAATAATAGTAAAATATGGCTAATAGTGCATGTTATATTGATAATAATAAAAGTAATAAGTATATTTATTATAGTTCTATCGATAATAACTTCATAATATGGATAATAATGCATGTGATATTGATGATAATAAAAGTACTAAGTATATTTATTACAGTTCTAGCGATTATAACTGCATAGCATTGCATAGCAATAATGCATGTTATATTGATAATAATATAAGTAATAAATATAATTATTACAGCTCTAGCGATAATAACTGCATTATATGGGTAATAATGCATGTTATATTGGTAATATTGGGAATAATAAGTATAATTATTATAGTTCTAGCGATAATAATAGGAAAATATGACTAATAGTGCATGTTATATTGATAATAATAAAAGTACTAAGTATATTTATTACAGTTCTAGCGATTATAACTGCATTATATGGCTAATAATGCACGTTATATTGCTAATAATATAAGTAATAAGTATATTTATTACAGTTCTATCGATAATAACTGCATAATATGGGTAATAATGCATTTTATATTGATGATAATAAAAGTAATACGTCTATTTATTATAGTTCTATCGATAAGAACTGCATAATATGGGTAATAATGCATGTTATATTGATGATAATAAAAGTAATACGTATATTTATTACAGTTCTAGCTATAATAACTGCATTATATGCGTAATAATGCATATTATATTGATAATATCGGGAGTAATAAGTATAATTATTACAGTTCTAGCGATAATAACTGCATTATATGCGTAATAGTGCATGTTATATTGATAATATCGGGAGTAATAAGTATAATTATTATAGTTCTAGCGAGAATAATAGTAAAATATGGCTAATAGTGCATGTTATATTGATAATAATAAAAGTAATAAGTATATTTATTATAGTTCTATCGATAATAACTTCATAATATGGGTAATAATGCATGTGATATTGATGATAATAAAAGTACTAAGTATATTTATTACAGTTCTAGCGATAATAACTGCATTATATGGGTAATAATGCATATTATATTGGTAATATTGGGAATAATAAGTATAATTATTATAGTTCTAGCGATAATAATAGGAAAATATGACTAATAGTGCATGTTATATTGATAATAATAAAAGTACTAAGTATATTTATTACAGTTCTATCGATTATAACTGCATAATATGGGTAATAATGCATGTTATATTGATAATAATATAAGTAATAAGTATAATTATTACTGTTCTAGCGATCATAACTGCATTATATGGCTAATAATGCACGTTATATTGCTAATGATGTAAGTAATAAGTATATTTATTACAGTTCTATCGATAATAACTGCATAATATGGGTAATAATGCATTTTATATTGATGATAATAAAAGTCATACGTATATTTATTATAGTTCTATCGATAAGAACTGCATAATATGGGTAATAATGCATGTTATATTGATGATAATAAAAGTAATACGTATATTTATTATAGTTCTAGCGATAATAACTCCATAATATGGGTAATAATGCACGTTATATTGATAATTATATAAGTAATAAGTATAATTATTACAGTTCTAGCGATAATAACTGCATTATATGGGTAATAATGCATGTTATATTGCTAATAATATAAGTAATAAGTATAATTATTACAGTTCTAGCGATAATAACTGCATTATATGGGTAATAATGCACGTTATATTGATAATAATATAAGTAAGAAGTATAATTGTTACAGTTCTAGCGATAATAACTGCATTATATGTGTAATAATGCATGTTATATTGATAATATCGGGAGTAATAAGTATAATTATTATAGTTCTAGCGAGAATAATAGTAAAATATGGCTAATAGTGCATGTTATATTGATAATAATAAAAGTAATAAGTATATTTATTATAGTTCTATCGATAATAACTTCATAATATGGGTAATAATGCATGTGATATTGATGATAATAAAAGTACTAAGTATATTTATTACAGTTCTAGCGATAATAACTGCATTATATGGGTAATAATGCATATTATATTGGTAATATTGGGAATAATAAGTATAATTATTATAGTTCTAGCGATAATAATAGGAAAATATGACTAATAGTGCATGTTATATTGATAATAATAAAAGTACTAAGTATATTTATTACAGTTCTATCGATTATAACTGCATAATATGGGTAATAATGCATGTTATATTGATAATAATATAAGTAATAAGTATAATTATTACTGTTCTAGCGATCATAACTGCATTATATGGCTAATAATGCACGTTATATTGCTAATGATGTAAGTAATAAGTATATTTATTACAGTTCTATCGATAATAACTGCATAATATGGGTAATAATGCATTTTATATTGATGATAATAAAAGTCATACGTATATTTATTATAGTTCTATCGATAAGAACTGCATAATATGGGTAATAATGCATGTTATATTGATGATAATAAAAGTAATACGTATATTTATTATAGTTCTAGCGATAATAACTCCATAATATGGGTAATAATGCACGTTATATTGATAATTATATAAGTAATAAGTATAATTATTACAGTTCTAGCGATAATAACTGCATTATATGGGTAATAATGCATGTTATATTGCTAATAATATAAGTAATAAGTATAATTATTACAGTTCTAGCGATAATAACTGCATTATATGGGTAATAATGCATGTTATATTGATAATATCGGGAGTAATAAGTATAATTATTACAGTTCTAGCGGTAATAACTGCATTATATGCGTAATAATGCATGTTATATTGATAATATCGGGAGTAATAAGTATAATTATTATAGTTCTAGCGATAATAATAGTAAAATATGGCTAATAGTGCATGTTATATTGATAATAGTAAAAGTAATAAGTATATTTATTATAGTTCTATCGATAATAACTTCATAATATGGGTAATAATGCATGTTATAATGATGATAATAAAAGTACTAAGTATATTTATTATAGTTCTAGCGATTGTAACTGCATAATATGCGTAATAATGCATGTTATATTGATAATAATATAAGTAATAAGTATAATTATTACAGCTCTAGCGATAGTAACTGCATTATATGGGTAATAATGTATGTTATATTGGTAATATTGGGAATAATAAGTATAATTATTATAGTTCTAGCAATAATAAGAGTAAAATATGGCTAATAGTGCATGTTGTACTGATAATAATAAAAGTAATAAGTATATTTATTATACTTCTGTCGATAATAACTGCATTATATGGGTAATAATGCATGTTATATTGATAATAATATAAGTAATAAGTATAATTATTACAGTTCTAGCGATAATAACTGCATTATATGCGTAATAATGCATGTTATATTGATAATATCGGGAGTAATAAGTATAATTATTACAGTTCCAGCGATAATAACTGCATTATATGGGTAATTATGGATGTTATATTGATAATATCGGGAGTAATAAGTATATTTATTATAGTTCTATCAATAATAACTGCATAATATGCGTAATAATGCATGTTTTATTGATAATAATATAAGTAATAGGTATAAATATTACAGTTCGAGCGATAATAACTGCATTAAATGGGTAATAATGCATGTTATATTGATAATAATATAAGTAATAAGTATAATTATTTCAGTTCTAGCGATAATAACTGCATTATATGCGTAATAATGCATGTTATATTGATAATATCGGGAGTAATAAGTATAATTATTACAGTTCCAGCGATAATAACTGCATTATATGGGTAATAATGGATGTTATATTGATAATATCGGGAGTAATAAGTGTATTTATTATAGTTCTATCAATAATAACTGCATAATATGCGTAATAATGCATGTTATATTGATAATAATATAAGTAACAGGTATAAATATTACAGTTCGAGCGATAATAACTGCATTATATGGGTAATAATGCATGTTATATTGATAATATCTGGAGTAATTAGTATAATTATAATAGTTCTAGCGATAATAAAGTAAAATATGGCTAAGAGTGCCTGTTATATTGATAATAATAAAAGTACTAAGTGTATTTATTATAGTTCTAGCGATTAGAACTGCATAATATGCGTAATAATGCATGTTATATTGATAAAAATATAAGTAATAAGTATAATTATTACAGCTCCAGCGATAATAACTGCATTATATGGGCAATAATGCATGTTATATTGGTAATATTGGGAATAATAAGTATAATTATTATAGTTCTAGCAATAATAAGAGTAAAATATGGCTAATAGTGCATGTTGTACTGATAATAATAAAAGTAATAAGTATATTTATTATACTTCTGTCGATAATAACTGCATTATATGGGTAATAATGCATGTTTTATTGATAATAATATAAGTAATAAGTATAATTATTACAGTTCTAGCGATAATAACTGCATTATATGCGTAATAATGCATGTTATATTGATAATATCGGGAGTAATAAGTATAATTATTACAGTTCTAGCGATAATAACTGCATTATATGCGTAATAGTGCATGTTATATTGATAATATCGGGAGTAATAAGTATAATTATTACAGTTCCGGCGATAATAACTGCATTATATGGGTAATAATGGATGATATATTGATAATATCGGGAGTAATAAGTATATTTATTATAGTTCTATCAATAATAACTGCATAATATGGGCAATAATGCATGTTATATTGATAATAATATAAGTAACAGGTATAAATATTACAGTTCGAGCGATAATAACTGCATTATATGGGTAATAATGCATGTTATATTGATAATATCTGGAGTAATTAGTATAATTATTATAGTTCTAGCGATAATAAAAGTAAAATATGGGTAATAGTGCATGTTATACTCATAATAATAAAGGTAATAAGTATATTTATTATACTTCTGTCGATAATAACTGCATTTAATGGGTAATAATGCATGTTATATTGATAATATCTGGAGTAATTAGTATAATTATTATAGTTCTATCGATAATAAAAGTAAAATATGGCTAATAGTGCATGTTATACTGATAATAATAAAAGTAATAAGTATATTTATTATACTTCTGTCGATAATAACTGCATTATATGGGTAGTAATGCATGTTACATTGATAATAATATAAGTAATAAGTATAATTATTACAGTTCTAGCGATAATAACTGCATAATATGGGTAATAATGCACGTTATATTGATAATAATATAAGTAAGAATTATAATTGTTACAGTTCTAGCGATAATAACTGCATTATATGTGTAATAATGCATGTTATATTGATAATATCGGTAGTAATAAGTATAATTATTATAGTTCTAGCGAGAATAATAGTAAAATATGGCTAATAGTGCATGTTATATTGATAATAATAAAAGTAATAAGTATATTTATTATAGTTCTATCGATAATAACTTCATAATATGGATAATAATGCATGTGATATTGATGATAATAAAAGTACTAAGTATATTTATTACAGTTCTAGCGATTATAACTGCATAGCATTGCATAGCAATAATGCATGTTATATTGATAATAATATAAGTAATAAATATAATTATTACAGCTCTAGCGATAATAACTGCATTATATGGGTAATAATGCATGTTATATTGGTAATATTGGGAATAATAAGTATAATTATTATAGTTCTAGCGATAATAATAGGAAAATATGACTAATAGTGCATGTTATATTGATAATAATAAAAGTACTAAGTATATTTATTACAGTTCTAGCGATTATAACTGCATTATATGGCTAATAATGCACGTTATATTGCTAATAATATAAGTAATAAGTATATTTATTACAGTTCTATCGATAATAACTGCATAATATGGGTAATAATGCATTTTATATTGATGATAATAAAAGTAATACGTATATTTATTATAGTTCTATCGATAAGAACTGCATAATATGGGTAATAATGCATGTTATATTGATGATAATAAAAGTAATACGTATATTTATTACAGTTCTAGCTATAATAACTGCATTATATGCGTAATAATGCATATTATATTGATAATATCGGGAGTAATAAGTATAATTATTACAGTTCTAGCGATAATAACTGCATTATATGCGTAATAGTGCATGTTATATTGATAATATCGGGAGTAATAAGTATAATTATTACAGTTCCGGCGATAATAACTGCATTATATGGGTAATAATGCATGTTATATTGATAATAATATAAGTAATAAGTATAATTATTACAGTTCTAGCGATAATAACTGCATAATATGGGTAATAATGCACGTTATATTGATAATAATATAAGTAAGAAGTATAATTGTTACAGTTCTAGCGATAATAACTGCATTATATGTGTAATAATGCATGTTATATTGATAATATCGGGAGTAATAAGTATAATTATTATAGTTCTAGCGAGAATAATAGTAAAATATGGCTAATAGTGCATGTTATATTGATAATAATAAAAGTAATAAGTATATTTATTATAGTTCTATCGATAGTAACTTCATAATATGGGTAATAATGCATGTGATATTGATGATAATAAAAGTACTAAGTATATTTATTACAGTTCTAGCGATAATAACTGCATTATATGGGTAATAATGCATATTATATTGGTAATATTGGGAATAATAAGTATAATTATTATAGTTCTAGCGATAATAATAGGAAAATATGACTAATAGTGCATGTTATATTGATAATAATAAAAGTACTAAGTATATTTATTACAGTTCTATCGATTATAACTGCATAATATGGGTAATAATGCATGTTATATTGATAATAATATAAGTAATAAGTATAATTATTACTGTTCTAGCGATAATAACTGCATTATATGGCTAATAATGCACGTTATATTGCTAATGATGTAAGTAATAAGTATATTTATTACAGTTCTATCGATAATAACTGCATAATATGGGTAATAATGCATTTTATATTGATGATAATAAAAGTCATACGTATATTTATTATAGTTCTATCGATAAGAACTGCATAATATGGGTAATAATGCATGTTATATTGATGATAATAAAAGTAATACGTATATTTATTATAGTTCTAGCGATAATAACTCCATAATATGGGTAATAATGCACGTTATATTGATAATTATATAAGTAATAAGTATAATTATTACAGTTCTAGCGATAATAACTGCATTATATGGGTAATAATGCATGTTATATTGCTAATAATATAAGTAATAAGTATAATTATTACAGTTCTAGCGATAATAACTGCATTATATGGGTAATAATGCATGTTATATTGATAATATCGGGAGTAATAAGTATAATTATTACAGTCCTAGCGGTAATAACTGCATTATATGCGTAATAATGCATGTTATATTGATAATATCGGGAGTAATAAGTATAATTATTATAGTTCTAGCGATAATAATAGTAAAATATGGCTAATAGTGCATGTTATATTGATAATAGTAAAAGTAATAAGTATATTTATTATAGTTCTATCGATAATAACTTCATAATATGGGTAATAATGCATGTTATAATGATGATAATAAAAGTACTAAGTATATTTATTATAGTTCTAGCGATTGTAACTGCATAATATGCGTAATAATGCATGTTATATTGATAATAATATAAGTAATAAGTATAATTATTACAGCTCTAGCGATAGTAACTGCATTATATGGGTAATAATGTATGTTATATTGGTAATATTGGGAATAATAAGTATAATTATTATAGTTCTAGCAATAATAAAAGTAAAATATGGCTAATAGTGCATGTTATACTGATAATAATAAAAGTAATAAGTATATTTATTATACTTCTGTCGATAATAACTGCATTATATGGGTAATAATGCATGTTATATTGATAATAATATAAGTAATAAGTATAATTATTACAGTTCTAGCGATAATAACTGCATAATATGGGTAATAATGCACGTTATATTGCTAATAATATAAGTAATAAGTATAATTGTTACAGTTCTAGCGATAATAACTGCATTATATGGGTAATAATGCATGTTATAATGATGATAATAAAAGTACTAAGTATATTTATTATAGTTCTAGCGATTATAACTGCATAATATGCGTAATAATGCATGTTATATTGATAATAATATAAGTAATAAGTATAATTATTACAGCTCTAGCGATAATAACTGCATTATATGGGCAATAATGCATGTTATATTGCTAATAATATAAGTAATAAGTATAATTATTACAGTTCTAGCGATAATTTTTGCATTATATGGGTAATAATGCATGTTATATTGATAATATCGTGAGTTGTAAGTATAATTATTATAGTTCTAGCGATAATAATAGTAAAATATGGCTAATAGTGCATGTTATATTGATAATAATAAAAGTAATAAGTATATTTATTACAGTTCTAGCTATAATAACTGCATTATATGCGTAATAATGCATATTATATTGATAATATCGGGAGTAATAAGTATAATTATTATAGTTCTAGCGATAATAATAGTAAAATATTGCTAATAGTGCATGTTATATTGATAATAATAAATGTAATAAGTATATTTATTATACTTCTGTCGATAATAACTGCTTTATATGGGTAGTCATGCATGTTATATTGATAATAATATAAGTAATAAGTATAATTATTACAGTTCTAGCGATAATAACTCCATAATATGGGTAATAATGCATGTTATATTGATGATAATAAAAGTACTAAGTATATTTATTATAGTTCTAGCGATTATAACTGCATAATATGCGTAATAATGCATGTTATATTGATAATAATATAAGTAATAAGTATAATTATTACAGCTCTAGCGATAATAACGGCATTATATGGGCAATAATGCATGTTATATTGGTAATATTGGGAATAATAAATATAATTATTATAGTTCTAGCAATAATAAGAGTAAAATATGGCTAATAGTGCATGTTATACTGGTAATAATAAAAGTAATAAGTATATTTATTATACTTCTGTCGATAATAACTGCATTATATGGGTAATAATGCATGTGATATTGATAATAATTAAGTAATAAGTATAATTATTATAGTTCTATCGATAATAACTTCATAATATGGGTAATAATGCATGTTATATTGATGATAATAAAAGTACTAAGTATATTTATTACAGTTCTAGCGATTATAACTGCATAGCATTGCATAGCAATAATGCATGTTATATTGATAATAATATAAGTAATAAGTATAATTATTACAGTTCTAGCGATAATAACTGCATTATATGGGTAATAATGCATGTTATATTGGTAATATTGGGAATAATAAGTATAATTATTATATTTGTAGCGATAATAATAGTGAAATATGACTAATAGTGCATGTTATATTGATAATAATAAAAGTAATAAGTATATTTATTACAGTTCTATCGATTATAACTGCATAATATGGGTAATAATGCATGTTATATTGATAATAATATAAGTAATAAGTATAATTATTACAGCTCTAGCGATAATAACTGCATTATATGGGCAATAATGCATGTTATATTGCTAATAATATAAGTAATAAGTATAATTATTACAGTTCTAGCGATAATAACTGCATTATATGGGTAATAATGCATGTTATATTGATAATATCGTGAGTTGTAAGTATAATTATTATAGTTCTAGCGATAATAATAGTAAAATATGGCTAATAGTGCATGTTATATTGATAATAATAAAAGTAATAAGTATATTTATTACAGTTCTAGCTATAATAACTGCATTATATGCGTAATAATGCATATTATATTGATAATATCGGGAGTAATAAGTATAATTATTATAGTTCTAGCGATAATAATAGTAAAATATGGCTAATAGTGCATGTTATATTGATAATAATAAAAGTAATAAGTATATTTATTACAGTTCTAGCTATAATAACTGCATTATATGGGTAATAATGCATGTTATATTGATAATAATATAAGTAATAAGTATAATTATTACAGTTCTAGCGATAATAACTGCATTATATGCGTAATAATGCATGTTATATTGATAATATCGGGAGTAATAAGTATAATTATTACAGCTCTAGCGATAATAACGGCATTATATGGGCAATAATGCATGTTATATTGGTAATATTGGGAATAATAAGTATAATTATTATAGTTCTAGCAATAATAAGAGTAAAATATGGCTAATAGTGCATGTTATACTGATAATAATAAAAGTAATAAGTATATTTATTATACTTCTGTCGATAATAACTGCATTATATGGGTAATAATGCATGTGATATTGATAATAATTAAGTAATAAGTATAATTATTATAGTTCTATCGATAATAACTTCATAATATGGGTAATAATGCATGTTATATTGATGATAATAAAAGTACTAAGTATATTTATTACAGTTCTAGCGATTATAACTGCATAGCATTGCATAGCAATAATGCATGTTATATTGATAATAATATAAGTAATAAGTATAATTATTACAGTTCTAGCGATAATAACTGCATTATATGGGTAATAATGCATGTTATATTGGTAATATTGGGAATAATAAGTATAATTATTATATTTGTAGCGATAATAATAGTGAAATATGACTAATAGTGCATGTTATATTGATAATAATAAAAGTAATAAGTATATTTATTACAGTTCTATCGATTATAACTGCATAATATGGGTAATAATGCATGTTATATTGATAATAATATAAGTAATAAGTATAATTATTACAGCTCTAGCGATAATAATAGTAAAATATGGCTAATAGTGCATGTTATATTGATAATAGTAAAAGTAATAAGTATATTTATTATAGTTCTATCGATAATAACTTCATAATATGGGTAATAATGCATGTTATAATGATGATAATAAAAGTACTAAGTATATTTATTATAGTTCTAGCGATTGTAACTGCATAATATGCGTAATAATGCATGTTATATTGATAATAATATAAGTAATAAGTATAATTATTACAGCTCTAGCGATAGTAACTGCATTATATGGGTAATAATGTATGTTATATTGGTAATATTGGGAATAATAAGTATAATTATTATAGTTCTAGCAATAATAAAAGTAAAATATGGCTAATAGTGCATGTTATACTGATAATAATAAAAGTAATAAGTATATTTATTATACTTCTGTCGATAATAACTGCATTATATGGGTAATAATGCATGTTATATTGATAATAATATAAGTAATAAGTATAATTATTACAGTTCTAGCGATAATAACTGCATAATATGGGTAATAATGCACGTTATATTGCTAATAATATAAGTAATAAGTATAATTGTTACAGTTCTAGCGATAATAACTGCATTATATGGGTAATAATGCATGTTATAATGATGATAATAAAAGTACTAAGTATATTTATTATAGTTCTAGCGATTATAACTGCATAATATGCGTAATAATGCATGTTATATTGATAATAATATAAGTAATAAGTATAATTATTACAGCTCTAGCGATAATAACTGCATTATATGGGCAATAATGCATGTTATATTGCTAATAATATAAGTAATAAGTATAATTATTACAGTTCTAGCGATAATTTTTGCATTATATGGGTAATAATGCATGTTATATTGATAATATCGTGAGTTGTAAGTATAATTATTATAGTTCTAGCGATAATAATAGTAAAATATGGCTAATAGTGCATGTTATATTGATAATAATAAAAGTAATAAGTATATTTATTACAGTTCTAGCTATAATAACTGCATTATATGCGTAATAATGCATATTATATTGATAATATCGGGAGTAATAAGTATAATTATTATAGTTCTAGCGATAATAATAGTAAAATATTGCTAATAGTGCATGTTATATTGATAATAATAAATGTAATAAGTATATTTATTATACTTCTGTCGATAATAACTGCTTTATATGGGTAGTCATGCATGTTATATTGATAATAATATAAGTAATAAGTATAATTATTACAGTTCTAGCGATAATAACTCCATAATATGGGTAATAATGCATGTTATATTGATGATAATAAAAGTACTAAGTATATTTATTATAGTTCTAGCGATTATAACTGCATAATATGCGTAATAATGCATGTTATATTGATAATAATATAAGTAATAAGTATAATTATTACAGCTCTAGCGATAATAACGGCATTATATGGGCAATAATGCATGTTATATTGGTAATATTGGGAATAATAAATATAATTATTATAGTTCTAGCAATAATAAGAGTAAAATATGGCTAATAGTGCATGTTATACTGGTAATAATAAAAGTAATAAGTATATTTATTATACTTCTGTCGATAATAACTGCATTATATGGGTAATAATGCATGTGATATTGATAATAATTAAGTAATAAGTATAATTATTATAGTTCTATCGATAATAACTTCATAATATGGGTAATAATGCATGTTATATTGATGATAATAAAAGTACTAAGTATATTTATTACAGTTCTAGCGATTATAACTGCATAGCATTGCATAGCAATAATGCATGTTATATTGATAATAATATAAGTAATAAGTATAATTATTACAGTTCTAGCGATAATAACTGCATTATATGGGTAATAATGCATGTTATATTGGTAATATTGGGAATAATAAGTATAATTATTATATTTGTAGCGATAATAATAGTGAAATATGACTAATAGTGCATGTTATATTGATAATAATAAAAGTAATAAGTATATTTATTACAGTTCTATCGATTATAACTGCATAATATGGGTAATAATGCATGTTATATTGATAATAATATAAGTAATAAGTATAATTATTACAGCTCTAGCGATAATAACTGCATTATATGGGCAATAATGCATGTTATATTGCTAATAATATAAGTAATAAGTATAATTATTACAGTTCTAGCGATAATAACTGCATTATATGGGTAATAATGCATGTTATATTGATAATATCGTGAGTTGTAAGTATAATTATTATAGTTCTAGCGATAATAATAGTAAAATATGGCTAATAGTGCATGTTATATTGATAATAATAAAAGTAATAAGTATATTTATTACAGTTCTAGCTATAATAACTGCATTATATGCGTAATAATGCATATTATATTGATAATATCGGGAGTAATAAGTATAATTATTATAGTTCTAGCGATAATAATAGTAAAATATGGCTAATAGTGCATGTTATATTGATAATAATAAAAGTAATAAGTATATTTATTACAGTTCTAGCTATAATAACTGCATTATATGGGTAATAATGCATGTTATATTGATAATAATATAAGTAATAAGTATAATTATTACAGTTCTAGCGATAATAACTGCATTATATGCGTAATAATGCATGTTATATTGATAATATCGGGAGTAATAAGTATAATTATTACAGCTCTAGCGATAATAACGGCATTATATGGGCAATAATGCATGTTATATTGGTAATATTGGGAATAATAAGTATAATTATTATAGTTCTAGCAATAATAAGAGTAAAATATGGCTAATAGTGCATGTTATACTGATAATAATAAAAGTAATAAGTATATTTATTATACTTCTGTCGATAATAACTGCATTATATGGGTAATAATGCATGTGATATTGATAATAATTAAGTAATAAGTATAATTATTATAGTTCTATCGATAATAACTTCATAATATGGGTAATAATGCATGTTATATTGATGATAATAAAAGTACTAAGTATATTTATTACAGTTCTAGCGATTATAACTGCATAGCATTGCATAGCAATAATGCATGTTATATTGATAATAATATAAGTAATAAGTATAATTATTACAGTTCTAGCGATAATAACTGCATTATATGGGTAATAATGCATGTTATATTGGTAATATTGGGAATAATAAGTATAATTATTATATTTGTAGCGATAATAATAGTGAAATATGACTAATAGTGCATGTTATATTGATAATAATAAAAGTAATAAGTATATTTATTACAGTTCTATCGATTATAACTGCATAATATGGGTAATAATGCATGTTATATTGATAATAATATAAGTAATAAGTATAATTATTACAGCTCTAGCGATAATAACTGCATTATATGGGCAATAATGCATGTTATATTGCTAATAATATAAGTAATAAGTATAATTATTACAGTTCTAGCGATAATAACTGCATTATATGGGTAATAATGCATGTTATATTGATAATATCGTGAGTTGTAAGTATAATTATTATAGTTCTAGCGATAATAATAGTAAAATATGGCTAATAGTGCATGTTATATTGATAATAATAAAAGTAATAAGTATATTTATTACAGTTCTAGCTATAATAACTGCATTATATGCGTAATAATGCATATTATATTGATAATATCGGGAGTAATAAGTATAATTATTATAGTTCTAGCGATAATAATAGTAAAATATGGCTAATAGTGCATGTTATATTGATAATAATAAAAGTAATAAGTATATTTATTACAGTTCTAGCTATAATAACTGCATTATATGGGTAATAATGCATGTTATATTGATAATAATATAAGTAATAAGTATAATTATTACAGTTCTAGCGATAATAACTGCATTATATGCGTAATAATGCATGTTATATTGATAATATCGGGAGTAATAAGTATAATTATTACAGTTCCAGCGATAATAACTGCATTATATGGGTAATAATGGATGTTATATTGATAATATCGGGAGTAATAAGTATATTTATTATAGTTCTATCAATAATAACTGCATTATATGCGTAATAATGCATGTTATATTGATAATAATATAAGTAATAGGTATAAATATTACAGTTCGAGCGATAATAACTGCATTATATGGGTAATAATGCATGTTATATTGATAATAATATAAGTAATAAGTATAATTATTACAGTTCTAGCGATAATAACTGCATTATATGCGTAATAATGCATGTTATATTGATAATATCGGGAGTAATAAGTATAATTATTACAGTTCCAGCGATAATAACTGCATTATATGGGTAATAATGCATGTTATATTGATAATAATATAAGTAATAAGTATAATTATTACAGTTCTAGCGATAATAACTGCATAATATGGGTAATAATGCACGTTATATTGCTAATAATATAAGTAATAAGTATAATTGTTACAGTTCTAGCGATTATAACTGCATAATATGCGTAATAATGCATGTTATATTGATAATAATATAAGTAATAAGTATAATTATTACAGCTCTAGCGATAGTAACTGCATTATATGGGCAATAATGCATGTTATATTGCTAATAATATAAGTAATAAGTATAATTATTACAGTTCTAGCGATAATAACTGCATTATATGGGTAATAATGCATGTTATATTGATAATATCGTGAGTTGTAAGTATAATTATTATAGTTCTAGCGATAATAATAGTAAAATATGGCTAATAGTGCATGTTATATTGATAATAATAAAAGTAATAAGTATATTTATTACAGTTCTAGCTATAATAACTGCATTATATGCGTAATAATGCATATTATATTGATAATATCGGGAGTAATAAGTATAATTATTATAGTTCTAGCGATAATAATAGTAAAATATTGCTAATAGTGCATGTTATATTGATAATAATAAATGTAATAAGTATATTTATTATACTTCTGTCGATAATAACTGCTTTATATGGGTAGTAATGCATGTTATATTGATAATAATATAAGTAATAAGTATAATTATTACAGTTCTAGCGATAATAACTCCATAATATGGGTAATAATGCATGTTATATTGATGATAATAAAAGTACTAAGTATATTTATTATAGTTCTAGCGATTATAACTGCATAATATGCGTAATAATGCATGTTATATTGATAATAATATAAGTAATAAGTATAATTATTACAGCTCTAGCGATAATAACGGCATTATATGGGCAATAATGCATGTTATATTGGTAATATTGGGAATAATAAGTATAATTATTATAGTTCTAGCAATAATAAGAGTAAAATATGGCTAATAGTGCATGTTATACTGATAATAATAAAAGTAATAAGTATATTTATTATACTTCTGTCGATAATAACTGCATTATATGGGTAATAATGCATGTTATATTGATAATAATTAAGTAATAAGTATAATTATTACAGTGCTAGCGATAATAACTGCATTATATGCGTAATAATGCATGTTGTATTGATAATATCGGGAGTAATAAGTATAATTATTACACTTCCAGCGATAATAACTGCATAATATGGGTAATAATGCACGTTATTTTGATAATAATATAAGTAATAAGTATAATTATTACAGTTCTAGCGATAATAACTGCATTATATGGGTAATAATGCATGTTATATTGGTAATATTGGGAATAATAAGTATAATTATTATATTTGTAGCGATAATAATAGTGAAATATGACTAATAGTGCATGTTATATTAATAATAATAAAAGTAATAAGTATATTTATTACAGTTCTATCGATTATAACTGCATAATATGGGTAATAATGCATGTTATATTGATAATAATATAAGTAATAAGTATAATTATTACAGCTCTAGCGATAATAACTGCATTATATGGGCAATAATGCATGTTATATTGCTAATAATATAAGTAATAAGTATAATTATTACAGTTCTAGCGATAATAACTGCATTATATGGGTAATAATGCATGTTATATTGATAATATCGTGAGTTGTAAGTATAATTATTATAGTTCTAGCGATAATAATAGTAAAATATGGCTAATAGTGCATGTTATATTGATAATAATAAAAGTAATAAGTATATTTATTACAGTTCTAGCTATAATAACTGCATTATATGCGTAATAATGCATATTATATTGATAATATCGGGAGTAATAAGTATAATTATTATAGTTCTAGCGATAATAATAGTAAAATATGGCTAATAGTGCATGTTATATTGATAATAATAAAAGTAATAAGTATATTTATTATACTTCTGTCGATAATAACTGCTTTATATGGGTAGTCATGCATGTTATATTGATAATAATATAAGTAATAAGTATAATTATTACAGTTCTAGCGATAATAACTGCATAATATGGGTAATAATGCACGTTATATTGCTAATAATATAAGTAATAAGTATAATTGTTACAGTTCTAGCGATAATAACTGCATTATATGGGTAATAATGCATGTTATAATGATGATAATAAAAGTACTAAGTATATTTATTATAGTTCTAGCGATTATAACTGCATAATATGCGTAATAATGCATGTTATATTGATAATAATATAAGTAATAAGTATAATTATTACAGCTCTAGCGATAATAACTGCATTATATGGGCAATAATGCATGTTATATTGCTAATAATATAAGTAATAAGTATAATTATTACAGTTCTAGCGATAATTTTTGCATTATATGGGTAATAATGCATGTTATATTGATAATATCGTGAGTTGTAAGTATAATTATTATAGTTCTAGCGATAATAATAGTAAAATATGGCTAATAGTGCATGTTATATTGATAATAATAAAAGTAATAAGTATATTTATTACAGTTCTAGCTATAATAACTGCATTATATGCGTAATAATGCATATTATATTGATAATATCGGGAGTAATAAGTATAATTATTATAGTTCTAGCGATAATAATAGTAAAATATTGCTAATAGTGCATGTTATATTGATAATAATAAATGTAATAAGTATATTTATTATACTTCTGTCGATAATAACTGCTTTATATGGGTAGTCATGCATGTTATATTGATAATAATATAAGTAATAAGTATAATTATTACAGTTCTAGCGATAATAACTCCATAATATGGGTAATAATGCATGTTATATTGATGATAATAAAAGTACTAAGTATATTTATTATAGTTCTAGCGATTATAACTGCATAATATGCGTAATAATGCATGTTATATTGATAATAATATAAGTAATAAGTATAATTATTACAGCTCTAGCGATAATAACGGCATTATATGGGCAATAATGCATGTTATATTGGTAATATTGGGAATAATAAATATAATTATTATAGTTCTAGCAATAATAAGAGTAAAATATGGCTAATAGTGCATGTTATACTGATAATAATAAAAGTAATAAGTATATTTATTATACTTCTGTCGATAATAACTGCATTATATGGGTAATAATGCATGTGATATTGATAATAATTAAGTAATAAGTATAATTATTATAGTTCTATCGATAATAACTTCATAATATGGGTAATAATGCATGTTATATTGATGATAATAAAAGTACTAAGTATATTTATTACAGTTCTAGCGATTATAACTGCATAGCATTGCATAGCAATAATGCATGTTATATTGATAATAATATAAGTAATAAGTATAATTATTACAGTTCTAGCGATAATAACTGCATTATATGGGTAATAATGCATGTTATATTGGTAATATTGGGAATAATAAGTATAATTATTATATTTGTAGCGATAATAATAGTGAAATATGACTAATAGTGCATGTTATATTGATAATAATAAAAGTAATAAGTATATTTATTACAGTTCTATCGATTATAACTGCATAATATGGGTAATAATGCATGTTATATTGATAATAATATAAGTAATAAGTATAATTATTACAGCTCTAGCGATAATAACTGCATTATATGGGCAATAATGCATGTTATATTGCTAATAATATAAGTAATAAGTATAATTATTACAGTTCTAGCGATAATAACTGCATTATATGGGTAATAATGCATGTTATATTGATAATATCGTGAGTTGTAAGTATAATTATTATAGTTCTAGCGATAATAATAGTAAAATATGGCTAATAGTGCATGTTATATTGATAATAATAAAAGTAATAAGTATATTTATTACAGTTCTAGCTATAATAACTGCATTATATGCGTAATAATGCATATTATATTGATAATATCGGGAGTAATAAGTATAATTATTATAGTTCTAGCGATAATAATAGTAAAATATGGCTAATAGTGCATGTTATATTGATAATAATAAAAGTAATAAGTATATTTATTACAGTTCTAGCTATAATAACTGCATTATATGGGTAATAATGCATGTTATATTGATAATAATATAAGTAATAAGTATAATTATTACAGTTCTAGCGATAATAACTGCATTATATGCGTAATAATGCATGTTATATTGATAATATCGGGAGTAATAAGTATAATTATTACAGCTCTAGCGATAATAACGGCATTATATGGGCAATAATGCATGTTATATTGGTAATATTGGGAATAATAAGTATAATTATTATAGTTCTAGCAATAATAAGAGTAAAATATGGCTAATAGTGCATGTTATACTGATAATAATAAAAGTAATAAGTATATTTATTATACTTCTGTCGATAATAACTGCATTATATGGGTAATAATGCATGTGATATTGATAATAATTAAGTAATAAGTATAATTATTATAGTTCTATCGATAATAACTTCATAATATGGGTAATAATGCATGTTATATTGATGATAATAAAAGTACTAAGTATATTTATTACAGTTCTAGCGATTATAACTGCATAGCATTGCATAGCAATAATGCATGTTATATTGATAATAATATAAGTAATAAGTATAATTATTACAGTTCTAGCGATAATAACTGCATTATATGGGTAATAATGCATGTTATATTGGTAATATTGGGAATAATAAGTATAATTATTATATTTGTAGCGATAATAATAGTGAAATATGACTAATAGTGCATGTTATATTGATAATAATAAAAGTAATAAGTATATTTATTACAGTTCTATCGATTATAACTGCATAATATGGGTAATAATGCATGTTATATTGATAATAATATAAGTAATAAGTATAATTATTACAGCTCTAGCGATAATAACTGCATTATATGGGCAATAATGCATGTTATATTGCTAATAATATAAGTAATAAGTATAATTATTACAGTTCTAGCGATAATAACTGCATTATATGGGTAATAATGCATGTTATATTGATAATATCGTGAGTTGTAAGTATAATTATTATAGTTCTAGCGATAATAATAGTAAAATATGGCTAATAGTGCATGTTATATTGATAATAATAAAAGTAATAAGTATATTTATTACAGTTCTAGCTATAATAACTGCATTATATGCGTAATAATGCATATTATATTGATAATATCGGGAGTAATAAGTATAATTATTATAGTTCTAGCGATAATAATAGTAAAATATGGCTAATAGTGCATGTTATATTGATAATAATAAAAGTAATAAGTATATTTATTACAGTTCTAGCTATAATAACTGCATTATATGGGTAATAATGCATGTTATATTGATAATAATATAAGTAATAAGTATAATTATTACAGTTCTAGCGATAATAACTGCATTATATGCGTAATAATGCATGTTATATTGATAATATCGGGAGTAATAAGTATAATTATTACAGTTCCAGCGATAATAACTGCATTATATGGGTAATAATGGATGTTATATTGATAATATCGGGAGTAATAAGTATATTTATTATAGTTCTATCAATAATAACTGCATTATATGCGTAATAATGCATGTTATATTGATAATAATATAAGTAATAGGTATAAATATTACAGTTCGAGCGATAATAACTGCATTATATGGGTAATAATGCATGTTATATTGATAATAATATAAGTAATAAGTATAATTATTACAGTTCTAGCGATAATAACTGCATTATATGCGTAATAATGCATGTTATATTGATAATATCGGGAGTAATAAGTATAATTATTACAGTTCCAGCGATAATAACTGCATTATATGGGTAATAATGCATGTTATATTGATAATAATATAAGTAATAAGTATAATTATTACAGTTCTAGCGATAATAACTGCATAATATGGGTAATAATGCACGTTATATTGCTAATAATATAAGTAATAAGTATAATTGTTACAGTTCTAGCGATTATAACTGCATAATATGCGTAATAATGCATGTTATATTGATAATAATATAAGTAATAAGTATAATTATTACAGCTCTAGCGATAGTAACTGCATTATATGGGCAATAATGCATGTTATATTGCTAATAATATAAGTAATAAGTATAATTATTACAGTTCTAGCGATAATAACTGCATTATATGGGTAATAATGCATGTTATATTGATAATATCGTGAGTTGTAAGTATAATTATTATAGTTCTAGCGATAATAATAGTAAAATATGGCTAATAGTGCATGTTATATTGATAATAATAAAAGTAATAAGTATATTTATTACAGTTCTAGCTATAATAACTGCATTATATGCGTAATAATGCATATTATATTGATAATATCGGGAGTAATAAGTATAATTATTATAGTTCTAGCGATAATAATAGTAAAATATTGCTAATAGTGCATGTTATATTGATAATAATAAATGTAATAAGTATATTTATTATACTTCTGTCGATAATAACTGCTTTATATGGGTAGTAATGCATGTTATATTGATAATAATATAAGTAATAAGTATAATTATTACAGTTCTAGCGATAATAACTCCATAATATGGGTAATAATGCATGTTATATTGATGATAATAAAAGTACTAAGTATATTTATTATAGTTCTAGCGATTATAACTGCATAATATGCGTAATAATGCATGTTATATTGATAATAATATAAGTAATAAGTATAATTATTACAGCTCTAGCGATAATAACGGCATTATATGGGCAATAATGCATGTTATATTGGTAATATTGGGAATAATAAGTATAATTATTATAGTTCTAGCAATAATAAGAGTAAAATATGGCTAATAGTGCATGTTATACTGATAATAATAAAAGTAATAAGTATATTTATTATACTTCTGTCGATAATAACTGCATTATATGGGTAATAATGCATGTTATATTGATAATAATTAAGTAATAAGTATAATTATTACAGTGCTAGCGATAATAACTGCATTATATGCGTAATAATGCATGTTGTATTGATAATATCGGGAGTAATAAGTATAATTATTACACTTCCAGCGATAATAACTGCATAATATGGGTAATAATGCACGTTATTTTGATAATAATATAAGTAATAAGTATAATTATTACAGTTCTAGCGATAATAACTGCATTATATGGGTAATAATGCATGTTATATTGGTAATATTGGGAATAATAAGTATAATTATTATATTTGTAGCGATAATAATAGTGAAATATGACTAATAGTGCATGTTATATTAATAATAATAAAAGTAATAAGTATATTTATTACAGTTCTATCGATTATAACTGCATAATATGGGTAATAATGCATGTTATATTGATAATAATATAAGTAATAAGTATAATTATTACAGCTCTAGCGATAATAACTGCATTATATGGGCAATAATGCATGTTATATTGCTAATAATATAAGTAATAAGTATAATTATTACAGTTCTAGCGATAATAACTGCATTATATGGGTAATAATGCATGTTATATTGATAATATCGTGAGTTGTAAGTATAATTATTATAGTTCTAGCGATAATAATAGTAAAATATGGCTAATAGTGCATGTTATATTGATAATAATAAAAGTAATAAGTATATTTATTACAGTTCTAGCTATAATAACTGCATTATATGCGTAATAATGCATATTATATTGATAATATCGGGAGTAATAAGTACAATTATTATAGTTCTAGCGATAATAATAGTAAAATATTGCTAATAGTGCATGTTATATTGATAATAATAAATGTAATAAGTATATTTATTATACTTCTGTCGATAATAACTGCTTTATATGGGTAGTAATGCATGTTATATTGATAATAATATAAGTAATAAGTATAATTATTACAGTTCTAGCGATAATAACTCCATAATATGGGTAATAATGCATGTTATATTGATGATAATAAAAGTACTAAGTATATTTATTATAGTTCTAGCGATTATAACTGCATAATATGCGTAATAATGCATGTTATATTGATAATAACATAAGTAATAAGTATAATTATTACAGCTCTAGCGATAATAACGGCATTATATGGGCAATAATGCATGTTATATTGGTAATATTGGGAATAATAAGTATAATTATTATAGTTCTAGCAATAATAAGAGTAAAATATGGCTAATACTGCATGTTATACTGATAATAATAAAAGTAATAAGTATATTTATTATACTTCTGTCGATAATAACTGCATTATATGGGTAATAATGCATGTTATATTGATAATAATTAAGTAATAAGTATAATTATTACAGTGCTAGCGATAATAACTGCATTATATGCGTAATAATGCATGTTGTATTGATAATATCGGGAGTAATAAGTATAATTATTACACTTCCAGCGATAATAACTGCATAATATGGGTAATAATGCACGTTATATTGATAATAATATAAGTAATAAGTATAATTATTACAGTTCTAGCGATAATAACTGCATTATATGGGTAATAATGCATGTTATATTGGTAATATTGGGAATAATAAGTATAATTATTATATTTGTAGCGATAATAATAGTGAAATATGACTAATAGTGCATGTTATATTAATAATAATAAAAGTAATAAGTATATTTATTACAGTTCTATCGATTATAACTGCATAATATGGGTAATAATGCATGTCATATTGATAATAATATAAGTAATAAGTATAATTATTACAGCTCTAGCGATAATAACTGCATTATATGGGCAATAATGCATGTTATATTGCTAATAATATAAGTAATAAGTATAATTATTACAGTTCTAGCGATAATAACTGCATTATATGGGTAATAATGCATGTTATATTGATAATATCGTGAGTTGTAAGTATAATTATTATAGTTCTAGCGATAATAATAGTAAAATATGGCTAATAGTGCATGCTATATTGATAATAATAAAAGTAATAAGTATATTTATTACAGTTCTAGCTATAATAACTGCATTATATGCGTAATAATGCATATTATATTGATAATATCGGGAGTAATAAGTATAATTATTATAGTTCTAGCGATAATAATAGTAAAATATGGCTAATAGTGCATGTTATATTGATAATAATAAAAGTAATAAGTATATTTATTACAGTTCTAGCTATAATAACTGCATTATATGCGTAATAACGCATATTATATTGATAATATCGGGAGTAATAAGTATAATTATTATAGTTCTAGCGATAATAATAGTAAAATATTGCTAATAGTGCATGTTATATTGATAATAATAAATGTAATAAGTATATTTATTATACTTCTGTCGATAATAACTGCTTTATATGGGTAGTAATGCATGTTATATTGATAATAATATAAGTAATAAGTATAATTCTTACAGTTCTAGCGATAATAACTCCATAATATGGGTAATAATGCATGTTATATTGATGATAATAAAAGTACTAAGTATATTTATTATAGTTCTAGCGATTATAACTGCATAATATGCGTAATAATGCATGTTATATTGATAATAATATAAGTAATAAGTATAATTATTACAGCTCTAGCGATAATAACTGCATTATATGGGCAATAATGCATGTTATATTGCTAATAATATAAGTAATAAGTATAATTATTACAGTTCTAGCGATAATAACTGCATTATATGGGTAATAATGCATGTTATATTGATAATATCGTGAGTTGTAAGTATAATTATTATAGTTCTAGCGATAATAATAGTAAAATATGGCTAATAGTGCATGTTATATTGATAATAATAAAAGTAATAAGTATATTTATTACAGTTCTAGCTATAATAACTGCATTATATGCGTAATAATGCATATTATATTGATAATATCGGGAGTAATAAGTATAATTATTATAGTTCTAGCGATAATAATAGTAAAATATGGCTAATAGTGCATGTTATATTGATAACAATAAAAGTAATAAGTATATTTATTACAGTTCTAGCTTTAATAACTGCATTATATGCGTAATAACGCATATTATATTGATAATATCGGGAGTAATAAGTATAATTATTATAGTTCTAGCGATAATAATAGTAAAATATTGCTAATAGTGCATGTTATATTGATAATAATAAATGTAATAAGTATATTTATTATACTTCTGTCGATAATAACTGCTTTATATGGGTAGTAATGCATGTTATATTGATAATAATATAAGTAATAAGTATAATTCTTACAGTTCTAGCGATAATAACTCCATAATATGGGTAATAATGCATGTTATATTGATGATAATAAAAGTACTAAGTATATTTATTATACTTCTAGCGATCATAACTGCATAATATGCGTAATAATGCATGTTATATTGATAATAATATAAGTAATAAGTATAATTATTACAGCTCTAGCGATAATAACGGCATTATATGGGCAATAATGCATGTTATATTGGTAATATTGGGAATAATAAGTATAATTATTATAGTTCTAGCAATAATAAGAGTAAAATATGGCTAATAGTGCATGTTATACTGATAATAATAAAAGTAATAAGTATATTTATTATACTTCTGTCGATAATAACTGCATAATATGGGTAATAATGCATGTTATATTGATAATAATTAAGTAATAAGTATAATTATTATAGTTCTATCGATAATAACTTCATAATATGGGTAATAATGCATGTTATATTGATGATAATAAAAGTACTAAGTATATTTATTACAGTTCTAGCGATTATAACTGCATAGCATTGCATAGCAATAATGCATGTTATATTGATAATAATATAAGTAATAAGTATAATTGTTACAGCTCTAGCGATAATAACTGTATTATATGGGTAATAATGCATGTTATATTGGTAATATTGGGAATAATAAGTATAATTATTATAGTTCTAGCGATAATAATAGGAAAATATGACTAATAGTGCATGTTATATTGATAATAATAAAAGTACTAGGTATATTTATTACAGTTCTATCGATTATAACTGCATAATATGGGTAATAATGCATGTTATATTGATAATAATAAAAGTAATACGTATATTTATTATAGTTCAATCGATAATAACTGCATAATATGGGTAATAATGCATGTTATATTGATAATAATATAAGTAACAAGTATAATTATTGCAGTTCTAGCGATAATAACTGCATTATATGGCTAATAATGCACGTTATATTGCTAATAATATAAGTAATAAGTATATTTATTACAGTTCTATCGATAATAACTGCATAATATGGGTAATAATGCATTTTATATTGATGATAATAAAAGTAATACGTATATTTATTATAGTTCTATCGATAATAACTGCATAATATGGGTAATAATGCATGTTATATTGATGATAATAAAAGTAATACGTATATTTATTATAGTTCTAGCGATAATAACTCCATAATATGGGTAATAATGCACGTTATATTGATAATAATATAAGTAATAAGTATAATTATTACAGTTCTAGCGATAATAACTGCATTATATGGGTAATAATGCATGTTATATTGCTAATAATATAAGCAATAAGTATAATTATTACAGTTCTAGCGATAATAACTGCATTATATGGGTAATAATGCATGTTATATTGATAATATCGGGAGTAATAAGTATAATTATTACAGTTCTAGCTATAATTACTGCATTATATGCGTAATAATGCATATTATATTGATAATATCGGGAGTAATAAGTATAATTATTATAGTTCTAGCGATAATAATAGTAAAATATGGCTAATAGTGCATGTTATATTGATAATAATAAAAGTAATAAGTATATTTATTACAGTTCTAGCTATAATAACTGCATTATATGCGTAATAACGCATATTATATTGATAATATCGGGAGTAATAAGTATAATTATTATAGTTCTAGCGATAATAATAGTAAAATATTGCTAATAGTGCATGTTATATTGATAATAGTAAATGTAATAAGTATATTTATTATACTTCTGTCGATAATAACTGCTTTATATGGGTAGTAATGCATGTTATATTGATAATAATATAAGTAATAAGTATAATTCTTACAGTTCTAGCGATAATAACTCCATAATATGGGTAATAATGCATGTTATATTGATGATAATAAAAGTACTAAGTATATTTATTATAGTTCTAGCGATTATAACTGCATAATATGCGTAATAATGCATGTTATATTGATAATAATATAAGTAATAAGTATAATTATTACAGCTCTAGCGATAATAACGGCATTATATGGGCAATAATGCATGTTATATTGGTAATATTGGGAATAATAAGTATAATTATTATAGTTCTAGCAATAATAAGAGTAAAATATGGCTAATAGTGCATGTTATACTGATAATAATAAAAGTAATAAGTATATTTATTATACTTCTGTCGATAATAACTGCATTATATGGGTAATAATGCATGTTATATTGATAATAATTAAGTAATAAGTATAATTATTATAGTTCTATCGATAATAACTTCATAATATGGGTAATAATGCATGTTATATTGATGATAATAAAAGTACTAAGTATATTTATTACAGTTCTAGCGATTATAACTGCATAGCATTGCATAGCAATAATGCATGTTATATTGATAATAATATAAGTAATAAGTATAACTATTACAGCTCTAGCGATAATAACTGTATTATATGGGTAATAATGCATGTTATATTGGTAATATTGGGAATAATAAGTATAATTATTATAGTTCTAGCGATAATAATAGGAAAATATGACTAATAGTGCATGTTATATTGATAATAATAAAAGTACTAGGTATATTTATTACAGTTCTATCGATTATAACTGCATAATATGGGTAATAATGCATGTTATATTGATAATAATAAAAGTAATACGTATATTTATTATAGTACAATCGATAATAACTGCATAATATGGGTAATAATGCATGTTATATTGATAATAATATAAGTAACAAGTATAATTATTGCAGTTCTAGCGATAATAACTGCATTATATGGCTAATAATGCACGTTATATTGCTAATAATATAAGTAATAAGTATATTTATTACAGTTCTATCGATAATAACTGCATAATATGGGTAATAATGCATTTTATATTGATGATAATAAAAGTCATACGTATATTTATTATAGTTCTATCGATAAGAACTGCATAATATGGGTAATAATGCATGTTATATTGATGATAATAAAAGTAATACGTATATTTATTATAGTTCTAGCGATAATAACTCCATAATATGGGTAATAATGCACGTTATATTGATAATTATATAAGTAATAAGTATAATTATTACAGTTCTAGCGATAATAACTGCATTATATGGGTAATAATGCATGTTATATTGCTAATAATATAAGTAATAAGTATAATTATTACAGTTCTAGCGATAATAACTGCATTATATGGGTAATAATGCATGTTATATTGATAATATCGGGAGTAATAAGTATAATTATTACAGTTCTAGCGGTAATAACTGCATTATATGCGTAATAATGCATGTTATATTGATAATATCGGGAGTAATAAGTATAATTATTATAGTTCTAGCGATAATAATAGTAAAATATGGCTAATAGTGCATGTTATATTGATAATAGTAAAAGTAATAAGTATATTTATTATAGTTCTATCGATAATAACTTCATAATATGGGTAATAATGCATGTTATAATGATGATAATAAAAGTACTAAGTATATTTATTATAGTTCTATCGATTATAACTGCATAATATGCGTAATAATGCATGTTATATTGATAATAATATAAGTAATAAGTATAATTATTACAGCTCTAGCGATAGTAACTGCATTATATGGGTAATAATGTATGTTATATTGGTAATATTGGGAATAATAAGTATAATTATTATAGTTCTAGCAATAATAAAAGTAAAATATGGCTAATAGTGCATGTTATACTGATAATAATAAAAGTAATAAGTATATTTATTATACTTCTGTCGATAATAACTGCATTATATGGGTAATAATGCATGTTATATTGATAATAATATAAGTAATAAGTATAATTATTACAGTTCTAGCGATAATAACTGCATAATATGGGTAATAATGCACGTTATATTGCTAATAATATAAGTAATAAGTATAATTGTTACAGTTCTAGCGATAATAACTGCATTATATGGGTAATAATGCATGTTATATTGATAATAATATAAGTAATAAGTATAATTATTACAGCTCTAGCGATAATAACTGCATTATATGGGCAATAATGCATGTTATATTGCTAATAATATAAGTAATAAGTATAATTATTACAGTTCTAGCGATAATAACTGCATTATATGGGTAATAATGCATGTTATATTGATAATATCGTGAGTTGTAAGTATAATTATTATAGTTCTAGCGATAATAATAGTAAAATATGGCTAATAGTGCATGTTATATTGATAATAATAAAAGTAATAAGTATATTTATTACAGTTCTAGCTATAATAACTGCATTATATGCGTAATAATGCATATTATATTGATAATATCGGGAGTAATAAGTATAATTATTATAGTTCTAGCGATAATAATAGTAAAATATTGCTAATAGTGCATGTTATATTGATAATAATAAATGTAATAAGTATATTTATTATACTTCTGTCGATAATAACTGCTTTATATGGGTAGTAATGCATGTTATATTGATAATAATATAAGTAATAAGTATAATTATTACAGTTCTAGCGATAATAACTCCATAATATGGGTAATAATGCATGTTATATTGATGATAATAAAAGTACTAAGTATATTTATTATAGTTCTAGCGATTATAACTGCATAATATGCGTAATAATGCATGTTATATTGATAATAATATAAGTAATAAGTATAATTATTACAGCTCTAGCGATAATAACGGCATTATATGGGCAATAATGCATGTTATATTGGTAATATTGGGAATAATAAGTATAATTATTATAGTTCTAGCAATAATAAGAGTAAAATATGGCTAATAGTGCATGTTATACTGATAATAATAAAAGTAATAAGTATATTTATTATACTTCTGTCGATAATAACTGCATTATATGGGTAATAATGCATGTTATATTGATAATAATTAAGTAATAAGTATAATTATTACAGTGCTAGCGATAATAACTGCATTATATGCGTAATAATGCATGTTGTATTGATAATATCGGGAGTAATAAGTATAATTATTACACTTCCAGCGATAATAACTGCATAATATGGGTAATAATGCACGTTATATTGATAATAATATAAGTAATAAGTATAATTATTACAGTTCTAGCGATAATAACTGCATTATATGGGTAATAATGCATGTTATATTGGTAATATTGGGAATAATAAGTATAATTATTATATTTGTAGCGATAATAATAGTGAAATATGACTAATAGTGCATGTTATATTAATAATAATAAAAGTAATAAGTATATTTATTACAGTTCTATCGATTATAACTGCATAATATGGGTAATAATGCATGTTATATTGATAATAATATAAGTAATAAGTATAATTATTACAGCTCTAGCGATAATAACTCCATAATATGGGTAATAATGCATGTTATATTGATGATAATAAAAGTACTAAGTATATTTATTATAGTTCTAGCGATTATAACTGCATAATATGCGTAATAATGCATGTTATATTGATAATAATATAAGTAATAAGTATAATTATTACAGCTCTAGCGATAATAACTGCATTATATGGGCAATAATGCATGTTATATTGCTAATAATATAAGTAATAAGTATAATTATTACAGTTCTAGCGATAATAACTGCATTATATGGGTAATAATGCATGTTATATTGATAATATCGTGAGTTGTAAGTATAATTATTATAGTTCTAGCGATAATAATAGTAAAATATGGCTAATAGTGCATGTTATATTGATAATAATAAAAGTAATAAGTATATTTATTACAGTTCTAGCTATAATAACTGCATTATATGCGTAATAATGCATATTATATTGATAATATCGGGAGTAATAAGTATAATTATTATAGTTCTAGCGATAATAATAGTAAAATATTGCTAATAGTGCATGTTATATTGATAATAATAAATGTAATAAGTATATTTATTATACTTCTGTCGATAATAACTGCTTTATATGGGTAGTAATGCATGTTATATTGATAATAATATAAGTAATAAGTATAATTATTACAGTTCTAGCGATAATAACTCCATAATATGGGTAATAATGCATGTTATATTGATGATAATAAAAGTACTAAGTATATTTATTATAGTTCTAGCGATTATAACTGCATAATATGCGTAATAATGCATGTTATATTGATAATAATATAAGTAATAAGTATAATTGTTACAGTTCTAGCGATAATAACTGCATTATATGGGTAATAATGCATGTTATATTGATAATAATATAAGTAATAAGTATAATTATTACAGCTCTAGCGATAATAACTGCATTATATGGGCAATAATGCATGTTATATTGCTAATAATATAAGTAATAAGTATAATTATTACAGTTCTAGCGATAATAACTGCATTATATGGGTAATAATGCATGTTATATTGATAATATCGTGAGTTGTAAGTATAATTATTATAGTTCTAGCGATAATAATAGTAAAATATGGCTAATAGTGCATGTTATATTGATAATAATAAAAGTAATAAGTATATTTATTACAGTTCTAGCTATAATAACTGCATTATATGCGTAATAATGCATATTATATTGATAATATCGGGAGTAATAAGTATAATTATTATAGTTCTAGCGATAATAATAGTAAAATATTGCTAATAGTGCATGTTATATTGATAATAATAAATGTAATAAGTATATTTATTATACTTCTGTCGATAATAACTGCTTTATATGGGTAGTAATGCATGTTATATTGATAATAATATAAGTAATAAGTATAATTATTACAGTTCTAGCGATAATAACTCCATAATATGGGTAATAATGCATGTTATATTGATGATAATAAAAGTACTAAGTATATTTATTATAGTTCTAGCGATTATAACTGCATAATATGCGTAATAATGCATGTTATATTGATAATAATATAAGTAATAAGTATAATTATTACAGCTCTAGCGATAATAACGGCATTATATGGGCAATAATGCATGTTATATTGGTAATATTGGGAATAATAAGTATAATTATTATAGTTCTAGCAATAATAAGAGTAAAATATGGCTAATAGTGCATGTTATACTGATAATAATAAAAGTAATAAGTATATTTATTATACTTCTGTCGATAATAACTGCATTATATGGGTAATAATGCATGTGATATTGATAATAATTAAGTAATAAGTATAATTATTATAGTTCTATCGATAATAACTTCATAATATGGGTAATAATGCATGTTATATTGATGATAATAAAAGTACTAAGTATATTTATTAGAGTTCTAGCGATTATAACTGCATAGCATTGCATAGCAATAATGCATGTTATATTGATAATAATATAAGTAATAAGTATAATTATTACAGCTATAGCGATAATAACTGTATTATATGGGCAATAATGCATGTTATATTGGTAATATTGGGAATAATAAGTATAATTATTATAGTTCTAGCAATAATAAGAGTGAAATATGGCTAATAGTGCATGTTATACTGATAATAATAAAAGTAATAAGTATATTTATTATACTTCTGTCGATAATAACTGCATTATATGGGTAATAATGCATGTTATATTGATAATAATATAAGTAATAAGTATAATTATTACAGATCTAGCGATAATAACGGCATTATATGGGCAATAATGCATGTTATATTGGTAATATTGGGAATAATAAGTATAATTATTATAGTTCTAGCAATAATAAGAGTAAAATATGGCTAATAGTGCATGTTATACTGATAATAATAAAAGTAATAAGTATATTTATTATACTTCTGTCGATAATAACTGCATTATATGGGTAATAATGCATGTTATATTGATAATAATTAAGTAATAAGTATAATTATTATAGTTCTATCGATAATAACTTCATAATATGGGTAATAATGCATGTTATATTGATGATAATAAAAGTACTAAGTATATTTATTACAGTTCTAGCGATTATAACTGCATAGCATTGCATAGCAATAATGCATGTTATATTGATAATAATATAAGTAATAAGTATAATTATTACAGCTCTAGCGATAATAACTGTATTATATGGGTAATAATGCATGTTATATTGGAAATATTGGGAATAATAAGTATAATTATTATAGTTCTAGCGATAATAATAGGAAAATATGACTAATAGTGCATGTTATATTGATAATAATAAAAGTACTAGGTATATTTATTACAGTTCTATCGATTATAACTGCATAATATGGGTAATAATGCATGTTATATTGATAATAATAAAAGTAATACGTATATTTATTATAGTTCAATCGATAATAACTGCATAATATGGGTAATAATGCATGTTATATTGATAATAATATAAGTAACAAGTATAATTATTGCAGTTCTAGCGATAATAACTCCATAATATGGGTAATAATGCACGTTATATTGATAATTATATAAGTAATAAGTATAATTATTACAGTTCTAGCGATAATAACTGCATTATATGGGTAATAATGCATGTTATATTGCTAATAATATAAGTAATAAGTATAATTATTACAGTTCTAGCGATAATAACTGCATTATATGGGTAATAATGCATGTTATATTGATAATATCGGGAGTAATAAGTATAATTATTACAGTTCCAGCGGTAATAACTGCATTATATGCGTAATAATGCATGTTATATTGATAATATCGGGAGTAATAAGTATAATTATTATAGTTCTAGCGATAATAATAGTAAAATATGGCTAATAGTGCATGTTATATTGATAATAGTAAAAGTAATAAGTATATTTATTATAGTTCTATCGATAATAACTTCATAATATGGGTAATAATGCATGTTATAATGATGATAATAAAAGTACTAAGTATATTTATTATAGTTCTAGCGATTATAACTGCATAATATGCGTAATAATGCATGTTATATTGATAATAATATAAGTAATAAGTATAATTATTACAGCTCTAGCGATAGTAACTGCATTATATGGGTAATAATGTATGTTATATTGGTAATATTGGGAATAATAAGTATAATTATTATAGTTCTAGCAATGATAAAAGTAAAATATGGCTAATAGTGCATGTTATACTGATAATAATAAAAGTAATAAGTATATTTATTATACTTCTGTCGATAATAACTGCATTATATGGGTAATAATGCATGTTATATTGATAATAATATAAGTAATAAGTATAATTATTACAGTTCTAGCGATAATAACTGCATAATATGGGTAATAATGCACGTTATATTGCTAATAATATAAGTAATAAGTATAATTGTTACAGTTCTAGCGATAATAACTGCATTATATGGGTAATAATGCATGTTATAATGATGATAATAAAAGTACTAAGTATATTTATTATAGTTCTAGCGATTATAACTGCATAATATGCGTAATAATGCATGTTATATTGATAATAATATAAGTAATAAGTATAATTATTACAGCTCTAGCGATAGTAACTGCATTATATGGGCAATAATGCATGTTATATTGCTAATAATATAAGTAATAAGTATAATTATTACAGTTCTAGCGATAATAACTGCATTATATGGGTAATAATGCATGTTATATTGATAATATCGTGAGTTGTAAGTATAATTATTATAGTTCTAGCGATAATAATAGTAAAATATGGCTAATAGTGCATGTTATATTGATAATAATAAAAGTAATAAGTATATTTATTACAGTTCTAGCTATAATAACTGCATTATATGCGTAATAATGCATATTATATTGATAATATCGGGAGTAATAAGTATAATTATTATAGTTCTAGCGATAATAATAGTAAAATATTGCTAATAGTGCATGTTATATTGATAATAATAAATGTAATAAGTATATTTATTATACTTCTGTCGATAATAACTGCTTTATATGGGTAGTAATGCATGTTATATTGATAATAATATAAGTAATAAGTATAATTATTACAGTTCTAGCGATAATAACTCCATAATATGGGTAATAATGCATGTTATATTGATGATAATAAAAGTACTAAGTATATTTATTATAGTTCTAGCGATTATAACTGCATATTATGCGTAATAATGCATGTTATATTGATAATAATATAAGTAATAAGTATAATTATTACAGCTCTAGCGATAATAACGGCATTATATGGGCAATAATGCATGTTATATTGGTAATATTGGGAATAATAAGTATAATTATTATAGTTCTAGCAATAATAAGAGTAAAATATGGCTAATAGTGCATGTTATACTGATAATAATAAAAGTAATAAGTATATTTATTATACTTCTGTCGATAATAACTGCATTATATGGGTAATAATGCATGTTATATTGATAATAATTAAGTAATAAGTATAATTATTACAGTGCTAGCGATAATAACTGCATTATATGCGTAATAATGCATGTTGTATTGATAATATCGGGAGTAATAAGTATAATTATTACACTTCCAGCGATAATAACTGCATAATATGGGTAATAATGCACGTTATTTTGATAATAATATAAGTAATAAGTATAATTATTACAGTTCTAGCGATAATAACTGCATTATATGGGTAATAATGCATGTTATATTGGTAATATTGGGAATAATAAGTATAATTATTATATTTGTAGCGATAATAATAGTGAAATATGACTAATAGTGCATGTTATATTAATAATAATAAAAGTAATAAGTATATTTATTACAGTTCTATCGATTATAACTGCATAATATGGGTAATAATGCATGTTATATTGATAATAATATAAGTAATAAGTATAATTATTACAGCTCTAGCGATAATAACTGCATTATATGGGCAATAATGCATGTTATATTGCTAATAATATAAGTAATAAGTATAATTATTACAGTTCTAGCGATAATAACTGCATTATATGGGTAATAATGCATGTTATATTGATAATATCGTGAGTTGTAAGTATAATTATTATAGTTCTAGCGATAATAATAGTAAAATATGGCTAATAGTGCATGTTATATTGATAATAATAAAAGTAATAAGTATATTTATTACAGTTCTAGCTATAATAACTGCATTATATGCGTAATAATGCATATTATATTGATAATATCGGGAGTAATAAGTACAATTATTATAGTTCTAGCGATAATAATAGTAAAATATTGCTAATAGTGCATGTTATATTGATAATAATAAATGTAATAAGTATATTTATTATACTTCTGTCGATAATAACTGCTTTATATGGGTAGTAATGCATGTTATATTGATAATAATATAAGTAATAAGTATAATTATTACAGTTCTAGCGATAATAACTCCATAATATGGGTAATAATGCATGTTATATTGATGATAATAAAAGTACTAAGTATATTTATTATAGTTCTAGCGATTATAACTGCATAATATGCGTAATAATGCATGTTATATTGATAATAATATAAGTAATAAGTATAATTATTACAGCTCTAGCGATAATAACGGCATTATATGGGCAATAATGCATGTTATATTGGTAATATTGGGAATAATAAGTATAATTATTATAGTTCTAGCAATAATAAGAGTAAAATATGGCTAATAGTGCATGTTATACTGATAATAATAAAAGTAATAAGTATATTTATTATACTTCTGTCGATAATAACTGCATTATATGGATAATAATGCATGTTATATTGATAATAATTAAGTAATAAGTATAATTATTACAGTGCTAGCGATAATAACTGCATTATATGCGTAATAATGCATGTTGTATTGATAATATCGGGAGTAATAAGTATAATTATTACACTTCCAGCGATAATAACTGCATAATATGGGTAATAATGCACGTTATATTGATAATAATATAAGTAATAAGTATAATTATTACAGTTCTAGCGATAATAACTGCATTATATGGGTAATAATGCATGTTATATTGGTAATATTGGGAATAATAAGTATAATTATTATATTTGTAGCGATAATAATAGTGAAATATGACTAATAGTGCATGTTATATTAATAATAATAAAAGTAATAAGTATATTTATTACAGTTCTATCGATTATAACTGCATAATATGGGTAATAATGCATGTCATATTGATAATAATATAAGTAATAAGTATAATTATTACAGCTCTAGCGATAATAACTGCATTATATGGGCAATTATGCATGTTATATTGCTAATAATATAATTAATAAGTATAATTATTACAGTTCTAGCGATAATAACTGCATTATATGGGTAATAATGCATGTTATATTGATAATATCGTGAGTTGTAAGTATAATTATTATAGTTCTAGCGATAATAATAGTAAAATATGGCTAATAGTGCATGTTATATTGATAATAATAAAAGTAATAAGTATATTTATTACAGTTCTAGCTATAATAACTGCATTATATGCGTAATAATGCATATTATATTGATAATATCGGGAGTAATAAGTATAATTATTATAGTTCTAGCGATAATAATAGTAAAATATGGCTAATAGTGCATGTTATATTGATAATAATAAAAGTAATAAGTATATTTATTACAGTTCTAGCTATAATAACTGCATTATATGCGTAATAACGCATATTATATTGATAATATCGGGAGTAATAAGTATAATTATTATAGTTCTAGCGATAATAATAGTAAAATATTGCTAATAGTGCATGTTATATTGATAATAATAAATGTAATAAGTATATTTATTATACTTCTGTCGATAATAACTGCTTTATATGGGTAGTAATGCATGTTATATTGATAATAATATAAGTAATAAGTATAATTCTTACAGTTCTAGCGATAATAACTCCATAATATGGGTAATAATGCATGTTATATTGATGATAATAAAAGTACTAAGTATATTTATTATAGTTCTAGCGATTATAACTGCATAATATGCGTAATAATGCATGTTATATTGATAATAATATAAGTAATAAGTATAATTATTACAGCTCTAGCGATAATAACTGCATTATATGGGCAATAATGCATGTTATATTGCTAATAATATAAGTAATAAGTATAATTATTACAGTTCTAGCGATAATAACTGCATTATATGGGTAATAATGCATGTTATATTGATAATATCGTGAGTTGTAAGTATAATTATTATAGTTCTAGCGATAATAATAGTAAAATATGGCTAATAGTGCATGTTATATTGATAATAATAAAAGTAATAAGTATATTTATTACAGTTCTAGCTATAATAACTGCATTATATGCGTAATAATGCATATTATATTGATAATATCGGGAGTAATAAGTATAATTATTATAGTTCTAGCGATAATAATAGTAAAATATGGCTAATAGTGCATGTTATATTGATAACAATAAAAGTAATAAGTATATTTATTACAGTTCTAGCTTTAATAACTGCATTATATGCGTAATAATGCATATTATATTGATAATATCGGGAGTAATAAGTATAATTATTATAGTTCTAGCGATAATAATAGTAAAATATTGCTAATAGTGCATGTTATATTGATAATAATAAATGTAATAAGTATATTTATTATACTTCTGTCGATAATAACTGCTTTATATGGGTAGTAATGCATGTTATATTGATAATAATATAAGTAATAAGTATAATTATTACAGTTCTAGCGATAATAACTCCATAATATGGGTAATAATGCATGTTATATTGATGATAATAAAAGTACTAAGTATATTTATTATAGTTCTAGCGATTATAACTGCATAATATGCGTAATAATGCATGTTATATTGATAATAATATAAGTAATAAGTATAATTATTACAGCTCTAGCGATAATAACGGCATTATATGGGCAATAATGCATGTTATATTGGTAATATTGGGAATAATAAGTATAATTATTATAGTTCTAGCAATAATAAAAGTAAAATATGGCTAATAGTGCATGTTATACTGATAATAATAAAAGTAATAAGTATATTTATTATACTTCTGTCGATAATAACTGCATTATATGGGTAATAATGCATGTTATATTGATAATAATTAAGTAATAAGTATAATTATTACAGTGCTAGCGATAATAACTGCATTATATGCGTAATAATGCATGTTGTATTGATAATATCGGGAGTAATAAGTATAATTATTACACTTCCAGCGATAATAACTGCATAATATGGGTAATAATGCACGTTATATTGATAATAATATAAGTAATAAGTATAATTATTACAGTTCTAGCGATAATAACTGCATTATATGGGTAATAATGCATGTTATATTGGTAATATTGGGAATAATAAGTATAATTATTATATTTGTAGCGATAATAATAGTGAAATATGACTAATAGTGCATGTTATATTAATAATAATAAAAGTAATAAGTATATTTATTACAGTTCTATCGATTATAACTGCATAATATGGGTAATAATGCATGTTATATTGATAATAATATAAGTAATAAGTATAATTATTACAGCTCTAGCGATAATAACTGCATTATATGGGCAATAATGCATGTTATATTGCTAATAATATAAGTAATAAGTATAATTATTACAGTTCTAGCGATAATAACTGCATTATATGGGTAATAATGCATGTTATATTGATAATATCGTGAGTTGTAAGTATAATTATTATAGTTCTAGCGATAATAATAGTAAAATATGGCTAATAGTGCATGTTATATTGATAATAATAAAAGTAATAAGTATATTTATTACAGTTCTAGCTATAATAACTGCATTATATGCGTAATAATGCATATTATATTGATAATATCGGGAGTAATAAGTATAATTATTATAGTTCTAGCGATAATAATAGTAAAATATGGCTAATAGTGCATGTTATATTGATAATAATAAAAGTAATAAGTATATTTATTACAGTTCTAGCTATAATAACTGCATTATATGCGTAATAACGCATATTATATTGATAATATCGGGAGTAATAAGTATAATTATTATAGTTCTAGCGATAATAATAGTAAAATATTGCTAATAGTGCATGTTATATTGATAATAGTAAATGTAATAAGTATATTTATTATACTTCTGTCGATAATAACTGCTTTATATGGGTAGTAATGCATGTTATATTGATAATAATATAAGTAATAAGTATAATTCTTACAGTTCTAGCGATAATAACTCCATAATATGGGTAATAATGCATGTTATATTGATGATAATAAAAGTACTAAGTATATTTATTATAGTTCTAGCGATTATAACTGCATAATATGCGTAATAATGCATGTTATATTGATAATAATATAAGTAATAAGTATAATTATTACAGCTCTAGCGATAATAACGGCATTATATGGGCAATAATGCATGTTATATTGGTAATATTGGGAATAATAAGTATAATTATTATAGTTCTAGCAATAATAAGAGTAAAATATGGCTAATAGTGCATGTTATACTGATAATAATAAAAGTAATAAGTATATTTATTATACTTCTGTCGATAATAACTGCATTATATGGGTAATAATGCATGTTATATTGATAATAATTAAGTAATAAGTATAATTATTATAGTTCTATCGATAATAACTTCATAATATGGGTAATAATGCATGTTATATTGATGATAATAAAAGTACTAAGTATATTTATTACAGTTCTAGCGATTATAACTGCATAGCATTGCATAGCAATAATGCATGTTATTTTGATAATAATATAAGTAATAAGTATAACTATTACAGCTCTAGCGATAATAACTGTATTATATGGGTAATAATGCATGTTATATTGGTAATATTGGGAATAATAAGTATAATTATTATAGTTCTAGCGATAATAATAGGAAAATATGACTAATAGTGCATGTTATATTGATAATAATAAAAGTACTAGGTATATTTATTACAGTTCTATCGATTATAACTGCATAATATGGGTAATAATGCATGTTATATTGATAATAATAAAAGTAATACGTATATTTATTATAGTTCAATCGATAATAACTGCATAATATGGGTAATAATGCATGTTATATTGATGATAATAAAAGTAATACGTATATTTATTATAGTTCTAGCGATAATAACTCCATAATATGGGTAATAATGCACGTTATATTGATAATTATATAAGTAATAAGTATAATTATTACAGTTCTAGCGATAATAACTGCATTATATGGGTAATAATGCATGTTATATTGCTAATAATATAAGTAATAAGTATAATTATTACAGTTCTAGCGATAATAACTGCATTATATGGGTAATAATGCATGTTATATTGATAATATCGGGAGTAATAAGTATAATTATTATAGTTCTAGCGATAATAATAGTAAAATATGGCTAATAGTGCATGTTATATTGATAATAGTAAAAGTAATAAGTATATTTATTATAGTTCTATCGATAATAACTTCATAATATGGGTAATAATGCATGTTATAATGATGATAATAAAAGTACTAAGTATATTTATTATAGCTCTATCGATTATAACTGCATAATATGCGTAATAATGCATGTTATATTGATAATAATATAAGTAATAAGTATAATTATTACAGCTCTAGCGATAGTAACTGCATTATATGGGTAATAATGTATGTTATATTGGTAATATTGGGAATAATAAGTATAATTATTATAGTTCTAGCAATAATAAAAGTAAAATATGGCTAATAGTGCATGTTATACTGATAATAATAAAAGTAATAAGTATATTTATTATACTTCTGTCGATAATAACTGCATTATATGGGTAATAATGCATGTTATATTGATAATAATATAAGTAATAAGTATAATTATTACAGTTCTAGCGATAATAACTGCATAATATGGGTAATAATGCACGTTATATTGCTAATAATATAAGTAATAAGTATAATTGTTACAGTTCTAGCGATAATAACTGCATTATATGGGTAATAATGCATGTTATATTGATAATAATATAAGTAATAAGTATAATTATTACAGCTCTAGCGATAATAACTGCATTATATGGGCAATAATGCATGTTATATTGCTAATAATATAAGTAATAAGTATAATTATTACAGTTCTAGCGATAATAACTGCTTTATATGGGTAGTAATGCATGTTATATTGATAATAATATAAGTAATAAGTATAATTCTTACAGTTCTAGCGATAATAACTCCATAATATGGGTAATAATGCATGTTATATTGATGATAATAAAAGTACTAAGTATATTTATTATAGTTCTAGCGATTATAACTGCATAATATGCGTAATAATGCATGTTATATTGATAATAATATAAGTAATAAGTATAATTATTACAGCTCTAGCGATAATAACTGCATTATATGGGCAATAATGCATGTTATATTGCTAATAATATAAGTAATAAGTATAATTATTACAGTTCTAGCGATAATAACTGCATTATATGGGTAATAATGCATGTTATATTGATAATATCGTGAGTTGTAAGTATAATTATTATAGTTCTAGCGATAATAATAGTAAAATATGGCTAATAGTGCATGTTATATTGATAATAATAAAAGTAATAAGTATATTTATTACAGTTCTAGCTATAATAACTGCATTATATGCGTAATAATGCATATTATATTGATAATATCGGGAGTAATAAGTATAATTATTATAGTTCTAGCGATAATAATAGTAAAATATTGCTAATAGTGCATGTTATATTGATAATAATAAATGTAATAAGTATATTTATTATACTTCTGTCGATAATAACTGCTTTATATGGGTAGTAATGCATGTTATATTGATAATAATATAAGTAATAAGTATAATTATTACAGTTCTAGCGATAATAACTCCATAATATGGGTAATAATGCATGTTATATTGATGATAATAAAAGTACTAAGTATATTTATTATAGTTCTAGCGATTATAACTGCATAATATGCGTAATAATGCATGTTATATTGATAATAATATAAGTAATAAGTATAATTATTACAGCTCTAGCGATAATAACGGCATTATATGGGCAATAATGCATGTTATATTGGTAATATTGGGAATAATAAGTATAATTATTATAGTTCTAGCAATAATAAGAGTAAAATATGGCTAATAGTGCATGTTATACTGATAATAATAAAAGTAATAAGTATATTTATTATACTTCTGTCGATAATAACTGCATTATATGGGTAATAATGCATGTGATATTGATAATAATTAAGTAATAAGTATAATTATTATAGTTCTATCGATAATAACTTCATAATATGGGTAATAATGCATGTTATATTGATGATAATAAAAGTACTAAGTATATTTATTACAGTTCTAGCGATTATAACTGCATAGCATTGCATAGCAATAATGCATGTTATATTGATAATAATATAAGTAATAAGTATAATTATTACAGCTATAGCGATAATAACTGTATTATATGGGCAATAATGCATGTTATATTGGTAATATTGGGAATAATAAGTATAATTATTATAGTTCTAGCAATAATAAGAGTGAAATATGGCTAATAGTGCATGTTATACTGATAATAATAAAAGTAATAAGTATATTTATTATACTTCTGTCGATAATAACTGCATTATATGGGTAATAATGCATGTTATATTGATAATAATATAAGTAATAAGTATAATTATTACAGCTCTAGCGATAATAACGGCATTATATGGGCAATAATGCATGTTATATTGGTAATATTGGGAATAATAAGTATAATTATTATAGTTCTAGCAATAATAAGAGTAAAATATGGCTAATAGTGCATGTTATACTGATAATAATAAAAGTAATAAGTATATTTATTATACTTCTGTCGATAATAACTGCATTATATGGGTAATAATGCATGTTATATTGATAATAATTAAGTAATAAGTATAATTATTATAGTTCTATCGATAATAACTTCATAATATGGGTAATAATGCATGTTATATTGATGATAATAAAAGTACTAAGTATATTTATTACAGTTCTAGCGATTATAACTGCATAGCATTGCATAGCAATAATGCATGTTATATTGATAATAATATAAGTAATAAGTATAATTATTACAGCTCTAGCGATAATAACTGTATTATATGGGTAATAATGCATGTTATATTGGTAATATTGGGAATAATAAGTATAATTATTATAGTTCTAGCGATAATAATAGGAAAATATGACTAATAGTGCATGTTATATTGATAATAATAAAAGTACTAGGTATATTTATTACAGTTCTATCGATTATAACTGCATAATATGGGTAATAATGCATGTTATATTGATAATAATAAAAGTAATACGTATATTTATTATAGTTCAATCGATAATAACTGCATAATATGGGTAATAATGCATGTTATATTGATAATAATATAAGTAACAAGTATAATTATTGCAGTTCTAGCGATAATAACTCCATAATATGGGTAATAATGCACGTTATATTGATAATTATATAAGTAATAAGTATAATTATTACAGTTCTAGCGATAATAACTGCATTATATGGGTAATAATGCATGTTATATTGCTAATAATATAAGTAATAAGTATAATTATTACAGTTCTAGCGATAATAACTGCATTATATGGGTAATAATGCATGTTATATTGATAATATCGGGAGTAATAAGTATAATTATTACAGTTCCAGCGGTAATAACTGCATTATATGCGTAATAATGCATGTTATATTGATAATATCGGGAGTAATAAGTATAATTATTATAGTTCTAGCGATAATAATAGTAAAATATGGCTAATAGTGCATGTTATATTGATAATAGTAAAAGTAATAAGTATATTTATTATAGTTCTATCGATAATAACTTCATAATATGGGTAATAATGCATGTTATAATGATGATAATAAAAGTACTAAGTATATTTATTATAGTTCTAGCGATTATAACTGCATAATATGCGTAATAATGCATGTTATATTGATAATAATATAAGTAATAAGTATAATTATTACAGCTCTAGCGATAGTAACTGCATTATATGGGTAATAATGTATGTTATATTGGTAATATTGGGAATAATAAGTATAATTATTATAGTTCTAGCAATGATAAAAGTAAAATATGGCTAATAGTGCATGTTATACTGATAATAATAAAAGTAATAAGTATATTTATTATACTTCTGTCGATAATAACTGCATTATATGGGTAATAATGCATGTTATATTGATAATAATATAAGTAATAAGTATAATTATTACAGTTCTAGCGATAATAACTGCATAATATGGGTAATAATGCACGTTATATTGCTAATAATATAAGTAATAAGTATAATTGTTACAGTTCTAGCGATAATAACTGCATTATATGGGTAATAATGCATGTTATAATGATGATAATAAAAGTACTAAGTATATTTATTATAGTTCTAGCGATTATAACTGCATAATATGCGTAATAATGCATGTTATATTGATAATAATATAAGTAATAAGTATAATTATTACAGCTCTAGCGATAGTAACTGCATTATATGGGCAATAATGCATGTTATATTGCTAATAATATAAGTAATAAGTATAATTATTACAGTTCTAGCGATAATAACTGCATTATATGGGTAATAATGCATGTTATATTGATAATATCGTGAGTTGTAAGTATAATTATTATAGTTCTAGCGATAATAATAGTAAAATATGGCTAATAGTGCATGTTATATTGATAATAATAAAAGTAATAAGTATATTTATTACAGTTCTAGCTATAATAACTGCATTATATGCGTAATAATGCATATTATATTGATAATATCGGGAGTAATAAGTATAATTATTATAGTTCTAGCGATAATAATAGTAAAATATTGCTAATAGTGCATGTTATATTGATAATAATAAATGTAATAAGTATATTTATTATACTTCTGTCGATAATAACTGCTTTATATGGGTAGTAATGCATGTTATATTGATAATAATATAAGTAATAAGTATAATTATTACAGTTCTAGCGATAATAACTCCATAATATGGGTAATAATGCATGTTATATTGATGATAATAAAAGTACTAAGTATATTTATTATAGTTCTAGCGATTATAACTGCATAATATGCGTAATAATGCATGTTATATTGATAATAATATAAGTAATAAGTATAATTATTACAGCTCTAGCGATAATAACGGCATTATATGGGCAATAATGCATGTTATATTGGTAATATTGGGAATAATAAGTATAATTATTATAGTTCTAGCAATAATAAGAGTAAAATATGGCTAATAGTGCATGTTATACTGATAATAATAAAAGTAATAAGTATATTTATTATACTTCTGTCGATAATAACTGCATTATATGGGTAATAATGCATGTTATATTGATAATAATTAAGTAATAAGTATAATTATTACAGTGCTAGCGATAATAACTGCATTATATGCGTAATAATGCATGTTGTATTGATAATATCGGGAGTAATAAGTATAATTATTACACTTCCAGCGATAATAACTGCATAATATGGGTAATAATGCACGTTATTTTGATAATAATATAAGTAATAAGTATAATTATTACAGTTCTAGCGATAATAACTGCATTATATGGGTAATAATGCATGTTATATTGGTAATATTGGGAATAATAAGTATAATTATTATATTTGTAGCGATAATAATAGTGAAATATGACTAATAGTGCATGTTATATTAATAATAATAAAAGTAATAAGTATATTTATTACAGTTCTATCGATTATAACTGCATAATATGGGTAATAATGCATGTTATATTGATAATAATATAAGTAATAAGTATAATTATTACAGCTCTAGCGATAATAACTGCATTATATGGGCAATAATGCATGTTATATTGCTAATAATATAAGTAATAAGTATAATTATTACAGTTCTAGCGATAATAACTGCATTATATGGGTAATAATGCATGTTATATTGATAATATCGTGAGTTGTAAGTATAATTATTATAGTTCTAGCGATAATAATAGTAAAATATGGCTAATAGTGCATGTTATATTGATAATAATAAAAGTAATAAGTATATTTATTACAGTTCTAGCTATAATAACTGCATTATATGCGTAATAATGCATATTATATTGATAATATCGGGAGTAATAAGTACAATTATTATAGTTCTAGCGATAATAATAGTAAAATATTGCTAATAGTGCATGTTATATTGATAATAATAAATGTAATAAGTATATTTATTATACTTCTGTCGATAATAACTGCTTTATATGGGTAGTAATGCATGTTATATTGATAATAATATAAGTAATAAGTATAATTATTACAGTTCTAGCGATAATAACTCCATAATATGGGTAATAATGCATGTTATATTGATGATAATAAAAGTACTAAGTATATTTATTATAGTTCTAGCGATTATAACTGCATAATATGCGTAATAATGCATGTTATATTGATAATAATATAAGTAATAAGTATAATTATTACAGCTCTAGCGATAATAACGGCATTATATGGGCAATAATGCATGTTATATTGGTAATATTGGGAATAATAAGTATAATTATTATAGTTCTAGCAATAATAAGAGTAAAATATGGCTAATAGTGCATGTTATACTGATAATAATAAAAGTAATAAGTATATTTATTATACTTCTGTCGATAATAACTGCATTATATGGATAATAATGCATGTTATATTGATAATAATTAAGTAATAAGTATAATTATTACAGTGCTAGCGATAATAACTGCATTATATGCGTAATAATGCATGTTGTATTGATAATATCGGGAGTAATAAGTATAATTATTACACTTCCAGCGATAATAACTGCATAATATGGGTAATAATGCACGTTATATTGATAATAATATAAGTAATAAGTATAATTATTACAGTTCTAGCGATAATAACTGCATTATATGGGTAATAATGCATGTTATATTGGTAATATTGGGAATAATAAGTATAATTATTATATTTGTAGCGATAATAATAGTGAAATATGACTAATAGTGCATGTTATATTAATAATAATAAAAGTAATAAGTATATTTATTACAGTTCTATCGATTATAACTGCATAATATGGGTAATAATGCATGTTATATTGATAATATCGTGAGTTGTAAGTATAATTATTATAGTTCTAGCGATAATAATAGTAAAATATGGCTAATAGTGCATGTTATATTGATAATAATAAAAGTAATAAGTATATTTATTACAGTTCTAGCTATAATAACTGCATTATATGCGTAATAATGCATATTATATTGATAATATCGGGAGTAATAAGTATAATTATTATAGTTCTAGCGATAATAATAGTAAAATATGGCTAATAGTGCATGTTATATTGATAATAATAAAAGTAATAAGTATATTTATTACAGTTCTAGCTATAATAACTGCATTATATGCGTAATAACGCATATTATATTGATAATATCGGGAGTAATAAGTATAATTATTATAGTTCTAGCGATAATAATAGTAAAATATTGCTAATAGTGCATGTTATATTGATAATAATAAATGTAATAAGTATATTTATTATACTTCTGTCGATAATAACTGCTTTATATGGGTAGTAATGCATGTTATATTGATAATAATATAAGTAATAAGTATAATTCTTACAGTTCTAGCGATAATAACTCCATAATATGGGTAATAATGCATGTTATATTGATGATAATAAAAGTACTAAGTATATTTATTATAGTTCTAGCGATTATAACTGCATAATATGCGTAATAATGCATGTTATATTGATAATAATATAAGTAATAAGTATAATTATTACAGCTCTAGCGATAATAACTGCATTATATGGGCAATAATGCATGTTATATTGCTAATAATATAAGTAATAAGTATAATTATTACAGTTCTAGCGATAATAACTGCATTATATGGGTAATAATGCATGTTATATTGATAATATCGTGAGTTGTAAGTATAATTATTATAGTTCTAGCGATAATAATAGTAAAATATGGCTAATAGTGCATGTTATATTGATAATAATAAAAGTAATAAGTATATTTATTACAGTTCTAGCTATAATAACTGCATTATATGCGTAATAATGCATATTATATTGATAATATCGGGAGTAATAAGTATAATTATTATAGTTCTAGCGATAATAATAGTAAAATATGGCTAATAGTGCATGTTATATTGATAACAATAAAAGTAATAAGTATATTTATTACAGTTCTAGCTTTAATAACTGCATTATATGCGTAATAACGCATATTATATTGATAATATCGGGAGTAATAAGTATAATTATTATAGTTCTAGCGATAATAATAGTAAAATATTGCTAATAGTGCATGTTATATTGATAATAATAAATGTAATAAGTATATTTATTATACTTCTGTCGATAATAACTGCTTTATATGGGTAGTAATGCATGTTATATTGATAATAATATAAGTAATAAGTATAATTCTTACAGTTCTAGCGATAATAACTCCATAATATGGGTAATAATGCATGTTATATTGATGATAATAAAAGTACTAAGTATATTTATTATAGTTCTAGCGATCATAACTGCATAATATGCGTAATAATGCATGTTATATTGATAATAATATAAGTAATAAGTATAATTATTACAGCTCTAGCGATAATAACGGCATTATATGGGCAATAATGCATGTTATATTGGTAATATTGGGAATAATAAGTATAATTATTATAGTTCTAGCAATAATAAGAGTAAAATATGGCTAATAGTGCATGTTATACTGATAATAATAAAAGTAATAAGTATATTTATTATACTTCTGTCGATAATAACTGCATAATATGGGTAATAATGCATGTTATATTGATAATAATTAAGTAATAAGTATAATTATTATAGTTCTATCGATAATAACTTCATAATATGGGTAATAATGCATGTTATATTGATGATAATAAAAGTACTAAGTATATTTATTACAGTTCTAGCGATTATAACTGCATAGCATTGCATAGCAATAATGCATGTTATATTGATAATAATATAAGTAATAAGTATAATTGTTACAGCTCTAGCGATAATAACTGTATTATATGGGTAATAATGCATGTTATATTGGTAATATTGGGAATAATAAGTATAATTGTTATAGTTCTAGCGATAATAATAGGAAAATATGACTAATAGTGCATGTTATATTGATAATAATAAAAGTACTAGGTATATTTATTACAGTTCTATCGATTATAACTGCATAATATGGGTAATAATGCATGTTATATTGATAATAATAAAAGTAATACGTATATTTATTATAGTTCAATCGATAATAACTGCATAATATGGGTAATAATGCATGTTATATTGATAATAATATAAGTAACAAGTATAATTATTGCAGTTCTATCGATAATAACTGCATAATATGGGTAATAATGCATTTTATATTGATGATAATAAAAGTAATACGTATATTTATTATAGTTCTATCGATAATAACTGCATAATATGGGTAATAATGCATGTTATATTGATGATAATAAAAGTAATACGTATATTTATTATAGTTCTAGCGATAATAACTCCATAATATGGGTAATAATGCACGTTATATTGATAATAATATAAGTAATAAGTATAATTATTACAGTTCTAGCGATAATAACTGCATTATATGGGTAATAATGCATGTTATATTGCTAATAATATAAGCAATAAGTATAATTATTACAGTTCTAGCGATAATAACTGCATTATATGGGTAATAATGCATGTTATATTGATAATATCGGGAGTAATAAGTATAATTATTACAGTTCTAGCTATAATTACTGCATTATATGCGTAATAATGCATATTATATTGATAATATCGGGAGTAATAAGTATAATTATTATAGTTCTAGCGATAATAATAGTAAAATATGGCTAATAGTGCATGTTATATTGATAATAATAAAAGTAATAAGTATATTTATTACAGTTCTAGCTATAATAACTGCATTATATGCGTAATAACGCATATTATATTGATAATATCGGGAGTAATAAGTATAATTATTATAGTTCTAGCGATAATAATAGTAAAATATTGCTAATAGTGCATGTTATATTGATAATAATAAATGTAATAAGTATATTTATTATACTTCTGTCGATAATAACTGCTTTATATGGGTAGTAATGCATGTTATATTGATAATAATATAAGTAATAAGTATAATTCTTACAGTTCTAGCGATAATAACTCCATAATATGGGTAATAATGCATGTTATATTGATGATAATAAAAGTACTAAGTATATTTATTATAGTTCTGGCGATTATAACTGCATAATATGCGTAATAATGCATGTTATATTGATAATAATATAAGTAATAAGTATAATTATTACAGCTCTAGCGATAATAACGGCATTATATGGGCAATAATGCATGTTATATTGGTAATATTGGGAATAATAAGTATAATTATTATAGTTCTAGCAATAATAAGAGTAAAATATGGCTAATAGTGCATGTTATACTGATAATAATAAAAGTAATAAGTATATTTATTATACTTCTGTCGATAATAACTGCATTATATGGGTAATAATGCATGTTATATTGATAATAATTAAGTAATAAGTATAATTATTATAGTTCTATCGATAATAACTTCATAATATGGGTAATAATGCATGTTATATTGATGATAATAAAAGTACTAAGTATATTTATTACAGTTCTAGCGATTATAACTGCATAGCATTGCATAGCAATAATGCATGTTATATTGATAATAATATAAGTAATAAGTATAACTATTACAGCTCTAGCGATAATAACTGTATTATATGGGTAATAATGCATGTTATATTGGTAATATTGGGAATAATAAGTATAATTATTATAGTTCTAGCGATAATAATAGGAAAATATGACTAATAGTGCATGTTATATTGATAATAATAAAAGTACTATGTATATTTATTACAGTTCTATCGATTATAACTGCATAATATGGGTAATAATGTATGTTATATTGATAATAATAAAAGTAATACGTATATTTATTATAGTTCAATCGATAATAACTGCATAATATGGGTAATAATGCATTTTATATTGATGATAATAAAAGTCATACGTATATTTATTATAGTTCTATCGATAAGAACTGCATAATATGGGTAATAATGCATGTTATATTGATGATAATAAAAGTAATACGTATATTTATTATAGTTCTAGCGATAATAACTCCATAATATGGGTAATAATGCACGTTATATTGATAATTATATAAGTAATAAGTATAATTATTACAGTTCTAGCGATAATAACTGCATTATATGGGTAATAATGCATGTTATATTGCTAATAATATAAGTAATAAGTATAATTATTACAGTTCTAGCGATAATAACTGCATTATATGGGTAATAATGCATGTTATATTGATAATATCGGGAGTAATAAGTATAATTATTACAGTTCTAGCGGTAATAACTGCATTATATGCGTAATAATGCATGTTATATTGATAATATCGGGAGTAATAAGTATAATTATTATAGTTCTAGCGATAATAATAGTAAAATATGGCTAATAGTGCATGTTATATTGATAATAGTAAAAGTAATAAGTATATTTATTATAGTTCTATCGATAATAACTTCATAATATGGGTAATAATGCATGTTATAATGATGATAATAAAAGTACTAAGTATATTTATTATAGTTCTATCGATTATAACTGCATAATATGCGTAATAATGCATGTTATATTGATAATAATATAAGTAATAAGTATAATTATTACAGCTCTAGCGATAGTAACTGCATTATATGGGTAATAATGTATGTTATATTGGTAATATTGGGAATAATAAGTATAATTATTATAGTTCTAGCAATAATAAAAGTAAAATATGGCTAATAGTGCATGTTATACTGATAATAATAAAAGTAATAAGTATATTTATTATACTTCTGTCGATAATAACTGCATTATATGGGTAATAATGCATGTTATATTGATAATAATATAAGTAATAAGTATAATTATTACAGTTCTAGCGATAATAACTGCATAATATGGGTAATAATGCACGTTATATTGCTAATAATATAAGTAATAAGTATAATTGTTACAGTTCTAGCGATAATAACTGCATTATATGGGTAATAATGCATGTTATATTGATAATAATATAAGTAATAAGTATAATTATTACAGCTCTAGCGATAATAACTGCATTATATGGGCAATAATGCATGTTATATTGCTAATAATATAAGTAATAAGTATAATTATTACAGTTCTAGCGATAATAACTGCATTATATGGGTAATAATGCATGTTATATTGATAATATCGTGAGTTGTAAGTATAATTATTATAGTTCTAGCGATAATAATAGTAAAATATGGCTAATAGTGCATGTTATATTGATAATAATAAAAGTAATAAGTATATTTATTACAGTTCTAGCTATAATAACTGCATTATATGCGTAATAATGCATATTATATTGATAATATCGGGAGTAATAAGTATAATTATTATAGTTCTAGCGATAATAATAGTAAAATATTGCTAATAGTGCATGTTATATTGATAATAATAAATGTAATAAGTATATTTATTATACTTCTGTCGATAATAACTGCTTTATATGGGTAGTAATGCATGTTATATTGATAATAATATAAGTAATAAGTATAATTATTACAGTTCTAGCGATAATAACTCCATAATATGGGTAATAATGCATGTTATATTGATGATAATAAAAGTACTAAGTATATTTATTATAGTTCTAGCGATTATAACTGCATAATATGCGTAATAATGCATGTTATATTGATAATAATATAAGTAATAAGTATAATTATTACAGCTCTAGCGATAATAACGGCATTATATGGGCAATAATGCATGTTATATTGGTAATATTGGGAATAATAAGTATAATTATTATAGTTCTAGCAATAATAAAAGTAAAATATGGCTAATAGTGCATGTTATACTGATAATAATAAAAGTAATAAGTATATTTATTATACTTCTGTCGATAATAACTGCATTATATGGGTAATAATGCATGTTATATTGATAATAATTAAGTAATAAGTATAATTATTACAGTGCTAGCGATAATAACTGCATTATATGCGTAATAATGCATGTTGTATTGATAATATCGGGAGTAATAAGTATAATTATTACACTTCCAGCGATAATAACTGCATAATATGGGTAATAATGCACGTTATATTGATAATAATATAAGTAATAAGTATAATTATTACAGTTCTAGCGATAATAACTGCATTATATGGGTAATAATGCATGTTATATTGGTAATATTGGGAATAATAAGTATAATTATTATATTTGTAGCGATAATAATAGTGAAATATGACTAATAGTGCATGTTATATTAATAATAATAAAAGTAATAAGTATATTTATTACAGTTCTATCGATTATAACTGCATAATATGGGTAATAATGCATGTTATATTGATAATAATATAAGTAATAAGTATAATTATTACAGCTCTAGCGATAATAACTGCATTATATGGGCAATAATGCATGTTATATTGCTAATAATATAAGTAATAAGTATAATTATTACAGTTCTAGCGATAATAACTGCATTATATGGGTAATAATGCATGTTATATTGATAATATCGTGAGTTGTAAGTATAATTATTATAGTTCTAGCGATAATAATAGTAAAATATGGCTAATAGTGCATGTTATATTGATAATAATAAAAGTAATAAGTATATTTATTACAGTTCTAGCTATAATAACTGCATTATATGCGTAATAATGCATATTATATTGATAATATCGGGAGTAATAAGTATAATTATTATAGTTCTAGCGATAATAATAGTAAAATATGGCTAATAGTGCATGTTATATTGATAATAATAAAAGTAATAAGTATATTTATTACAGTTCAAGCTATAATAACTGCATTATATGCGTAATAACGCATATTATATTGATAATATCGGGAGTAATAAGTATAATTATTATAGTTCTAGCGATAATAATAGTAAAATATTGCTAATAGTGCATGTTATATTGATAATAATAAATGTAATAAGTATATTTATTATACTTCTGTCGATAATAACTGCTTTATATGGGTAGTAATGCATGTTATATTGATAATAATATAAGTAATAAGTATAATTCTTACAGTTCTAGCGATAATAACTCCATAATATGGGTAATAATGCATGTTATATTGATGATAATAAAAGTACTAAGTATATTTATTATAGTTCTAGCGATTATAACTGCATAATATGCGTAATAATGCATGTTATATTGATAATAATATAAGTAATAAGTATAATTATTACAGCTCTAGCGATAATAACGGCATTATATGGGCAATAATGCATGTTATATTGGTAATATTGGGAATAATAAGTATAATTATTATAGTTCTAGCAATAATAAAAGTAAAATATGGCTAATAGTGCATGTTATACTGATAATAATAAAAGTAATAAGTATATTTATTATACTTCTGTCGATAATAACTGCATTATATGGGTAATAATGCATGTTATATTGATAATAATTAAGTAATAAGTATAATTATTACAGTGCTAGCGATAATAACTGCATTATATGCGTAATAATGCATGTTGTATTGATAATATCGGGAGTAATAAGTATAATTATTACACTTCCAGCGATAATAACTGCATAATATGGGTAATAATGCACGTTATATTGATAATAATATAAGTAATAAGTATAATTATTACAGTTCTAGCGATAATAACTGCATTATATGGGTAATAATGCATGTTATATTGGTAATATTGGGAATAATAAGTATAATTATTATATTTGTAGCGATAATAATAGTGAAATATGACTAATAGTGCATGTTATATTAATAATAATAAAAGTAATAAGTATATTTATTACAGTTCTATCGATTATAACTGCATAATATGGGTAATAATGCATGTTATATTGATAATAATATAAGTAATAAGTATAATTATTACAGCTCTAGCGATAATAACTGCATTATATGGGCAATAATGCATGTTATATTGCTAATAATATAAGTAATAAGTATAATTATTACAGTTCTAGCGATAATAACTGCATTATATGGGTAATAATGCATGTTATATTGATAATATCGTGAGTTGTAAGTATAATTATTATAGTTCTAGCGATAATAATAGTAAAATATGGCTAATAGTGCATGTTATATTGATAATAATAAAAGTAATAAGTATATTTATTACAGTTCTAGCTATAATAACTGCATTATATGCGTAATAATGCATATTATATTGATAATATCGGGAGTAATAAGTATAATTATTATAGTTCTAGCGATAATAATAGTAAAATATGGCTAATAGTGCATGTTATATTGATAATAATAAAAGTAATAAGTATATTTATTACAGTTCTAGCTATAATAACTGCATTATATGCGTAATAACGCATATTATATTGATAATATCGGGAGTAATAAGTATAATTATTATAGTTCTAGCGATAATAATAGTAAAATATTGCTAATAGTGCATGTTATATTGATAATAATAAATGTAATAAGTATATTTATTATACTTCTGTCGATAATAACTGCTTTATATGGGTAGTAATGCATGTTATATTGATAATAATATAAGTAATAAGTATAATTCTTACAGTTCTAGCGATAATAACTCCATAATATGGGTAATAATGCATGTTATATTGATGATAATAAAAGTACTAAGTATATTTATTATAGTTCTAGCGATTATAACTGCATAATATGCGTAATAATGCATGTTATATTGATAATAATATAAGTAATAAGTATAATTATTACAGCTCTAGCGATAATAACTGCATTATATGGGCAATAATGCATGTTATATTGCTAATAATATAAGTAATAAGTATAATTATTACAGTTCTAGCGATAATAACTGCATTATATGGGTAATAATGCATGTTATATTGATAATAGTAAAAGTAATAAGTATATTTATTATAGTTCTATCGATAATAACTTCATAATATGGGTAATAATGCATGTTATAATGATGATAATAAAAGTACTAAGTATATTTATTATCGTTCTAGCGATTATAACTGCATAATATGCATAATAATGCATGTTATATTGATAATAATATAAGTAATAAGTATAATTATTACAGCTCTAGCGATAATAACTGCATTATATGGGTAATAATGTATGTTATATTGATAATATCGGGAGTAATAAGTATAATTATTACAGTTCCAGCGATAATAACTGCATAATATGGGTAATAATGCACGTTATATTGATAATAATATAAGTAATAAGTATAATTATTACAGTTCTAGCGATAATAACTGTATTATATGGGTAATAATGCATGTTATATTGGTAATATTGGGAATAATAAGTATAATTATTATAGTTCTAGCGATAATAATAGGAAAATATGACTAATAGTGCATGTTATATTGATAATAATAAAAGTACTAGGTATATTTATTACAGTTTTATCGATTATAACTGCATAATATGGGTAATAATGCATGTTATATTGATAATAATAAAAGTAATACGTATATTTATTATAGTTCAATCGATAATAACTGCATAATATGGGTAATAATGCATGTTATATTGATAATAATATAAGTAACAAGTATAATTATTGCAGTTCTAGCGATAATAACTGCATTATATGACTAATAATGCACGTTATATTGCTAATAATATAAGTAATAAGTATATTTATTACAGTTCTATCGATAATAACCGCACAATATGGGTAATAATGCATTTTATATTGATGATAATAAAAGTAATACGTATATTTATTATAGTTCTATCGATAATAACTGCATAATATGGGTAATAATGCATGTTATATTGATGATAATAAAAGTAATACGTATATTTATTATAGTTCTAGCGATAATAACTCCATAATATGGGTAATAATGCACGTTATATTGATAATAATATAAGTAATAAGTATAATTATTACAGTTCTAGCGATAATAACTGCATTATATGGGTAATAATGCATGTTATATTGCTAATAATATAAGCAATAAGTATAATTATTACAGTTCTAGCGATAATAACTGCATTATATGGGTAATAATGCATGTTATATTGATAATATCGGGAGTAATAAGTATAATTATTACAGTTCTAGCTATAATAACTGCATTATATGCGTAATAATGCATATTATATTGATAATATCGGGAGTAATAAGTATAATTATTATAGTTCTAGCGATAATAATAGTAAAATATGGCTAATAGTGCATGTTATATTGATAATAATAAAAGTAATAAGTATATTTATTACAGTTCTAGCTATAATAACTGCATTATATGCGTAATAACGCATATTATATTGATAATATCGGGAGTAATAAGTATAATTATTATAGTTCTAGCGATAATAATAGTAAAATATTGCTAATAGTGCATGTTATATTGATAATAATAAATGTAATAAGTATATTTATTATACTTCTGTCGATAATAACTGCTTTATATGGGTAGTAATGCATGTTATATTGATAATAATATAAGTAATAAGTATAATTCTTACAGTTCTAGCGATAATAACTCCATAATATGGGTAATAATGCATGTTATATTGATGATAATAAAAGTACTAAGTATATTTATTATAGTTCTAGCGATTATAACTGCATAATATGCGTAATAATGCATGTTATATTGATAATAATATAAGTAATAAGTATAATTATTACAGCTCTAGCGATAATAACGGCATTATATGGGCAATAATGCATGTTATATTGGTAATATTGGTAATAATAAGTATAATTATTATAGTTCTAGCAATAATAAGAGTAAAATATGGCTAATAGTGCATGTTATACTGATAATAATAAAAGTAATAAGTATATTTATTATACTTCTGTCGATAATAACTGCATTATATGGGTAATAATGCATGTTATATTGATAATAATTAAGTAATAAGTATAATTATTATAGTTCTATCGATAATAACTTCATAATATGGGTAATAATGCATGTTATATTGATGATAATAAAAGTACTAAGTATATTTATTACAGTTCTAGCGATTATAACTGCATAGCATTGCATAGCAATAATGCATGTTATATTGATAATAATATAAGTAATAAGTATAATTATTACAGCTCTAGCGATAATAACTGTATTATATGGGTAATAATGCATCTTATATTGGTAATATTGGGAATAATAAGTATAATTATTATAGTTCTAGCGATAATAATAGGAAAATATGACTAATAGTGCATGTTATATTGATAATAATAAAAGTACTAGGTATATTTATTACAGTTCTATCGATTATAACTGCATAATATGGGTAATAATGCATGTTATATTGATAATAATAAAAGTAATACGTATATTTATTATAGTTCAATCGATAATAACTGCATAATATGGGTAATAATGCATGTTATATTGATAATAATATAAGTAACAAGTATAATTATTGCAGTTCTAGCGATAATAACTGCATTATATGGCTAATAATGCACGTTATATTGCTAATAATATAAGTAATAAGTATATTTATTACAGTTCTATCGATAATAACTGCATAATATGGGTAATAATGCATTTTATATTGATGATAATAAAAGTCATACGTATATTTATTATAGTTCTATCGATAAGAACTGCATAATATGGGTAATAATGCATGTTATATTGATGATAATAAAAGTAATACGTATATTTATTATAGTTCTAGCGATAATAACTCCATAATATGGGTAATAATGCACGTTATATTGATAATTATATAAGTAATAAGTATAATTATTACAGTTCTAGCGATAATAACCGCATTATATGGGTAATAATGCATGTTATATTGCTAATAATATAAGTAATAAGTATAATTATTACAGTTCTAGCGATAATAACTGCATTATATGGGTAATAATGCATGTTATATTGATAATATCGGGAGTAATAAGTATAATTATTACAGTTCTAGCGGTAATAACTGCATTATATGCGTAATAATGCATGTTATATTGATAATATCGGGAGTAATAAGTATAATTATTATAGTTCTAGCGATAATAATAGTAAAATATGGCTAATAGTGCATGTTATATTGATAATAGTAAAAGTAATAAGTATATTTATTATAGTTCTATCGATAATAACTTCATAATATGGGTAATAATGCATGTTATAATGATGATAATAAAAGTACTAAGTATATTTATTATAGTTCTAGCGATTATAACTGCATAATATGCGTAATAATGCATGTTATATTGATAATAATATAAGTAATAAGTATAATTATTACAGCTCTAGCGATAGTAACTGCATTATATGGGTAATAATGTATGTTATATTGGTAATATTGGGAATAATAAGTATAATTATTATAGTTCTAGCAATAATAAAAGTAAAATATGGCTAATAGTGCATGTTATACTGATAATAATAAAAGTAATAAGTATATTTATTATACTTCTGTCGATAATAACTGCATTATATGGGTAATAATGCATGTTATATTGATAATAATATAAGTAATAAGTATAATTATTACAGTTCTAGCGATAATAACTGCATAATATGGGTAATAATGCACGTTATATTGCTAATAATATAAGTAATAAGTATAATTGTTACAGTTCTAGCGATAATAACTGCATTATATGGGTAATAATGCATGTTATAATGATGATAATAAAAGTACTAAGTATATTTATTATAGTTCTAGCGATTATAACTGCATAATATGCGTAATAATGCATGTTATATTGATAATAATATAAGTAATAAGTATAATTATTACAGCTCTAGCGATAATAACTGCATTATATGGGCAATAATGCATGTTATATTGCTAATAATATAAGTAATAAGTATAATTATTACAGTTCTAGCGATAATAACTGCATTATATGGGTAATAATGCATGTTATATTGATAATATCGTGAGTTGTAAGTATAATTATTATAGTTCTAGCGATAATAATAGTAAAATATGGCTAATAGTGCATGTTATATTGATAATAATAAAAGTAATAAGTATATTTATTACAGTTCTAGCTATAATAACTGCATTATATGCGTAATAATGCATATTATATTGATAATATCGGGAGTAATAAGTATAATTATTATAGTTCTAGCGATAATAATAGTAAAATATTGCTAATAGTGCATGTTATATTGATAATAATAAATGTAATAAGTATATTTATTATACTTCTGTCGATAATAACTGCTTTATATGGGCAGTAATGCATGTTATATTGATAATAATATAAGTAATAAGTATAATTATTACAGTTCTAGCGATAATAACTCCATAATATGGGTAATAATGCATGTTATATTGATGATAATAAAAGTACTAAGTATATTTATTATAGTTCTAGCGATTATAACTGCATAATATGCGTAATAATGCATGTTATATTGATAATAATATAAGTAATAAGTATAATTATTACAGCTCTAGCGATAATAACGGCATTATATGGGCAATAATGCATGTTATATTGGTAATATTGGGAATAATAAGTATAATTATTATAGTTCTAGCAATAATAAGAGTAAAATATGGCTAATAGTGCATGTTATACTGATAATAATAAAAGTAATAAGTATATTTATTATACTTCTGTCGATAATAACTGCATTATATGGGTAATAATGCATGTTATATTGATAATAATTAAGTAATAAGTATAATTATTACAGTGCTAGCGATAATAACTGCATTATATGCGTAATAATGCATGTTGTATTGATAATATCGGGAGTAATAAGTATAATTATTACACTTCCAGCGATAATAACTGCATAATATGGGTAATAATGCACGTTATATTGATAATAATATAAGTAATAAGTATAATTATTACAGTTCTAGCGATAATAACTGCATTATATGGGTAATAATGCATGTTATATTGGTAATATTGGGAATAATAAGTATAATTATTATATTTGTAGCGATAACAATAGTGAAATATGACTAATAGTGCATGTTATATTAATAATAATAAAAGTAATAAGTATATTTATTACAGTTCTATCGATTATAACTGCATAATATGGGTAATAATGCATGTTATATTGATAATAATATAAGTAATAAGTATAATTATTACAGCTCTAGCGATAATAACTGCATTATATGGGCAATAATGCATGTTATATTGCTAATAATATAAGTAATAAGTATAATTATTACAGTTCTAGCGATAATAACTGCATTATATGGGTAATAATGCATGTTATATTGATAATATCGTGAGTTGTAAGTATAATTATTATAGTTCTAGCGATAATAATAGTAAAATATGGCTAATAGTGCATGTTATATTGATAATAATAAAAGTAATAAGTATATTTATTACAGTTCTAGCTATAGTAACTGCATTATATGCGTAATAATGCATATTATATTGATAATATCGGGAGTAATAAGTATAATTATTATAGTTCTAGCGATAATAATAGTAAAATATGGCTAATAGTGCATGTTATATTGATAATAATAAAAGTAATAAGTATATTTATTACAGTTCTAGCTATAATAACTGCATTATATGCGTAATAACGCATATTATATTGATAATATCGGGAGTAATAAGTATAATTATTATAGTTCTAGCGATAATAATAGTAAAATATTGCTAATAGTGCATGTTATATTGATAATAATAAATGTAATAAGTATATTTATTATACTTCTGTCGATAATAACTGCTTTATATGGGTAGTAATGCATGTTATATTGATAATAATATAAGTAATAAGTATAATTCTTACAGTTCTAGCGATAATAACTCCATAATATGGGTAATAATGCATGTTATATTGATGATAATAAAAGTACTAAGTATATTTATTATAGTTCTAGCGATCGTAACTGCATAATATGCGTAATAATGCATGTTATATTGATAATAATATAAGTAATAAGTATAATTATTACAGCTCTAGCGATAATAACGGCATTATATGGGCAATAATGCATGTTATATTGGTAATATTGGGAATAATAAGTATAATTATTATAGTTCTAGCAATAATAAGAGTAAAATATGGCTAATAGTGCATGTTATACTGATAATAATAAAAGTAATAAGTATATTTATTATACTTCTGTCGATAATAACTGCATTATATGGGTAATAATGCATGTTATATTGATAATAATTAAGTAATAAGTATAATTATTACACTGCTAGCGATAATAACTGCATTATATGCGTAATAATGCATGTTGTATTGATAATATCGGGAGTAATAAGTATAATTATTACACTTCCAGCGATAATAACTGCATAATATGGGTAATAATGCATGTTATATTGATAATAATATAAGTAATAAGTATAATTATTACAGCTCTAGCGATAATAACTGCATTATATGGGCAATAATGCATGTTATATTGCTAATAATATAAGTAATAAGTATAATTATTACAGTTCTAGCGATAATAACTGCATTATATGGGTAATAATGCATGTTATATTGATAATATTGTGAGTTGTAAGTATAATTATTATAGTTCTAGCGATAATAATAGTAAAATATGGCTAATAGTGCATGTTATATTGATAATAATAAAAGTAATAAGTATATTTATTACAGTTCTAGCTATAATAACTGCATTATATGCGTAATAATGCATATTATATTGATAATATCGGGAGTAATAAGTATAATTATTATAGTTCTAGCGATAATAATAGTAAAATATGGCTAATAGTGCATGTTATATTGATAATAATAAAAGTAATAAGTACATTTATTACAGTTCTAGCTATAATAACTGCATTATATGCGTAATAACGCATATTATATTGATAATATCGGGAGTAATAAGTATAATTATTATAGTTCTAGCGATAATAATAGTAAAATATTGCTAATAGTGCATGTTATATTGATAATAATAAATGTAATAAGTATATTTATTATACTTCTGTCGATAATAACTGCTTTATATGGGTAGTAATGCATGTTATATTGATAATAATATAAGTAATAAGTATAATTCTTACAGTTCTAGCGATAATAACTCCATAATATGGGTAATAATGCATGTTATATTGATGATAATAAAAGTACTAAGTATATTTATTATAGTTCTAGCGATCGTAACTGCATAATATGCGTAATAATGCATGTTATATTGATAATAATATAAGTAATAAGTATAATTATTACAGCTCTAGCGATAATAACGGCATTATATGGGCAATAATGCATGTTATATTGGTAATATTGGGAATAATAAGTATAATTATTATAGTTCTAGCAATAATAAGAGTAAAATATGGCTAATAGTGCATGTTATACTGATAATAATAAAAGTAATAAGTATATTTATTATACTTCTGTCGATAATAACTGCATTATATGGGTAATAATGCATGTTATATTGATAATAATTAAGTAATAAGTATAATTATTACAGTGCTAGCGATAATAACTGCATTATATGCGTAATAATGCATGTTGTATTGATAATATCGGGAGTAATAAGTATAATTATTACACTTCCAGCGATAATAACTGCATAATATGGGTAATAATGCACGTTATATTGATAATAATATAAGTAATAAGTATAATTATTACAGTTCTAGCGATAATAACTGCATTATATGGGTAATAATGCATGTTATATTGGTAATATTGGGAATAATAAGTATAATTATTATATTTGTAGCGATAACAATAGTGAAATATGACTAATAGTGCATGTTATATTAATAATAATAAAAGTAATAAGTATATTTATTACAGTTCTATCGATTATAACTGCATAATATGGGTAATAATGCATGTTATATTGATAATAATATAAGTAATAAGTATAATTATTACAGCTCTAGCGATAATAACTGCATTATATGGGCAATAATGCATGTTATATTGCTAATAATATAAGTAATAAGTATAATTATTACAGTTCTAGCGATAATAACTGCATTATATGGGTAATAATGCATGTTATATTGATAATATCGTGAGTTGTAAGTATAATTATTATAGTTCTAGCGATAATAATAGTAAAATATGGCTAATAGTGCATGTTATATTGATAATAATAAAAGTAATAAGTATATTTATTACAGTTCTAGCTATAATAACTGCATTATATGCGTAATAATGCATATTATATTGATAATATCGGGAGTAATAAGTATAATTATTATAGTTCTAGCGATAATAATAGTAAAATATGGCTAATAGTGCATGTTATATTGATAATAATAAAAGTAATAAGTATATTTATTACAGTTCTAGCTATACTAACTGCATTATATGCGTAATAACGCATATTATATTGATAATATCGGGAGTAATAAGTATAATTATTATAGTTCTAGCGATAATAATAGTAAAATGTTGCTAATAGTGCATGTTATATTGATAATAATAAATGTAATAAGTATACTTATTATACTTCTGTCGATAATAACTGCTTTATATGGGTAGTAATGCATGTTATATTGATAATAATATAAGTAGTAAGTATAATTCTTACAGTTCTAGCGATAATAACTCCTTAATATGGGTAATAATGCATGTTAAATTGATGATAATAAAAGTACTAAGTATATTTATTATAGTTCTAGCGATTATAACTGCATAATATGCGTAATAATGCATGTTATATTGATAATAATATAAGTAATAAGTATAATTATTACAGCTCTAGCGATAATAACTGCATTATATGGGCAATAATGCATGGTATATTGCTAATAATATAAGTAATAAGTATAATTATTACAGTTCTAGCGATAATAACTGCATTATATGGGTAATAATGCATGTTATATTGATAATATCGTGAGTTGTAAGTATAATTATTATAGTTCTAGCGATAATAATAGTAAAATATGGCTAATAGTGCATGTTATATTGATAATAATAAAAGTAATAAGTATATTTATTACAGTTCTAGCTATAATAACTGCATTATATGCGTAATAATGCATATTATATTGATAATATCGGGAGTAATAAGTATAATTATTATAGTTCTAGCGATAATAATAATAAAATATGGCTAATAGTGCATGTTATATTGATAATAATAAAAGTAATAAGTATATTTATTACAGTTCTAGCTATAATAACTGCATTATATGCGTAATAACGCATATTATATTGATAATATCGGGAGTAATAAGTATAATTATTATAGTTCTAGCGATAATAATAGTAAAATATTGCTAATAGTGCATGTTATATTGATAATAATAAATGTAATAAGTATATTTATTATACTTCTGTCGATAATAACTGCTTTATATGGGTAGTAATGCATGTTATATTGATAATAATATAAGTAATAAGTATAATTCTCACAGTTCTAGCGATAATAACTCCATAATATGGGTAATAATGCATGTTATATTGATGATAATAAAAGTACTAAGTATATTTATTATAGTTCTAGCGATCGTAACTGCATAATATGCGTAATAATGCATGTTATATTGACAATAATATAAGTAATAAGTATAATTATTACAGCTCTAGCGATAATAACGGCATTATATGGGCAATAATGCATGTTATATTGGTAATATTGGGAATAATAAGTATAATTATTATAGTTCTAGCAATAATAAGAGTAAAATATGGCTAATAGTGCATGTTATACTGATAATAATAAAAGTAATAAGTATATTTATTATACTTCTGTCGATAATAACTGCATTATATGGGTAATAATGCATGTTATATTGATAATAATTAAGTAATAAGTATAATTATTATAGTTCTATCGATAATAACTTCATAATATGGGTAATAATGCATGTTATATTGATGATAATAAAAGTACTAAGTATATTTATTACAGTTCTAGCGATTATAACTGCATAGCATTGCATAGCAATAATGCATGTTATATTGATAATAATATAAGTAATAAGTATAATTATTACAGCTCTAGCGATAATAACTGTATTATATGGGTAATAATGCATGTTATATTGGTAATATTGGGAATAATAAGTATAATTATTATAGTTCTAGCGATAATAATAGGAAAATATGACTAATAGTGCATGTTATATTGATAATAATAAAAGTACTAGGTATATTTATTACAGTTCTAATGATTATAACTGCATAATATGGGTAATAATGCATGTTATATTGATAATAATAAAAGTAATACGTATATTTATTACAGTTCTATCGATAATAACTGCATAATATGGGTAATAATGCATTTTATATTGATGATAATAAAAGTAATACGTATATTTATTATAGTTCTATCGATAATAACTGCATAATATGGGTAATAATGCATGTTATATTGATGATAATAAAAGTAATACGTATATTTATTATAGTTCTAGCGATAATAACTGCATAATATGGGTAATAATGCACGTTATATTGATAATAATATAAGTAATAAGTATAATTATTACAGTTCTAGCGATAATAACTGCATTATATGGGTAATAATGCATGTTATATTGGTAATATTGGGAATAATAAGTATAATTATTATATTTGTAGCGATAATAATAGTGAAATATGACTAATAGTGCATGTTATATTGATAATAATAAAAGTAATAAGCATATTTATTACAGTTCTATCGATTATAACTGCATAATATGGGTAATAATGCATGTTATATTGATAATAATATAAGTAATAAGTATATTTATTACAGTTCTAGCTATAATAACTGCATTATATGCGTAATAATGCATATTATATTGATAATATCGGGAGTAATAAGTATAATTATTATAGTTCTAGCGATAATAATAGTAAAATATGGCTAATAGTGCATGTTATATTGATAATAATAAAAGTAATAAGTATATTTATTACAGTTCTAGCTATAATAACTGCATTATATGCGTAATAACGCATATTATATTGATAATATCGGGAGTAATAAGTATAATTATTATAGTTCTAGCGATAATAATAGTAAAATATTGCTAATAGTGCATGTTATATTGATAATAATAAATGTAATAAGTATATTTATTATACTTCTGTCGATAATAACTGCTTTATATGGGTAGTAATGCATGTTATATTGATAATAATATAAGTAATAAGTATAATTCTCACAGTTCTAGCGATAATAACTCCATAATATGGGTAATAATGCATGTTATATTGATGATAATAAAAGTACTAAGTATATTTATTATAGTTCTAGCGATCGTAACTGCATAATATGCGTAATAATGCATGTTATATTGACAATAATATAAGTAATAAGTATAATTATTACAGCTCTAGCGATAATAACGGCATTATATGGGCAATAATGCATGTTATATTGGTAATATTGGGAATAATAAGTATAATTATTATAGTTCTAGCAATAATAAGAGTAAAATATGGCTAATAGTGCATGTTATACTGATAATAATAAAAGTAATAAGTATATTTATTATACTTCTGTCGATAATAACTGCATTATATGGGTAATAATGCATGTTATATTGATAATAATTAAGTAATAAGTATAATTATTATAGTTCTATCGATAATAACTTCATAATATGGGTAATAATGCATGTTATATTGATGATAATAAAAGTACTAAGTATATTTATTACAGTTCTAGCGATTATAACTGCATAGCATTGCATAGCAATAATGCATGTTATATTGATAATAATATAAGTAATAAGTATAATTATTACAGCTCTAGCGATAATAACTGTATTATATGGGTAATAATGCATGTTATATTGGTAATATTGGGAATAATAAGTATAATTATTATAGTTCTAGCGATAATAATAGGAAAATATGACTAATAGTGCATGTTATATTGATAATAATAAAAGTACTAGGTATATTTATTACAGTTCTAATGATTATAACTGCATAATATGGGTAATAATGCATGTTATATTGATAATAATAAAAGTAATACGTATATTTATTACAGTTCTATCGATAATAACTGCATAATATGGGTAATAATGCATTTTATATTGATGATAATAAAAGTAATACGTATATTTATTATAGTTCTATCGATAATAACTGCATAATATGGGTAATAATGCATGTTATATTGATGATAATAAAAGTAATACGTATATTTATTATAGTTCTAGCGATAATAACTGCATAATATGGGTAATAATGCACGTTATATTGATAATAATATAAGTAATAAGTATAATTATTACAGTTCTAGCGATAATAACTGCATTATATGGGTAATAATGCATGTTATATTGGTAATATTGGGAATAATAAGTATAATTATTATATTTGTAGCGATAATAATAGTGAAATATGACTAATAGTGCATGTTATATTGATAATAATAAAAGTAATAAGCATATTTATTACAGTTCTATCGATTATAACTGCATAATATGGGTAATAATGCATGTTATATTGATAATAATATAAGTAATAAGTATAATTATTACAGCTCTAGCGATAATAACTGCATTATATGGGCAATAATGCATGCTATATTGCTAATAATATAAGTAATAAGTATAATTATTACAGTTCTAGCGATAATAACTGCATTATATGGGTAATAATGCATGTTATATTGATAATATCGTGAGTTGTAAGTATAATTATTATAGTTCTAGCGATAATAATAGTAAAATATGGCTAATACTGCATGTTATATTGATAATAATAAAAGTAATACGTATATTTATTACAGTTCTAGCTATAATAACTGCATTATATGCGTAATAATGCATATTATATTGATAATATCGGGAGTAATAAGTATAATTATTATAGTTCTAGCGATAATAATAGTAAAATAATGCTAATAGTGCATGTTATATTGATAACAATAAATGTAATAAGGATATTTATTATACTTCTGTCGATAATAACTGCTTTATATGGGTAGTAATGCATGTTATATTGATAATAATATAAGTAATAAGTATAATTATTACAGTTCTAGCGATAATAACTCCATAATATGGGTAATAATGCATGTTATATTGATGATAATAAAAGTACTAAGTATAATTATTATAGTTCTAGCGATTATAACTGCATAATATGCGTAATAATTCATGTTATATTGATAATAATATAAGTAATAAGTATAATTATTACAGCTCTAGCGATAATAACGGCATTATATGGGCAATAATGCATGTTATATTGGTAATATTGGGAATAATAAGTATAATTATTATAGTTCTAGCAATAATAAGAGTAAAATATGGCTAATAGTGCATGTTATACTGATAATAATAAAAGTAATAAGTATATTTATTATACTTCTGTCGATAATAACTGCATTATATGGGTAATAATGCATGTTATATTGATAATAATTAAGTAATAAGTATAATTATTATAGTTCTATCGATAATAACTTCATAATATGGGTAATAATGCATGTTATATTGATGATAATAAAAGTACTAAGTATATTTATTACAGTTCTAGCGATAATAACTGCATTATATGGCTAATAATGCACGTTATATTGCTAATAATATAAGTAATAAGTATATTTATTACAGTTCTATCGATAATAACTGCATAATATGGGTAATAGTGCATTTTATATTGATGATAATAAAAGTAATACGTATATTTATTATAGTTCTATCGATAATAACTGCATAATATGGGTAATAATGCATGTTATATTGATGATAATAAAAGTAATACGTATATTTATTATAGTTCTAGCGATAATAACTCCATAATATGGGTAATAATGCACGTTATATTGATAATAATATAAGTAATAAGTATAATTATTACAGTTCTAGCGATAATAACTGCATAATATGGGTAATAATGCACGTTATATTGCTAATAATATAAGTAATAAGTATAATTGTTACAGTTCTAGCGATAATAACTGCATTATATGGGTAATAATGCATCTTATAATGATGATAATAAAAGTACTAAGTATAATTATTACAGTTCTAGCGATAATAACTGCATTATACGGGTAATAATGCATGTTATATTGATAATAATATAAGTAATAAGTATAATTATTACAGCTCTAGCGGTAATAACTGCATTATATGCGTAATAATGCATGTTATATTGATAATATCGGGAGTAATAAGTATAATTATTATAGTTCTAGCGATAATAATAGTAAAATATGGCTAATAGTGCATGTTATATTGATAATAGTAAAAGTAATAAGTATATTTATTATAGTTCTATCGATAATAACTTCATAATATGGGTAATAATGCATGTTATAATGATGATAATGAAAGTACTAAGTATATTTATTATAGTTCTAGCGATTATAACTGCATAATATGCGTAATAATGCATGTTATATTGATAATAATATAAGTAATAAGTATAATTATTACAGCTCTAGCGATAGTAACTGCATTATATGGGTAATAATGTATGTTATATTGGTAATATTGGGAATAATAAGTATAATTATTATAGTTCTAGCAATAATAAAAGCAAAATATGGCTAATAGTGCATGTTATACTGATAATAATAAAAGTAATAAGTATATTTATTATACTTCTGTCGATAATAACTGCATTATATGGGTAATAATGCATGTTATATTGATAATAATTAAGTAATAAGTATAATTATTACAGTGCTAGCGATAATAACTGCATTATATGCGTAATAATGCATGTTGTATTGATAATATCGGGAGTAATAAGTATAATTATTACACTTCCAGCGATAATAACTGCATAATATGGGTAATAATGCACGTTATATTGATAACAATATAAGTAATAAGTATAATTATTACAGTTCTAGCGATAATAACTGCATTATATGGGTAATAATGCATGTTATATTGGTAATATTGGGAATAATAAGTATAATTATTATATTTGTAGCGATAACAATAGTGAAATATGACTAATAGTGCATGTTATATTAATAATAATAAAAGTAATAAGTATATTTATTACAGTTCTATCGATTATAACTGCATAATATGGGTAATAATGCATGTTATATTGATAATAATATAAGTAATAAGTATAATTATTACAGCTCTAGCGATAATAACTGCATTATATGGGCAATAATGCATGTTATATTGCTAATAATATAAGTAATAAGTATAATTATTACAGTTCTAGCGATAATAACTGCATTATATGGGTAATAATGCATGTTATATTGATAATATCGTGAGTTGTAAGTATAATTATTATAGTTCTAGCGATAATAATAGTAAAATATGGCTAATAGTGCATGTTATATTGATAATAATAAAAGTAATAAGTATATTTATTACAGTTCTAGCTATAATAACTGCATTATATGCGTAATAATGCATATTATATTGATAATATCGGGAGTAATAAGTATAATTATTATAGTTCTAGCGATAATAATAGTAAAATATGGCTAATAGTGCATGTTATATTGATAATAATAAAAGTAATAAGTATATTTATTACAGTTCTAGCTATACTAACTGCATTATATGCGTAATAACGCATATTATATTGATAATATCGGGAGTAATAAGTATAATTATTATAGTTCTAGCGATAATAATAGTAAAATGTTGCTAATAGTGCATGTTATATTGATAATAATAAATGTAATAAGTATACTTATTATACTTCTGTCGATAATAACTGCTTTATATGGGTAGTAATGCATGTTATATTGATAATAATATAAGTAATAAGTATAATTCTTACAGTTCTAGCGATAATAACTCCTTAATATGGGTAATAATGCATGTTATATTGATGATAATAAAAGTACTAAGTATATTTATTATAGTTCTAGCGATTATAACTGCATAATATGCGTAATAATGCATGTTATATTGATAATAATATAAGTAATAAGTATAATTATTACAGCTCTAGCGATAATAACTGCATTATATGGGCAATAATGCATGGTATATTGCTAATAATATAAGTAATAAGTATAATTATTACAGTTCTAGCGATAATAACTGCATTATATGGGTAATAATGCATGTTATATTGATAATATCGTGAGTTGTAAGTATAATTATTATAGTTCTAGCGATAATAATAGTAAAATATGGCTAATAGTGCATGTTATATTGATAATAATAAAAGTAATAAGTATATTTATTACAGTTCTAGCTATAATAACTGCATTATATGCGTAATAATGCATATTATATTGATAATATCGGGAGTAATAAGTATAATTATTATAGTTCTAGCGATAATAATAGTAAAATATGGCTAATAGTGCATGTTATATTGATAATAATAAAAGTAATAAGTATATTTATTACAGTTCTAGCTATAATAACTGCATTATATGCGTAATAACGCATATTATATTGATAATATCGGGAGTAATAAGTATAATTATTATAGTTCTAGCGATAATAATAGTAAAATATTGCTAATAGTGCATGTTATATTGATAATAATAAATGTAATAAGTATATTTATTATACTTCTGTCGATAATAACTGCTTTATATGGGTAGTAATGCATGTTATATTGATAATAATATAAGTAATAAGTATAATTCTCACAGTTCTAGCGATAATAACTCCATAATATGGGTAATAATGCATGTTATATTGATGATAATAAAAGTACTAAGTATATTTATTATAGTTCTAGCGATCGTAACTGCATAATATGCGTAATAATGCATGTTATATTGACAATAATATAAGTAATAAGTATAATTATTACAGCTCTAGCGATAATAACGGCATTATATGGGCAATAATGCATGTTATATTGGTAATATTGGGAATAATAAGTATAATTATTATAGTTCTAGCAATAATAAGAGTAAAATATGGCTAATAGTGCATGTTATACTGATAATAATAAAAGTAATAAGTATATTTATTATACTTCTGTCGATAATAACTGCATTATATGGGTAATAATGCATGTTATATTGATAATAATTAAGTAATAAGTATAATTATTATAGTTCTATCGATAATAACTTCATAATATGGGTAATAATGCATGTTATATTGATGATAATAAAAGTACTAAGTATATTTATTACAGTTCTAGCGATTATAACTGCATAGCATTGCATAGCAATAATGCATGTTATATTGATAATAATATAAGTAATAAGTATAATTATTACAGCTCTAGCGATAATAACTGTATTATATGGGTAATAATGCATGTTATATTGGTAATATTGGGAATAATAAGTATAATTATTATAGTTCTAGCGATAATAATAGGAAAATATGACTAATAGTGCATGTTATATTGATAATAATAAAAGTACTAGGTATATTTATTACAGTTCTAATGATTATAACTGCATAATATGGGTAATAATGCATGTTATATTGATAATAATAAAAGTAATACGTATATTTATTACAGTTCTATCGATAATAACTGCATAATATGGGTAATAATGCATTTTATATTGATGATAATAAAAGTAATACGTATATTTATTATAGTTCTATCGATAATAACTGCATAATATGGGTAATAATGCATGTTATATTGATGATAATAAAAGTAATACGTATATTTATTATAGTTCTAGCGATAATAACTGCATAATATGGGTAATAATGCACGTTATATTGATAATAATATAAGTAATAAGTATAATTATTACAGTTCTAGCGATAATAACTGCATTATATGGGTAATAATGCATGTTATATTGGTAATATTGGGAATAATAAGTATAATTATTATATTTGTAGCGATAATAATAGTGAAATATGACTAATAGTGCATGTTATATTGATAATAATAAAAGTAATAAGCATATTTATTACAGTTCTATCGATTATAACTGCATAATATGGGTAATAATGCATGTTATATTGATAATAATATAAGTAATAAGTATAATTATTACAGCTCTAGCGATAATAACTGCATTATATGGGCAATAATGCATGCTATATTGCTAATAATATAAGTAATAAGTATAATTATTACAGTTCTAGCGATAATAACTGCATTATATGGGTAATAATGCATGTTATATTGATAATATCGTGAGTTGTAAGTATAATTATTATAGTTCTAGCGATAATAATAGTAAAATATGGCTAATACTGCATGTTATATTGATAATAATAAAAGTAATACGTATATTTATTACAGTTCTAGCTATAATAACTGCATTATATGCGTAATAATGCATATTATATTGATAATATCGGGAGTAATAAGTATAATTATTATAGTTCTAGCGATAATAATAGTAAAATAATGCTAATAGTGCATGTTATATTGATAATAATAAATGTAATAAGGATATTTATTATACTTCTGTCGATAATAACTGCTTTATATGGGTAGTAATGCATGTTATATTGATAATAATATAAGTAATAAGTATAATTATTAGAGTTCTAGCGATAATAACTCCATAATATGGGTAATAATGCATGTTATATTGATGATAATAAAAGTACTAAGTATAATTATTATAGTTCTAGCGATTATAACTGCATAATATGCGTAATAATGCATGTTATATTGATAATAATATAAGTAATAAGTATAATTATTACAGCTCTAGCGATAATAACGGCATTATATGGGCAATAATGCATGTTATATTGGTAATATTGGGAATAATAAGTATAATTATTATAGTTCTAGCAATAATAAGAGTAAAATATGGCTAATAGTGCATGTTATACTGATAATAATAAAAGTAATAAGTATATTTATTATACTTCTGTCGATAATAACTGCATTATATGGGTAATAATGCATGTTATATTGATAATAATTAAGTAATAAGTATAATTATTATAGTTCTATCGATAATAACTTCATAATATGGGTAATAATGCATGTTATATTGATGATAATAAAAGTACTAAGTATATTTATTACAGTTCTAGCGATAATAACTGCATTATATGGCTAATAATGCACGTTATATTGCTAATAATATAAGTAATAAGTATATTTATTACAGTTCTATCGATAATAACTGCATAATATGGGTAATAGTGCATTTTATATTGATGATAATAAAAGTAATACGTATATTTATTATAGTTCTATCGATAATAACTGCATAATATGGGTAATAATGCATGTTATATTGATGATAATAAAAGTAATACGTATATTTATTATAGTTCTAGCGATAATAACTCCATAATATGGGTAATAATGCACGTTATATTGATAATAATATAAGTAATAAGTATAATTATTACAGTTCTAGCGATAATAACTGCATAATATGGGTAATAATGCACGTTATATTGCTAATAATATAAGTAATAAGTATAATTGTTACAGTTCTAGCGATAATAACTGCATTATATGGGTAATAATGCATCTTATAATGATGATAATAAAAGTACTAAGTATAATTATTACAGTTCTAGCGATAATAACTGCATTATACGGGTAATAATGCATGTTATATTGATAATAATATAAGTAATAAGTATTATTATTACAGCTCTAGCGGTAATAACTGCATTATATGCGTAATAATGCATGTTATATTGATAATATCGGGAGTAATAAGTATAATTATTATAGTTCTAGCGATAATAATAGTAAAATATGGCTAATAGTGCATGTTATATTGATAATAGTAAAAGTAATAAGTATATTTATTATAGTTCTATCGATAATAACTTCATAATATGGGTAATAATGCATGTTATAATGATGATAATGAAAGTACTAAGTATATTTATTATAGTTCTAGCGATTATAACTGCATAATATGCGTAATAATGCATGTTATATTGATAATAATATAAGTAATAAGTATAATTATTACAGCTCTAGCGATAGTAACTGCATTATATGGGTAATAATGTATGTTATATTGGTAATATTGGGAATAATAAGTATAATTATTATAGTTCTAGCAATAATAAAAGCAAAATATGGCTAATAGTGCATGTTATACTGATAATAATAAAAGTAATAAGTATATTTATTATACTTCTGTCGATAATAACTGCATTATATGGGTAATAATGCATGTTATATTGATAATAATATAAGTAATAAGTATAATTATTACAGTTCTAGCGATAATAACTGCATAATATCGGTAATAATGCACGTTATATTGCTAATAATATAAGTAATAAGTATAATTGTTACAGTTCTAGCGATAATAACTGCATTATATGGGTAATAATGCATGTTATAATGATGATAATAAAAGTACTAAGTATATTTATTATAGTTCTAGCGATTATAACTGCATAATATGCGTAATAATGCATGTTATATTGATAATAATATAAGTAATAAGTATAATTATTACAGCTCTAGCGATAATAACTGCATTATATGGGCAATAATGCATGTTATATTGCTATTAATATAAGTAATAAGTATAATTATTACAGTTCTAGCGATAATAACTGCATTATATGGGTAATAATGCATGTTATATTGATAATATCGTGAGTTGTAAGTATAATTATTATAGTTCTAGCGATAATAATAGTAAAATATGGCTTATAGTGCATGTTATATTGATAATAATAAAAGTAATAAGTATATTTATTACAGTTCTAGCTATAATAACTGCATTAAATGCGTAATAATGCATATTTTATTGATAATATCGGGAGTAATAAGTATAATTATTATAGTTCTAGCGATAATAATAGTAAAATATTGCTAATAGTGCATGTTATATTGATAATAATAAATGTAATAAGTATATTTATTATACTTCTGTCGATAATAACTGCTTTATATGGGTAGTAATGCATGTTATATTGATAATAATATAAGTAATAAGTATAATTATTACAGTTCTAGCGATAATAACTCCATAATATGGGTAATAATGCATGTTATATTGATGATAATAAAAGTACTAAGTATATTTATTATAGTTCTAGCGATTATAACTGCATAATATGCGTAATAATGCATGTTATATTGATAATAATATAAGTAATAAGTATAATTATTACAGCTCTATCGATAATAACGGCATTATATGGGCAATAATGCATGTTATATTGGTAATATTGGGAATAATAAGTATAATTATTATAGTTCTAGCAATAATAAGAGTGAAATATGGCTAATAGTGCATGTTATACTGATAATAATAAAAGTAATAAGTATATTTATTATACTTCTGTCGATAATAACTGCATTATATGGGTGATAATGCATGTTATATTGATAATAATTAAGTAATAAGTATAATTATTATAGTTCTATCGATAATAACTTCATAATATGGGTAATAATGCATGTTATATTGATGATAATAAAAGTACTAAGTATATTTATTACAGTTCTAGCGATTATAACTGCATAGCATTGCATAGCAATAATGCATGTTATATTGATAATAATATAAGTAATAAGTATAATTATTACAGCTATAGCGATAATAACTGTATTATATGGGCAATAATGCATGTTATATTGGTAATATTGGGAATAATAAGTATAATTATTATAGTTCTAGCAATAATAAGAGTGAAATATGGCTAATAGTGCATGTTATACTGATAATAATAAAAGTAATAAGTATATTTATTATACTTCTGTCGATAATAACTGCATTATATGGGTAATAATGCATGTTATATTGATAATAATTAAGTAATAAGTATAATTATTACAGTGCTAGCGATAATAACTGCATTATATGCGTAATAATGCATGTTGTATTGATAATATCGGGAGTAATAAGTATAATTATTACACTTCCAGCGATAATAACTGCATAATATGGGTAATAATGCACGTTATATTGATAATAATATAAGTAATAAGTATAATTATTACAGTTCTAGCGATAATAACTGCATTATATGGGTAATAATGCATGTTATATTGGTAATATTGGGAATAATAAGTATAATTATTATATTTGTAGCGATAATAATAGTGAAATATGACTAATAGTGCATGTTATATTGATAATAATAAAAGTAATAAGTATATTTATTACAGTTCTATCGATTATAACTGCATAATATGGGTAATAATGCATGTTATATTGATAATAATATAAGTAATAAGTATAATTATTACAGCTCTAGCGATAATAACTGCATTATATGGGCAATAATGCATGTTATATTGCTAATAATATAAGTAATAAGTATAATTATTACAGTTCTAGCGATAATAACTGCATTATATGGGTAATAATGCATGTTATATTGATAATATCGTGAGTTGTAAGTATAATTATTATAGTTCTAGCGATAATAATAGTAAAATATGGCTAATAGTGCATGTTATATTGATAATAATAAAAGTAATAAGTATATTTATTACAGTTCTAGCTATAATAACTGCATTATATGCGTAATAATGCATATTATATTGATAATATCGGGAGTAATAAGTATAATTATTATAGTTCTAGCGATAATAATAGTAAAATATAGCTAATAGTGCATGTTATATTGATAATAATAAATGTAATAAGTATATTTATTATACTTCTGTCGATAATAACTGCTTTATATGGGTAGTAATGCATGTTATATTGATAATAATATAAGTAATAAGTATAATTATTACAGTTCTAGCGATAATAACTCCATAATATGGGTAATAATGCATGCTATATTGATGATAATAAAAGTACTAAGTATATTTATTATAGTTCTAGCGATTATAACTGCATAATATGCGTAATAATGCATGTTATATTGATAATAATATAAGTAATAAGTATAATTATTACAGCTCTAGCGATAATAACGGCATTATATGGGCAATAATGCATGTTATATTGGTAATATTGGGAATAATAAGTATAATTATTATAGTTCTAGCAATAATAAGAGTAAAATATGGCTAATAGTGCATGTTATACTGATAATAATAAAAGTAATAAGTATATTTATTATACTTCTGTCGATAATAACTGCATTATATGGGTAATAATGCATGTTATATTGATAATAATTAAGTAATAAGTATAATTATTACAGTGCTAGCGATAATAACTGCATTGTATGCGTAATAATGCATGTTGTATTGATAATATCGGGAGTAATAAGTATAATTATTACACTTCCAGCGATAATAACTGCATAATATGGGTAATAATGCACGTTATATTGATAATAATATAAGTAATAAGTATAATTATTACAGTTCTAGCGATAATAACTGCATTATATGGGTAATAATGCATGTTATATTGGTAATATTGGGAATAATAAGTATAATTATTATATTTGTAGCGATAATAATAGTGAAATATGACTAATAGTGCATGTTATATTAATAATAATAAAAGTAATAAGTATATTTATTACAGTTCTATCGATTATAACTGCATAATATGGGTAATAATGCATGTTATATTGATAATAATATAAGTAATAAGTATAATTATTACAGCTCTAGCGATAATAACTGCATTATATGGGCAATAATGCATGTTATATTGCTAATAATATAAGTAATAAGTATAATTATTACAGTTCTAGCGATAATAACTGCATTGTATGGGTAATAATGCATGTTATATTGATAATATCGTGAGTTGTAAGTATAATTATTACAGTTCTAGCGATAATAATAGTAAAATATGGCTAATAGTGCATGTTATATAGATAATAATAAAAGTAATAAGTATATTTATTACAGTTCTAGCTATAATAACTGCATTATATGCGTAATAATGCATATTATATTGATAATATCGGGAGTAATAAGTATAATTATTATAGTTCTAGCGATAATAATAGTAAAATATGGCTAATAGTGCATGTTATATTGATAATAATAAAAGTAATAAGTATATTTATTACAGTTCTAGCTATAATAACTGCATTATATGCGTAATAACGCATATTATATTGATAATATCGGGAGTAATAAGTATAATTATTATAGTTCTAGCGATAATAATAGTAAAATATTGCTAATAGTGCATGTTATATTGATAATAATAAATGTAATAAGTATATTTATTATACTTCTGTCGATAATAACTGCTTTATATGGGTAGTAATGCATGTTATATTGATAATAATATAAGTAATAAGTATAATTCTTACAGTTCTAGCGATAATAACTCCATAATATGGGTAATAATGCATGTTATATTGATGATAATAAAAGTACTAAGTGTATTTATTATAGTTCTAGCGATCATAACTGCATAATATGCGTAATAATGCATGTTATATTGATAATAATATAAGTAATAAGTATAATTATTACAGCTCTAGCGATAATAACGGCATTATATGGGCAATAATGCATGTTATATTGGTAATATTGGGAATAATAAGTATAATTATTATAGTTCTAGCAATAATAAGAGTAAAATATGGCTAATAGTGCATGTTATACTGATAATAATAAAAGTAATAAGTATATTTATTATACTTCTGTCGATAATAACTCCATAATATGGGTAATAATGCACGTTATATTGATAATAATATAAGTAATAAGTATAATTATTACAGTTCTAGCGATAATAACTGCATAATATGGGTAATAATGCACGTTATATTGCTAATAATATAAGTAATAAGTATAATTGTTACAGTTCTAGCGATAATAACTGCATTATATGGGTAATATTGCATCTTATAATGATGATAATAAAAGTACTAAGTATAATTATTACAGTTCTAGCGATAATAACTGCATTATATGGGTAATAATGCATGTTATATTGCTAATAATATAAGTAATAAGTATAATTATTACAGTTCTAGCGATAATAACTGCATTATATGGGTAATAATGCATGTTATATTGATAATATCGGGAGTAATAAGTATAATTATTACAGTTCTAGCGGTAATAACTGCATTATATGCGTAATAATGCATGTTATATTGATAATATCGGGAGTAAAAAGTATAATTATTATAGTTCTAGCGATAATAATAGTAAAATATGGCTAATAGTGCATGTTATATTGATAATAGTAAAAGTAATAAGTATATTTATTATAGTTCTATCGATAATAACTTCATAATATGGGTAATAATGCATGTTATAATGATGATAATAAAAGTACTAAGTATATTTATTATAGTTCTAGCGATTATAACTGCATAATATGCGTAATAATGCATGTTATATTGATAATAATATAAGTAATAAGTATAATTATTACAGCTCTAGCGATAGTAACTGCATTATATGGGTAATAATGTATGTTATATTGGTAATATTGGGAACAATAAGTATAATTATTATAGTTCTAGCAATAATAAAAGTAAAATATGGCTAATAGTGCATGTTATACTGATAATAATAAAAGTAATAAGTATATTTATTATACTTCTGTCGATAATAACTGCATTATATGGGTAATAATGCATGTTATATTGATAATAATATAAGTAATAAGTATAATTATTACAGTTCTAGCGATAATAACTGCATAATATGGGTAACAATGCACGTTATATTGCTAATAATATAAGTAATAAGTATAATTGTTACAGTTCTAGCGATAATAACTGCATTATATGGGTAATAATGCATGTTATAATGATGATAATAAAAGTACTAAGTATATTTATTATAGTTCTAGCGATTATAACTGCATAATATGCGTAATAATGCATGTTATATTGATAATAATATAAGTAATAAGTATAATTATTACAGCTCTAGCGATAATAACTGCATTATATGGGCAATAATGCATGTTATATTGCTATTAATATAAGTAATAAGTATAATTATTACAGTTCTAGCGATAATAACTGCATTATATGGGTAATAATGCATGTTATATTGATAATATCGTGAGTTGTAAGTATAATTATTATAGTTCTAACGATAATAATAGTAAAATATGGCTTATAGTGCATGTTATATTGATAATAATAAAAGTAATAAGTATATTTATTACAGTTCTAGCTATAATAACTGCATTATATGCGTAATAATGCATATTATATTGATAATATCGGGAGTAATAAGTATAATTATTATAGTTCTAGCGATAATAATAGTAAAATATGGCTAATAGTGCATGTTATATTGATAATAATAAAAGTAATAAGTATATTTATTACAGTTCTAGCTATAATAACTGCATTATATGCGTAATAACGCATATTATATTGATAATATCGGGAGTAATAAGTATAATTATTATAGTTCTAGCGATAATAATAGTAAAATATTGCTAATAGTGCATGTTATATTGATAATAATAAATGTAATAAGTATATTTATTATACTTCTGTCGATAATAACTGCTTTATATGGGTAGTAATGCATGTTATATTGATAATAATATAAGTAATAAGTATAATTCTTACAGTTCTAGCGATAATAACTCCATAATATGGGTAATAATGCATGTTATATTGATGATAATAAAAGTACTAAGTGTATTTATTATAGTTCTAGCGATCATAACTGCATAATATGCGTAATAATGCATGTTATATTGATAATAATATAAGTAATAAGTATAATTATTACAGCTCTAGCGATAATAACGGCATTATATGGGCAATAATGCATGTTATATTGGTAATATTGGGAATAATAAGTATAATTATTATAGTTCTAGCAATAATAAGAGTAAAATATGGCTAATAGTGCATGTTATACTGATAATAATAAAAGTAATAAGTATATTTATTATACTTCTGTCGATAATAACTGCATTATATGGGTAATAATGCATGTTATATTGATAATAATTAAGTAATAAGTATAATTATTATAGTTCTATCGATAATAACTTCATAATATGGGTAATAATGCATGTTATATTGATGATAATAAAAGTACTAAGTATATTTATTACAGTTCTAGCGATTATAACTGCATAGCATTGCATAGCAATAATGCATGTTATATTGATAATAATATAAGTAATAAGTATAATTATTACAGCTCTAGCGATAATAACTGTATTATATGGGTAATAATGCATGTTATATTGGTAATATTGGGAATAATAAGTATAATTATTATAGTTCTAGCGATAATAATAGGAAAATATGACTAATAGTGCATGTTATATTGATAATAATAAAAGTACTAGGTATATTTATTACAGTTCTATCGATTATAACTGCATAATATGGGTAATAATGCGTGTTATATTGATAATAATAAAAGTAATACGTATATTTATTACAGTTCTATCGATAATAACTGCATAATATGTGTAATAGTGCATTTTATATTGATGATAATAAAAGTAATACGTATATTTATTATAGTTCTATCGATAATAACTGCATAATATGGGTAATAATGCATGTTATATTGATGATAATAAAAGTAATACGTATATTTATTATAGTTCTAGCGATAATAACTCCATAATATGGGTAATAATGCACGTTATATTGATAATAATATAAGTAATAAGTATAATTATTACAGTTCTAGCGATAATAACTGCATAATATGGGTAATAATGCATGTTATATTGATAATATCGTGAGTTGTAAGTATAATTATTATAGTTCTAGCGATAATAATAGTAAAATATGGCTTATAGTGCATGTTATATTGATAATAATAAAAGTAATAAGTATATTTATTACAGTTCTAGCTATAATAACTGCATTATATGCGTAATAATGCATATTATATTGATAATATCGGGAGTAATAAGTATAATTATTATAGTTCTAGCGATAATAATAGTAAAATATGGCTAATAGTGCATGTTATATTGATAATAATAAAAGTAATAAGTATATTTATTACAGTTCTAGCTATAATAACTGCATTATATGCGTAATAACGCATATTATATTGATAATATCGGGAGTAATAAGTATAATTATTATAGTTCTAGCGATAATAATAGTAAAATATTGCTAATAGTGCATGTTATATTGATAATAATAAATGTAATAAGTATATTTATTATACTTCTGTCGATAATAACTGCTTTATATGGGTAGTAATGCATGTTATATTGATAATAATATAAGTAATAAGTATAATTCTTACAGTTCTAGCGATAATAACTCCATAATATGGGTAATAATGCATGTTATATTGATGATAATAAAAGTACTAAGTGTATTTATTATAGTTCTAGCGATCATAACTGCATAATATGCGTAATAATGCATGTTATATTGATAATAATATAAGTAATAAGTATAATTATTACAGCTCTAGCGATAATAACGGCATTATATGGGCAATAATGCATGTTATATTGGTAATATTGGGAATAATAAGTATAATTATTATAGTTCTAGCAATAATAAGAGTAAAATATGGCTAATAGTGCATGTTATACTGATAATAATAAAAGTAATAAGTATATTTACTATACTTCTGTCGATAATAACTGCATTATATGGGTAATAATGCATGTTATATTGATAATAATTAAGTAATAAGTATAATTATTATAGTTCTATCGATAATAACTTCATAATATGGGTAATAATGCATGTTATATTGATGATAATAAAAGTACTAAGTATATTTATTACAGTTCTAGCGATTATAACTGCATAGCATTGCATAGCAATAATGCATGTTATATTGATAATAATATAAGTAATAAGTATAATTATTACAGCTCTAGCGATAATAACTGTATTATATGGGTAATAATGCATGTTATATTGGTAATATTGGGAATAATAAGTATAATTATTATAGTTCTAGCGATAATAATAGGAAAATATGACTAATAGTGCATGTTATATTGATAATAATAAAAGTACTAGGTATATTTATTACAGTTCTATCGATTATAACTGCATAATATGGGTAATAATGCGTGTTATATTGATAATAATAAAAGTAATACGTATATTTATTACAGTTCTATCGATAATAACTGCATAATATGTGTAATAGTGCATTTTATATTGATGATAATAAAAGTAATACGTATATTTATTATAGTTCTATCGATAATAACTGCATAATATGGGTAATAATGCATGTTATATTGATGATAATAAAAGTAATACGTATATTTATTATAGTTCTAGCGATAATAACTCCATAATATGGGTAATAATGCACGTTATATTGATAATAATATAAGTAATAAGTATAATTATTACAGTTCTAGCGATAATAACTGCATAATATGGGTAATAATGCACGTTATATTGCTAATAATGTAAGTAATAAGTATAATTGTTACAGTTCTAGCGATAATAACTGCATTATATGGGTAATATTGCATCTTATAATGATGATAATAAAAGTACTAAGTATAATTATTACAGTTCTAGCGATAATAACTGCATTATATGGGTAATAATGCATGTTATATTGCTAATAATATAAGTAATAAGTATAATTATTACAGTTCTAGCGATAATAACTGCATTATATGGGTAATAATGCTTGTTATATTGATAATATCGGGAGTAATAAGTATAATTATTACAGTTCTAGCGGTAATAACTGCATTATATGCGTAATAATGCATGTTATATTGATAATATCGAAGTAATAAGTATAATTATTATAGTTCTAGCGATAATAATAGGAAAATAGGACTAATAGTGCATGTTATATTGATAATAATAAAAGTACTAGGTATATTTATTACAGTTCTATCGATTATAACTGCATAATATGGGTAATAATGCGTGTTATATTGATAATAATAAAAGTAATACGTATATTTATTACAGTTCTATCGATAATAACTGCATAATATGTGTAATAGTGCATTTTATATTGATGATAATAAAAGTAATACGTATATTTCTTATAGTTCTATCGATAATAACTGCATAATATGGGTAATAATGCATGTTATATTGATGATAATAAAAGTAATACGTATATTTATTATAGTTCTAGCGATAATAACTCCATAATATGGGTAATAATGCACGTTATATTGATAATAATATAAGTAATAAGTATAATTATTACAGTTCTAGCGATAATAACTGCATAATATGGGTAATAATGCACGTTATATTGCTAATAATATAAGTAATAAGTATAATTGTTACAGTTCTAGCGATAATAACTGCATTATATGGGTAATAATGCATGTTATATTGATAATATCGGGAGTAATAAGTATAATTATTACAGTTCTAGCGGTAATAACTGCATTATATGCGTAATAATGCATGTTATATTGGTAATATTGGGAATAATAAGTATAATTATTATAGTTCTAGCAATAATAAAAGTAAAATATGGCTAATAGTGCATGTTATACTGATAATAATAAAAGTAATAAGTATATTTATTATACTTCTGTCGATAATAACTCCATAATATGGGTAATAATGCATGTTATATTGATGATAATAAAAGTACTAAGTGTATTTATTATAGTTCTAGCGATCATAACTGCATAATATGCGTAATAATGCATGTTATATTGATAATAATATAAGTAATAAGTATAATTATTACAGCTCTAGCGATAATAACGGCATTATATGGGCAATAATGCATGTTATATTGGTAATATTGGGAATAATAAGTATAATTATTATAGTTCTAGCAATAATAAGAGTAAAATATGGCTAATAGTGCATGTTATACTGATAATAATAAAAGTAATAAGTATATTTATTATACTTCTGTCGATAATAACTGCATTATATGGGTAATAATGCATGTTATATTGATAATAATTAAGTAATAAGTATAATTATTATAGTTCTATCGATAATAACTTCATAATATGGGTAATAATGCATGTTATATTGATGATAATAAAAGTACTAAGTATATTTATTACAGTTCTAGCGATTATAACTGCATAGCATTGCATAGCAATAATGCATGTTATATTGATAATAATATAAGTAATAAGTATAATTATTACAGCTCTAGCGATAATAACTGTATTATATGGGTAATAATGCATGTTATATTGGTAATATTGGGAATAATAAGTATAATTATTATAGTTCTAGCGATAATAATAGGAAAATATGACTAATAGTGCATGTTATATTGATAATAATAAAAGTACTAGGTATATTTATTACAGTTCTATCGATTATAACTGCATAATATGGGTAATAATGCGTGTTATATTGATAATAATAAAAGTAATACGTATATTTATTACAGTTCTATCGATAATAACTGCATAATATGTGTAATAGTGCATTTTATATTGATGATAATAAAAGTAATACGTATATTTATTATAGTTCTATCGATAATAACTGCATAATATGGGTAATAATGCATGTTATATTGATGATAATAAAAGTAATACGTATATTTATTATAGTTCTAGCGATAATAACTCCATAATATGGGTAATAATGCACGTTATATTGATAATAATATAAGTAATAAGTATAATTATTACAGTTCTAGCGATAATAACTGCATAATATGGGTAATAATGCACGTTATATTGCTAATAATATAAGTAATAAGTATAATTGTTACAGTTCTAGCGATAATAACTGCATTATATGGGTAATATTGCATCTTATAATGATGATAATAAAAGTACTAAGTATAATTATTACAGTTCTAGCGATAATAACTGCATTATATGGGTAATAATGCATGTTATATTGCTAATAATATAAGTAATAAGTATAATTATTACAGTTCTAGCGATAATAACTGCATTATATGGGTAATAATGCATGTTATATTGATAATATCGGGAGTAATAAGTATAATTATTACAGCTCTAGCGGTAATAACTGCATTATATGCGTAATAATGCATGTTATATTGATAATATCGGGAGTAATAAGTATAATTATTATAGTTCTAGCGATAATAATGGTAAAATATGGCTAATAGTGCATGTTATATTGATAATAGTAAAAGTAATAAGTATATTTATTATAGTTCTATCGATAATAACTTCATAATATGGGTAATAATGCATGTTATAATGATGATAATAAAAGTACTAAGTATATTTATTATAGTTCTAGCGATTATAACTGCATAATATGCGTAATAATGCATGTTATATTGATAATAATATAAGTAATAAGTATAATTATTACAGCTCTAGCGATAGTAACTGCATTATATGGGTAATAATGTATGTTATATTGGTAATATTGGGAATAATAAGTATAATTATTATAGTTCTAGCAATAATAAAAGTAAAATATGGCTAATAGTGCATGTTATACTGATAATAATAAAAGTAATAAGTATATTTATTATACTTCTGTCGATAATAACTGCATTATATGGGTAATAATGCATGTTATATTGATAATAATATAAGTAATAAGTATAATTATTACAGTTCTAGCGATAATAACTGCATAATATGGGTAATAATGCACGTTATATTGCTAATAATATAAGTAATAAGTATAATTGTTACAGTTCTAGCGATAATAACTGCATTATATGGGTAATAATGCATGTTATAATGATGATAATAAAAGTACTAAGTATATTTATTATAGTTCTAGCGATTATAACTGCATAATATGCGTAATAATGCATGTTATATTGATAATAATATAAGTAATAAGTATAATTATTACAGCTCTAGCGATAATAACGGCATTATATGGGCAATAATGCATGTTATATTGGTAATATTGGGAATAATAAGTATAATTATTATAGTTCTAGCAATAATAAGAGTAAAATATGGCTAATAGTGCATGTTATACTGATAATAATAAAAGTAATAAGTATATTTATTATACTTCTGTCGATAATAACTGCATTATATGGGTAATAATGCATGTTATATTGATAATAATTAAGTAATAAGTATAATTATTACAGTGCTAGCGATAATAACTGCATTGTATGCGTAATAATGCATGTTGTATTGATAATATCGGGAGTAATAAGTATAATTATTACACTTCCAGCGATAATAACTGCATAATATGGGTAATAATGCACGTTATATTGATAATAATATAAGTAATAAGTATAATTATTACAGTTCTAGCGATAATAACTGCATTATATGGGTAATAATGCATGTTATATTGGTAATATTGGGAATAATAAGTATAATTATTATATTTGTAGCGATAATAATAGTGAAATATGACTAATAGTGCATGTTATATTAATAATAATAAAAGTAATAAGTATATTTATTACAGTTCTATCGATTATAACTGCATAATATGGGTAATAATGCATGTTATATTGATAATAATATAAGTAATAAGTATAATTATTACAGCTCTAGCGATAATAACTGCATTATATGGGCAATAATGCATGTTATATTGCTAATAATATAAGTAATAAGTATAATTATTACAGTTCTAGCGATAATAACTGCATTGTATGGGTAATAATGCATGTTATATTGATAATATCGTGAGTTGTAAGTATAATTAATATAGTTCTAGCGATAATAATAGTAAAATATGGCTAATAGTGCATGTTATATTGATAATAATAAAAGTAATAAGTATATTTATTACAGTTCTAGCTATAATAACTGCATTATATGCGTAATAATGCATATTATATTGATAATATCGGGAGTAATAAGTATAATTATTATAGTTCTAGCGATAATAATAGTAAAATATGGCTAATAGTGCATGTTATATTGATAATAATAAAAGTAATAAGTATATTTATTACAGTTCTAGCTATAATAACTGCATTATATGCGTAATAACGCATATTATATTGATAATATCGGGAGTAATAAGTATAATTATTATAGTTCTAGCGATAATAATAGTAAAATATTGCTAATAGTGCATGTTATATTGATAATAATAAATGTAATAAGTATATTTATTATACTTCTGTCGATAATAACTGCTTTATATGGGTAGTAATGCATGTTATATTGATAATAATATAAGTAATAAGTATAATTCTTACAGTTCTAGCGATAATAACTCCATAATATGGGTAATAATGCATGTTATATTGATGATAATAAAAGTACTAAGTGTATTTATTATAGTTCTAGCGATCATAACTGCATAATATGCGTAATAATGCATGTTATATTGATAATAATATAAGTAATAAGTATAATTATTACAGCTCTAGCGATAATAACGGCATTATATGGGCAATAATGCATGTTATATTGGTAATATTGGGAATAATAAGTATAATTATTATAGTTCTAGCAATAATAAGAGTAAAATATGGCTAATAGTGCATGTTATACTGATAATAATAAAAGTAATAAGTATATTTATTATACTTCTGTCGATAATAACTGCATTATATGGGTAATAATGCATGTTATATTGATAATAATTAAGTAATAAGTATATTTATTACAGTTCTATCGATAATAACTGCATAATATGGGTAATAATGCATTTTATATTGATGATAATAAAAGTAATACGTATATTTATTATAGTTCTATCGATAATAACTGCATAATATGGGTAATAATGCATGTTATATTGATGATAATAAAAGTAATACGTATATTTATTATAGTTCTAGCGATAATAACTCCATAATATGGGTAATAATGCACGTTATATTGATAATAATATAAGTAATAAGTATAATTATTACAGTTCTAGCGATAATAACTGCATTATATGGGTAATAATGCATGTTATATTGCTAATAATATAAGTAATAAGTATAATTATTACAGTTCTAGCGATAATAACTGCATTATATGGGTAATAATGCATGTTATATTGATAATATCGGGAGTAATAAGTATAATTATTACAGTTCTAGCGGTAATAACTGCATTATATGCGTAATAATGCATGTTATATTGATAATATCGGGAGTAATAAGTATAATTATTATAGTTCTAGCGATAATAATAGTAAAATATGGCTAATAGTGCATGTTATATTGATAATAGTAAAAGTAATAAGTATATTTATTATAGTTCTATCGATAATAACTTCATAATATGGGTAATAATGCATGTTATAATGATGATAATAAAAGTACTAAGTATATTTATTATCGTTCTAGCGATTATAACTGCATAATATGCGTAATAATGCATGTTATATTGATAATAATATAAGTAATAAGTATAATTATTACAGCTCTAGCGATAATAACTGCATTATATGGGTAATAATGTATGTTATATTGATAATATCGGGAGTAATAAGTATAATTATTACAGTTCCAGCGATAATAACTGCATAATATGGGTAATAATGCACGTTATATTGATAATAATATAAGTAATAAGTATAATTATTACAGTTCTAGCGATAATAACTGTATTATATGGGTAATAATGCATGTTATATTGGTAATATTGGGAATAATAAGTATAATTATTATAGTTCTAGCGATAATAATAGGAAAATATGACTAATAGTGCATGTTATATTGATAATAATAAAAGTACTAGGTATATTTATTACAGTTCTATCGATTATAACTGCATAATATGGGTAATAATGCATGTTATATTGATAATAATAAAAGTAATACGTATATTTATTATAGTTCAATCGATAATAACTGCATAATATGGGTAATAATGCATGTTATATTGATAATAATATAAGTAACAAGTATAATTATTGCAGTTCTAGCGATAATAACTGCATTATATGGCTAATAATGCACGGTATATTGCTAATAATATAAGTAATAAGTATATTTATTACAGTTCTATCGATAATAACCGCATAATATGGGTAATAATGCATTTTATATTGATGATAATAAAAGTAATACGTATATTTATTATAGTTCTATCGATAATAACTGCATAATATGGGTAATAATGCATGTTATATTGATGATAATAAAAGTAATACGTATATTTATTATAGTTCTAGCGATAATAACTCCATAATATGGGTAATAATGCACGTTATATTGATAATAATATAAGTAATAAGTATAATTATTACAGTTCTAGCGATAATAACTGCATTATATGGGTAATAATGCATGTTATATTGCTAATAATATAAGTAATAAGTATAATTATTACAGTTCTAGCGATAATAACTGCATTATATGGGTAATAATGCATGTTATATTGATAATATCGGGAGTAATAAGTATAATTATTACAGTTCTAGCGGTAATAACTGCATTATATGCGTAATAATGCATGTTATATTGATAATATCGGGAGTAATAAGTATAATTATTATAGTTCTAGCGATAATAATAGTAAAATATGGCTAATAGTGCATGTTATATTGATAATAGTAAAAGTAATAAGTATATTTATTATAGTTCTATCGATAATAACTTCATAATATGGGTAATAATGCATGTTATAATGATGATAATAAAAGTACTAAGTATATTTATTATCGTTCTAGCGATTATAACTGCATAATATGCGTAATAATGCATGTTATATTGATAATAATTAAGTAATAAGTATAATTATTACAGTTCCAGCGATAATAACTGCATAATATGGGTAATAATGCACGTTATATTGATAATAATATAAGTAATAAGTATAATTATTACAGTTCTAGCGATAATAACTGTATTATATGGGTAATAATGCATGTTATATTGGTAATATTGGGAATAATAAGTATAATTATTATAGTTCTAGCAATAATAAGAGTAAAATATGGCTAATAGTGCATGTTATACTGATAATAATAAAAGTAATAAGTATATTTATTATACTTCTGTCGATAATAACTGCATTATATGGGTAATAATGCATGTTATATTGATAATAATTAAGTAATAAGTATAATTATTATAGTTCTATCGATAATAACTTCATAATATGGGTAATAATGCATGTTATATTGATGATAATAAAAGTACTAAGTATATTTATTACAGTTCTAGCGATTATAACTGCATAGCATTGCATAGCAATAATGCATGTTATATTGATAATAATATAAGTAATAAGTATAATTATTACAGCTCTAGCGATAATAACTGTATTATATGGGTAATAATGCATGTTATATTGGTAATATTGGGAATAATAAGTATAATTATTATAGTTCTAGCGATAATAATAGGAAAATATGACTAATAGTGCATGTTATATTGATAATAATAAAAGTACTAGGTATATTTATTACAGTTCTATCGATTATAACTGCATAATATGGGTAATAATGCATGTTATATTGATAATAATAAAAGTAATACGTATATTTATTATAGTTCAATCGATAATAACTGCATAATATGGGTAATAATGCATGTTATATTGATAATAATATAAGTAACAAGTATAATTATTGCAGTTCTAGCGATAATAACTGCATTATATGGCTAATAATGCACGGTATATTGCTAATAATATAAGTAATAAGTATATTTATTACAGTTCTATCGATAATAACCGCATAATATGGGTAATAATGCATTTTATATTGATGATAATAAGAGTAATACGTACATTTATTATAGTTCTATCGATAATAACTGCATAATATGGGTAATAATGCATGTTATATTGATGATAATAAAAGTAATACGTATATTTATTATAGTTCTAGCGATAATAACTCCATAATATGGGTAATAATGCACGTTATATTGATAATAATATAAGTAATAAGTATAATTATTACAGTTCTAGCGATAATAACTGCATTATATGGGTAATAATGCATGTTCTATTGCTAATAATATAAGCAATAAGTATAATTATTACAGTTCCAGCGATAATAACTGCATTATATGGGTAATAATGCATGTTATATTGATAATATCGGGAGTAATAAGTATAATTATTACAGTTCTAGCTATAATAACTGCATTATATGCGTAATAATGCATATTATATTGATAATATCGGGAGTAATAAGTATAATTATTATAGTTCTAGCGATAATAATAGTAAAATATGGCTAATAGTGCATGTTATATTGATAATAGTAAAAGTAATAAGTATATTTATTATAGTTCTATCGATAATAACTTCATAATATGGGTAATAATGCATGTTATAATGATGATAATAAAAGTACTAAGTATATTTATTATCGTTCTAGCGATTATAACTGCATAATATGCGTAATAATGCATGTTATATTGATAATAATTAAGTAATAAGTATAATTATTACAGTTCCAGCGATAATAACTGCATAATATGGGTAATAATGCACGTTATATTGATAATAATATAAGTAATAAGTATAATTATTACAGTTCTAGCGATAATAACTGTATTATATGGGTAATAATGCATGTTATATTGGTAATATTGGGAATAATAAGTATAATTATTATAGTTCTAGCAATAATAAGAGTAAAATATGGCTAATAGTGCATGTTATACTGATAATAATAAAAGTAATAAGTATATTTATTATACTTCTGTCGATAATAACTGCATTATATGGGTAATAATGCATGTTATATTGATAATAATTAAGTAATAAGTATAATTATTATAGTTCTATCGATAATAACTTCATAATATGGGTAATAATGCATGTTATATTGATGATAATAAAAGTACTAAGTATATTTATTACAGTTCTAGCGATTATAACTGCATAGCATTGCATAGCAATAATGCATGTTATATTGATAATAATATAAGTAATAAGTATAATTATTACAGCTCTAGCGATAATAACTGTATTATATGGGTAATAATGCATGTTATATTGGTAATATTGGGAATAATAAGTATAATTATTATAGTTCTAGCGATAATAATAGGAAAATATGACTAATAGTGCATGTTATATTGATAATAATAAAAGTACTAGGTATATTTATTACAGTTCTATCGATTATAACTGCATAATATGGGTAATAATGCATGTTATATTGATAATAATAAAAGTAATACGTATATTTATTATAGTTCAATCGATAATAACTGCATAATATGGGTAATAATGCATGTTATATTGATAATAATATAAGTAACAAGTATAATTATTGCAGTTCTAGCGATAATAACTGCATTATATGGCTAATAATGCACGGTATATTGCTAATAATATAAGTAATAAGTATATTTATTACAGTTCTATCGATAATAACCGCATAATATGGGTAATAATGCATTTTATATTGATGATAATAAGAGTAATACGTACATTTATTATAGTTCTATCGATAATAACTGCATAATATGGGTAATAATGCATGTTATATTGATGATAATAAAAGTAATACGTATATTTATTATAGTTCTAGCGATAATAACTCCATAATATGGGTAATAATGCACGTTATATTGATAATAATATAAGTAATAAGTATAATTATTACAGTTCTAGCGATAATAACTGCATTATATGGGTAATAATGCATGTTATATTGCTAATAATATAAGCAATAAGTATAATTATTACAGTTCCAGCGATAATAACTGCATTATATGGGTAATAATGCATGTTATATTGATAATATCGGGAGTAATAAGTATAATTATTACAGTTCTAGCTATAATAACTGCATTATATGCGTAATAATGCATATTATATTGATAATATCGGGAGTAATAAGTATAATTATTATAGTTCTAGCGATAATAATAGTAAAATATGGCTAATAGTGCATGTTATATTGATAATAATAAAAGTAATAAGTATATTTATTACAGTTCTAGCTATAATAACTGCATTATATGCGTAATAACGCATATTATATTGATAATATCGGGAGTAATAAGTATAATTATTATAGTTCTAGCGATAATAATAGTAAAATATTGCTAATAGTGCATGTTATATTGATAATAATAAATGTAATAAGTATATTTATTATACTTCTGTCGATAATAACTGCTTTATATGGGTAGTAATGCATGTTATATTGATAATAATATAAGTAATAAGTATAATTCTTACAGTTCTAGCGATAATAACTCCATAATATGGGTAATAATGCATGTTATATTGATGATAATAAAAGTACTAAGTATATTTATTATAGTTCTAGCGATTATAACTGCATAATATGCGTAATAATGCATGTTATATTGATAATAATATAAGTAATAAGTATAATTATTACAGCTCTAGCGATAATAACGGCATTATATGGGCAATAATGCATGTTATATTGGTAATATTGGTAATAATAAGTATAATTATTATAGTTCTAGCAATAATAAGAGTAAAATATGGCTAATAGTGCATGTTATACTGATAATAATAAAAGTAATAAGTATATTTATTATACTTCTGTCGATAATAACTGCATTATATGGGTAATAATGCATGTTATATTGATAATAATTAAGTAATAAGTATAATTATTATAGTTCTATCGATAATAACTTCATAATATGGGTAATAATGCATGTTATATTGATGATAATAAAAGTACTAAGTATATTTATTACAGTTCTAGCGATTATAACTGCATAGCATTGCATAGCAATAATGCATGTTATATTGATAATAATATAAGTAATAAGTATAATTATTACAGCTCTAGCGATAATAACTGTATTATATGGGTAATAATGCATGTTATATTGGTAATATTGGGAACAATAAGTATAATTATTATAGTTCTAGCGATAATAATAGGAAAATATGACTAATAGTGCATGTTATATTGATAATAATAAAAGTACTAGGTATATTTATTACAGTTCTATCGATTATAACTGCATAATATGGGTAATAATGCATGTTATATTGATAATAATAAAAGTAATACGTATATTTATTATAGTTCAATCGATAATAACTGCATAATATGGGTAATAATGCATGTTATATTGATAATAATATAAGTAACAAGTATAATTATTGCAGTTCTAGCGATAATAACTGCATTATATGGCTAATAATGCACGTTATATTGCTAATAATATAAGTAATAAGTATATTTATTACAGTTCTATCGATAATAACTGCATAATATGGGTAATAATGCATTTTATATTGATGATAATAAAAGTCATACGTATATTTATTATAGTTCTATCGATAAGAACTGCATAATATGGGTAATAATGCATGTTATATTGATGATAATAAAAGTAATACGTATATTTATTATAGTTCTAGCGATAATAACTCCATAATATGGGTAATAATGCACGTTATATTGATAATTATATAAGTAATAAGTATAATTATTACAGTTCTAGCGATAATAACTGCATTATATGGGTAATAATGCATGTTATATTGCTAATAATATAAGTAATAAGTATAATTATTACAGTTCTAGCGATAATAACTGCATTATATGGGTAATAATGCATGTTATATTGATAATATCGGGAGTAATAAGTATAATTATTACAGTTCTAGCGGTAATAACTGCATTATATGCGTAATAATGCATGTTATATTGATAATATCGGGAGTAATAAGTATAATTATTATAGTTCTAGCGATAATAATAGTAAAATATGGCTAATAGTGCATGTTATATTGATAATAGTAAAAGTAATAAGTATATTTATTATAGTTCTATCGATAATAACTTCATAATATGGGTAATAATGCATGTTATAATGATGATAATAAAAGTACTAAGTATATTTATTATAGTTCTAGCGATTATAACTGCATAATATGCGTAATAATGCATGTTATATTGATAATAATATAAGTAATAAGTATAATTATTACAGCTCTAGCGATAGTAACTGCATTATATGGGTAATAATGTATGTTATATTGGTAATATTGGGAATAATAAGTATAATTATTATAGTTCTAGCAATAATAAAAGTAAAATATGGCTAATAGTGCATGTTATACTGATAATAATAAAAGTAATAAGTATATTTATTATACTTCTGTCGATAATAACTGCATTATATGGGTAATAATGCATGTTATATTGATAATAATATAAGTAATAAGTATAATTATTACAGTTCTAGCGATAATAACTGCATAATATGGGTAATAATGCACGTTATATTGCTAACAATATAAGTAATAAGTATAATTGTTACAGTTCTAGCGATAATAACTGCATTATATGGGTAATAATGCATGTTATAATGATGATAATAAAAGTACTAAGTATATTTATTATAGTTCTAGCGATTATAACTGCATAATATGCGTAATATTGCATGTTATATTGATAATAATATAAGTAATAAGTATAATTATTACAGCTCTAGCGATAATAACTGCATTATATGGGCAATAATGCATGTTATATTGCTAATAATATAAGTAATAAGTATAATTATTACAGTTCTAGCGATAATAACTGCATTATATGGGTAATAATGCATGTTATATTGATAATATCGTGAGTTGTAAGTATAATTATTATAGTTCTAGCGATAATAATAGTAAAATAATGCTAATAGTGCATGTTATATTGATAATAATAAAAGTAATAAGTATATTTATTACAGTTCTAGCTATAATAACTGCATTATATGCGTAATGATGCATATTATATTGATAATATCGGGAGTAATAAGTATAATTATTATAGTTCTAGCGATAATAATAGTAAAATATGGCTAATAGTGCATGTTATATTGATAATAATAAAAGTAATAAGTATATTTATTACAGTTCTAGCTATAATAACTGCATTATATGCGTAATAACGCATATTATATTGATAATATCGGGAGTAATAAGTATAATTATTATAGTTCTAGCGATAATAATAGTAAAATATTGCTAATAGTGCATGTTATATTGATAATAATAAATGTAATAAGTATATTTATTATACTTCTGTCGATAATAACTGCTTTATATGGGTAGTAATGCATGTTATATTGATAATAATATAAGTAATAAGTATAATTCTTACAGTTCTAGCGATAATAACTCCATAATATGGGTAATAATGCATGTTATATTGATGATAATAAAAGTACTAAGTATATTTATTATAGTTCTAGCGATTATAACTGCATAATATGTGTAATAATGCATGTTATATTGATAATAATATAAGTAATAAGTATAATTATTACAGCTCTAGCGATAATAACTGCATTATATGGGCAATAATGCATGTTATATTGCTAATAATATAAGTAATAAGTATAATTATTACAGTTCTAGCGATAATAACTGCATTATATGGGTAATAATGCATGTTATATTGATAATATCGTGAGTTGTAAGTATAATTATTATAGTTCCAGCGATAATAATAGTAAAATATGGCTAATAGTGCATGTTATATTGATAATAATAAAAGTAATAAGTATATTTATTACAGTTCTAGCTATAATAACTGCATTATATGCGTAATAATGCATATTATATTGATAATATCGGGAGTAATAAGTATAATTATTATAGTTCTAGCGATAATAATAGTAAAATATGGCTAATAATGCATGTTATATTGATAATAATATAAGTAATAAGTATAATTATTACAGTTCTAGCGATAATAACTGTATTATATGGGTAATAATGCATGTTATATTGGTAATATTGGGAATAATAAGTATAATTATTATAGTTCTAGCAATAATAAGAGTAAAATATGGCTAATAGTGCATGTTATACTGATAATAATAAAAGTAATAAGTATATTTATTATACTTCTGTCGATAATAACTGCATTATATGGGTAATAATGCATGTTATATTGATAATAATTAAGTAATAAGTATAATTATTATAGTTCTATCGATAATAACTTCATAATATGGGTAATAATGCATGTTATATTGATGATAATAAAAGTACTAAGTATATTTATTACAGTTCTAGCGATTATAACTGCATAGCATTGCATAGCAATAATGCATGTTATATTGATAATAATATAAGTAATAAGTATAATTATTACAGCTCTAGCGATAATAACTGTATTATATGGGTAATAATGCATGTTATATTGGTAATATTGGGAATAATAAGTATAATTATTATAGTTCTAGCGATAATAATAGGAAAATATGACTAATAGTGCATGTTATATTGATAATAATAAAAGTACTAGGTATATTTATTACAGTTCTATCGATTATAACTGCATAATATGGGTAATAATGCATGTTATATTGATAATAATAAAAGTAATACGTATATTTATTATAGTTCAATCGATAATAACTGCATAATATGGGTAATAATGCATGTTATATTGATAATAATATAAGTAACAAGTATAATTATTGCAGTTCTAGCGATAATAACTGCATTATATGGCTAATAATGCACGGTATATTGCTAATAATATAAGTAATAAGTATATTTATTACAGTTCTATCGATAATAACCGCATAATATGGGTAATAATGCATTTTATATTGATGATAATAAAAGTAATACATACATTTATTATAGTTCTATCGATAATAACTGCATAATATGGGTAATAATGCATGTTATATTGATGATAATAAAAGTAATACGTATATTTATTATAGTTCTAGCGATAATAACTCCATAATATGGGTAATAATGCACGTTATATTGATAATAATATAAGTAATGGGTATAATTATTACAGTTCTAGCGATAATAACTGCATTATATGGGTAATAATGCATGTTATATTGCTAATAATATAAGCAATAAGTATAATTATTACAGTTCCAGCGATAATAACTGCATTATATGGGTAATAATGCATGTTATATTGATAATATCGGGAGTAATAAGTATAATTATTACAGTTCTAGCTATAATAACTGCATTATATGCGTAATAATGCATATTATATTGATAATATCGGGAGTAATAAGTATAATTATTATAGTTCTAGCGATAATAATAGTAAAATATGGCTAATAGTGCATGTTATATTGATAATAATAAAAGTAATAAGTATATTTATTACAGTTCTAGCTATAATAACTGCATTATATGCGTAATAACGCATATTATATTGATAATATCGGGAGTAATAAGTATAATTATTATAGTTCTAGCGATAATAATAGTAAAATATTGCTAATAGTGCATGTTATATTGATAATAATAAATGTAATAAGTATATTTATTATACTTCTGTCGATAATAACTGCTTTATATGGGTAGTAATGCATGTTATATTGATAATAATATAAGTAATAAGTATAATTCTTACAGTTCTAGCGATAATAACTCCATAATATGGGTAATAATGCATGTTATATTGATGATAATAAAAGTACTAAGTATATTTATTATAGTTCTAGCGATTATAACTGCATAATATGCGTAATAATGCATGTTATATTGATAATAATATAAGTAATAAGTATAATTATTACAGCTCTAGCGATAATAACGGCATTATATGGGCAATAATGCATGTTATATTGGTAATATTGGTAATAATAAGTATAATTATTATAGTTCTAGCAATAATAAGAGTAAAATATGGCTAATAGTGCATGTTATACTGATAATAATAAAAGTAATAAGTATATTTATTATACTTCTGTCGATAATAACTGCATTATATGGGTAATAATGCATGTTATATTGATAATAATTAAGTAATAAGTATAATTATTATAGTTCTATCGATAATAACTTCATAATATGGGTAATAATGCATGTTATATTGATGATAATAAAAGTACTAAGTATATTTATTACAGTTCTAGCGATTATAACTGCATAGCATTGCATAGCAATAATGCATGTTATATTGATAATAATATAAGTAATAAGTATAATTATTACAGCTCTAGCGATAATAACTGTATTATATGGGTAATAATGCATGTTATATTGGTAATATTGGGAATATTAAGTATAATTATTATAGTTCTAGCGATAATAATAGGAAAATATGACTAATAGTGCATGTTATATTGATAATAATAAAAGTACTAGGTATATTTATTACAGTTCTATCGATTATAACTGCATAATATGGGTAATAATGCATGTTATATTGATAATAATAAAAGTAATACGTATATTTATTATAGTTCAATCGATAATAACTGCATAATATGGGTAATAATGCATGTTATATTGATAATAATATAAGTAACAAGTATAATTATTGCAGTTCTAGCGATAATAACTGCATTATATGGCTAATAATGCACGTTATATTGCTAATAATATAAGTAATAAGTATATTTATTACAGTTCTATCGATAATAACTGCATAATATGGGTAATAATGCATTTTATATTGATGATAATAAAAGTCATACGTATATTTATTATAGTTCTATCGATAAGAACTGCATAATATGGGTAATAATGCATGTTATATTGATGATAATAAAAGTAATACGTATATTTATTATAGTTCTAGCGATAATAACTCCATAATATGGGTAATAATGCACGTTATATTGATAATTATATAAGTAATAAGTATAATTATTACAGTTCTAGCGATAATAACTGCATTATATGGGTAATAATGCATGTTATATTGCTAATAATATAAGTAATAAGTATAATTATTACAGTTCTAGCGATAATAACTGCATTATATGGGTAATAATGCATGTTATATTGATAATATCGGGAGTAATAAGTATAATTATTACAGTTCTAGCGGTAATAACTGCATTATATGCGTAATAATGCATGTTATATTGATAATATCGGGAGTAATAAGTATAATTATTATAGTTCTAGCGATAATAATAGTAAAATATGGCTAATAGTGCATGTTATATTGATAATAGTAAAAGTAATAAGTATATTTATTATAGTTCTATCGATAATAACTTCATAATATGGGTAATAATGCATGTTATAATGATGATAATAAAAGTACTAAGTATATTTATTATAGTTCTAGCGATTATAACTGCATAATATGCGTAATAATGCATGTTATATTGATAATAATATAAGTAATAAGTATAATTATTACAGCTCTAGCGATAGTAACTGCATTATATGGGTAATAATGTATGTTATATTGGTAATATTGGGAATAATAAGTATAATTATTATAGTTCTAGCAATAATAAAAGTAAAATATGGCTAATAGTGCATGTTATACTGATAATAATAAAAGTAATAAGTATATTTATTATACTTCTGTCGATAATAACTGCATTATATGGGTAATAATGCATGTTATATTGATAATAATATAAGTAATAAGTATAATTATTACAGTTCTAGCGATAATAACTGCATAATATGGGTAATAATGCACGTTATATTGCTAACAATATAAGTAATAAGTATAATTGTTACAGTTCTAGCGATAATAACTGCATTATATGGGTAATAATGCATGTTATAATGATGATAATAAAAGTACTAAGTATATTTATTATAGTTCTAGCGATTATAACTGCATAATATGCGTAATAATGCATGTTATATTGATAATAATATAAGTAATAAGTATAATTATTACAGCTCTAGCGATAATAACTGCATTATATGGGCAATAATGCATGTTATATTGCTAATAATATAAGTAATAAGTATAATTATTACAGTTCTAGCGATAATAACTGCATTATATGGGTAATAATGCATGTTATATTGATAATATCGTGAGTTGTAAGTATAATTATTATAGTTCTAGCGATAATAATAGTAAAATATGGCTAATAGTGCATGTTATATTGATAATAATAAAAGTAATAAGTATATTTATTACAGTTCTAGCTATAATAACTGCATTATATGCGTAATGATGCATATTATATTGATAATATCGGGAGTAATAAGTATAATTATTATAGTTCTAGCGATAATAATAGTAAAATATGGCTAATAGTGCATGTTATATTGATAATAATAAAAGTAATAAGTATATTTATTACAGTTCTAGCTATAATAACTGCATTATATGCGTAATAACGCATATTATATTGATAATATCGGGAGTAATAAGTATAATTATTATAGTTCTAGCGATAATAATAGTAAAATATTGCTAATAGTGCATGTTATATTGATAATAATAAATGTAATAAGTATATTTATTACAGTTCTAGCTATAATAACTGCATTATATGCGTAATAACGCATATTATATTGATAATATCGGGAGTAATAAGTATAATTATTATAGTTCTAGCGATAATAATAGTAAAATATTGCTAATAGTGCATGTTATATTGATAATAATAAATGTAATAAGTATATTTATTATACTTCTGTCGATAATAACTGCATTATATGGGTAATAATGCATGTTATAATGATGATAATAAAAGTACTAAGTATATTTATTATAGTTCTAGCGATTATAACTGCATAATATGCGTAATAATGCATGTTATATTGATAATAATATAAGTAATAAGTATAATTATTACAGCTCTAGCGATAATAACTGCATTATATGGGCAATAATGCATGTTATATTGCTAATAATATAAGTAATAAGTATAATTATTACAGTTCTAGCGATAATAACTGCATTATATGGGTAATAATGCATGTTATATTGATAATATCGTGAGTTGTAAGTATAATTATTATAGTTCTAGCGATAATAATAGTAAAATATGGCTAATAGTGCATGTTATATTGATAATAATAAAAGTAATAAGTATATTTATTACAGTTCTAGCTATAATAACTGCATTATATGCGTAATGATGCATATTATATTGATAATATCGGGAGTAATAAGTATAATTATTATAGTTCTAGCGATAATAATAGTAAAATATGGCTAATAGTGCATGTTATATTGATAATAATAAAAGTAATAAGTATATTTATTACAGTTCTAGCTATAATAATTGCATTATATGCGTAATAACGCATATTATATTGATAATATCGGGAGTAATAAGTATAATTATTACAGTTCTAGCGATAATAACTGCATTATATGGGTAATAATGCATGTTATATTGATAATATCGGGAGTAATAAGTATATTTATTACAGTTCTAGCGGTAATAACTGCATTATATGCGTAATAATGCATGTTATATTGATAATATCGGGAGTAATAAGTATAATTATTATAGTTCTAGCGATAATAATAGTAAAATATGGCTAATAGTGCATGTTATATTGATAATAGTAAAAGTAATAAGTATATTTATTATAGTTCTATCGATAATAACTTCATAATATGGGTAATAATGCATGTTATAATGATGATAATAAAAGTACTAAGTATATTTATTATAGTTCTAGCGATTATAACTGCATAATATGCGTAATAATGCATGTTATATTGATAATAATATAAGTAATAAGTATAATTATTACAGCTCTAGCGATAGTAACTGCATTATATGGGTAATAATGTATGTTATATTGGTAATATTGGGAATAATAAGTATAATTATTATAGTTCTAGCAATAATAAAAGTAAAATATGGCTAATAGTGCATGTTATACTGATAATAATAAAAGTAATAAGTATATTTATTATACTTCTGTCGATAATAACTGCATTATATGGGTAATAATGCATGTTATATTGATAATAATATAAGTAATAAGTATAATTATTACAGTTCTAGCGATAATAACTGCATAATATGGGTAATAATGCACGTTATATTGCTAACAATATAAGTAATAAGTATAATTGTTACAGTTCTAGCGATAATAACTGCATTATATGGGTAATAATGCATGTTATAATGATGATAATAAAAGTACTAAGTATATTTATTATAGTTCTAGCGATTATAACTGCATAATATGCGTAATAATGCATGTTATATTGATAATAATATAAGTAATAAGTATAATTATTACAGCTCTAGCGATAATAACTGCATTATATGGGCAATAATGCATGTTATATTGCTAATAATATAAGTAATAAGTATAATTATTACAGTTCTAGCGATAATAACTGCATTATATGGGTAATAATGCATGTTATATTGATAATATCGTGAGTTGTAAGTATAATTATTATAGTTCTAGCGATAATAATAGTAAAATATGGCTAATAGTGCATGTTATATTGATAATAATAAAAGTAATAAGTATATTTATTACAGTTCTAGCTATAATAACTGCATTATATGCGTAATGATGCATATTATATTGATAATATCGGGAGTAATAAGTATAATTATTATAGTTCTAGCGATAATAATAGTAAAATATGGCTAATAGTGCATGTTATATTGATAATAATAAAAGTAATAAGTATATTTATTACAGTTCTAGCTATAATAACTGCATTATATGCGTAATAACGCATATTATATTGATAATATCGGGAGTAATAAGTATAATTATTATAGTTCTAGCGATAATAATAGTAAAATATTGCTAATAGTGCATGTTATATTGATAATAATAAATGTAATAAGTATATTTATTATACTTCTGTCGATAATAACTGCTTTATATGGGTAGTAATGCATGTTATATTGATAATAATATAAGTAATAAGTATAATTCTTACAGTTCTAGCGATAATAACTCCATAATATGGGTAATAATGCATGTTATATTGATGATAATAAAAGTACTAAGTATATTTATTATAGTTCTAGCGATTATAACTGCATAATATGTGTAATAATGCATGTTATATTGATAATAATATAAGTAATAAGTATAATTATTACAGCTCTAGCGATAATAACTGCATTATATGGGCAATAATGCATGTTATATTGCTAATAATATAAGTAATAAGTATAATTATTACAGTTCTAGCGATAATAACTGCATTATATGGGTAATAATGCATGTTATATTGATAATATCGTGAGTTGTAAGTATAATTATTATAGTTCCAGCGATAATAATAGTAAAATATGGCTAATAGTGCATGTTATATTGATAATAATAAAAGTAATAAGTATATTTATTACAGTTCTAGCTATAATAACTGCATTATATGCGTAATAATGCATATTATATTGATAATATCGGGAGTAATAAGTATAATTATTATAGTTCTAGCGATAATAATAGTAAAATATGGCTAATAGTGCATGTTATATTGATAATAATAAAAGTAATAAGTATATTTATTACAGTTCTAGCTATAATAACTGCATTATATGCGTAATAACGCATATTATATTGATAATATCGGGAGTAATAAGTATAATTATTATAGTTCTAGCGATAATAATAGTAAAATATTGCTAATAGTGCATGTTATATTGATAATAATAAATGTAATAAGTATATTTATTATACTTCTGTCGATAATAACTGCTTTATATGGGTAGTAATGCATGTTATATTGATAATAATATAAGTAATAAGTATAATTCTTACAGTTCTAGCGATAATAACTCCATAATATGGGTAATAATGCATGTTATATTGATGATAATAAAAGTACTAGGTATATTTATTACAGTTCTAGCGATCATAACTGCATAATATGCGTAATAATGCATGTTATATTGATAATAATATAAGTAATAAGTATAATTATTACAGCTCTAGCGATAATAACGGCATTATATGGGCAATAATGCATGTTATATTGGTAATATTGGGAATAATAAGTATAATTATTATAGTTCTAGCAATAATAAGAGTAAAATATGGCTAATAGTGCATGTTATACTGATAATAATAAAAGTAATAAGTATATTTATTATACTTCTGTCGATAATAACTGCATTATATGGGTAATAATGCATGTTATATTGATAATAATTAAGTAATAAGTATAATTATTATAGTTCTATCGATAATAACTTCATAATATGGGTAATAATGCATGTTATATTGATGATAATAAAAGTACTAAGTATATTTATTACAGTTCTAGCGATTATAACTGCATAGCATTGCATAGCAATAATGCATGTTATATTGATAATAATATAAGTAATAAGTATAATTATTACAGCTCTAGCGATAATAACTGTATTATATGGGTAATAATGCATGTTATATTGGTAATATTGGGAATAATAAGTATAATTATTATAGTTCTAGCGATAATAATAGGAAAATATGACTAATAGTGCATGTTATATTGATAATAATAAAAGTACTAGGTATATTTATTACAGTTCTATCGATTATAACTGCATAATATGGGTAATAATGCATGTTATATTGATAATAATAAAAGTAATACGTATATTTATTATAGTTCAATCGATAATAACTGCATAATATGGGTAATAATGCATGTTATATTGATAATAATATAAGTAACAAGTATAATTATTGCAGTTCTAGCGATAATAACTGCATTATATGGCTAATAATGCACGGTATATTGCTAATAATATAAGTAATAAGTATATTTATTACAGTTCTATCGATAATAACCGCATAATATGGGTAATAATGCATTTTATATTGATGATAATAAAAGTAATACGTACATTTATTATAGTTCTATCGATAATAACTGCATAATATGGGTAATAATGCATGTTATATTGATGATAATAAAAGTAATACGTATATTTATTATAGTTCTAGCGATAATAACTCCATAATATGGGTAATAATGCACGTTATATTGATAATAATATAAGTAATAAGTATAATTATTACAGTTCTAGCGATAATAACTGCATTATATGGGTAATAATGCATGTTATATTGCTAATAATATAAGCAATAAGTATAATTATTACAGTTCCAGCGATAATAACTGCATTATATGGGAAATAATGCATGTTATATTGATAATATCGGGAGTAATAAGTATAATTATTACAGTTCTAGCTATAATAACTGCATTATATGCGTAATAATGCATATTATATTGATAATATCGGGAGTAATAAGTATAATTATTATAGTTCTAGCGATAATAATAGTAAAATATGGCTAATAGTGCATGTTATATTGATAATAATAAAAGTAATAAGTATATTTATTACAGTTCTAGCTATAATAACTGCATTATATGCGTAATAACGCATATTATATTGGTAATATTGGGAATAATAAGTATAATTATTATAGTTCTAGCAATAATAAAAGTAAAATATGGCTAATAGTGCATGTTATACTGATAATAATAAAAGTAATAAGTATATTTATTATACTTCTGTCGATAATAACTGCATTATATGGGTAATAATGCATGTTATATTGATAATAATATAAGTAATAAGTATAATTATTACAGTTCTAGCGATAATAACTGCATAATATGGGTAATAATGCACGTTATATTGCTAACAATATAAGTAATAAGTATAATTGTTACAGTTCTAGCGATAATAACTGCATTATATGGGTAATAATGCATGTTATAATGATGATAATAAAAGTACTAAGTATATTTATTATAGTTCTAGCGATTATAACTGCATAATATGCGTAATAATGCATGTTATATTGATAATAATATAAGTAATAAGTATAATTATTACAGCTCTAGCGATAATAACTGCATTATATGGGCAATAATGCATGTTATATTGCTAATAATATAAGTAATAAGTATAATTATTACAGTTCTAGCGATAATAACTGCATTATATGGGTAATAATGCATGTTATATTGATAATATCGTGAGTTGTAAGTATAATTATTATAGTTCTAGCGATAATAATAGTAAAATATGGCTAATAGTGCATGTTATATTGATAATAATAAAAGTAATAAGTATATTTATTACAGTTCTAGCTATAATAACTGCATTATATGCGTAATGATGCATATTATATTGATAATATCGGGAGTAATAAGTATAATTATTATAGTTCTAGCGATAATAATAGTAAAATATGGCTAATAGTGCATGTTATATTGATAATAATAAAAGTAATAAGTATATTTATTACAGTTCTAGCTATAATAACTGCATTATATGCGTAATAACGCATATTATATTGATAATATCGGGAGTAATAAGTATAATTATTATAGTTCTAGCGATAATAATAGTAAAATATTGCTAATAGTGCATGTTATATTGATAATAATAAATGTAATAAGTATATTTATTATACTTCTGTCGATAATAACTGCTTTATATGGGTAGTAATGCATGTTATATTGATAATAATATAAGTAATAAGTATAATTCTTACAGTTCTAGCGATAATAACTCCATAATATGGGTAATAATGCATGTTATATTGATGATAATAAAAGTACTAAGTATATTTATTATAGTTCTAGCGATTATAACTGCATAATATGTGTAATAATGCATGTTATATTGATAATAATATAAGTAATAAGTATAATTATTACAGCTCTAGCGATAATAACTGCATTATATGGGCAATAATGCATGTTATATTGCTAATAATATAAGTAATAAGTATAATTATTACAGTTCTAGCGATAATAACTGCATTATATGGGTAATAATGCATGTTATATTGATAATATCGTGAGTTGTAAGTATAATTATTATAGTTCCAGCGATAATAATAGTAAAATATGGCTAATAGTGCATGTTATATTGATAATAATAAAAGTAATAAGTATATTTATTACAGTTCTAGCTATAATAACTGCATTATATGCGTAATAATGCATATTATATTGATAATATCGGGAGTAATAAGTATAATTATTATAGTTCTAGCGATAATAATAGTAAAATATGGCTAATAGTGCATGTTATATTGATAATAATAAAAGTAATAAGTATATTTATTACAGTTCTAGCTATAATAACTGCATTATATGCGTAATAACGCATATTATATTGATAATATCGGGAGTAATAAGTATAATTATTATAGTTCTAGCGATAATAATAGTAAAATATTGCTAATAGTGCATGTTATATTGATAATAATAAATGTAATAAGTATATTTATTATACTTCTGTCGATAATAACTGCTTTATATGGGTAGTAATGCATGTTATATTGATAATAATATAAGTAATAAGTATAATTCTTACAGTTCTAGCGATAATAACTCCATAATATGGGTAATAATGCATGTTATATTGATGATAATAAAAGTACTAGGTATATTTATTATAGTTCTAGCGATCATAACTGCATAATATGCGTAATAATGCATGTTATATTGATAATAATATAAGTAATAAGTATAATTATTACAGCTCTAGCGATAATAACGGCATTATATGGGCAATAATGCATGTTATATTGGTAATATTGGGAATAATAAGTATAATTATTATAGTTCTAGCAATAATAAGAGTAAAATATGGCTAATAGTGCATGTTATACTGATAATAATAAAAGTAATAAGTATATTTATTATACTTCTGTCGATAATAACTGCATTATATGGGTAATAATGCATGTTATATTGATAATAATAAAAGTAATACGTATATTTATTACAGTTCTATCGATAATAGCTGCATAATATGGGTAATAATGCATTTTATATTGATGATAATAAAAGTAATACGTATATTTATTATAGTTCTATCGATAATAACTGCATAATATGGGTAATAATGCATGTTATATTGATGATAATAAAAGTAATACGTATATTTATTATAGTTCTAGCGATAATAACTCCATAATATGGGTAATAATGCACGTTATATTGATAATAATATAAGTAATAAGTATAATTATTACAGTTCTAGCGATAATAACTGCATTATATGGGTAATAATGCATGTTATATTGCTAATAATATAAGTAATAAGTATAATTATTACAGTTCTAGCGATAATAACTGCATTATATGGGTAATAATGCATGTTATATTGATAATATCGGGAGTAATAAGTATAATTATTACAGTTCTAGCGGTAATAACTGCATTATATGCGTAATAATGCATGTTATATTGATAATATCGGGAGTAATAAGTATAATTATTATAGTTCTAGCGATAATAATAGTAAAATATGGCTAATAGTGCATGTTATATTGATAATAGTAAAAGTAATAAGTATATTTATTATAGTTCTATCGATAATAACTTCATAATATGGGTAATAATGCATGTTATAATGATGATAATAAAAGTACTAAGTATATTTATTATCGTTCTAGCGATTATAACTGCATAATATGCGTAATAATGCATGTTATATTGATAATAATATAAGTAATAAGTATAATTATTACAGCTCTAGCGATAATAACTGCATTATATGGGTAATAATGTATGTTATATTGATAATATCGGGAGTAATAAGTATAATTATTACAGTTCCAGCGATAATAACTGCATAATATGGGTAATAATGCACGTTATATTGATAATAATATAAGTAATAAGTATAATTATTACAGTTCTATCGATAATAACTGCATAATATGGGTAATAGTGCATTTTATATTGATGATAATAAAAGTAATACGTATATTTATTATAGTTCTATCGATAATAACTGCATAATATGGGTAATAATGCATGTTATATTGATGATAATAAAAGTAATACGTATATTTATTATAGTTCTAGCGATAATAACTCCATAATATGGGTAATAATGCACGTTATATTGATAATAATATAAGTAATAAGTATAATTATTACAGTTCTAGCGATAATAACTGCATAATATGGGTAATAATGCACGTTATATTGCTAATAATATAAGTAATAAGTATAATTGTTACAGTTCTAGCGATAATAACTGCATTATATGGGTAATAATGCATCTTATAATGATGATAATAAAAGTACTAAGTATAATTATTACAGTTCTAGCGATAATAACTGCATTATACGGGTAATAATGCATGTTATATTGATAATAATATAAGTAATAAGTATAATTATTACAGCTCTAGCGGTAATAACTGCATTATATGCGTAATAATGCATGTTATATTGATAATATCGGGAGTAATAAGTATAATTATTATAGTTCTAGCGATAATAATAGTAAAATATGGCTAATAGTGCATGTTATATTGATAATAGTAAAAGTAATAAGTATATTTATTATAGTTCTATCGATAATAACTTCATAATATGGGTAATAATGCATGTTATAATGATGATAATAAAAGTAATACGTATATTTATTATAGTTCTAGCGATAATAACTCCATAATATGGGTAATAATGCACGTTATATTGATAATAATATAAGTAATAAGTATAATTATTACAGTTCTAGCGATAATAACTGCATAATATGGGTAATAATGCACGTTATATTGCTAATAATATAAGTAATAAGTATAATTGTTACAGTTCTAGCGATAATAACTGCATTATATGGGTAATAATGCATCTTATAATGATGATAATAAAAGTACTAAGTATAATTATTACAGTTCTAGCGATAATAACTGCATTATACGGGTAATAATGCATGTTATATTGATAATAATATAAGTAATAAGTATAATTATTACAGCTCTAGCGGTAATAACTGCATTATATGCGTAATAATGCATGTTATATTGATAATATCGGGAGTAATAAGTATAATTATTATAGTTCTAGCGATAATAATAGTAAAATATTGCTAATAGTGCATGTTATATTGATAATAATAAATGTAATAAGTATATTTATTATACTTCTGTCGATAATAACTGCTTTATATGGGTAGTAATGCATGTTATATTGATAATAATATAAGTAATAAGTATAATTATTACAGTTCTAGCGATAATAACTCCATAATATGGGTAATAATGCATGTTATATTGATGATAATAAAAGTACTAAGTATATTTATTATAGTTCTAGCGATTATAACTGCATAATATGCGTAATAATGCATGTTATATTGATAATAATATAAGTAATAAGTATAATTATTACAGCTCTAGCGATAATAACGGCATTATATGGGCAATAATGCATGTTATATTGGTAATATTGGGAATAATAAGTATAATTATTATAGTTCTAGCAATAATAAGAGTAAAATATGGCTAATAGTGCATGTTATACTGATAATAATAAAAGTAATAAGTATATTTATTATACTTCTGTCGATAATAACTGCATTATATGGGTAATAATGCATGTTATATTGATAATAATTAAGTAATAAGTATAATTATTATAGTTCTATCGGTAATAACTTCATAATATGGGTAATAATGCATGTTATATTGATGATAATAAATGTACTAAGTATATTTATTACAGTTCTAGCGATAATAACTGCATTATATGGCTAATAATGCACGTTATATTGCTAATAATATAAGTAATAAGTATATTTATTACAGTTCTATCGATAATAACTGCATAATATGGGTAATAGTGCATTTTATATTGATGATAATAAAAGTAATACGTATATTTATTATAGTTCTATCGATAATAACTGCATAATATGGGTAATAATGCATGTTATATTGATGATAATAAAAGTAATACGTATATTTATTATAGTTCTAGCGATAATAACTCCATAATATGGGTAATAATGCACGTTATATTGATAATAATATAAGTAATAAGTATAATTATTACAGTTCTAGCGATAATAACTGCATAATATGGGTAATAATGCACGTTATATTGCTAATAATATAAGTAATAAGTATAATTGTTACAGTTCTAGCGATAATAACTGCATTATATGGGTAATAATGCATCTTATAATGATGATAATAAAAGTACTAAGTATAATTATTACAGTTCTAGCGATAATAACTGCATTATACGGGTAATAATGCATGTTATATTGATAATAATATAAGTAATAAGTATAATTATTACAGCTCTAGCGGTAATAACTGCATTATATGCGTAATAATGCATGTTATATTGATAATATCGGGAGTAATAAGTATAATTATTATAGTTCTAGCGATAATAATAGTAAAATATGGCTAATAGTGCATGTTATATTGATAATAGTAAAAGTAATAAGTATATTTATTATAGTTCTATCGATAATAACTTCATAATATGGGTAATAATGCATGTTATAATGATGATAATAAAAGTAATACGTATATTTATTATAGTTCTAGCGATAATAACTCCATAATATGGGTAATAATGCACGTTATATTGATAATAATATAAGTAATAAGTATAATTATTACAGTTCTAGCGATAATAACTGCATAATATGGGTAATAATGCACGTTATATTGCTAATAATATAAGTAATAAGTATAATTGTTACAGTTCTAGCGATAATAACTGCATTATATGGGTAATAATGCATCTTATAATGATGATAATAAAAGTACTAAGTATAATTATTACAGTTCTAGCGATAATAACTGCATTATACGGGTAATAATGCATGTTATATTGATAATAATATAAGTAATAAGTATAATTATTACAGCTCTAGCGGTAATAACTGCATTATATGCGTAATAATGCATGTTATATTGATAATATCGGGAGTAATAAGTATATTTATTATAGTTCTAGCAATAATAAAAGTAAAATATGGCTAATAGTGCATGTTATATTGATAATAATATAAGTAATAAGTATAATTATTACAGTTCTAGCGATAATAACTGCATAATATGGGTAATAATGCGTGTTATATTGATAATAATATAAGTAATAAGTATAATTATTGCAGTTCTAGCGATAATAACTGCATTATATGGCTAATAATGCACGTTATATTGCTAATAATATAAGTAATAAGTATATTTATTACAGTTCTATCGATAATAACTGCATAATATGTGTAATAGTGCATTTTATATTGATGATAATAAAAGTAATACGTATATTTATTATAGTTCTATCGATAATAACTGCATAATATGGGTAATAATGCATGTTATATTGATGATAATAAAAGTAATACGTATATTTATTATAGTTCTAGCGATAATAACTCCATAATATGGGTAATAATGCACGTTATATTGATAATAATATAAGTAATAAGTATAATTATTACAGTTCTAGCGATAATAACTGCATAATATGGGTAATAATGCACGTTATATTGCTAATAATATAAGTAATAAGTATAATTGTTACAGTTCTAGCGATAATAACTGCATTATATGGGTAATATTGCATCTTATAATGATGATAATAAAAGTACTAAGTATAATTATTACAGTTCTAGCGATAATAACTGCATTATATGGGTAATAATGCATGTTATATTGATAATAATATAAGTAATAAGTATAATTATTACAGCTCTAGCGGTAATAACTGCATTATATGCGTAATAATGCATGTTATATTGATAATATCGGGAGTAATAAGTATAATTATTATAGTTCTAGCGATAATAATAGTAAAATATGGCTAATAGTGCATGTTATATTGATAATAGTAAAAGTAATAAGTACATTTATTATAGTTCTATCGATAATAACTTCATAATATGGGTAATAATGCATGTTATAATGATGATAATAAAAGTACTAAGTATATTTATTATAGTTCTAGCGATTATAACTGCATAATATGCGTAATAATGCATGTTATATTGATAATAATATAAGTAATAAGTATAATTATTACAGCTCTAGCGATAGTAACTGCATTATATGGGTAATAATGTATGTTATATTGATAATATCGGGAGTAATAAGTATAATTATTATAGTTCTAGCGATAATAATAGTAAAATATGGCTAATAGTGCATGTTATATTGATAATAGTAAAAGTAATAAGTACATTTATTATAGTTCTATCGATAATAACTTCATAATATGGGTAATAATGCATGTTATAATGATGATAATAAAAGTACTAAGTATATTTATTATAGTTCTAGCGATTATAACTGCATAATATGCGTAATAATGCATGTTATATTGATAATAATATAAGTAATAAGTATAATTATTACAGCTCTAGCGATAATAACTGCATTATATGGGTAATAATGCATATTATATTGATAATATCGTGAGTTGTAAGTATAATTATTATAGTTCTAGCGATAATAATAGTAAAGTATGGCTAATAGTGCATGTTATATTGATAATAATAAAAGTAATAAGTATATTTATTACAGTTCTAGCTATAATAACTGCATTATATGCGTAATAATGCATATTATATTGATAATATCGGGAGTAATAAGTATAATTATTATAGTTCTAGCGATAATAATAGTAAAATATTGCTAATAGTGCATGTTATATTGATAATAATAAATGTAATAAGTATATTTATTATACTTCTGTCGATAATAACTGCTTTATATGCGTAATAATGCATGTTGTATTGATAATATCGGGAGTAATAAGTATAATTATTACAGTTCCAGCGATAATAACTGCATAATATGGGTAATAATGCATGTTATATTGATAATAATTAAGTAATAAGTATAATTATTACAGTGCTAGCGATAATAACTGCATTATATGCGTAATAATGCATGTTGTATTGATAATATCGGGAGTAATAAGTATAATTATTACAGTTCCAGCGATAATAACTGCATAATATGGGTAATAATGCACGTTATATTGATAATAATATAAGTAATAAGTATAATTATTACAGTTCTAGCGATAATTACTGCATTATATGGGTAATAATGCATGTTATATTGGTAATATTGGGAATAATAAGTATAATTATTATATTTGTAGCGATAATAATAGTGAAATATGACTAATAGTGCATGTTATATTGATAATAATAAAAGTAATAAGTATATTTATTACAGTTCTAGCGATTATAACTGCATAACATGCGTAATAATGCATGTTATATTGATAATAATATAAGTAATAAGTATAATTATTACAGCTCTAGCGATAATAACGGCATTATATGGGCAATAATGCATGTTATATTGGTAATATTGGGAATAATAAGTATAATTATTATAGTTCTAGCAATAATAAGAGTAAAATATGGCTAATAGTGCATGTTATACTGATAATAATAAAAGTAATAAGTATATTTATTATACTTCTGTCGATAATAACTGCATTATATGGGTAATAATGCATGTTATATTGATAATAATTAAGTAATAAGTATAATTATTATAGTTCTATCGATAATAACTTCATAATATGGGTAATAATGCATGTTATAATGATGATAATAAAAGTACTAAGTATATTTATTATAGTTCTAGCGATTATAACTGCATAATATGCGTAATAATGCATGTTATATTGATAATAATATAAGTAATAAGTATAATTATTACAGCTCTAGCGATAATAACTGCATTATATGGGTAATAATGTATGTTATATTGGTAATATTGGGAACAATAAGTATAATTATTATAGTTCTAGCAATAATAAAAGTAAAATATGGCTAATAGTGCATGTTATACTGATAATAATAAAAGTAATAAGTATATTTATTATACTTCTGTCGATAATAACTGCATTATATGGGTAATAATGCATGTTATATTGATAATAATATAAGTAATAAGTATAATTATTACATTTCTAGCGATAATAACTGCATAATATGGGTAATAATGCACGTTATATTGCTAATAGTATAAGTATTAAGTATAATTGTTACAGTTCTAGCGATAATAACTGCATTATATGGGTAATAATGCATGTTATAATGATGATAATAAAAGTACTAAGTATATTTATTATAGTTCTAGCGATTATAACTGCATAATATGCGTAATAATGCATGTTATATTGATAATAATATAAGTAATAAGTATAATTATTACAGCTCTAGCGATAATAACTGCATTATATGGGTAATAATGGATGTTATATTGGTAATATTGGGAATAATAAGTATAATTACTATAGTTCTAGCAATAATAAGAGTAAAATATGGCTAATAGTGCATGTTATACTGATAATAATAAAAGTAATAAGTATATTTATTATACTTCTGTCGATAATAACTGCATTATATGGGTAATAATGCATGTTATATTGATAATAATATAAGTAATAAGTATAATTATTACAGCTCTAGCGATAATAACTGTATTATATGTGTAATAATGCTTGTTATATTGGTAATATTGGGAATAATAAGTATAATTATTATAGTTCTAGCGATAATAATAGGAAAATATGACTAATAGTGCATGTTATATTGATAATAATAAAAGTACTAAGTATATTTATTACAGTTCTATCGATTATAACTGCATAATATGGGTAATAATGCATGTTATATTGATGATAATAAAAGTAATACATATATTTATTATAGTTCAATCGATAATAACTGCATAATATGGGTAATAATGCATGTTATATTAATAATAATATAAGTAATAAGTATAATTATTGCAGTTCTAGCGATAATAACTCCATAATATGGGTAATAATGCACGTTATATTGATAATAATATAAGTAATAAGTATAATTATTACAGTTCTAGCGATAATAACTGCATTATATGGGTAATAATGCATGTTATATTGCTAATAATATAAGTAATAAGTATAATTGTTACAGTTCTAGCGATAATAACTGCGTTATATGGGTAATAATGCATCTGATAATGATGATAATAAAAGTACTAAGTATAATTATTACAGTTCTAGCGATAATAACTGCATTATATGGGTAATAATGCATGTTATATTGCTAATAATATAAGTAATAAGTATAATTATTACAGTTCTAGCGATAATAACTGCATTATATGGGTAATAATGCATGTTATATTGCTAATAATATAAGTAATAAGTATAATTATTACAGTTCTAGCGGTAATAACTGCATTATATGCGTAATAATGCATGTTATATTGATAATATCGGGAGTAATAAGTATAATTATTATAGTTCTAGCGATAATAATAGTAAAATATGGCTAATAGTGCATGTTATATTGATAATAGTAAAAGTAATAAGTATATTTATTATAGTTCTATCGATAATAACTTCATAATATGGGTAATAATGCATGTTATAATGATGATAATAAAAGTGCTAAGTATATTTATTATAGTTCTAGCGATTATAACTGCATAATATGCGTAATAATGCATGTTATATTGATAATAATATAAGTAATAAGTATAATTATTACAGCTCTAGCGATAATAACTGCATTCTATGGGTAATAATGTATGTTATATTGGTAATATTGGGAATAATAAGTATAATTATTATAGTTCTAGCAATAATAAAAGTAAAATATGGCTAATAGTGCATGTTATACTGATAATAATAAAAGTAATAAGTATATTTATTATACTTCTGTCGATAATAACTGCATTATATGGGTAATAATGCATGTTATATTGATAATAATATAAGTAATAAGTATAATTATTACAGTTCTAGCGATAATAACTGCATAATATGGGTAATAATGCACGTTATATTGCTAATAATATAAGTAATAAGTATAATTGTTACAGTTCTAGCGATAATAACTGCATTATATGGGTAATAATGCATGTTATAATGATGATAATAAAAGTACTAAGTATATTTATTATAGTTCTAGCGATTATAACTGCATAATATGCGTAATAATGCATGTTATATTGATAATAATATAAGTAATAAGTATAATTATTACAGCTCTAGCGATAATAACTGCATTATATGGGTAATAATGTATGTTATATTGGTAATATTGGGAATAATAAGTATAATTATTATAGTTCTAGCAATAATAAAAGTATAATATGGCTAATAGTGCATGTTATACTGATAATAATAAAAGTAATAAGTATATTTATTATACTTCTGTCGATAATAACTGCATTATATGGGTAATAATGCATGTTATATTGATAATAATATAAGTAATAAGTATAATTATTACAGTTCTAGCGATATTAACTGCATAATATGGGTAATAATGCACGTTATATTGCTAATAATATAAGTAATAAGTATAATTATTATAGTTCTAGCGATAATAATAGTAAAATATGGCTAATAGTGCATGTTATATTGATAATAATAAAAGTAATAAGTATATTTATTTTAGTTCCATTGATAATAACTTCATAATATGGGTAATAATGCACGTTATATTGCTAATAATATAAGTAATAAGTATAATTATTACAGTTCTAGCAATAATAACTGCATAATATGGGTAATAATGCACGTTATATTGCTAATAATATAAGTAATTAGTATAATTATTACAGTTCTAGCGATAATAACTGCATTATATGCGTAATAATCCATGTTATATTGATAATATCGGGAGTAATAAGTATAATTATTACAGTCCTAGCGATAATACTAGTAAAATATGGCTAATAGTGCCTGTTATATTGATAATAATAAAAGTAATAAGTATATTTATTATACTTCTGTCGATAATAACTGCATTATATGGGTTATAATGCATGGTATATTGATAATAACATAAGTAATAAGTATAATTATTACAGTTCTAGCGATAATAACTGCATAATATGGGTAATACTGCACGTTATATTGATAATAATATAAGTAATAAGTATAATTATTACAGTTCTAGCGATAATAACTGCATTATATGGGTAATAATGCATGTTATATTGGTAATATTGTCAATAATAAGTATAATTATTATAGTTCTAGCGATAATAATAGTAAAATATGGCTAATAGTGCATGTTATATTGATAATAATAAATGCAATAAGTATATTTATTACAGTTCTATCGATAATAACTGCATTATATGGGTAATAATGCATGTTATATTGCTAATATCGGGAGTAATAAGTATAATTATTACAGTTCTAGCGGTAATAACTGCATTATATGCGTAATAATGCATGTTATATTGATAATATCGGGAGTAATAAGTATAATTATTATAGTTCTAGCGATAATAATAGTAAAATATGGCTAATAGTGCATGTTATATTGATAATAGTAAAAGTAATAAGTATATTTATTATAGTTCTATCGATAATAACTTCATAATATGGGTAATAATGCATGTTATAATGATGATAATAAAAGTACTAAGTATATTTATTATAGTTCTAGCGATTATAACTGCATAATATGCGTAATAATGCATGTTATATTGATAATAATATAAGTAATAAGTATAATTATTACAGCTCTAGCGATAATAACTGCATTATATGGGTAATAATGTATGTTATATTGGTAATATTGGGAATAATAAGTATAATTATTATAGTTCTAGCAATAATAAAAGTAAAATATGGCTAATAGTGCATGTTATACTGATAATAATAAAAGTAATAAGTATATTTATTATACTTCTGTCGATAATAACTGCATTTAATGGGTAATAATGCATGTTATATTGATAATATCTGGAGTAATTAGTATAATTATTATAGTTCTATCGATAATAAAAGTAAAATATGGCTAATAGTGCATGTTATATTGATAATATCAGGTGTAATAAGTATAATTATTACATTTCTAGCGGTAATAACTGCATTATATGGGTAATAATGCATGTTATATTGATAATAATAAAAGTAATAAGTATATTTATTATACTTCTGTCGATAATAACTGCATTATATGGGTAGTAATGCATGTTATATTGATAATAATATAAGTAATAAGTATAATTATTACAGTTCTAGCGACAATAACTCCATTATATGGGTAATAGTGCATGTTATAATGACAATAATATAATTAATGTGTATATTTATTACAGTTCTAGCGGTAATAACTGCATTATATGCGTAATAATGCATGTTATATTGATAATATCGGGAGTAATAAGTATAATTATTATAGTTCTAGCGATAATAATAGTAAAATATGGCTAATAGTGCATGTTATATTGATAATAGTAAAAGTAATAAGTACATTTATTATAGTTCTATCGATAATAACTTCATAATATGGGTAATAATGCATGTTATAATGATGATAATAAAAGTAATAAGTATATTTATTATACTTCTGTCGATAATAACTGCATTATATGGGTAATAATGCATGTTATATTGATAATAATATAAGTAATAAGTATAATTATTACAGTTCTAGCGATAATAACTGCATAATATGGGTAATAATGCACGTTATATTGCTAATAATATAAGTGATAAGTATAATTGTTACAGTTCTAGCGATAATAACTGCATTATATGGGTAATAATGCATGTTATAATGATGATAATAAAAGTACTAAGTATATTTATTATAGTTCTAGCGATTATAACTGCATAATATGCGTAATAATGCATGTTATATTGATAATAATATAAGTAATAAGTATAATTATTACAGCTCTAGCGATAATAACTGCATTATATGGGTAATAATGCATATTATATTGATAATATCGTGAGTTGTAAGTATAATTATTATAGTTCTAGCGATAATAATAGTAAAATATGGCTAATAGTGCATGTTATATTGATAATAATAAAAGTAATAAGTATATTTATTACAGTTCTAGCTATAATAACTGCATTATATGCGTAATAATGCATATTATATTGATAATATCGGGAGTAATAAGTATAATTATTATAGTTCTAGCGATAATAATAGTAAAATATTGCTAATAGTGCATGTTATATTGATAATAATAAATGTAATAAGTATATTTATTATACTTCTGTCGATAATAACTGCTTTATATGCGTAATAATGCATGTTGTATTGATAATATCGGGAGTAATAAGTATAATTATTACAGTTCCAGCGATAATAACTGCATAATATGGGTAATAATGCATGTTATATTGATAATAATTAAGTAATAAGTATAATTATTACAGTGCTAGCGATAATAACTGCATTATATGCGTAATAATGCATGTTGTATTGATAATATCGGGAGTAATAAGTATAATTATTACAGTTCCAGCGATAATAACTGCATAATATGGGTAATAATGCACGTTATATTGATAATAATATAAGTAATAAGTATAATTATTACAGTTCTAGCGATAATTACTGCATTATATGGGTAATAATGCATGTTATATTGGTAATATTGGGAATAATAAGTATAATTATTATATTTGTAGCGATAATAATAGTGAAATATGACTAATAGTGCATGTTATATTGATAATAATAAAAGTAATAAGTATATTTATTACAGTTCTAGCGATTATAACTGCATAACATGCGTAATAATGCATGTTATATTGATAATAATATAAGTAATAAGTATAATTATTACAGCTCTAGCGATAATAACGGCATTATATGGGCAATAATGCATGTTATATTGGTAATATTGGGAATAATAAGTATAATTATTATAGTTCTAGCAATAATAAGAGTAAAATATGGCTAATAGTGCATGTTATACTGATAATAATAAAAGTAATAAGTATATTTATTATACTTCTGTCGATAATAACTGCATTATATGGGTAATAATGCATGTTATATTGATAATAATTAAGTAATAAGTATAATTATTATAGTTCTATCGATAATAACTTCATAATATGGGTAATAATGCATGTTATAATGATGATAATAAAAGTACTAAGTATATTTATTATAGTTCTAGCGATTATAACTGCATAATATGCGTAATAATGCATGTTATATTGATAATAATATAAGTAATAAGTATAATTATTACAGCTCTAGCGATAATAACTGCATTATATGGGTAATAATGTATGTTATATTGGTAATATTGGGAACAATAAGTATAATTATTATAGTTCTAGCAATAATAAAAGTAAAATATGGCTAATAGTGCATGTTATACTGATAATAATAAAAGTAATAAGTATATTTATTATACTTCTGTCGATAATAACTGCATTATATGGGTAATAATGCATGTTATATTGATAATAATATAAGTAATAAGTATAATTATTACATTTCTAGCGATAATAACTGCATAATATGGGTAATAATGCACGTTATATTGCTAATAGTATAAGTATTAAGTATAATTGTTACAGTTCTAGCGATAATAACTGCATTATATGGGTAATAATGCATGTTATAATGATGATAATAAAAGTACTAAGTATATTTATTATAGTTCTAGCGATTATAACTGCATAATATGCGTAATAATGCATGTTATATTGATAATAATATAAGTAATAAGTATAATTATTACAGCTCTAGCGATAATAACTGCATTATATGGGTAATAATGTATGTTATATTGGTAATATTGGGAATAATAAGTATAATTATTATAGTTCTAGCAATAATAAAAGTATAATATGGCTAATAGTGCATGTTATACTGATAATAATAAAAGTAATAAGTATATTTATTATACTTCTGTCGATAATAACTGCATTATATGGGTAATAATGCATGTTATATTGATAATAATATAAGTAATAAGTATAATTATTACAGTTCTAGCGATATTAACTGCATAATATGGGTAATAATGCACGTTATATTGCTAATAATATAAGTAATAAGTATAATTATTATAGTTCTAGCGATAATAATAGTAAAATATGGCTAATAGTGCATGTTATATTGATAATAATAAAAGTAATAAGTATATTTATTTTAGTTCCATTGATAATAACTTCATAATATGGGTAATAATGCACGTTATATTGCTAATAATATAAGTAATAAGTATAATTATTACAGTTCTAGCAATAATAACTGCATAATATGGGTAATAATGCACGTTATATTGCTAATAATATAAGTAATTAGTATAATTATTACAGTTCTAGCGATAATAACTGCATTATATGCGTAATAATGCATGTTATATTGATAATATCGGGAGTAATAAGTATAATTATTACAGTCCTAGCGATAATACTAGTAAAATATGGCTAATAGTGCCTGTTATATTGATAATAATAAAAGTAATAAGTATATTTATTATACTTCTGTCGATAATAACTGCATTATATGGGTTATAATGCATGGTATATTGATAATAACATAAGTAATAAGTATAATTATTACAGTTCTAGCGATAATAACTGCATAATATGGGTAATACTGCACGTTATATTGATAATAATATAAGTAATAAGTATAATTATTACAGTTCTAGCGATAATAACTGCATTATATGGGTAATAATGCATGTTATATTGGTAATATTGTCAATAATAAGTATAATTATTATAGTTCTAGCGATAATAATAGTAAAATATGGCTAATAGTGCATGTTATATTGATAATAATAAATGTAATAAGTATATTTATTACAGTTCTATCGATAATAACTGCATTATATGGGTAATAATGCATGTTATATTGATAATATCGGGAGTAATAAGTATAATTATTACAGTTCTAGCGGTAATAACTGCATTATATGCGTAATAATGCATGTTATATTGATAATATCGGGAGTAATAAGTGTAATTATTATAGTTCTAGCGATAATAATAGTAAAATATGGCTAATAGTGCATGTTATATTGATAATAGTAAAAGTAATAAGTATATTTATTATAGTTCTATCGATAATAACTTCATAATATGGGTAATAATGCATGTTATAATGATGATAATAAAAGTACTAAGTATATTTATTATAGTTCTAGCGATTATAACTGCATAATATGCGTAATAATGCATGTTATATTGATAATAATATAAGTAATAAGTATAATTATTACAGCTCTAGCGATAATAACTGCATTATATGGGTAATAATGTATGTTATATTGGTAATATTGGGAATAATAAGTATAATTATTATAGTTCTAGCAATAATAAAAGTAAAATATGGCTAATAGTGCATGTTATACTGATAATAATAAAAGTAATAAGTATATTTATTATACTTCTGTCGATAATAACTGCATTTAATGGGTAATAATGCATGTTATATTGATAATATCTGGAGTAATTAGTATAATTATTATAGTTCTATCGATAATAAAAGTAAAATATGGCTAATAGTGCATGTTATATTGATAATATCAGGTGTAATAAGTATAATTATTACATTTCTAGCGGTAATAACTGCATTATATGGGTAATAATGCATGTTATATTGATAATAATAAAAGTAATAAGTATATTTATTATACTTCTGTCGATAATAACTGCATTATATGGGTAGTAATGCATGTTATATTGATAATAATATAAGTAATAAGTATAATTATTACAGTTCTAGCGACAATAACTCCATTATATGGGTAATAGTGCATGTTATAATGACAATAATATAATTAATATGTATATTTATTACAGTTCTAGCGGTAATAACTGCATTATATGCGTAATAATGCATGTTATATTGATAATATCGGGAGTAATAAGTATAATTATTATAGTTCTAGCGATAATAATAGTAAAATATGGCTAATAGTGCATGTTATATTGATAATAGTAAAAGTAATAAGTATATTTATTATAGTTCTATCGATAATAACTTCATAATATGGGTAATAATGCATGTTATATTGATGATAATAAAAGTACTAAGTATATTTATTATAGTTCTAGCGATTATAACTGCATAATATGCGTAATAATGCATGTTATATTGATAATAATATAAGTAATAAGTATAATTATTACAGCTCTAGCGATAATAACTGCATTATATGGGTAATAATGTATGTTATATTGGTAATATTGGGAATAATAAGTATAATTATTATAGTTCTAGCAATAATAAAAGTAAAATATGGCTAATAGTGCATGTTATATTGACAATAATAAAAGTAATAAGTATATTTATTACAGTTCTAGCTATAATAACTGCATTATATGGGTAATAATGCATGTTATATTGATAATAATTAAGTAATAAGTATAATTATTACAGTTCTAGCGATAATAACTGCATTATATGCGTAATAATGCATGTTATATTGATAATATCGGGAGTAATAAGTATAATTATTACAGTTCCAGCGATAATAACTGCATTATGTGGGTAATAATGGATGCTATATTGATAATAATGTAAGTAATAGGTATAAATATTACAGTTCGAGCGATAATAGCTGCATTATATGGGTAATAATGAATGTTATATTGATAATATCTGGAGTAATTAGTATAATTATTATAGTTCTAGCGATAATAATAGTAAAATATGGCTAATAGTGCATGTTATATTGATAATAATAAAAGTAATAAGTATATTTATTTTAGGTCCATTGATAATAACTTCATAATATGGGTAATAATGCATGTTATATTGATGATAATAAAAGTACTAAGTATATTTATTACAGTTCTAGCGCTTATAACTGCATAGCATTGCATACCAATAATGCATGTTATATTGATAATAATATAAGTAATAAGTATAATTATTACAGCTCTAGCGATAATAACTGCATTATATGGGTAATAATGCATGTTATATTGGTAATATTGGGAATAATAAGTATAATTATTATAGTTCTAGCGATAATACTAGTAAAATATGGCTAAAGGTGCCAGTTATATTGATAATAATTAAAGTAAGAAGTATATTTATTATACTTCTGTCGATAATAACTGCATTATATGGGTAATAATGCACGTTATATTGCTAATAATATAAGTAATAAGTATAATTATTACAGTTCTAGCGATAATAACTGCATTATATGCGTAATAATGCATGTTATATTGATAATATCGGGAGTAATAAGTATAATTATTACAGTCCTAGCGATAATACTAGTAAAATATGGCTAATAGTGCCTGTTATATTGATAATAATAAAAGTAATAAGTATATTTATTATACTTCTGTCGATAATAACTGCATTATATGGGTTATAATGCATGGTATATTGATAATAACATAAGTAATAAGTATAATTATTACAGTTCTAGCGATAATAACTGCATTATATGGGTAATAATGCATGTTATATTGATAATATCGGGAGTAATAAGTATAATTATTACAGTTCTAGCGGTAATAACTGCATTATATGCGTAATAATGCATGTTATATTGATAATATCGGGAGTAATAAGTATAATTATTATAGTTCTAGCGATTATAATAGTAAAATATGGCTAATAGTGCATGTTATATTGATAATAGTAAAAGTAATAAGTATATTTATTATAGTTCTATCGATAATAACTTCATAATATGGGTAATAATGCATGTTATAATGATGATAATAAAAGTACTAAGTATATTTATTATAGTTCTAGCGATTATAACTGCATAATATGCGTAATAATGCATGTTATTTTGATAATAATATAAGTAATAAGTATAATTATTACAGCTCTAGCGATAATAACTGCATTATATGGGTAATAATGTATGTTATATTGGTAATATTGGGAATAATAAGTATAATTATTATAGTTCTAGCAATAATAAAAGTAAAATATGGCTAATAGTGCATGTTATACTGATAATAATAAAAGTAATAAGTATATTTATTATACTTCTGTCGATAATAACTGCATTATATAGGTAATAATGCATGTTATATTGATAATAATATAAGTAATAAGTATAATTATTACAGTTCTAGCGATAATAACTGCATAATATGGGTAATAATGCACGTTATATTGCTAATAATATAAGTAATAAGTATAATTGTTACAGTTCTAGCGATAATAACTGCATTATATGGGTAATAATGCATGTTATAATGATGATAATAAAAGTACTAAGTATATTTATTATAGTTCTAGCGATTATAACTGCATAATATGCGTAATAATGCATGTTATATTGATAATAATATAAGTAATAAGTATAATTATTACAGCTCTAGCGATAATAACTGCATTATATGGGTAATAATGTATGTTATATTGGTAATATTGGGAATAATAAGTATAATTATTATAGTTCTAGCAATAATAAAAGTAAAATATGGCTTATAGTGCATGTTATACTGATAATAATAAAAGTAATAAGTATATTTATTATACTTCTGTCGATAATAACTGCATTATATGGGTAATAATGCATGTTATATTGATAATAATATAAGTAATAAGTATAATTATTACAGTTCTAGCGATATTAACTGCATAATATGGGTAATAATGCACGTTATATTGCTAATAATATAAGTAATAAGTATAATTATTATAGTTCTAGCGATAATAATAGTAAAATATGGCTAATAGTGCATGTTATATTGATAATAATAAAAGTAATAAGTATATTTATTTTAGTTCCATTGATAATAACTTCATAATATGGGTAATAATGCATGTTATATTGATGATAATAAAAGTACTAAGTATATTTATTACAGTTCTAGCGCTTATAACTGCATAGCATTGCATACCAATAATGCATGTTATATTGATAATAATATAAGTAATAAGTATAATTATTATAGCTCTAGCGATAATAACTGCATTATATAGGTAATAATGCATGTTATATTGGTAATATTGGGAATAATAAGTATAATTATTATAGTTCTAGCGATAATACTAGTAAAATATGGCTAAAGGTGCCAGTTATATTGATAATAATTAAAGTAAGAAGTATATTTATTATACTTCTGTCGATAATAACTGCATTATATGGGTAATAATGCACGTTATATTGCTAATAATATAAGTAATAAGTATAATTATTACAGTTCTAGCGATAATAACTGCATTATATGGGTAACAATGGATGTTATATTGATAATATCGGGAGTAATAAGTATAATTATTACAGTTCTAGCGATAATACTAGTAAAATATGGCTAAGAGTGCCTGTTATATTGATAATAGTAAAAGTAATAAGTATATTTATTATACTTCTGTCGATAATAACTGCATTATATGGGTAATAATGCATGGTATATTGATAATAACATAAGTAATAAGTATAATTATTACAGTTCTAGCGATAATAACTGCATAATATGGGTAATAATGCATGTTATATTGGTAATATTGTCAATAATAAGTATAATTATTATAGTTCTAGCGATAATAATAGTAAAATATGGCTAATAGTGCATGTTATATTGATAATAATAAATGTAATAAGTATATTTATTACAGTCCTATCGATAATAACTGCATAATATGGGTAATAATGCATGTTATATTGATGATAATAATAGTAATACGTATATTTATTATAGTTCTAGCGATTATAACTGCATAATATCGGTAATAATGCATGTTATATTGAGAATAATATAAGTAATAAGTATAATTATTACAGTTCTAGCGATAATAACTGCATTATATGGGTAATAATGCATGTTATATTGATAATATCGTGAGTAATAAGTATAATTATTATAGTTCTAGCGATAATAATAGTAAAATATGGCTAATAGTGCATGTTATATTGACAATAATAAAAGTAATAAGTATATTTATTACAGTTCTAGCTATAATAACTGCATTATATGGGTAATAATGCATGTTATATTGATAATAATTAAGTAATAAGTATAATTATTACAGTTCTAGCGATAATAACTGCATTATATGCGTAATAATGCATGTTATATTGATAATATCGGGAGTAATAAGTATAATTATTACAGTTCCAGCGATAATAACTGCATTATGTGGGTAATAATGGATGCTATATTGATAATAATATAAGTAATAGGTATAAATATTACAGTTCGAGCGATAATAACTGCATTATATGGGTAATAATGAATGTTATATTGATAATATCTGGAGTAATTAGTATAATTATTATAGTTCTAGCGATAATAATAGTAAAATATGGCTAATAGTGCATGTTATATTGATAATAATAAAAGTAATAAGTATATTTATTTTAGGTCCATTGATAATAACTTCATAATATGGGTAATAATGCATGTTATATTGATGATAATAAAAGTACTAAGTATATTTATTACAGTTCTAGCGCTTATAACTGCATAGCATTGCATACCAATAATGCATGTTATATTGATAATAATATAAGTAATAAGTATAATTATTACAGCTCTAGCGATAATAACTGCATTATATGGGTAATAATGCATGTTATATTGATAATAATATAAGTAATAAGTATAATTATTACAGTTCTAGCGATAATAACTGCATAATATGGGTAATAATGCACGTTATATTGCTAATAATATAAGTAATTAGTATAATTATTACAGTTCTAGCGATAATAACTGCATTATATGCGTAATAATGCATGTTATATTGATAATATCGGGAGTAATAAGTATAATTATTACAGTCCTAGCGATAATACTAGTAAAATATGGCTAATAGTGCCTGTTATATTGATAATAATAAAAGTAATAAGTATATTTATTATACTTCTGTCGATAATAACTGCATTATATGGGTTATAATGCATGGTATATTGATAATAACATAAGTAATAAGTATAATTATTACAGTTCTAGCGATAATAACTGCATAATATGGGTAATACCGCACGTTATATTGATAATAATATAAGTAATAAGTATAATTATTACAGTTCTAGCGATAATAACTGCATTATATGGGTAATAATGCATGTTATATTGGTAATATTGTCAATAATAAGTATAATTATTATAGTTCTAGCGATAATAATAGTAAAATATGGCTAATAGTGCATGTTATATTGATAATAATAAATGTAATAAGTATATTTATTACAGTTCTATCGATAATAACTGCATTATATGGGTAATAATGCATGTTATAATGATGATAATAAAAGTACTAAGTATAATTATTACAGTTCTAGCGATAATAACTGCATTATATGGGTAATAATGCATGTTATATTGCTAATAATATAAGTAATAAGTATAATTATTACAGTTCTAGCGATAATAACTGCATTATATGGGTAATAATGCATGTTATATTGATAATATCGGGAGTAATAAGTATAATTATTACAGTTCTAGCGGTAATAACTGCATTATATGCGTAATAATGCATGTTATATTGATAATATCGGGAGTAATAAGTATAATTATTATAGTTCTAGCGATAATAATAGTAAAATATGGCTAATAGTGCATGTTATATTGATAATAGTAAAAGTAATAAGTATATTTATTATAGTTCTATCGATAATAACTACATAATATGGGTAATAATGCATGTTATAATGATGATAATAAAAGTACTAAGTATATTTATTATAGTTCTAGCGATTATAACTGCATAATATGCGTAATAATGCATGTTATATTGATAATAATATAAGTAATAAGTATAATTATTACAGCTCTAGCGATAATAACTGCATTATATGGGTAATAATGTATGTTATATTGGTAATATTGGGAATAATAAGTATAATTATTATAGTTCTAGCAATAATAAAAGTAAAATATGGCTAATAGTGCATGTTATACTGATAATAATAAAAGTAATAAGTATATTTATTATACTTCTGTCGATAATAACTGCATTATATAGGTAATAATGCATGTTATATTGATAATAATATAAGTAATAAGTATAATTATTACAGTTCTAGCGATAATAACTGCATAATATGGGTAATAATGCACGTTATATTGCTAATAATATAAGTAATAAGTATAATTGTTACAGTTCTAGCGATAATAACTGCATTATATGGGTAATAATGCATGTTATAATGATGATAATAAAAGTACTAAGTATATTTATTATAGTTCTAGCGATTATAACTGCATAATATGCGTAATAATGCATGTTATATTGATAATAATATAAGTAATAAGTATAATTATTACAGCTCTAGCGATAATAACTGCATTATATGGGTAATAATGTATGTTATATTGGTAATATTGGGAATAATAAGTATAATTATTATAGTTCTAGCAATAATAAAAGTAAAATATGGCTAATAGTGCATGTTATACTGATAATAATAAAAGTAATAGGTATATTTATTATACTTCTGTCGATAATAACTGCATTATATGGGTAATAATGCATGTTATATTGATAATAATATAAGTAATAAGTATAATTATTACAGTTCTAGCGATATTAACTGCATAATATGGGTAATAATGAACGTTATATTGCTAATAATATAAGTAATAAGTATAATTATTATAGTTCTAGCGATAATAATAGTAAAATATGGCTAATAGTGCATGTTATATTGATAATAATAAAAGTAATAAGTATATTTATTTTAGTTCCATTGATAATAACTTCATAATATGGGTAATAATGCATGTTATATTGATGATAATAAAAGTACTAAGTATATTTATTACAGTTCTAGCGCTTATAACTGCATAGCATTGCATACCAATAATACATGTTATATTGATAATAATATAAGTAATAAGTATAATTATTACAGCTCTAGCGATAATAACTGCATTATATGGGTAATAATGCATGTTATATTGGTAATATTGGGAATAATAAGTATAATTATTATAGTTCTAGCGATAATACTAGTAAAATATGGCTAAAGGTGCCAGTTATATTGATAATAATTAAAGTAAGAAGTATATTTATTATACTTCTGTCGATAATAACTGCATTATATGGGTAATAATGCACGTTATATTGCTAATAATATAAGTAATAAGTATAATTATTACAGTTCTAGCAATAATAACTGCATAATATGGGTAATAATGCACGTTATATTGCTAATAATATAAGTAATTAGTATAATTATTACAGTTCTAGCGATAATAACTGCATTATATGCGTAATAATGCATGTTATATTGATAATATCGGGAGTAATAAGTATAATTATTACAGTCCTAGCGATAATACTAGTAAAATATGGCTAATAGTGCATGTTATATTGATAATAATAAATGTAATAAGTATATTTATTACAGTTCTATCGATAATAACTGCATTATATGGGTAATAATGCATGTTATAATGATGATAATAAAAGTACTAAGTATAATTATTACAGTTCTAGCGATAATAACTGCATTATATGGGTAATAATGCATGTTATAATGATGATAATAAAAGTACTAAGTATATTTATTATAGTTCTAGCGATTATAACTGCATAATATCGGTAATAATGCATGTTATATTGATAATAATATAAGTAATAAGTATAGTTATTACAGTTCTAGCGATAATAACTGCATAATATGGGTAATAATGCACGTTATATTGCTAATAATATAAGTAATAAGTATAATTGTTACAGTTCTAGCGATAATAACTGCATTATATGGGTAATAATGCATGTTATAATGATGATAATAAAAGTACTAAGTATATTTATTATAGTTCTAGCGATTATAACTGCATAATATGCGTAATAATGCATGTTATATTGATAATAATATAAGTAATAAGTATAATTATTACAGCTCTAGCGATAATAACTGCATTATATGGGTAATAATGTATGTTATATTGGTAATATTGGGAATAATAAGTATAATTATTATAGTTCTAGCAATAATAAAAGTAAAATATGGCTAATAGTGCATGTTATACTGATAATAATAAAAGTAATAAGTATATTTATTATACTTCTGTCGATAATAACTGCATTATATGGGTAATAATGCATGTTATATTGATAATAATATAAGTAATAAGTATAATTATTACAGTTCTAGCGATATTAACTGCATAATATGGGTAATAATGAACGTTATATTGCTAATAATATAAGTAATAAGTATAATTATTATAGTTCTAGCGATAATAATAGTAAAATATGGCTAATAGTGCATGTTATATTGATAATAATAAAAGTAATAAGTATATTTATTTTAGTTCCATTGATAATAACTTCATAATATGGGTAATAATGCATGTTATATTGATGATAATAAAAGTACTAAGTATATTTATTACAGTTCTAGCGCTTATAACTGCATAGCATTGCATACCAATAATGCATGTTATATTGATAATAATATAAGTAATAAGTATAATTAGACAGCTCTAGCGATAATAACTGCATTATATGGGTAATAATGCATGTTATATTGGTAATATTGGGAATAATAAGTATAATTATTATAGTTCTAGCGATAATACTAGTAAAATATGGCTAAAGGTGCCAGTTATATTGATAATAATTAAAGTAAGAAGTGTAACGCTCGGATGATGAGGTTTTATTTTTTTTTATAGAAACTATTACAGAATTGTTTTAAGAAATGTGGTTCGAATCAGCAAGGGAGGAAAAAACTATTGGCGATGGACAGAGCTAGGCTGAGGACTTAGTCGAGGAAAGAGCAACTCTCTGCTGGGTATCCAAGCAGAGGTTTAATGAAGACTGGTAGAAGGTCCAAGTCTTTTTGGGAGCAGGAGAATGACTTTTCCGACTCTGGTATTTCCGAGAGTGGTGCTGTCAGGGTGCAGGTTGAGGAAGTTCTGGTCTTCTAGTTTTTGGGAGCCCTTTTATATGCTTTTCTTCGCCTTCGGCCGCCCAATCACCGCGCCGAAGTGCGATCGGAGGGTTTTACAGTACTTGCAGGTAGCAAGTACGCTGAGGTTTTCGGTGCGCTGTACATGTTTGAATTCTATTTCTTTACGCTAGCTTAAAGTCTAAAAACTATCTCGCTACAGACTCCCCCTCTGGACCCGACAATCGTCCCGATAAGGAGTCCAGGATATTTTAAGTCTAGCAGGCCTTCCGTGGCCGTCCACGCTTTCTAATTGGGGCAACGGGGGGCGAGGCTTCTTCTCCAGGTCGTTCCGTGTACGGGGTTAGAGCTGATACATGGTAGGTTCCTAAGGGGGTGCTGGGGTCCTCCCGGGTTGCTACCTCATACGTGGTTGTTCCAACTCGCTGCAGTATGACATAAGGTCCTTCGCGACGTGGAGCCAGTTTCGCTGCTATACCCTGAGTTGCTCGACTTTGCACATGAGTGGTTACCCATACTAGGTCGCCGGGTTGGTACAGAGGTGCCTCTCTGCGATGTTGATCCGCCTTCTGTTTGTTGTTTTGCTGCTGCAAAACATTTAGGCTGACCTGCTCCCGTGGTGCAAGATTTTCTAACTCCTCCGGTCGCAGACTCACTTGTACCGAACCAATGTTTGCTTCGAAAAACCCAAAACATTGCTCAAAAAGAAGATCAATCTCTTCAGTCTCTGTTTCCTGGAAATGCTTTCGTAGAGTAACATCCTTCTGTGGTGTCAATGACAGAGGACTAATAACTTCGGGAACCGGTGACCAAGATACGCTTTTCTTCCGTGGCGTATCAGGAAGAGGACTGACTGCGCGAGGTGGCTGCTCTCGTTCCATTTCCCCGATTGCCGTCACGATTTCAGCATTTGTCTTCCTCGGTGAAACTTCATCCAAAAACAAATTCCGCTGTTGCGGCGTATTCGAAAAATGCCAAGCGCGTTGAGGCGCATTAATTAATATCCCCGCATGCTCAAGAAAATCCATCCCTAGAAGAGTGCGATTTTCTTTAGCATCCGGAAGAACGATGAATGGTGTCTTGAACATCCTCCCATTGAGCTTCACTTCCAACGGCGCGTAGAGTACCTTTCCTATCCGCGGTCTGCCATCTGCCAGAGAGACTTGCATCCGGGCTTCCTGGAACTTGACCCCTTCAGATGCTAATAACTGGTGCAAGGAATGGCTAGCCACACTCATCTTGGCCCCAGTATCGAAAAACGCCGTCCCTTGATGTCCATTAATGATAATCTTCACTGTAGGTCGGTTTCCGGTTGTGCAAACGTTCAGCGCACAAAATTCTCCAGTCTCCAGACTAGAAATAGCAGGCTTTGAGCAATCCGGGCACCGGCTTCGAACATACCCTGGTTTTCCGCATCCATAACATTTTAACGCGGATTCCTCTCTGGTGTTGCTAGAAAACGGCATCTCCTTCCGATCGTCTTCAGCAGCCTTTTTCCGACAGTTCTCGATTTCATGTCCTCGTAAGCGACAAAACCCGCAACGAGGTTTTTCTACCTTCACCTCGTTCTTCACCACTGGAGTCTCTTGATCAAGGGCCTCCAGGTGTCGGGCTTGTGCGATTAAATCTTGATAAGTGGCAATCGCACTTCGCGGAATCTTTTCTCTTAAACTTAATTTTAAAAGAGAGTATAACATATTTATTTGGACCACCTCCGAATGTGTGTCCTCCAACTCTGCAAAAAGAGCACGCTTTTTTGCTATAAAAATATCGGTAGGTGTACCCTCCCCCTGCTTTGAAGCAAAAATCTCCGCGTATACGGCGTGTGCTGGTTTCCGAGGCGCGAACGTTGTGCGAAGAAGCTCCACCGCTTCATTCCACCGCTTGACCCCTGCTGCTACCCCTTGCCACCAGAGAGCTGCTTCACCTTCCAGCAGGAGCGGTAAACCCTTCAGAGCGTTTGTCTCTGAAATATGCTCGATTTCCCTATATATCGAAATCGTTGCAATGAAATCCTGGAGCATTGTACGATCTGGAGTACCATTGTAGCGCGCTGTACACCGCGCAAAACTGCCTTCCGGAACGGGAATCCGTGCCGCCTGTGCTGTTGATAGAGACTGGATCAGTCGAGATAGTTGCTCTTCCGACAACTGGACCGCCATCTTGTGCCTCGGGCTCCTTCTTGGTGCGTTCGCCGTGATTTTCGTTAGCTGGCCACTAAGTTGGGCGCCAATGTAACGCTCGGATGATGAGGTTTTATTTTTTTTTATAGAAACTATTACAGAATTGTTTTAAGAAATGTGGTTCGAATCAGCAAGGGAGGAAAAAACTATTGGCGATGGACAGAGCTAGGCTGAGGACTTAGTCGAGGAAAGAGCAACTCTCTGCTGGGTATCCAAGCAGAGGTTTAATGAAGACTGGTAGAAGGTCCAAGTCTTTTTGGGAGCAGGAGAATGACTTTTCCGACTCTGGTATTTCCGAGAGTGGTGCTGTCAGGGTGCAGGTTGAGGAAGTTCTGGTCTTCTAGTTTTTGGGAGCCCTTTTATATGCTTTTCTTCGCCTTCGGCCGCCCAATCACCGCGCCGAAGTGCGATCGGAGGGTTTTACAGTACTTGCAGGTAGCAAGTACGCTGAGGTTTTCGGTGCGCTGTACATGTTTGAATTCTATTTCTTTACGCTAGCTTAAAGTCTAAAAACTATCTCGCTACAGAAGTATATTTATCATACTTCTGTCGATAATAACTGCATTATATGGGTAATAATGCACGTTATATTGCTAATAATATAAGTAATAAGTATAATTATCACAGTTCTAGCAATAATAACTGCATAATATGGGTAATAATGCACGTTATATTGCTAATAATATAAGTAATTAGTATAATTATTACAGTTCTAGCGATAATAACTGCATTATATGCGTAATAATGCATGTTATATTGATAATATCGGGAGTAATAAGTATAATTATTACAGTCCTAGCGATAATACTAGTAAAATATGGCTAATAGTGCCTGTTATATTGATAATAATAAAAGTAATAAGTATATTTATTATACTTCTCTCGATAATAACTGCATTATATGGGTTATAATGCATGGTATATTGATAATAACATAAGTAATAAGTATAATTATTACAGTTCTAGCGATAATAACTGCATAATATGGGTAATACTGCACGTTATATTGATAATAATATAAGTAATAAGTATAATTATTACAGTTCTAGCGATAATAACTGCATTATATGGGTAATAATGCATGTTATAATGATGATAATAAATGTACTAAGTATATTTATTATAGTTCTAGCGATTATAACTGCATAATATGCGTAATAATGCATGTTATATTGATAATAATATAAGTAATAAGTATAATTATTACAGCTCTAGCGATAATAACTGCATTATATGGGTAATAATGTATGTTATATTGGTAATATTGGGAATAATAAGTATAATTATTATAGTTCTAGCAATAATAAAAGTAAAATATGGCTAATAGTGCATGTTATACTGATAATAATAAAAGTAATAAGTATATTTATTATACTTCTGTCGATAATAACTGCATTATATAGGTAATAATGCATGTTATATTGATAATAATATAGGTAATAAGTATAATTATTACAGTTCTAGCGATAATAACTGCATAATATGGGTAATAATGCACGTTATATTGCTAATAATATAAGTAATAAGTATAATTGTTACAGTTCTAGCGATAATAACTGCATTATATGGGTAATAATGCATGTTATAATGATGATAATAAAAGTACTAAGTATATTTATTATAGTTCTAGCGATTATAACTGCATAATATGCGTAATAATGCATGTTATATTGATAATAATATAAGTAATAAGTATAATTATTACAGCTCTAGCGATAATAACTGCATTATATGGGTAATAATGTATATTATATTGGTAATATTGGGAATAATAAGTATAATTATTATAGTTCTAGCAATAATAAAAGTAAAATATGGCTAATAGTGCATGTTATACTGATAATAATAAAAGTAATAAGTATATTTATTATACTTCTGTCGATAATAACTGCATTATATGGGTAATAATGCATGTTATATTGATAATAATATAAGTAATAAGTATAATTATTACAGTTCTAGCGATATTAACTGCATAATATGGGTAATAATGCACGTTATATTGCTAATAATATAAGTAATAAGTATAATTATTATAGTTCTAGCGATAATAATAGTAAAATATGGCTAATAGTGCATGTTATATTGATAATAATAAAAGTACTAAGTATATTTATTACAGTTCTAGCGCTTATAACTGCATAGCATTGCATACCAATAATGCATGTTATATTGATAATAATATAAGTAATAAGTATAATTATTACAGCTCTAGCGATAATAACTGCATTATATGGGTAATAATGCATGTTATATTGGTAATATTGGGAATAATAAGTATAATTATTATAGTTCTAGCGATAATACTAGTAAAATATGGCTAAAGGTGCCAGTTATATTGATAATAATTAAAGTAAGAAGTATATTTATTATACTTCTGTCGATAATAACTGCATTATATGGGTAATAATGCACGTTATATTGCTAATAATATAAGTAATAAGTATAATTATTATAGTTCTAGCGATAATAATAGTAAAATATGGCTAATAGTGCATGTTATATTGATAATAATAAAAGTACTAAGTATATTTATTACAGTTCTAGCGCTTATAACTGCATAGCATTGCATACCAATAATGCATGTTATATTGCTAATAATATAAGTAATAAGTATAATTATTACAGTTCTAGCGATAATAACTGCATTATATGGGTAACAATGGATGTTATATTGATAATATCGGGAGTAATAAGTATAATTATTACAGTTCTAGCGATAATACTAGTAAAATATGGCTAAGAGTGCCTGTTATATTGATAATAGTAAAAGTAATAAGTATATTTATTATACTTCTGTCGATAATAACTGCATTATATGGGTAATAATGCATGGTATATTGATAATAACATAAGTAATAAGTATAATTATTACAGTTCTAGCGATAATAACTGCATAATATGGGTAATAATGCATGTTATATTGGTAATATTGTCAATAATAAGTATAATTATTATAGTTCTAGCGATAATAATAGTAAAATATGGCTAATAGTGCATGTTATATTGATAATAATAAATGTAATAAGTATATTTATTACAGTTCTATCGATAATAACTGCATAATATGGGTAATAATGCATGTTATATTGATGATAATAATAGTAATACGTATATTTATTATAGTTCTAGCGATTATAACTGCATAATATCGGTAATAATGCATGTTATATTGAGAATAATATAAGTAATAAGTATAATTATTACAGTTCTAGCGATAATAACTGCATTATATGGGTAACAATGGATGTTATATTGATAATATCGGGAGTAATAAGTATAATTATTACAGTTCCAGCGATAATACTAGTAAAATATGGCTAAGAGTGCCTGTTATATTGATAGTAGTAAAAGTAATAAGTATATTTATTATACTTCTGTCGATAATAACTGCATTATATGAGTAATAGTGCATGTTATATTGATAATAATATAAGTAATAAGTATAATTATTACAGTTCTAGCGATAATAACTCCATTATATGGATAATAATGCATGTAATAATGACAATAATATAAGTAATAAGTATAATTATTACAGTTCTAGCAATAATAACTGCATAATATGGGTAATAATGCACGTTATATTGCTAATAATATAAGTAATTAGTATAATTATTACAGTTCTAGCGATAATAACTGCATTATATGCGTAATAATGCATGTTATATTGATAATATCGGGAGTAATAAGTATAATTATTACAGTCCTAGCGATAATACTAGTAAAATATGGCTAATAGTGCCTGTTATATTCATAATAATAAAAGTAATAAGTATATTTATTATACTTCTGTCGATAATAACTGCATTATATGGGTTATAATGCATGGTATATTGATAATAACATAAGTAATAAGTATAATTATTACAGTTCTAGCGATAATAACTGCATAATATGGGTAATAATGCATGTTATATTGATGATAATAAAAGTAATACGTATATTTATTATAGTTCTAGCGATTGTAACTGCATAATATCGGTAATAGTGCATGTTATATTGAGAATAATATAAGTAATAAGTATAATTATTACAGTTCTAGCGATAATAACTGCATTATATGCGTAATAATGCATGTTATAGTGATAATATCGGGAGTACTAAGTATAATTATTACAGTCCTAGCGATAATACTAGTAAAATATGGCTAAGAGTGCCTGTTATATTGATAATAATAAAAGTAATAAGTATATTTATTATACTTCTGTCGATAATAACTGCATTATATGGGTAATAATGCATGGTATATTGATAATAATATAAGTAATAAGTATAATTATTACAATTTTAGCGATAATAACTCCATTATATGGATAATAATGCATGTTATATTGATAATAATAAAAGTAAGAAGTATATTTATTATACTTCTGTCGATAATAACTGCATTATATGGGTAATAATGCACGTTATATTGCTAATAATATAAGTAATAAGTATAATTATTACAGTTCTAGCGATAATAACTGCATAATATGGGTAATAATGCACGTTATATTGCTAAAAATATAAGTAATAAGTATAACTGTTGCAGTTCTAGCGATAATAACTGCATTATATGGGTAATAATGCATGTAATATTGATAATATCGGGAGTAATACGTATAATTATTATAGTTCTAGCGATAATAATAGTAAAATATGGCTAATAGTGCATGTTATATTAATAATTGTAAAAGTAATAAGTATATTTATTATAGTTCTATCGATAATAACTGCATTATATGGGTAATAATGCATGTTATATTGATAATAATATAAGTAATAAGTATAATTATTATAGTTCTAGCGATAATACTAGTAAAATATGGCTAATAGTGCATGTTATATTGATAATAATAAAAGTAATAAGTATATTTATTATAGTTCTATCGATAATAACTTCATGGTATGGGTAATAATGCATGTTATATTGATGATAATAAAAGTACTAAGTATATTTATTACAGTCCTAGCGATTATAACTGCATAGCATTGCATAGCAATAATGCATGTTATATTGATAATAATTTAAGTAATAAGTATAATTATTACAGCTCCAGCGATAGGAACTGCATTATATGGGTAATAATGGATGTTATATTGATAATATCGGAAGTAATAAGTATAATTATTACAGCTCTAGCGATAATAACTGCATTATATGGGTAATAATGGATGTTATATTGATGATATCGGGAGTAATAAGTACAACTATTATACTTCTAGCGATAATAATAGTAAAATATGGCTAATAGTGCATGTTATATTGATAATAATAAAAGTAATAAGTATATTTATTACTGTTCTAGCTATAATAACTGCATTATATGCGTAATAATGCATATTATATTGATAATATCGGGAGTAATAAGTATAATTATTACAGTTCTAGCGGTAATAACTGCATTATATGGGTAATAATGGATGTTAAATTGATAATAATGTAAGTAATAAGTATAATTATTACAGTTCTAGCGACAATAACTCCATTATATGGGTAATAATGCATGTTATAATGACAATAATATAAGTAATAAGTATAATTAATACAGTTCTAGCAATAATAACTGCATTATATGCGTAATAATGCATATTATATTGATAATATCGGGAGTAATAAGTATAATTATTACAGTTCTAGCGATAATACTAGTAAAATATGGCTAAGAGTGCCTGTTATATTGATAATAATAAAAGTAATAAGTATATTTATTATACTTCTGTCGATAATAATTGCATTATATGGGTAATAATGCATGTTATATTGATAATAATATAAGTAATAAGTATATTTATTACAGTTCTATCGATTATAACTGCATAATATGGGTAATAATGCATGTTATATTGATGATAATAAAAGTAATACGTATATTTATTATAGTTCAATCGATAATAACTGCATAATATGAGTAATAATGCATGTTATATTGATAATAATATAAGTAATAAGTATAATTATTACAGTTCTAGCGATAATAACTGCATTATATGGCTAATAATGCACGTTATATTGCTAATAATATAAGTAATAAGTATATTTATTACAGTTCTATCGATAATAACTGCATAATATGGGTAATAATGCATTTTATATTGATGATAATAAAAGTAATACGTATATTTATCATAGTTCTATCGATAATAACTGCATAATATGGGTAATAATGCATGTTATATTGATGATAGTAAAAGTAATACGTATATTTATTATAGTTCTAGCGATAATAACTCCATAATATGGGTAATAATGCACGTTATATTGATAATAATATAAGTAATAAGTATAATTATTACAGTTCTAGCGATAATAACTGCATTATATGGGTAATAATGCATGTTATATTGCTAATAATATAAGTAATAAGTATAATTATTACAGTTCTAGCGATAATAACTGCATTATATGGGTAATAATGCATGTTATATTGATAATATCGGGAGTAATAAGTATAATTATTACAGTTCTATCGATAATAACTGCATTATATGGGTAATAATGGATGTTATATTGATAATATCGGGAGTAATAAGTATAATTATTACAGTTCTAGCAATAATAACTGCATAATATGGGTAATAATGCACGTTATATTGCTAATAATATAAGTAATTAGTATAATTATTACAGTTCTAGCGATAATAACTGCATTATATGCGTAATAATGCATATTATATTGATAATATCGGGAGTAATAAGTATAATTATTACAGTTCTAGCGGTAATAACTGCATTATATGGGTAATAATGGATGTTAAATTGATAATAATATAAGTAATAAGTATAATTATTACAGTTCTAGCGACAATAACTCCATTATATGGGTAATAATGCATGTGATAATGACAATAATATAAGTAATAAGTATAATTATTACAGTTCTAGCAATAATAACTGCATTATATGCGTAATAATGCATATTATATTGATAATATCGGGAGTAATAAGTATAATTATTACAGTTCTAGCGATAATACTCGTAAAATATGGCTAAGAGTGCCTGTTATATTGATAATAATAAAAGTAATAAGTATATTTATTATACTTCTGTCGATAATAACTGTATAATATGGGTAATAATGCATGTTATATTGATAATAATATAAGTAATAAGTATAATTATTACAGTTCTAGCGATAATAACTGCATTATATGCGTAATAATGCATGTTATATTGATAACATCGGGAGTAATAAGTATAATTATTACAGTCCTAGCGATAATAGTAGTAAAATATGGCTAATAGTGCCTGTTATATTCATAATAATAAAAGTAATAAGTATATTTATTATACTTCTGTCGATAATAACTGCATTATATGGGTTATAATGCATGGTATATTGATAATAACATAAGTAATAAGTATAATTATTACAGTTCTAGCGATAATAACTGCATAATATGGGTAATACTGCACGTTATATTGATAATAATATAAGTAATAAGTATAATTATTACAGTTCTAGCGATAATAACTGCATTATATGGGTAATAATGCATGTTATATTGGTAATACTGTCAATAATAAGTATAGTTATTATAGTCCTAGCGATAATAATAGTAAAATATGGCTAATAGTGCATGTTATATTGATAATAATAAATGTAATAAGTATATTTATTATACTTCTGTCGATAATAACTGCATTATATGGGTAATAATGCATGTTATATTGATAATAATATAAGTAATAAGTATAATTATTACAGTTCTAGCGATAATAACTGCATTATATGGGTTATAATGCATGGTATATTGATAATAACATAAGTAATAAGTATAATTATTACAGTTCTAGCGATAATAACTGCATAATATGGGTAATACTGCACGTTATATTGATAATAATATAAGTAATAAGTATAATTATTACAGTTCTAGCGATAATAACTGCATTATATGGGTAATAATGCATGTTATATTGGTAATACTGTCAATAATAAGTATAATTATTATAGTCCTAGCGATAATAATAGTAAAATATGGCTAATAGTGCATGTTATATTGATAATAATAAATGTAATAAGTATATTTATTATACTTCTGTCGATAATAACTGCATTATATGGGTAATAATGCATGTTATATTGATAATAATATAAGTAATAAGTATAATTATTACAGTTCTAGCGATAATAACTGCATTATATGGGTAATAATGGATGTTATATTGATAATATCGGGAGTAATAAGTATAATTATTACAATTCCAGCGATAACACTAGTAAAATATGGCTAAGAGTGCCTGTTATATTGATAATAGTAAAAGTAATAAGTATATTTATTATACTTCTGTCGATAATAACTGCATTATATGAGTAATAGTGCATGTTATATTGATAATATCGGGAGTAATAAGTATAATTATTACAGTCCTAGCGATAATACTAGTAAAATATGGCTAAGAGTGCCTGTTATATTGATAATAATAAAAGTAATAAGTATATTTATTATACTTCTGTCGATAATAACTGCATTATATGGGTTATAATGCATGGTATATTGATAATAACATAAGTAATAAGTATAATTATTACAGTTCTAGCGATAATAACTGCATAATGTGGGTAATACTGCACGTTATATTGATAATAATATAAGTAATAAGTATAATTATTACAGTTCTAGCGATAATAACTGCATTATATGGGTAATAATGCATGTTATATTGGTAATATTGTCAATAATAAGTATAATTATTATAGTTCTAGCGATAATAATAGTAAAATATGGCTAATAGTGCATGTTATATTGATAATAATAAATGTAATAAGTATATTTATTACAGTTCTATCGATAATAACTGCATTATATGGGTAATAATGCATGTTATAATGATGATAATAAAAGTACTAAGTATAATTATTACAGTTCTAGCGATAATAACTGCATTATATGGGTAATAATGCATGTTATATTGCTAATAATATAAGTAATAAGTATAATTATTACAGCTCTAGCGATAATAACTGCATTATATGGGTAATAATGTATGTTATATTGGTAATATTGGGAATAATAAGTATAATTATTATAGTTCTAGCAATAATAAAAGTAAAATATGGCTAATAGTGCATGTTATATTAATAATTGTAAAAGTAATAAGTATATTTATTATAGTTCTATCGATAATAACTGCATTATATGGGTAATAATGCATGTTATAATGATGATAATAAAAGTACTAAGTATATTTATTATAGTTCTAGCGATTATAACTGCATAATATGCGTAATAATGCATGTTATATTGATAATAATATAAGTAATAAGTATAATTATTACAGCTCTAGCGATAATAACTGCATTATATGGGTAATAATGTATGTTATATTGGTAATATTGGGAATAATAAGTATAATTATTATAGTTCTAGCAATAATAAAAGTAAAATATGGCTAATAGTGCATGTTATACTGATAATAATAAAAGTAATAAGTATATTTATTATACTTCTGTCGATAATAACTGCATTATATGGGTAATAATGCATGTTATATTGATAATAATATAAGTAATAAGTATAATTATTACAGTTCTAGCGATATTAACTGCATAATATGGGTAATAATGCACGTTATATTGCTAATAATATAAGTAATAAGTATAATTATTATAGTTCTAGCGATAATAATAGTAAAATATGGCTAATAGTGCATGTTATATTGATAATAATAAAAGTAATAAGTATATTTATTTTAGTTCCATTGATAATAACTTCATAATATGGGTAATAATGCATGTTATATTGATGATAATAAAAGTACTAAGTATATTTATTACAGTTCTAGCGCTTATAACTGCATAGCATTGCATACCAATAATGCATGTTATATTGATAATAATATAAGTAATAAGTATAATTATTACAGCTCTAGCGATAATAACTGCATTATATGGGTAATAATGCATGTTATATTGGTAATATTGGGAATAATAAGTATAATTATTATAGTTCTAGCGATAATACTAGTAAAATATGGCTAAAGGTGCCAGTTATATTGATAATAATTAAAGTAAGAAGTATATTTATTATACTTCTGTCGATAATAACTGCATTATATGGGTAATAATGCACGTTATATTGCTAATAATATAAGTAATAAGTATAATTATTACAGTTCTAGCGATAATAACTGCATTATATGGGTAACAATGGATGTTATATTGATAATATCGGGAGTAATAAGTATAATTATTACAGTTCTAGCGATAATACTAGTAAAATATGGCTAAGAGTGCCTGTTATATTGATAATAGTAAAAGTAATAAGTATATTTATTATACTTCTGTCGATAATAACTGCATTATATGGGTAATAATGCATGGTATATTGATAATAACATAAGTAATAAGTATAATTATTACAGTTCTAGCGATAATAACTGCATAATATGGGTAATAATGCATGTTATATTGGTAATATTGTCAATAATAAGTATAATTATTATAGTTCTAGCGATAATAATAGTAAAATATGGCTAATAGTGCATGTTATATTGATAATAATAAATGTAATAAGTATATTTATTACAGTTCTATCGATAATAACTGCATAATATGGGTAATAATGCATGTTATATTGATGATAATAATAGTAATACGTATATTTATTATAGTTCTAGCGATTATAACTGCATAATATCGGTAATAATGCATGTTATATTGAGAATAATATAAGTAATAAGTATAATTATTACAGTTCTAGCGATAATAACTGCATTATATGGGTAACAATGGATGTTATATTGATAATATCGGGAGTAATAAGTATAATTATTACAGTTCCAGCGATAATACTAGTAAAATATGGCTAAGAGTGCCTGTTATATTGATAGTAGTAAAAGTAATAAGTATATTTATTATACTTCTGTCGATAATAACTGCATTATATGAGTAATAGTGCATGTTATATTGATAATAATATAAGTAATAAGTATAATTATTACAGTTCTAGCGATAATAACTCCATTATATGGATAATAATGCATGTTATAATGACAATAATATAAGTAATAAGTATAATTATTACAGTTCTAGCAATAATAACTGCATAATATGGGTAATAATGCACGTTATATTGCTAATAATATAAGTAATAAGTATAATTATTACAGTTCTAGCGATAATAACTGCATTATATGCGTAATAATGCATGTTATATTGATAATATCGGGAGTAATAAGTATTATTATTACAGTCCTAGCGATAATACTAGTAAAATATGGCTAATAGTGCCTGTTATATTCATAATAATAAAAGTAATAAGTATATTTATTATACTTCTGTCGATAATAACTGCATTATATGGGTTATAATGCATGGTATATTGATAATAACATAAGTAATAAGTATAATTATTACAGTTCTAGCGATAATAACTGCATAATATGGGTAATACTGCACGTTATATTGATAATAATATAAGTAATAAGTATAATTATTACAGTTCTAGCGATAATAACTGCATTATATGGGTAATAATGCATGTTATATTGGTAATATTGTCAATAATAAGTATAATTATTATAGTCCTAGCGATAATAATAGTAAAATATGGCTAATAGTGCATGTTATATTGATAATAATAAATGTAATAAGTATATTTATTACAGTTCTATCGATAATAACTGCATAATATGGGTAATAATGCATGTTATATTGATGATAATAAAAGTAATACGTATATTTATTATAGTTCTAGCGATTATAACTGCATAATATCGGTAATAGTGCATGTTATATTGAGAATAATATAAGTAATAAGTATAATTATTACAGTTCTAGCGATAATAACTGCATTATATGCGTAATAATGCATGTTATAGTGATAATATCGGGAGTAATAAGTATAATTATTACAGTCCTAGCGATAATACTAGTAAAATATGGCTAAGAGTGCCTGTTATATTGATAATAATAAAAGTAATAAGTATATTTATTATACTTCTGTCGATAATAACTGCATTATATGGGTAATAATGCATGGTATATTGATAATAATATAAGTAATAAGTATAATTATTACAATTTTAGCGATAATAACTCCATTATATGGATAATAATGCATGTTATATTGATAATAATAAAAGTAAGAAGTATATTTATTATACTTCTGTCGATAATAACTGCATTATATGGGTAATAATGCACGTTATATTGCTAATAATATAAGTAATAAGTATAATTATTACAGTTCTAGCGATAATAACTGCATTATATGCGTAATAATGCATGTTATATTGATAATAATAAAAGTAATAGGTATAAATATTAAAGTTCTAGCGATAAAAACTGCATTATATGGGTAATAATGCATGTTATATTGATAATAATATAAGTAATAAGTATAATTATTACAGTTCTAGCGATAATAACTGCATAATATGGGTAATAATGCACGTTATATTGCTAAAAATATAAGTAATAAGTATAACTGTTGCAGTTCTAGCGATAATAACTGCATTATATGGGTAATAATGCATGTAATATTGATAATATCGGGAGTAATACGTATAATTATTATAGTTCTAGCGATAATAATAGTAAAATATGGCTAATAGTGCATGTTATATTAATAATAGTAAAAGTAATAAGTATATTTATTATAGTTCTATCGATAATAACTGCATTATATGGGTAATAATGCATGTTATATTGATAATAATATAAGTAATAAGTATAATTATTATAGTTCTAGCAATAATACTAGTAAAATATGGCTAATAGTGCATGTTATATTGATAATAATAAAAGTAATAAGTATATTTATTATAGTTCTATCGATAATAACTTCATGGTATGGGTAATAATGCATGTTATATTGATGATAATAAAAGTACTAAGTATATTTATTACAGTCCTAGCGATTATAACTGCATAGCATTGCATAGCAATAATGCATGTTATATTGATAATAATTTAAGTAATAAGTATAATTATTACAGCTCTAGCGATAATAACTGTATCATATGGGTAATAACGCATGTTATATTGGTAATATTGGGAATAATAACTATAATTATTACAGCTCCAGCGATAGGAACTGCATTATATGGGTAACAATGGATGTTATATTGATAATATCGGAAGTAATAAGTATAATTATTACAGCTCTAGCGATAATAACTGCATTATATGGGTAATAATGGATGTTATATTGATGATATCGGGAGTAATAAGTACAACTATTATACTTCTAGCGATAATAATAGTAAAATATGGCTAATAGTGCATGTTATATTGATAATAATAAAAGTAATAAGTATATTTATTACTGTTCTAGCTATAATAACTGCATTATATGCGTAATAATGCATATTATATTGATAATATCGGGAGTAATAAGTATAATTATGACAGTTCTAGCGATAATACTAGTAAAATATGGCTAAGAGTGCCTGTTATATTGATAATAATAAAAGTAATAAGTATATTTATTATACTTCTGTCGATAATAATTGCATTATATGGCTAAGAGTGCCTGTTATATTGATAATAATAAAAGTAATAAGTATATTTATTATACTTCTGTCGATAATAATTGCATTATATGGGTAATAATGCATGTTATATTGATAATAATATAAGTAATAAGTATATTTATTACAGTTCTATCGATTATAACTGCATAATATGGGTAATAATGCATGTTATATTGATGATAATAAAAGTAATACGTATATTTATTATAGTTCAATCGATAATAACTGCATAATATGGGTAATAATGCATGTTATATTGATAATAATATAAGTAATAAGTATAATTATTACAGTTCTAGCGATAATAACTGCATTATATGGCTAATAATGCACGTTATATTGCTAATAATATAAGTAATAAGTATATTTATTACAGTTCTATCGATTATAACTGCATAATATGGGTAATAATGCATGTTATATTGATGATAATAAAAGTAATACGTATATTTATTATAGTTCAATCGATAATAACTGCATAATATGGGTAATAATGCATGTTATATTGATAATAATAAAAGTAATAAGTATATTTATTATACTTCTGTCGATAATAACTGCTTTATATGGGTAATAATGCATGTTATATTGATAATAATATAAGTAATAAGTATAATTATTACAGTTCTAGCGATAATAACTCCATAATATGGGTAATAATGCACGTTATATTGATAATAATATAAGTAATAGGTATAAATATTACAGTTCTAGCGATAATAACTGCATTATATGGGTAATAATGCATGTTACATTGATAATATCGGGAGTAATTAGTATAATTATTATAGTTCTAGCGATAATAAAAGTAAAATATGGCTAATAGTGCATGTTATATTGATAATAATAAAAGTAGTAAGTATATTTATTACAGTTCTATCGATAATAACTGCATAATATGGGTAATAATGCATGTTATATTGATGATAATAAAAGTAATTCGCATATTTATTATACTTCTAGCTATAATAACTGCATAATATGGGTAATAATGCAAGTTATATTGATAATAATATAAGTAATAAGTATAATTATTACAGTTCTAGCGATAATACTAGCAAAACATGCCTAAGAGTGCCAGTTATATTGATAATAATAAAAGTAAGAAGTATATTTATTATACTTCTGTCGATAATAACTGCATTATATGGGTAATAATGCACGTTATATTGCTAATAATATAAGTAATAAGTATAATTATTACAGTTCTAGCGATAATAACTGCATTATATGGGTAATACTGGATGTTGTATTGATAATATCGGGAGTAATAAGTATAATTATTACAGTTCTAGCGATAATAACTGCATTATATGCGTAATAATGCATGTTATATTGATAATATCGGGAGTAATAAGTGTAATTATTACAGTTCCAGCGATAATAACTGCATTATATGGGTAATAATGGATGTTATATTGATAATATCGGGAGTAATAAGTATATTTATTATAGTTCTATCAATAATAACTGCATAATATGGGTAATAATGCATGTTATATTGATAATAATAAAAGTAATAGGTATAAATATTAAAGTTCTAGCGATAAAAACTGCATTATATGGGTAATAATGCATGTTATATTGATAACATCCGGAGTAATTAGTATAATTATTATAGTCCTAGCGAGAATAATAGTAAAATATGGCTAATAGTGCATGTTACACTGATAATAATAAAAGTACTAAGTATATTTATTACAGTTCTATCGATTATAACTGCATAATATGGGTAATAATGCATGTTATGTTGATGATAATAAAAGTAATACGTATATTTGTTATACTTCTAGCGATAATAACTGCATAATATGGGTAATAATGCATGTTATATTGATAATAATATAAGTAATAAGTATAATTATTACAGTTCTAGCGATAATAACTGCATAATATGGGTAATAATGCACGTTATATTGCTAATAATATAAGTAATAAGTATAACTGTTGCAGTTCTAGCGATAATAACTGCATTATATGGGTAATAATGCATGTTATATTGATAATATCGGGAGTAATACGTATAATTATTATAGTTCTAGCGATAATAATAGTAAAATATGGCTAATAGTGCATGTTATATTAATAATAGTAAAAGTAATAAGTATATTTATTATAGTTCTATCGATAATAACTGCATTTATGGGTAATAATGCATGTTATATTGATAATAATATAAGTAATAAGTATAATTATTATAGTTCTAGCGATAATACTAGTAAAATATGGCTAATAGTGCATGTTATATTGATAATAATAAAAGTAATAAGTATATTTATTACAGTTCTAGCTATAATAACTGCATTATATGCGTAATAATGCATATTATATTGATAATATCGGGAGTAATAAGTATAATTATTACAGTTCTAGCGGTAATAACTGCATTATATGGGTAATAATGGATGTTAAATTGATAATAATATAAGTAATAAGTATAATTATTACAGTTCTAGCGACAATAACTCCATTATATGGGTAATAATGCATGTTATAATGACAATAATATAAGTAATAAGTATAATTATTACAGTTCTAGCAATAATAACTGCATTATATGCGTAATAATGCATATTATATTGATAATATCGGGAGTAATAAGTATAATTATTACAGTTCTAGCGATAATACTAGTAAAATATGGCTAAGAGTGCCTGTTATATTGATAATAATAAAAGTAATAAGTATATTTATTATACTTCTGTCGATAATAATTGCATTATATGGGTAATAATGCATGTTATATTGATAATAATATAAGTAATAAGTATATTTATTACAGTTCTATCGATTATAACTGCATAATATGGGTAATAATGCATGTTATATTGATGATAATAAAAGTAATACGTATATTTATTATAGTTCAATCGATAATAACTGCATAATATGGGTAATAATGCATGTTATATTGATGATAATAAAAGTACTAAGTATATTTATTACAGTCCTAGCGATTATAACTGCATAGCATTGCATAGCAATAATGCATGTTATATTGATAATAATTTAAGTAATAAGTATAATTATTACAGCTCTAGCGATAATAACTGTATTATATGGGTAATAATGCATGTTATATTGGTAATATTGGGAATAATAACTATAATTATTACAGCTCCAGCGATAGGAACTGCATTATATGGGTAATAATGGATGTTATATTGATAATATCGGAAGTAATAAGTATAATTATTACAGTTCTAGCGATAATAACTGCATTATATGGGTAATAATGGATGTTATATTGATAATATCGGGAGTAATAAGTACAACTATTATACTTCTAGCGATAATAATAGTAAAATATGGCTAATAGTGCATGTTATATTGATAATAATAAAAGTAATAAGTATATTTATTACAGTTCTAGCTATAATAACTGCATTATATGCGTAATAATGCATATTATATTGATAATATCGGGAGTAATAAGTATAATTATTACAGTTCTACCGGTAATAACTGCATTATATGGGTAATAATGGATGTTAAATTGATAATAATATAAGTAATAAGTATAATTATTACAGTTCTAGCGATAATACTAGTAAAATATGGCTAAGAGTGCCTGTTATATTGATAATAATAAAAGTAATAAGTATATTTATTATACTTCTGTCGATAATAATTGCATTATATGGGTAATAATGCATGTTATATTGATAATAATATAAGTAATAAGTATATTTATTACAGTTCTATCGATTATAACTGCATAATATGGGTAATAATGCATGTTATATTGATGATAATAAAAGTAATACGTATATTTATTATAGTTCAAACGATAATAACTGCATAATATGGGTAATAATGCATGTTATATTGATAATAATATAAGTAATAAATATAATTATTACAGTTCTAGCGATAATAACTGCATTATATGGCTAATAATGCACGTTATATTGCTAATAATATAAGTAATAAGTATATTTATTACAGTTCTATCGATAATAACTGCATAATATGGGTAATAATGCATTTTATATTGATGATAATAAAAGTAATACGTATATTTATTATAGTTCTATCGATAATAACTGCATAATATGGGTAATAATGCATGTTATATTGATGATAATAAAAGTAATACGTATATTTATTATAGTTCTAGCGATAATAACTCCATAATATGGGTAATAATGCACGTTATATTGATAATAATATAAGTAATAAGTATAATTATTACAGTTCTAGCGATAATAACTGCATTATATGGGTAATAATGCATGTTATATTGCTAATAATATAAGTAATAAGTATAATTATTACAGTTCTAGCGATAATAACTGCATTATATGGGTAATAATGCATGTTATATTGATAATATCGGGAGTAATAAGTATAATTATTAGAGTCCCAGCGATAATACTAGTAAAATATGGCTAAGAGTGCCTGTTATATTGATAATAATAAAAGTAATAAGTATATTTATTATACTTCTGTCGGTAATAACTGCATTATATGGGTAATAATGCATGGTATATTGATAATAACATAAGTAATAAGTATAATTATTACAGTTCTAGCGATAATAACTGCATAATATGGGTAATACTGCACGTTATATTGATAATAATATAAGTAATAAGTATAATTATTACAGTTCTAGCGATAATAACTGCATTATATGGGTAATAATGCATGTTATATTGGTAATATTGTCAATAATAAGTATAATTGTTATAGTTCTAGCGTTAATAATAGTAAAATGTGGCTAATAGTGCATGTTATATTGATAATAATAAATTTAATAAGTATATTTATTATACTTCTGTCGATAATAACTGCATTATATGCGTAATAATGCATGTTATATTGATAATAATATAAGTAATAAGTATAATTATTACAGTTCTAGCGATAATAACTGCATAATATGGGTAATAATGCATGTTATATTGATAATAATATAAGTAATAAGTATAATTATTACAGTTCTAGCGATAATAACTGCATTATGTGGGTAATAATGCATGTTATATTGATAATATCGGGAGTAATAAGTATAATTATTACAGTTCTAGCGATAATAACTGCATTATATGGGTAATAATGCATGTTATATTGATAATATCGGGAGTAATAAGTATAATTATTACAGTTCTAGCGATAATAACTGCATTATATGAGTAATAATGGATGTTATATTGATAATATCGGGAGTAATAAGTATAATTATTACAGTTCTAGCAATAATAACTGCATAATATGGGTAATAATGCACGTTATATTGCTAATAATATAAGTAATTAGTATAGTTATTACAGTTCTAGCGATAACAACTGCATTATATGCGTAATAATGCATGTTATATTGATAATATCGGGAGTAGTAAGTATAATTATTACAGTCCTAGCGATAATACTAGTAAAATATGGCTAAGAGTGCCTGTTATATTGATAATAATAAAAGTAATAAGTATATTTATTATACTTCTGTCGGTAATATCTGCATTATATGGGTAATAATGCATGGTATATTGATAATAACATAAGTAATAAGTATAATTACTACAGTTCTAGCGATAACTGCATAATATGGGTAATACTGCACGTTATATTGATAATAATATAAGTAATAAGTATAATTATTACAGTTCTAGCGATAATAACTGCATTATATGGGTAATAATGCATGTTATATTGGTAACATTGTCAATAATAAGTATAATTATTATAGTTCTAGCGATAATAATAGTAAAATATGGCTAATAGTGCATGTTATATTGATAATAATAAATGTAATAAGTATATTTATTATAGGTCTATCGATAATAACTTCATAATATGGGTAATAATGCATGTTATAATGATGATAATAAAAGTACTAAGTATATTTATTATAGTTCTAGCGATTATAACTGCATAATATGCGTAATAATGCATGTTATATTGATAATAATATAAGTAATAAGTATAATTATTACAGCTCTAGCGATAATAACTGCATTATATGGGTAATAATGTATGTTATATTGGTAATATTGGGAATAATAAGTATAGTTATTATAGTTCTAGCAATAATAAAAGTAAAATATGGCTAATAGTGCATGTTATACTGATAATAATAAAAGTAATAAGTATATTTATTATACTTCTGTCGATAATAACTGCATTATATGGGTAATAATGCATGTTATATTGATAATAATATAAGTAATAAGTATAATTATTACAGTTCTAGCGATAATAACTGCATTATGTGGGTAATAATGCATGTTATATTGATAATTTTGGGAGTAATAAGTATAATTATTACAGCTCCAGCGATAAGAACTGCATTATATGGGTAATAATGAATGTTATATTGGTAATATTGGGAATAATAAGTATAATTATTACAATTCTAGCGATAACACTAGTAAAATATGGCTAAGAGTGCCTGTTATATTGATAATAGTAAAAGTAATAAGTATATTTATTATACTTCTGTCGATAATAACTGCATTATATGAGTAATAGTGCATGTTATATTGATAATATCGGGAGTAATAAGTATAATTATTACAGTCCAAGCGATAATACTAGTAAAATATGGCTAAGAGTGCCTGTTATATTGATAATAATAAAAGTAATAAGTATATTTATTATACTTCTGTATATAATAACTGCATTATATGGGTAATAATGAATGTTATATTGGTAATATTGGGAATAATAAGTATAGTTATTATAGTTCTAGCAATAATAAAAGTAAAATATGGCTAATAGTGCATGTTATACTGATAATAATAAAAGTAATAAGTATATTTATTATACTTCTGTCGATAATAACTGCATTATATGGGTAATAATGCATGTTATATTGATAATAATATAAGTAATAAGTATAATTATTACAGTTCTAGCGATAATAACTGCATAATATGGGTAATAATGCATGTTATATTGATAATAATATAAGTAATAAGTATAATTATTACAGTTCTAGCGATAATAACTGCATTATGTGGGTAATAATGCATGTTATATTGATAATATCGGGAGTAATAAGTATAATTATTACAGTTCTAGCGATAATAACTGCATTATATGGGTAATAATGGATGTTATATTGATAATATCGGGAGTAATAAGTATAATTATTACAATTCTAGCGATAACACTAGTAAAATATGGCTAAGAGTGCCTGTTATATTGATAATAGTAAAAGTAATAAGTATATTTATTACACTTCTGTCGATAATAACTGCATTATATGAGTAATAGTGCATGTTATATTGATAATATCGGGAGTAATAAGTATAATTATTACAGTCCTAGCGATAATACCAGTAAAATATGGCTAAGAGTGCCTGTTATATTGATAATAATAAATGTAATAAGTATATTTATTATACTTCTGTATATAATAACTGCATTATATGGGTAATAATGCATGGTATATTGATAATAACATAAGTAATAAGTATAATTATTACAGTTCTAGCGATAATAACTGCATAATATGGGTAATAATGCACGTTATATTGCTAATAATATAAGTAATAGGTATCATTGTTACAGTTCTAGCGATAATAACTGCATTATATGGGTAATAATGCATGTTATATTGATAATATCGGGAGTAATAAGTATAATTATTATAGTTCTAGCGATAATACTAGTAAAATATGGCTAAGAGTGCCTGTTATATTGATAATAATAAAAGTAATAAGTATATTTATTATACTTCTGTCGATAGTAACTGTATTATATGGGTAATAGTGCATGTTATATTGATAATAGTATAAGTAATAAGTATAATTATTACAGTTCTAGCGATAATAACTGCATAATATGGGTAACAATGCACGTTATATTGCTAATAATATAAGTACTAAGTATAATTATTACAGTTCTAGCGATAATAACTGCATTATATGGGTAATAATCCATGTTATATTGATAATAATATAAGTAATAAGTATAATTATTACAGTTCTAGCGATAATAACTGCATTATATGCGTAATAATGCATGTTATATTGATAATATCGGGAGTAATAAGTATAATTATTACAGCTCCAGCGGTAAGAACTGCATTATATGGGTAATAATGGATGTTATATTGATAATATCTTGAGTAATAAGTATAATTATTACAGTCCTAGCGATAATACTAGTAAAATATGGCTAAGAGTGCCTGTTATATTGATAATAATAAAAGTAATAAGTATATTTATTATACTTCTGTCGATACAACTGCATTATATGGGTAATAATGCATGTTATATTGATAATAATATAAGTAATAAGTATAATTACTACAGTTCTAGCGATAATACTAGTAAAATATGGCTAAGAGTGCCTGTTATATTGATAATAATAAAAGTAATAAGTATATTTATTATACTTCTGTCGATAGTAACTGTATTATATGGGTAATAGTGCATGTTATATTGATAATAGTATAAGTAATAAGTATAATTATTACAGTTCTAGCGATAATAACTGCATAATATGGGTAACAATGCACGTTATATTGCTAATAATATAAGTACTAAGTATAATTATTACAGTTCTAGCGATAATAACTGCATTATATGCGTAATAATGCATGTTATATTGATAATATCGGGAGTAATAAGTATAATTATTACAGCTCCAGCGATAAGAACTGCATTATATGGGTAATAATGGATGTTATATTGATAATATCTTGAGTAATAAGTATAATTATTACAGTCCTAGCGATAATACTAGTAAAATATGGCTAAGAGTGCCTGTTATATTGATAAAAATAAAAGTAATAAGTATATTTATTATACTTCTGTCGATACAACTGCATTATATGGGTAATAATGCATGTTATATTGATAATAATATAAGTAATAAGTATAATTACTACAGTTCTAGCGATAATACTAGTAAAATATGGCTAAGAGTGCCTGTTATATTGATAATAATAAAAGTAATAAGTATATTTATTATACTTCTGTCGATAATAACTGCATTATATGGGTAATAGTGCATGTTATATTGATAATAGTATAAGTAATAAGTATAATTATTACAGTTCTAGCGATAATAACTGCATAATATGGGTAACAATGCATGTTATAATGATGATAATAAAAGTACTAAGTATATTTATTATAGTTCTAGCGATTATAACTGCATAATATGGGTAATAATGCATGTTATATTGATGATAATAAAAGTAATACGTATATTTATTATAGTTCAATCGATAATAACTGCATAATATGGGTAATAATGCATGTTATATTGATAAAAATATAAGTAATAAGTATAATTATTACAGTTCTAGCGATAATAACTGCATTATATGGCTAATAATGCACGTTATATTGCTAATAATATAAGTAATAAGTATATTTATTACAGTTCTATCGATAATAACTGCATAATATGGGTAATAATGCATTTTATATTGATGATAATAAAAGTAATACGTATATTTATTATAGTTCTATCGATAATAACTGCATAATATGGGTAATAATGCATGTTATATTGATGATAATAAAAGTAATACGTATATTTATTATAGTTCTAGCGATAATAACTCCATAATATGGGTAATAATGCACGTTATATTGATAACAATATAAGTAATAAGTATAATTATTACAGTTCTAGCGATAATAACTGCATTATATGGGTAATAATGCATGTTATATTGCTAATAATATAAGTAATAAGTATAATTATTACAGTTCTAGCGATAATAACTGCATTATATGGGTAATAATGCATGTTATATTGATAATATCGGGAGTAATAAGTATAATTATTACAATTCTAGCGATAATAACTGCATTATATGGGTAATAGTGCATGTTATATTGATAATAGTATAAGTAATAAGTATAATTATTACAGTTCTAGCGATAATAACTGCATAATATGGGTAACAATGCATGTTATAATGATGATTATAAAAGTACTAAGTATATTTATTATAGTTCTAGCGATTATAACTGCATAATATGCGTAATAATGCATGTTATATTGATAATAATATAAGTAATAAGTATAATTATTACAGCTCTAGCGATAATAACTGCATTATATGGGTAATAATGGATGTTATATTGGTAATATTGGGAATAATAAGTATAGTTATTATAGTTCTAGCAATAATAAAAGTAAAATATGGCTAATAGTGCATGTTATACTGATAATAATAAAAGTAATAAGTATATTTATTATACTTCTGTCGATAATAACTGCATTATATGGGTAATAATGCATGTTATATTGATAATAATATAAGTAATAAGTATAATTATTACAGTTCTAGCGATAATAACTGCATAATATGGGTAATAATGCACGTTATATTGCTAATAATATAAGTAATAAGTATCATTGTTACAGTTCTAGCGTTAATAACTGCATTATATGGGTAATAATGCATGTTATATGGATAATATCGGGAGTAATAAGTATAATTATTATAGTTCTAGCGATAATAATAGTAAAATATGGCTAATAGTGCATGTTATATTGATAATAATAAAACCAAATAAGTATATTTATTATAGTTCTAGCTATAATAACTGCATAATATGGGTAATAATGCATGTTATATTGATAATAATATAAGTAATAAGTATAATTATTACAGTTCTAGCGATAATAACTGTATTATGTGGGTAATAATGCATGTTATATTGATAATTTCGGGAGTAATAAGTATAATTATTACAGCTCCAGCGATAAGAACTGCATTATATGGGTAATAATGGATGTTATATTGATAATATCGGAAGCAATAAGTATAATTATTACAGTTCTATCGATAATACTAGTAAAATATGGCTAAGAGTGCCTGTTATAGTGATAATAGTAAAAGTAATAAATGTATTTATTATACTTCTGTCGATAATAACTGCATCATATGGGTAATAATGCATGTTATATTGATAATAATAAAAGTACTAAGTATATTTATTACAGTTCTATCGATTATAACTGCATAATATGGGTAATAATGCATGTTATATTGATGATAATAAAAGTAATACGTATATTTATTATAGTTCAATCGATAATAACTGCATAATATGGGTAATAATGCATGTTATATTGATAAAAATATAAGTAATAAGTATAATTATTACAGTTCTAGCGATAATAACTGCATTATATGGCTAATAATGCACGTTATATTGCTAATAATATAAGTAATAAGTATATTTATTACAGTTCTATCGATAATAACTGCATAATATGGGTAATAATGCATTTTATATTGATGATAATAAAAGTAATACGTATATTTATTATAGTTCTAGCGATAATAACTCCATAATATGGGTAATAATGCACGTTATATTGATAATAATATAAGTAATAAGTATAATTATTACAGTTCTAGCAATAATAACTGCATAATATGGGTAATAATGCACGTTATATTGCTAATAATATAAGTAATTAGTATAATTATTACAGTTCTAGCGATAATAACTGCATTATATGCGTAATAATGCATGTTATATTGATAATATCGGGAGTAATAAGTATAATTATTACAGTCCTATCGATAATACTAGTAAAATATGGCTAAGAGTGCCTGTTATATTGATAATAATAAAAGTAATAAGTATATTTATTATACTTCTGTCGGTAATAACTGCATTATATGGGTAATAATGCATGGTATATTGATAATAACATAAGTAATTAGTATAATTATTACAGTTCTAGCGATAATAACTGCATAATATGGGTAATACTGCACGTTATATTGATAATAATATAAGTAATAAGTATAATTATTACAGTTCTAGCGATAATAACTGCATTATATGGGTAATAATGCATGTTATATTGGTAATATTGACAATAATAAGTATAATTGTTATAGTTCTAGCGATAATAATAGTAAAATATGGCTAATAGTGCATGTTATATTGATAATAATAAATTTAATAAGTATATTTATTATAGTTCTATCGATAATAACTTCATAATATGGGTAATAATGTATGTTATAATGATGATAATAAAAGTACTAAGTATATTTATTATAGTTCTAGCGATTATAACTGCATAATATGCGTAATAATGCATGTTATATTGATAATAATATAAGTAATAAGTATAACTATTACAGTTCTAGCGATAATAACTGCATTATGTGGGTAATAATGCATGTTATATTGATAATTTTGGGAGTAATAAGTATAATTATTACAGCTCCAGCGATAAGAACTGCATTATATGGGTAATAATGGATGTTATATTGATAATATCGGAAGCAATAAGTATAATTATTACAGTTCTATCGATAATACTAGTAAAATATGGCTAAGAGTGCCTGTTATAGTGATAATAGTAAAAGTAATAAATGTATTTATTATACTTCTGTCGATAATAACTGCATTATATGGGTAATAATGCATGTTATATTGCTAATAATATAAGTAATAAGTATAATTATTACAGTTCTAGCGATAATAACTGCATTATATGGGTAATAATGCATGTTATATTGATAATATCGGGAGTAATAAGTATAATTATTACAGTTCTAGCGATAATAACTGAATTATATGGGTAATAATGGATGTTATATTGATAATATCGGGAGTAATAAGTATAATTATTACAGTTCTAGCAATAATAACTGCATAATATGGGTAATAATGCACGTTATATTGCTAATAATATAAGTAATTAGTATAATTATTACAGTTCTAGCGATAATAACTGCATTATATGCGTAATAATGCATGTTATATTGATAATATCGGGAGTAATAAGTATAATTATTACAGTCCTATCGATAATACTAGTAAAATATGGCTAAGAGTGCCTGTTATATTGATAATAATAAAAGTAATAAGTATATTTATTATACTTCTGTCGGTAATAACTGCATTATATGGGTAATAATGCATGGTATATTGATAATAACATAAGTAATTAGTATAATTATTACAGTTCTAGCGATAATAACTGCATAATATGGGTAATACTGCACGTTATATTGATAATAATATAAGTAATAAGTATAATTATTACAGTTCTAGCGATAATAACTGCATTATATGGGTAATAATGCATGTTATATTGGTAATATTGACAATAATAAGTATAATTGTTATAGTTCTAGCGATAATAATAGTAAAATATGGCTAATAGTGCATGTTATATTGATAATAATAAATTTAATAAGTATATTTATTATAGTTCTAGCGATAATAACTGCATTATGTGGGTAATAATGCATGTTATATTGATAATTTTGGGAGTAATAAGTATAATTATTACAGCTCCAGCGATAAGAACTGCATTATATGGGTAATAATGAATGTTATATTGGTAATATTGGGAATAATAAGTATAATTATTACAATTCTAGCGATAACACTAGTAAAATATGGCTAAGAGTGCCTGTTATATTGATAATAGTAAAAGTAATAAGTATATTTATTATACTTCTGTCGATAATAACTGCATTATATGAGTAATAGTGCATGTTATATTGATAATATCGGGAGTAATAAGTATAATTATTACAGTCCTAGCGATAATACTAGTAAAATATGGCTAAGAGTGCCTGTTATATTGATAACAATAAAAGTAATAAGTATATTTATTATACTTCTGTATATAATAACTGCATTATATGGGTAATAATGAATGTTATATTGGTAATATTGGGAATAATAAGTATAGTTATTATAGTTCTAGCAATAATAAAAGTAAAATATGGCTAATAGTGCCTGTTATATTGATAATAATAAAAGTAATAAGTACATTTATTATACTTCTGTCGGTAATAACTGCATTATATGGGTAATAATGCATGGTATATTGATAATAACATAAGTAATTAGTATAATTATTACAGTTCTAGCGATAATAACTGCATAATATGGGTAATACTGCACGTTATATTGATAATAATATAAGTAATAAGTATAATTATTACAGTTCTAGCGATAATAACTGCATTATATGGGTAATAATGCATGTTATATTGGTAATATTGACAATAATAAGTATAATTGTTATAGTTCTAGCGATAATAATAGTAAAATATGGCTAATAGTGCATGTTATATTGATAATAATAAATTTAATAAGTATATTTATTATAGTTCTATCGATAATAACTTCATAATATGGGTAATAATGCATGTTATAATGATGATAATAAAAGTACTAAGTATATTTATTATAGTTCTAGCGATTATAACTGCATAATATGCGTAATAATGCATGTTATATTGATAATAATATACGTAATAAGTATAATTATTACAGTTCTAGCGATAATAACTCCATAATATGGGTAATAATGCACGTTATATTGATAATAATATAAGTAATAGGTATAAATATTACAGTTCTAGCGATAATAACTGCATTATATGGGTAATAATGCATGTTACATTGATAATATCGGGAGTAATTAGTATAATTATTATAGTTCTAGCGATAATAAAAGTAAAATATGGCTAAGAGTGCCTGTTATATTGATAATAGTAAAAGTAATAAGTATATTTATTATACTTCTGTCGATAATAACTGCATTATATGAGTAATAGTGCATGTTATATTGATAATATCGGGAGTAATAAGTATAATTATTACAGTCCTAGCGATAATACTAGTAAAATATGGCTAAGAGTGCCTGTTATATTGATAATAATAAAAGTAATAAGTATATTTATTATACTTCTGTATATAATAACTGCATTATATGGGTAATAATGAATGTTATATTGGTAATATTGGGAATAATAAGTATAGTTATTATAGTTCTAGCAATAATAAAAGTAAAATATGGCTAATAGTGCATGTTATACTGATAATAATAAAAGTAATAAGTATATTTATTATACTTCTGTCGATAATAACTGCATTATATGGGTAATAATGCATGTTATATTGATAATAATATAAGTAATAAGTATAATTATTACAGTTCTAGCGATAATAACTGCATAATATGGGTAATAATGCATGTTATATTGATAATAATATAAGTAATAAGTATAATTATTACATTTCTAGCGATAATAACTGCATTATGTGGGTAATAATGCATGTTATATTGATAATATCGGGAGTAATAAGTATAATTATTACAGTTCTAGCGATAATAACTGCATTATATGGGTAATAATGGATGTTATATTGATAATATCGGGAGTAATAAGTATAATTATTACAATTCTAGCGATAACACTAGTAAAATATGGCTAAGAGTGCCTGTTATATTGATAATAGTAAAAGTAATAAGTATATTTATTATACTTCTGTCGATAATAACTGCATTATATGAGTAATAGTGCATGTTATATTGATAGTATCGGGAGTAATAAGTATAATTATTACAGTCCTAGCGATAATACTAGTAAAATATGGCTAAGAGTGCCTGTTATATTGATAATAATAAAAGTAATAAGTATATTTATTATACTTCTGTATATAATAACTGCATTATATGGGTAATAATGCATGGTATATTGATAATAATATAAGTAATAAGTATAATTATTACAGTTCTAGCGATAATAACTGCATAATATGGGTAATAATGCACGTTATATTGCTAACAATATAAGTAATAAGTATCATTGTTACAGTTCTAGCGATAATAACTGCATTATATGGGTAATAATGCATGTTATATTGATAATATCGGGAGTAATAAGTATAATTACTACAGTTCTAGCGATAATACTAGTAAAATATGGCTAAGAGTGCCTGTTATATTGATAATAATAAAAGTAATAAGTATATTTATTATACTTCTGTCGATAGTAACTGTATTATATGGGTAATAGTGCATGTTATATTGATAATAGTATAAGTAATAAGTATAATTATTACAGTTCTAGCGATAATAACTGCATAATATGGGTAACAATGCACGTTATATTGCTAATAATATAAGTACTAAGTATAATTATTACAGTCCTAGCGATAATAACTGCATTATATGCGTAATAATGCATGTTATATTGATAATATCGGGAGTAATAAGTATAATTATTACAGCTCCAGCGATAAGAACTGCATTATATGGGTAATAATGGATGTTATATTGATAATATCTTGAGTAATAAGTATAATTATTACAGTCCTAGCGATAATACTAGTAAAATATGGCTAAGAGTGCCTGTTATAGTGATAATAGTAAAAGTAATAAATGTATTTATTATACTTCTGTCGATAATAACTGCATTATATGGGTAATAATGCATGTTATATTGATAATAATATAAGTAATAAGTATAATTATTACAGTTCTAGCGATAATAACTGCATAATATGGGTAATAATGCACGTTATATTGCTAATAATATAAGTAATAAGTATCATTGTTACAGTTCTAGCGATAATAACTGCATTATATGGGTAATAATGCATGTTATATGGATAATATCGGGAGTAATAAGTATAATTATTATAGTTCTAGCGATAATAATAGTAAAATATGGCTAATAGTGCATGTTATATTGATAATAATAAAACCAAATAAGTATATTTATTATAGTTCTAGCTATAATAACTGCATAATATGGGCAATAATGCATGTTATATTGATAATAATATAAGTAATAAGTATAATTATTACAGTTCTAGCGATAATAACTGTATTACGTGGATAATAATGCATGTTATATTGATAATTTCGGGAGTAATAAGTATAATTATTACAGCTCCAGCGATAAGAACTGCATTATATGGGTAATAATGGATGTTATATTGATAATATCGGAAGCAATAAGTATAATTATTACAGTTCTATCGATAATACTAGTAAAATATGGCTAAGAGTGCCTGTTATAGTGATAATAGTAAAAGTAATAAATGTATTTATTATACTTCTGTCGATAATAACTGCATTATATGGGTAATAATGCATGTTATATTGATAATAATATAAGTAATAAGTATAATTATTACAGTTCTAGCGATAATAACTGCATAATATGGGTAATAATGCACGTTATATTGCTAATAATATAAGTAATAAGTATCATTGTTACAGTTCTAGCAATAATAACTGCATTATATGGGTAATAATGCATGTTATATGGATAATATCGGGAGTAATAAGTATAATTATTATAGTTCTAGCGATAATAATAGTAAAATATGGCTAATAGTGCATGTTATATTGATAATAATAAAACCAAATAAGTATATTTATTATAGTTCTAGCTATAATAACTGCATAATATGGGTAATAATGCATGTTATATTGATAATAGTATAAGTAATAAGTATAATTATTACAGTTCTAGCGATAATAACTGTATTATGTGGGTAATAATGCATGTTATATTGATAATTTCGGGAGTAATAAGTATAATTATTACAGCTCCAGCGATAATAACTGCATTATATGGGTAATAATGCATGTTATATTGGTAATATTGGGAATAATAAGTATAATTATTATAGTTCTAGCGATAATAATAGGAAAATATGACTAATAGTGCATGTTATATTGATAATAATAAAAGTACTAAGTATATTTATTACAGTTCTATCGATTATAACTGCATAATATGGGTAATAATGCATGTTATATTGATGATAATAAAAGTAATACGTATATTTATTATAGTTCAATCGATAATAACTGCATAATATGGGTAATAATGCATGTTATATTGATAAAAATATAAGTAATAAGTATAATTATTACAGTTCTAGCGATAATAACTGCATTATATGGGTAATAATGCATGTTATATTGGTAATATTGACAATAATAAGTATAATTGTTATAGTTCTAGCGATAATAATAGTAAAATATGGCTAATAGTGCATGTTATATTGATAATAATAAATTTAATAAGTATATTTATTATAGTTCTATCGATAATAACTTCATAATATGGGTAATAATGCATGTTATAATGATGATAATAAAAGTACTAAGTATATTTATTATAGTTCTAGCGATTATAACTGCATAATATGCGTAATAATGCATGTTATATTGATAATAATATAAGTAATAAGTATAACTATTACAGTTCTAGCGATAATAACTGCATTATATGGGTAATAATGGATGTTATATTGGTAATATTGGGAATAATAAGTATAGTTATTATAGTTCTAGCAATAATAAAAGTAAAATATGGCTAATAGTGCATGTTATACTGATAATAATAAAAGTAATAAGTATATTTATTATACTTCTGTCGATAATAACTGCATTATATGGGTAATAATGCATGTTATATTGATAATAATATAAGTAATAAGTATAATTATTACAGTTCTAGCGATAATAACTGCATAATATGGGTAATAATGCACGTTATATTGCTAATAATATAAGTAATAAGTATCATTGTTACAGTTCTAGCGATAATAACTGCATTATATGGGTAATAATGCATGTTATATGGATAATATCGGGAGTAATAAGTATAATTATTATAGTTCTAGCGATAATAATAGTAAAATATGGCTAATAGTGCATGTTATATTGACAATAATAAAACCAAATAAGTATATTTATTATAGTTCTAGCTATAATAACTGCATAATATGGGTAATAATGCATGTTATATTGATAATAATATAAGTAATAAGTATAATTATTACAGTTCTAGCGATAATAACTGTATTACGTGGATAATAATGCATGTTATATTGATAATTTCGGGAGTTATAAGTATAATTATTACAGCTCCAGCGATAAGAACTGCATTATATGGGTAATAATGGATGTTATATTGATAATATCGGAAGCAATAAGTATAATTATTACAGTTCTATCGATAATACTAGTAAAATATGGCTAAGAGTGCCTGTTATAGTGATAATAGTAAAAGTAATAAATGTATTTATTATACTTCTGTCGATAATAACTGCATTATATGGGTAATAATGCATGTTATATTGATAATAATATAAGTAATAAGTATAATTATTACAGTTCTAGCGATAATAACTGCATAATATGGGTAATAATGCACGTTATATTGCTAATAATATAAGTAATAAGTATCATTGTTACAGTTCTAGCAATAATAACTGCATTATATGGGTAATAATGCATGTTATATGGATAATATCGGGAGTAATAAGTATAATTATTATAGTTCTAGCGATAATAATAGTAAAATATGGCTAATAGTGCATGTTATATTGATAATAATAAAACCAAATAAGTATATTTATTATAGTTCTAGCTATAATAACTGCATAATATGGGTAATAATGCATGTTATATTGATAATAGTATAAGTAATAAGTATAATTATTACAGTTCTAGCGATAATAACTGTATTATGTGGGTAATAATGCATGTTATATTGATAATTTCGGGAGTAATAAGTATAATTATTACAGCTCCAGCGATAATAACTGCATTATATGGGTAATAATGCATGTTATATTGGTAATATTGGGAATAATAAGTATAATTATTATAGTTCTAGCGATAATAATAGGAAAATATGACTAATAGTGCATGTTATATTGATAATAATAAAAGTACTAAGTATATTTATTACAGTTCTATCGATTATAACTGCATAATATGGGTAATAATGCATGTTATATTGATGATAATAAAAGTAATACGTATATTTATTATAGTTCAATCGATAATAACTGCATAATATGGGTAATAATGCATGTTATATTGATAAAAATATAAGTAATAAGTATAATTATTACAGTTCTAGCGATAATAACTGCATTATATGGATAATAATGCACGTTATATTGCTAATAATATAAGTAATAAGTATATTTATTACAGTTCTATCGATAATAACTGCATAATATGGGTAATAATGCATTTTATATTGATGATAATAAAAGTAATACGTATATTTATTATAGTTCTATCGATAATAACTGCATAATATGGGTAATAATGCATGTTATATTGATGATAATAAAAGTAATACGTATATTTATTATAGTTCTAGCGATAATAACTCCATAATATGGGTAATAATGCACGTTATATTGATAATAATATAAGTAATAAGTATAATTATTACAGTTCTAGCGATAATAACTGCATTATATGGGTAATAATGCATGTTATATTGCTAATAATATAAGTAATAAGTATAATTATTACAGTTCTAGCGATAATAACTGCATTATATGGGTAATAATGCATGTTATATTGATAATATCGGGAGTAATAAGAATAATTATTACAGTTCTAGCGATAATAACTGCATTATATGGGTAATAATGGATGTTATATTGATAATATCGGGAGTAATAAGTATAATTATTACAGTTCTAGCAATAATAACTGCATAATATGGGTAATAATGCACGTTATATTGCTAATAATAAAAGTAATTAGTATAATTATTAGAGTTCTAGCGATAATGACTGCATTATATGCGTAATAATGCATGTTATATTGATAATATCGGGAGTAATAAGTATAATTATTACAGTCCTAGCGATAATACTAGTAAAATATGGCTAAGAGTGCCTGTTATATTGATAATAATAAAAGTAATAAGTATATTTATTATACTTCTGTCGGTAATAACTGCATTATATGGGTAATAATGCATGGTATATTGATAATAACATAAGTAATTAGTATAATTATTACAGTTCTAGCGATAATAACTGCATAATATGGGTAATACTGCACGTTATATTGATAATAATATAAGTAATAAGTATAATTATTACAGTTCTAGCGATAATAACTGCATTATATGGGTAATAATGCATGTTATATTGGTAATATTGACAATAATAAGTATAATTGTTATAGTTCTAGCGATAATAATAGTAAAATATGGCTAATAGTGCATGTTATATTGATAATAATAAATTTAATAAGTATATTTATTATAGTTCTATCGATAATAACTTCATAATATGGGTAATAATGCATGTTATAATGATGATAATAAAAGTACTAAGTATATTTATTATAGTTCTAGCGATTATAACTGCATAATATGCGTAATAATGCATGTTATATTGATAATAATATAAGTAATAAGTATAACTATTACAGTTCTAGCGATAATAACTGCATTATATGCGTAATAATGCATGTTATATTGATAATAATATAAGTAATAGGTATAAATATTACAGTTCGAGCGATAATAACTGCATTATATGGCTAATAATGCATGTTATATTGATAATATCTGGAGTAATTAGTATAATTATAATAGTCCTAGCGATAATAAAGTAAAATATGGCTAAGAGTGCCTGTTATATTGATAATAATAAAAGTAATAAGTATATTTATTATACTTCTGTCGATAATAACTGCATTATATGTGTAATAATGCATGTTATATTGATAATATCGGGAGTAATAAGTATAATTATTATAGTTCTAGCGAGAATAATAGTAAAATATGGCTAATAGTGCATGTTATATTGATAATAATAAAAGTAATAAGTATATTTATTATAGTTCTATCGATAATAACTTCATAACATGGGTAATAATGCATGTTATATTGATGATAATAAAAGTACTAAGCATATATATTACAGTTCTAGCGATTATAACCGCATAGCATTGCATAGCAATAATGCATGTTATATTGATAATAATATAAGTAATAAGTATAATTATTACAGTTCTAGCGATAATAACTGCATTATATGGGTAATAATGGATGTTATATTGATAATATCGGGAGTAATAAGTATAATTATTACAGTTCTAGCAATAATAACTGCATAATATGGGTAATAATGCACGTTATATTGCTAATAATATAAGTAATTAGTATAGTTATTACAGTTCTAGCGATAACAACTGCATTATATGCGTAATAATGCATGTTATATTGATAATATCGGGAGTAGTAAGTATAATTATTACAGTCCTAGCGATAATACTAGTAAAATATGGCTAAGAGTGCCTGTTATATTGATAATAATAAAAGTAATAAGTATATTTATTATACTTCTGTCGGTAATATCTGCATTGTATGGGTAATAATGCATGGTATATTGATAATAACATAAGTAATAAGTATAATTATTACAGTTCTAGCGATAACTGCATAATATGGGTAATAATGCACGTTATATTGCTAATAATATAAGTAATTAGTATAATTATTACAGTTCTAGCGATAATAACTGCATAATATGGGTAATACTGCACGTTATATTGATAATAATATAAGTAATAAGTATAATTATTACAGTTCTAGCGATAATAACTGCATTATATGGGTAATAATGCATGTTATATTGGTAATATTGTCAATAATAAGTATAATTGTTATAGTTCTAGCGATAATAATAGTAAAATATGGCTAATAGTGCATGTTATACTGATAATAATAAATTTAATAAGTATATTTATTATAGTTCTATCGATAATAACTTCATAATATGGGTAATAATGCATGTTATAATGATGATAATAAAAGTACTAAGTATATTTATTATAGTTCTAGCGATTATAACTGCATAATATGCGTAATAATGCATGTTATATTGATAATAATATAAGTAATAAGTATAATTATTACAGCTCTAGCGATAATATCTGCATTATATGGGTAATAATGTATGTTATATTGGTAATATTGGGAATAATAAGTATAATTATTGTAGTTCTAGCAATAATAAAAGTAAAATATGGCTAATAGTGCATGTTATACTGATAATAATAAAAGTAATAAGTATATTTATTATACTTCTGTCGATAATAACTGCATTATATGGGTAATAATGCATGTTATATTGATAATAATATAAGTAATAAGTATAACTATTACAGTTCTAGCGATAATAACTGCATTATATGCGTAATAATGCATGTTATATTGATAATAATATAAGTAATAGGTATAAATATTACAGTTCGAGCGATAATAACTGCATTATATGGCTAATAATGCATGTTATATTGATAATATCTGGAGTAATTAGTATAATTATTATAGTCCTAGCGATAATAAAGTAAAATATGGCTAAGAGTGCCTGTTATATTGATAATAATAAAAGTTATAAGTATATTTATTATACTTCTGTCGATAATAACTGCTTTATATGGGTAATAATGCATGTTATATTGATAATATACGTAATAAGTATAATTATTACAGTTCTAGCGATAATAACTCCATAATATGGGTAATAATGCACGTTATATTGATAATAATATAAGTAATAGGTATAAATATTACAGTTCTAGCGATAGTAACTGCATTATATGGGTAATAATGCATGTTACATTGATAATATCGAGAGTAATTAGTATAATTATTATAGTTCTAGCGATAATAAAAGTAAAATATGGCTAATACTGCATGTTATACTGATAATAATAAAAGTAATAAGTATATTTATTATACTTCTGTCGATAATAACTGCATTATATGTGTAATAATGCATGTTATATTGATAATATCGGGAGTAATAAGTATAATTATTATAGTTCTAGCGAGAATAATAGTAAAATATGGCTAATAGTGCATGTTATATTGATAATAATAAAAGTAATAAGTATATTTATTATAGTTCTATCGATAATAACTTCATAACATGGGTAATAATGCATGTTATATTGATGATAATAAAAGTACTAAGCATATTTATTACAGTTCTAGCGATTATAACCGCATAGCATTGCATAGCAATAATGCATGTTATATTGATAATAATATAAGTAATAAGTATAATTATTACAGTTCTAGCGATAATAACTGCATTATATGGGTAATAATGCATGTTATATTGATAATATCGGGAGTAATAAGTATAATTATTACAGTTCTAGCGATAATAACTGCATTATATGGGTAATAATGGATGTTATATTGATAATATCGGGAGTAATAAGTATAATTATTACAGTTCTAGCAATAATAACTGCATAATATGGGTAATAATGCACGTTATATTGCTAATAATATAAGTAATTAGTATAGTTATTACAGTTCTAGCGATAACAACTGCATTATATGCGTAATAATGCATGTGATATTGATAATATCGGGAGTAGTAAGTATAATTATTACAGTCCTAGCGATAATACTAGTAAAATATGGCTAAGAGTGCCTGTTATATTGATAATAATAAAAGTAATAAGTATATTTATTATACTTCTGTCGGTAATATCTGCATTATATGGGTAATAATGCATGGTATATTGATAATAACATAAGTAATAAGTATAATTATTACAGTTCTAGCGATAACTGCATAATATGGGTAATACAGTACGTTATATTGATAATAATATAAGTAATAAGTATAATTATTACAGTTCTAGCGATAATAAATGCATTATATGGGTAATAATGCATGTTATATTGGTAACATTGTCAATAATAAGTATAATTATTATAGTTCTAGCGATAATAATAGTAAAATATGGCTAATAGTGCATGTTATGTTGATAATAATAAATGTAATAAGTATATTTATTATAGGTCTATCGATAATAACTTCATAATATGGGTAATAATGCATGTTATAATGATGATAATAAAAGTTCTAAGAATATTTATTATAGTTCTAGCGATTATAACTGCATAATATGCGTAATAATGCATGTTATAGTGATAATAATATAAGTAATAAGTATAATTATTACAGCTCTAGCGATAATAACTGCATTATATGGGTAATAATGTATGTTATATTGGTAATATTGGGAATAATAAGTATAATTATTGTAGTTCTAGCAATAATAAAAGTAAAATGTGGCTAATAGTGCATGTTATACTGATAATAATAAAAGTAATAAGTATATTTATTATACTTCTGTCGATAATAACTGCATTATATGCGTAATAATGCATGTTATATTGATAATAATATAAGTAATAAGTATAATTATTACAGTTCCAGCGATAATAACTGCATAATATGGGTAATAATGCATGTTATATTGATAATAATATAAGTAATAAGTATAATTATTACAGTTCTAGCGATAATAACTGCATTATGTGGGTAATAATGCATGTTATATTGATAATATCGGGAGTAATAAGTATAATTATTACAGTTCTAGCGATAATAACTGCATTATATGGGTAATAATGGATGTTATATTGATAATATCGGGAGTAATAAGTATAATTATTACAGTTCTAGCGATAACACTAGTAAAACATGGCTAAGAGTGCCTGTTATATTGATAATAGTAAAAGTAATAAGTATATTTATTATACTTCTGCCGATAATAACTGCATTATATGAGTAATAGTGCATGTTATATTGATAATATCGGGAGTAATAAGTATAATTATTACAGTCCTAGCGATAATACTAGTAAAATATGGCTAAGAGTGCCTGTTATATTGATAATAATAAAAGTAATAAGTATATTTATTATGCTTCTGTATATAATAACTGCATTATATGGGTAATAATGCATGGTATATTGATAATAACATAAGTAATAAGTATAATTATTACAGTTCTAGCGATAATAACTGCATAATATGGGTAATAATGCACGTTATATTGCTAATAATATAAGTAATAAGTATCATTGTTACAGTTCTAGCGATAATAACTGCATTATATGGGTAATAATGCATGTTATATTGATAATATCGGGAGTAATAAGTATAATTATTATAGTTCTAGCTATAATAACTGCATAATATGGGTAATAATGCATGTTATATTGATAATAATATAAGTAATAAGTATAATTATTACAGTTCTAGCGATAATAACTGCATTATATGGGTAATAATGGATGTTATATTGATAATTTCGGGAGTAATAAGTATAATTATTACAATTCTAGCGATAACACTAGTAAAATATGGCTAAGAGTGCCTGTTATATTGATAATAGTAAAAGTAATAAGTATATTTATTATACTTCTGTCGATAATAACTGCATTATATGAGTAAAAGTGCATGTTATATTGATAATATCGGGAGTAATAAGTATAATTATTACAGTCCTAGCGATAATACTAGTAAAATATGGCTAAGAGTGCCTGTTATATTGATAATAATAAAAGTAATAAGTATATTTATTATACTTCTGTATATAATAACTGCATTATATGGGTAATAATGCATGGTATATTGATAATAACATAAGTAATAAGTATAATTATTACAGTTCTAGCGATAATAACTGCATTATATGGGTAATAATGGATGTTATATTGATAATATCGGGAGTAATAAGTATAATTATTACAGTTCTAGCAATAATAACTGCATAATATGGGTAATAATGCACGTTATATTGCTAATAATATAAGTAATTAGTATAATTATTACAGTTCTAGCGATAATAACTGCATTATATGCGTAATAATGCATGTTATATTGATAATATCGGGAGTAATAAGTATAATTATTACAGTCCTAGCGATAATACTAGTAAAATATGGCTAAGAGTGCCTGTTATATTGATAATAATAAAAGTAATAAGTATATTTATTATACTTCTGTCGGTAATAACTGCATTATATGGGTAATAATGCATGGTATATTGATAATAACATAAGTAATTAGTATAATTATTACAGTTCTAGCGATAATAACTGCATAATATGGGTAATACTGCACGTTATATTGATAATAATATAAGTAATAAGTATAATTATTACAGTTCTAGCGATAATAACTGCATTATATGGGTAATAATGCATGTTATATTGGTAATATTGTCAATAATAAGTATAATTGTTATAGTTCTAGCGATAATAATAGTAAAATATGGCTAATAGTGCATGTTATATTGATAATAATAAATTTAAAAAGTATATTTATTATAGTTCTATCGATAATAACTTCCTAATATGGGTAATAATGCATGTTACAATGATGATAATAAAAGTACTAAGTATATTTATTATAGTTCTAGCGATTATAACTGCATAATATGCGTAATAATGCATGTTATATTGATAATAATATAAGTAATAAGTATAATTATTACAGCTCTAGCGATAATATCTGCATTATATGGGTAATAATGTATGTTATATTGGTAATATTGGGAATAATAAGTATAATTATTGTAGTTCTAGCAATAATAAAAGTAAAATATGGCTAATACTGCATGTTATACTGATAATAATAAAAGTAATAAGTATATTTATTATACTTCTGTCGATAATAACTGCATTATATGTGTAATAATGCATGTTATATTGATAATATCGGGAGTAATAAGTATAATTATTATAGTTCTAGCGAGAATAATAGTAAAATGTGGCTAATAGTGCATGTTATATTGATAATAATAAAAGTAATAAGTATATTTATTATAGTTCTATCGATAATAACTTCATAACATGGGTAATAATGCATGTTATATTGATGATAATAAAAGTACTAAGCATATTTATTACAGTTCTAGCGATTATAACCGCATAGCATTGCATAGCAATAATGCATGTTATATTGATAATAATATAAGTAATAAGTATAATTATTACAGTTCTAGCGATAATAACTGCATTATATGGGTAATAATGCATGTTATATTGATAATATCGGGAGTAATAAGTATAATTATTACAGTTCTAGCGATAATAACTGCATTATATGGGTAATAATGGATGTTATATTGATAATATCGGGAGTAATAAGTATAATTATTACAGTTCTAGCAATAATAACTGCATAATATGGGTAATAATGCACGTTATATTGCTAATAATATAAGTAATTAGTATAGTTATTACAGTTCTAGCGATAACAACTGCATTATATGCGTAATAATGCATGTTATATTGATAATATCGGGAGTAGTAAGTATAATTATTACAGTCCTAGCGATAATACTAGTAAAATATGGCTAAGAGTGCCTGTTATATTGATAATAATAAAAGTAATAAGTATATTTATTATACTTCTGTCGGTAATATCTGCATTATATGGGTAATAATGCATGGTATATTGATAATAAATAAGTAATAAGTATAATTATTACAGCTCTAGCGATAATAACTGCATTATATGGGTAATAATGTATGTTATATTGGTAACATTGGGAATAATAAGTATAATTATTGTAGTTCTAGCAATAATAAAAGTAAAATGTGGCTAATAGTGCATGTTATACTGATAATAATAAAAGTAATAAGTATATTTATTATACTTCTGTCGATAATAACTGCATTATATGCGTAATAATGCATGTTATATTGATAATAATATAAGTAATAAGTATAATTATTACAGTTCTAGCGATAATAACTGCATAATATGGGTAATAATGCATGTTATATTGATAATAATATAAGTAATAAGTATAATTATTACAGTTCTAGCGATAATAACTGCATTATGTGGGTAATAATGCATGTTATATTGATAATATCGGGAGTAATAAGTATAATTATTACAGTTCTAGCGATAATAACTGCATTATATGGGTAATAATGGATGTTATATTGATAATATCGGGAGTAATAAGTATAATTATTACAGTTCTAGCGATAACACTAGTAAAATATGGCTAAGAGTGCCTGTTATATTGATAATAGTAAAAGTAATAAGTATATTTATTATACTTCTGCCGATAATAACTGCATTATATGAGTAATAGTGCATGTTATATTGATAATATCGGGAGTAATAAGTATAATTATTACAGTCCTAGCGATAATACTAGTAAAATATGGCTAAGAGTGCCTGTTATATTGATAATAATAAAAGTAATAAGTATATTTATTATGCTTCTGTATATAATAACTGCATTATATGGGTAATAATGCATGGTATATTGATAATAACATAAGTAATAAGTATAATTATTACAGTTCTAGCGATAATAACTGCATAATATGGGTAATAATGCACGTTATATTGCTAATAATATAAGTAATAAGTATCATTGTTACAGTTCTAGCGATAATAACTGCATTATATGGGTAATAATGCATGTTATATTGATAATATCGGGAGTAATAAGTATAATTATTATAGTTCTAGCGATAATACTGGTAAAATATGGCTAAGAGTGCCTGTTATATTGATAATAATAAAAGTAATAAGTATATTTATTATACTTCTGTCGATAGTAACTGCATTATATGGGTAATAGTGCATGTTATATTGATAATAGTATAAGTAATAAGTATAATTATTACAGTTCCAGCGATAATAACTGCATTATATGCGTAATAATGCATGTTATATTGATAATATCGGGAGTAATAAGTATAATTATTACAGCTCCAGCGATAAGAACTGCATTATATGGGTAATAATGGATGTTATATTGATAATATCTTGAGTAATAAGTATATTTATTATACTTCTGTCGATATAACTGCATTATATGGGTAATAGTGCATGTTATATTGATAATAGTATAAGTAATAAGTATAATTATTACAGTTCTAGCGATAATAACTGCATAATATGGGTAACAATGCATGTTATAATGATGATAATAAAAGTACTAAGTATATTTATTATAGTTCTAGCGATTATAACTGCATAATATGCGTAATAATGCATGTTATATTGATAATAATATAAGTAATAAGTATAATTACTACAGCTCTAGCGATAATAACTGCATTATATGGGTAATAATGAATGTTATATTGGTAATATTGGGAATAATAAGTATAGTTATTATAGTTCTAGCAATAATAAAAGTAAAATATGGCTAATAGTGCATGTTATACTGATAATAATAAAAGTAATAAGTATATTTATTATACTTCTGTCGATAATAACTGCATTATATGGGTAATAATGCATGTTATATTGATAATAATATAAGTAATAAGTATAATTATTACAGTTCTAGCGATAATAACTGCATAATATCGGTAATAATGCATGTTATATGGATAATATCGGGAGTAATAAGTATAATTATTATAGTTTTAGCGATAATAATAGTAAAATATGGCTAATAGTGCATGTTATATTGATAATAATAAAACCAAATAAGTATATTTATTATAGTTCTAGCTATAATAACTGCATAATATGGGTAATAATGCATGTTATATTGATAATAATATAAGTAATAAGTATAATTATTACAGTTCTAGCGATAATAACTGCATTATGTGGGTAATAATGCATGTTATATTGGTAATATTGGGAATAATAAGTATAGTTATTATAGTTCTAGCAATAATAAAAGTAAAATATGGCTAATAGTGCATGCTATACTGATAATAATAAAAGTAATAAGTATATTTATTATACTTCTGTCGATAATAACTGCATAATATGGGTAACAATGCACGTTATATTGCTAATAATATAAGTACTAAGTATAATTATTACAGTTCTAGCGATAATAACTGCATTATATGGGTAATAATGCATGTTATATTGATAATAATATAAGTAATAAGTATAATTATTACAGTTCTAGCGATAATAACTGCATAATATGGGTAATAATGCACGTTATATTGCTAATAATATAAGCAATAAGTATCATTGTTACAGTTCTAGCGATAATAACTGCATTATATGGGTAATAATGCATGTTATATGGATAATATCGGGAGTAATAAGTATAATTATTATAGTTCTAGCGATAATAATAGTAAAATATGGCTAATAGTGCATGTTATATTGATAATAATAAAACCAAATAAGTATATTTATTATAGTTCTAGCTATAATAACTGCATAATATGGGTAATAATGCATGTTATATTGATAATAATATAAGTAATAAGTATAATTATTACAGTTCTAGCGATAATAACTGCATTATATGGGTAACAATGGATGTTATATTGATAATATCGGGAGTAATAAGTATAATTATTACAGTTCCAGCGATAATACTAGTAAAATATGGCTAAGAGTGCCTGTTATATTGATAGTAGTAAAAGTAATAAGTATATTTATTATACTTCTGTCGATAATAACTGCATTATATGAGTAATAGTGCATGTTATATTGATAATAATATAAGTAATAAGTATAATTATTACAGTTCTAGCGATAATAACTCCATTATATGGATAATAATGCATGTTATAATGACAATAATATAAGTAATAAGTATAATTATTACAGTTCTAGCAATAATAACTGCATAATATGGGTAATAATGCACGTTATATTGCTAATAATATAAGTAATAAGTATAATTATTACAGTTCTAGCGATAATAACTGCATTATATGCATAATAATGCATGTTATATTGATAATATCGGGAGTAATAAGTATTATTATTACAGTCCTAGCGATAATACTAGTAAAATATGGCTAATAGTGCCTGTTATATTCATAATAATAAAAGTAATAAGTATATTTATTATACTTCTGTCGATAATAACTGCATTATATGGGTTATAATGCATGGTATATTGATAATAACATAAGTAATAAGTATAATTATTACAGTTCTAGCGATAATAACTGCATAATATGGGTAATACTGCACGTTATATTGATAATAATATAAGTAATAAGTATAATTATTACAGTTCTAGCGATAATAACTGCATTATATGGGTAATAATGCATGTTATATTGGTAATATTGTCAATAATAAGTATAATTATTATAGTCCTAGCGATAATAATAGTAAAATATGGCTAATAGTGCATGTTATATTGATAATAATAAATGTAATAAGTATATTTATTACAGTTCTATCGATAATAACTGCATAATATGGGTAATAATGCATGTTATATTGATGATAATAAAAGTAATACGTATATTTATTATAGTTCTAGCGATTATAACTGCATAATATCGGTAATAGTGCATGTTATATTGAGAATAATATAAGTAATAAGTATAATTATTACAGTTCTAGCGATAATAACTGCATTATATGCGTAATAATGCATGTTATAGTGATAATATCGGGAGTAATAAGTATAATTATTACAGTCCTAGCGATAATACTAGTAAAATATGGCTAAGAGTGCCTGTTATATTGATAATAATAAAAGTAATAAGTATATTTATTATACTTCTGTCGATAATAACTGCATTATATGGGTAATAATGCATGGTATATTGATAATAATATAAGTAATAAGTATAATTATTACAATTTTAGCGATAATAACTCCATTATATGGATAATAATGCATGTTATATTGATAATAATAAAAGTAAGAAGTATATTTATTATACTTCTGTCGATAATAACTGCATTATATGGGTAATAATGCACGTTATATTGCTAATAATATAAGTAATAAGTATAATTATTACAGTTCTAGCGATAATAACTGCATTATATGCGTAATAATGCATGTTATATTGATAATATCGGGAGTAATAAGTGTAATTATTACAGTTCCAGCGATAATAACTGCATTATATGGGTAATAATGGATGTTATATTGACAATATCGGGAGTAATAAGTATATTTATTATAGTTCTATCAATAATAACTGCATAATATGGGTAATAATGCATGTTATGTTGATAATAATAAAAGTAATAGGTATAAATATTAAAGTTCTAGCGATAAAAACTGCATTATATGGGTAATAATGCATGTTATATTGATAATAATATAAGTAATAAGTATAATTATTACAGTTCTAGCGATAATAACTGCATAATATGGGTAATAATGCACGTTATATTGCTAAAAATATAAGTAATAAGTATAACTGTTGCAGTTCTAGCGATAATAACTGCATTATATGGGTAATAATGCATGTAATATTGATAATATCGGGAGTAATACGTATAATTATTATAGTTCTAGCGATAATAATAGTAAAATATGGCTAATAGTGCATGTTATATTAATAATAGTAAAAGTAATAAGTATATTTATTATAGTTCTATCGATAATAACTGCATTATATGGGTAATAATGCATGTTATATTGATAATAATATAAGTAATAAGTATAATTATTAAAGTTCTAGCAATAATACTAGTAAAATATGGCTAATAGTGCATGTTATATTGATAATAATAAAAGTAATAAGTATATTTATTATAGTTCTATCGATAATAACTTCATGGTATGGGTAATAATGCATGTTATATTGATGATAATAAAAGTACTAAGTATATTTATTACAGTCCTAGCGATTATAACTGCATAGCATTGCATAGCAATAATGCATGTTATATTGATAATAATTTAAGTAATAAGTATAATTATTACAGCTCTAGCGATAATAACTGTATCATATGGGTAACAACGCATGTTATATTGGTAATATTGGGAATAATAACTATAATTATTACAGCTCCAGCGATAGGAACTGCATTATATGGGTAATAATGGATGTTATATTCATAATATCGGAAGTAATAAGTATAATTATTACAGCTCTAGCGATAATAACTGCATTATATGGGTAATAATGGATGTTATATTGATGATATCGGGAGTAATAAGTACAACTATTATACTTCTAGCGATAATAATAGTAAAATATGGCTAATAGTGCATGTTATATTGATAATAATAAAAGTAATAAGTATATTTATTACTGTTCTAGCTATAATAACTGCATTATATGCGTAATAATGCATATTATATTGATAATATCGGGAGTAATAAGTATAATTATTACAGTTCTAGCGGTAATAACTGCATTATATGGGTAATAATGGATGTTAAATTGATAATAATATAAGTAATAAGTATAATTATTACAGTTCTAGCGACAATAACTCCATTATATGGGTAATAATGCATGTTATAATGACAATAATATAGGTAATAAGTATAATTAATACAGTTCTAGCAATAATAACTGCATTATATGCGTAATAATGCATATTATATTGATAATATCGGGAGTAATAAGTATAATTATTACAGTTCTAGCGATAATACTAGTAAAATATGGCTAAGAGTGCCTGTTATATTGATAATAATAAAAGTAATAAGTATATTTATTATACTTCTGTCGATAATAACTGCATTATATGGGTAATAATGCATGGTATATTGATAATAATATAAGTAATAAGTATAATTATTACAATTTTAGCGATAATAACTCCATTATATGGATAATAATGCATGTTATAATGACAATAATATAAGTAATAAGTATAATTATTACAGTTCTAGCAATAAGAACTGCATAATATGGGTAATAATGCACGTTATATTGCTAATAATATAAGTAATAAGTATAATTATTACAGTTCTAGCGATAATAACTGCATTATATGCATAATAATGCATGTTATATTGATAATATCGGGAGTAATAAGTATTATTATTACAGTCCTAGCGATAATACTAGTAAAATATGGCTAATAGTGCCTGTTATATTCATAATAATAAAAGTAATAAGTATATTTATTATACTTCTGTCGATAATAACTGCATTATATGGGTTATAATGCATGGTATATTGATAATAACATAAGTAATAAGTATAATTATTACAGTTCTAGCGATAATAACTGCATAATATGGGTAATACTGCACGTTATATTGATAATAATATAAGTAATAAGTATAATTATTACAGTTCTAGCGATAATAACTGCATTATATGGGTAATAATGCATGTTATATTGGTAATATTGTCAATAATAAGTATAATTATTATAGTCCTAGCGATAATAATAGTAAAATATGGCTAATAGTGCATGTTATATTGATAATAATAAATGTAATAAGTATATTTATTACAGTTCTATCGATAATAACTGCATAATATGGGTAATAATGCATGTTATATTGATGATAATAAAAGTAATACGTATATTTATTATAGTTCTAGCGATTATAACTGCATAATATCGGTAATAGTGCATGTTATATTGAGAATAATATAAGTAATAAGTATAATTATTACAGTTCTAGCGATAATAACTGCATTATATGCGTAATAATGCATGTTATAGTGATAATATCGGGAGTAATAAGTATAATTATTACAGTCCTAGCGATAATACTAGTAAAATATGGCTAAGAGTGCCTGTTATATTGATAATAATAAAAGTAATAAGTATATTTATTATACTTCTGTCGATAATAACTGCATTATATGGGTAATAATGCATGGTATATTGATAATAATATAAGTAATAAGTATAATTATTACAATTTTAGCGATAATAACTCCATTATATGGATAATAATGCATGTTATATTGATAATAATAAAAGTAAGAAGTATATTTATTATACTTCTGTCGATAATAACTGCATTATATGGGTAATAATGCACGTTATATTGCTAATAATATAAGTAATAAGTATAATTATTACAGTTCTAGCGATAATAACTGCATTATATGCGTAATAATGCATGTTATATTGATAATATCGGGAGTAATAAGTGTAATTATTACAGTTCCAGCGATAATAACTGCATTATATGGGTAATAATGGATGTTATATTGACAATATCGGGAGTAATAAGTATATTTATTATAGTTCTATCAATAATAACTGCATAATATGGGTAATAATGCATGTTATGTTGATAATAATAAAAGTAATAGGTATAAATATTAAAGTTCTAGCGATAAAAACTGCATTATATGGGTAATAATGCATGTTATATTGATAATAATATAAGTAATAAGTATAATTATTACAGTTCTAGCGATAATAACTGCATAATATGGGTAATAATGCACGTTATATTGCTAAAAATATAAGTAATAAGTATAACTGTTGCAGTTCTAGCGATAATAACTGCATTATATGGGTAATAATGCATGTAATATTGATAATATCGGGAGTAATAAGTATAATTATTACAGTTCTAGCGATAATAACTGCATTATATGGGTAATAATGCATGTTATATTGGTAATATTGTCAATAATAAGTATAATTATTATAGTCCTAGCGATAATAATAGTAAAATATGGCTAATAGTGCATGTTATATTGATAATAATAAATGTAATAAGTATATTTATTACAGTTCTATCGATAATAACTGCATAATATGGGTAATAATGCATGTTATATTGATGATAATAAAAGTAATACGTATATTTATTATAGTTCTAGCGATTATAACTGCATAATATCGGTAATAGTGCATGTTATATTGAGAATAATATAAGTAATAAGTATAATTATTACAGTTCTAGCGATAATAACTGCATTATATGCGTAATAATGCATGTTATAGTGATAATATCGGGAGTAATAAGTATAATTATTACAGTCCTAGCGATAATACTAGTAAAATATGGCTAAGAGTGCCTGTTATATTGATAATAATAAAAGTAATAAGTATATTTATTATACTTCTGTCGATAATAACTGCATTATATGGGTAATAATGCATGGTATATTGATAATAATATAAGTAATAAGTATAATTATTACAATTTTAGCGATAATAACTCCATTATATGGATAATAATGCATGTTATATTGATAATAATAAAAGTAAGAAGTATATTTATTATACTTCTGTCGATAATAACTGCATTATATGGGTAATAATGCACGTTATATTGCTAATAATATAAGTAATAAGTATAATTATTACAGTTCTAGCGATAATAACTGCATTATATGCGTAATAATGCATGTTATATTGATAATATCGGGAGTAATAAGTGTAATTATTACAGTTCCAGCGATAATAACTGCATTATATGGGTAATAATGGATGTTATATTGACAATATCGGGAGTAATAAGTATATTTATTATAGTTCTATCAATAATAACTGCATAATATGGGTAATAATGCATGTTATGTTGATAATAATAAAAGTAATAGGTATAAATATTAAAGTTCTAGCGATAAAAACTGCATTATATGGGTAATAATGCATGTTATATTGATAATAATATAAGTAATAAGTATAATTATTACAGTTCTAGCGATAATAACTGCATAATATGGGTAATAATGCACGTTATATTGCTAAAAATATAAGTAATAAGTATAACTGTTGCAGTTCTAGCGATAATAACTGCATTATATGGGTAATAATGCATGTAATATTGATAATATCGGGAGTAATACGTATAATTATTATAGTTCTAGCGATAATAATAGTAAAATATGGCTAATAGTGCATGTTATATTAATAATAGTAAAAGTAATAAGTATATTTATTATAGTTCTATCGATAATAACTGCATTATATGGGTAATAATGCATGTTATATTGATAATAATATAAGTAATAAGTATAATTATTAAAGTTCTAGCAATAATACTAGTAAAATATGGCTAATAGTGCATGTTATATTGATAATAATAAAAGTAATAAGTATATTTATTATAGTTCTATCGATAATAACTTCATGGTATGGGTAATAATGCATGTTATATTGATGATAATAAAAGTACTAAGTATATTTATTACAGTCCTAGCGATTATAACTGCATAGCATTGCATAGCAATAATGCATGTTATATTGATAATAATTTAAGTAATAAGTATAATTATTACAGCTCTAGCGATAATAACTGTATCATATGGGTAACAACGCATGTTATATTGGTAATATTGGGAATAATAACTATAATTATTACAGCTCCAGCGATAGGAACTGCATTATATGGGTAATAATGGATGTTATATTCATAATATCGGAAGTAATAAGTATAATTATTACAGCTCTAGCGATAATAACTGCATTATATGGGTAATAATGGATGTTATATTGATGATATCGGGAGTAATAAGTACAACTATTATACTTCTAGCGATAATAATAGTAAAATATGGCTAATAGTGCATGTTATATTGATAATAATAAAAGTAATAAGTATATTTATTACTGTTCTAGCTATAATAACTGCATTATATGCGTAATAATGCATATTATATTGATAATATCGGGAGTAATAAGTATAATTATTACAGTTCTAGCGGTAATAACTGCATTATATGGGTAATAATGGATGTTAAATTGATAATAATATAAGTAATAAGTATAATTATTACAGTTCTAGCGACAATAACTCCATTATATGGGTAATAATGCATGTTATAATGACAATAATATAGGTAATAAGTATAATTAATACAGTTCTAGCAATAATAACTGCATTATATGCGTAATAATGCATATTATATTGATAATATCGGGAGTAATAAGTATAATTATTACAGTTCTAGCGATAATACTAGTAAAATATGGCTAAGAGTGCCTGTTATATTGATAATAATAAAAGTAATAAGTATAATTATTAATTAATACAGTTCTAGCAATAATAACTGCATTATATGCGTAATAATGCATATTATATTGATAATATCGGGAGTAATAAGTATAATTATTACAGTTCTAGCGATAATACTAGTAAAATATGGCTAAGAGTGCCTGTTATATTGATAATAATAAAAGTAATAAGTATATTTATTATACTTCTGTCGATAATAATTGCATTATATGGCTAAGAGTGCCTGTTATATTGATAATAATAAAAGTAATAAGTATATTTATTATACTTCTGTCGATAATAATTGCATTATATGGGTAATAATGCATGTTATATTGATAACAATATAAGTAATAAGTATATTTATTACAGTTCTATCGATTATAACTGCATAATATGGGTAATAATGCATGTTATATTGATGATAATAAAAGTAATACGTATATTTATTATAGTTCAATCGATAATAACTGCATAATATGGGTAATAATGCATGTTATATTGATAACAATATAAGTAATAAGTATATTTATTATACTTCTGTCGATAATAACTGCATTATATGCGTAATAATGCATGTTATATTGATAATAATATAAGTAATAAGTATAATTATTACAGTTCTAGCGATAATAACTGCATAATATGGGTAATAATGCATGTTATATTGATAATAATATAAGTAATAAGTATAATTATTACAGTTCTAGCGATAATAACTGCATTATGTGGGTAATAATGCATGTTATATTGATAATATCGGGAGTAATAAGTATAATTATTACAGTTCTAGCGATAATAACTGCATTATATGGGTAATAATGGATGTTATATTGATAATATCGGGAGTAATAAGTATAATTATTACAGTTCTAGCGATAACACTAGTAAAATATGGCTAAGAGTGCCTGTTATATTGATAATAGTAAAAGTAATAAGTATATTTATTATACTTCTGCCGATAATAACTGCATTATATGAGTAATAGTGCATGTTATATTGATAATATCGGGAGTAATAAGTATAATTATTACAGTCCTAGCGATAATACTAGTAAAATATGGCTAAGAGTGCCTGTTATATTGATAATAATAAAAGTAATAAGTATATTTATTATGCTTCTGTATATAATAACTGCATTATATGGGTAATAATGCATGGTATATTGATAATAACATAAGTAATAAGTATAATTATTACAGTTCTAGCGATAATAACTGCATAATATGGGTAATAATGCACGTTATATTGCTAATAATATAAGTAATAAGTATCATTGTTACAGTTCTAGCGATAATAACTGCATTATATGGGTAATAATGCATGTTATATTGATAATATCGGGAGTAATAAGTATAATTATTATAGTTCTAGCGATAATACTGGTAAAATATGGCTAAGAGTGCCTGTTATATTGATAATAATAAAAGTAATAAGTATATTTATTATACTTCTGTCGATAGTAACTGCATTATATGGGTAATAGTGCATGTTATATTGATAATAGTATAAGTAATAAGTATAATTATTACAGTTCCAGCGATAATAACTGCATTATATGCGTAATAATGCATGTTATATTGATAATATCGGGAGTAATAAGTATAATTATTACAGCTCCAGCGATAAGAACTGCATTATATGGGTAATAATGGATGTTATATTGATAATATCTTGAGTAATAAGTATATTTATTATACTTCTGTCGATATAACTGCATTATATGGGTAATAGTGCATGTTATATTGATAATAGTATAAGTAATAAGTATAATTATTACAGTTCTAGCGATAATAACTGCATAATATGGGTAACAATGCATGTTATAATGATGATAATAAAAGTACTAAGTATATTTATTATAGTTCTAGCGATTATAACTGCATAATATGCGTAATAATGCATGTTATATTGATAATAATATAAGTAATAAGTATAATTACTACAGCTCTAGCGATAATAACTGCATTATATGGGTAATAATGAATGTTATATTGGTAATATTGGGAATAATAAGTATAGTTATTATAGTTCTAGCAATAATAAAAGTAAAATATGGCTAATAGTGCATGTTATACTGATAATAATAAAAGTAATAAGTATATTTATTATACTTCTGTCGATAATAACTGCATTATATGGGTAATAATGCATGTTATATTGATAATAATATAAGTAATAAGTATAATTATTACAGTTCTAGCGATAATAACTGCATAATATGGGTAATAATGCATGTTATATGGATAATATCGGGAATAATAAGTATAATTATTATAGTTTTAGCGATAATAATAGTAAAATATGGCTAATAGTGCATGTTATATTGATAATAATAAAACCAAATAAGTATATTTATTATAGTTCTAGCTATAATAACTGCATAATATGGGTAATAATGCATGTTATATTGATAATAATATAAGTAATAAGTATAATTATTACAGTTCTAGCGATAATAACTGCATTATGTGGGTAATAATGCATGTTATATTGGTAATATTGGGAATAATAAGTATAGTTATTATAGTTCTAGCAATAATAAAAGTAAAATATGGCTAATAGTGCATGCTATACTGATAATAATAAAAGTAATAAGTATATTTATTATACTTCTGTCGATAATAACTGCATAATATGGGTAACAATGCACGTTATATTGCTAATAATATAAGTACTAAGTATAATTATTACAGTTCTAGCGATAATAACTGCATTATATGGGTAATAATGCATGTTATATTGATAATAATATAAGTAATAAGTATAATTATTACAGTTCTAGCGATAATAACTGCATAATATGGGTAATAATGCACGTTATATTGCTAATAATATAAGTAATAAGTATCATTGTTACAGTTCTAGCGATAATAACTGCATTATATGGGTAATAATGCATGTTATATGGATAATATCGGGAGTAATAAGTATAATTATTATAGTTCTAGCGATAATAATAGTAAAATATGGCTAATAGTGCATGTTATATTGATAATAATAAAACCAAATAAGTATATTTATTATAGTTCTAGCTATAATAACTGCATAATATGGGTAATAATGCATGTTATATTGATAATAATATAAGTAATAAGTATAATTATTACAGTTCTAGCGATAATAACTGCATTATATGGGTAACAATGGATGTTATATTGATAATATCGGGAGTAATAAGTATAATTATTACAGTTCCAGCGATAATACTAGTAAAATATGGCTAAGAGTGCCTGTTATATTGATAGTAGTAAAAGTAATAAGTATATTTATTATACCTCTGTCGATAATAACTGCATTATATGAGTAATAGTGCATGTTATATTGATAATAATATAAGTAATAAGTATAATTATTACAGTTCTAGCGATAATAACTCCATTATATGGATAATAATGCATGTTATAATGACAATAATATAAGTAATAAGTATAATTATTACAGTTCTAGCAATAATAACTGCATAATATGGGTAATAATGCACGTTATATTGCTAATAATATAAGTAATAAGTATAATTATTACAGTTCTAGCGATAATAACTGCATTATATGCGTAATAATGCATGTTATATTGATAATATCGGGAGTAATAAGTATTATTATTACAGTCCTAGCGATAATACTAGTAAAATATGGCTAATAGTGCCTGTTATATTCATAATAATAAAAGTAATAAGTATATTTATTATACTTCTGTCGATAATAACTGCATTATATGGGTTATAATGCATGGTATATTGATAATAACATAAGTAATAAGTATAATTATTACAGTTCTAGCGATAATAACTGCATAATATGGGTAATACTGCACGTTATATTGATAATAATATAAGTAATAAGTATAATTATTACAGTTCTAGCGATAATAACTGCATAATATGGGTAATAATGCATGTTATATTGATAATAATATAAGGAATAAGTATAATTATTACAGTTCTAGCGATAATAACTGCATTATGTGGGTAATAATGCATGTTATATTGATAATATCGGGAGTAATAAGTATAATTATTACAGTTCTAGCGATAATAACTGCATTATATGGGTAATAATGGATGTTATATTGATAATATCGGGAGTAATAAGTATAATTATTACAGTTCTAGCGATAACACTAGTAAAATATGGCTAAGAGTGCCTGTTATATTGATAATAGTAAAAGTAATAAGTATATTTATTATACTTCTGCCGATAATAACTGCATTATATGAGTAATAGTGCATGTTATATTGATAATATCGGGAGTAATAAGTATAATTATTACAGTCCTAGCGATAATACTAGTAAAATATGGCTAAGAGTGCCTGTTATATTGATAATAATAAAAGTAATAAGTATATTTATTATGCTTCTGTATATAATAACTGCATTATATGGGTAATAATGCATGGTATATTGATAATAACATAAGTAATAAGTATAATTATTACAGTTCTAGCGATAATAACTGCATAATATGGGTAATAATGCACGTTATATTGCTAATAATATAAGTAATAAGTATCATTGTTACAGTTCTAGCGATAATAACTGCATTATATGGGTAATAATGCATGTTATATTGATAATATCGGGAGTAATAAGTATAATTATTATAGTTCTAGCGATAATACTGGTAAAATATGGCTAAGAGTGCCTGTTATATTGATAATAATAAAAGTAATAAGTATATTTATTATACTTCTGTCGATAGTAACTGCATTATATGGGTAATAGTGCATGTTATATTGATAATAGTATAAGTAATAAGTATAATTATTACAGTTCCAGCGATAATAACTGCATTATATGCGTAATAATGCATGTTATATTGATAATATCGGGAGTAATAAGTATAATTATTACAGCTCCAGCGATAAGAACTGCATTATATGGGTAATAATGGATGTTATATTGATAATATCTTGAGTAATAAGTATATTTATTATACTTCTGTCGATATAACTGCATTATATGGGTAATAGTGCATGTTATATTGATAATAGTATAAGTAATAAGTATAATTATTACAGTTCTAGCGATAATAACTGCATAATATGGGTAACAATGCATGTTATAATGATGATAATAAAAGTACTAAGTATATTTATTATAGTTCTAGCGATTATAACTGCATAATATGCGTAATAATGCATGTTATATTGATAATAATATAAGTAATAAGTATAATTACTACAGCTCTAGCGATAATAACTGCATTATATGGGTAATAATGAATGTTATATTGGTAATATTGGGAATAATAAGTATAGTTATTATAGTTCTAGCAATAATAAAAGTAAAATATGGCTAATAGTGCATGTTATACTGATAATAATAAAAGTAATAAGTATATTTATTATACTTCTGTCGATAATAACTGCATTATATGGGTAATAATGCATGTTATATTGATAATAATATAAGTAATAAGTATAATTATTACAGTTCTAGCGATAATAACTGCATAATATGGGTAATAATGCATGTTATATGGATAATATCGGGAGTAATAAGTATAATTATTATAGTTTTAGCGATAATAATAGTAAAATATGGCTAATAGTGCATGTTATATTGATAATAATAAAACCAAATAAGTATATTTATTATAGTTCTAGCTATAATAACTGCATAATATGGGTAATAATGCATGTTATATTGATAATAATATAAGTAATAAGTATAATTATTACAGTTCTAGCGATAATAACTGCATTATGTGGGTAATAATGCATGTTATATTGGTAATATTGGGAATAATAAGTATAGTTATTATAGTTCTAGCAATAATAAAAGTAAAATATGGCTAATAGTGCATGCTATACTGATAATAATAAAAGTAATAAGTATATTTATTATACTTCTGTCGATAATAACTGCATAATATGGGTAACAATGCACGTTATATTGCTAATAATATAAGTACTAAGTATAATTATTACAGTTCTAGCGATAATAACTGCATTATATGGGTAATAATGCATGTTATATTGATAATAATATAAGTAATAAGTATAATTATTACAGTTCTAGCGATAATAACTGCATAATATGGGTAATAATGCACGTTATATTGCTAATAATATAAGTAATAAGTATCATTGTTACAGTTCTAGCGATAATAACTGCATTATATGGGTAATAATGCATGTTATATGGATAATATCGGGAGTAATAAGTATAATTATTATAGTTCTAGCGATAATAATAGTAAAATATGGCTAATAGTGCATGTTATATTGATAATAATAAAACCAAATAAGTATATTTATTATAGTTCTAGCTATAATAACTGCATAATATGGGTAATAATGCATGATATATTGATAATAATATAAGTAATAAGTATAATTATTACAGTTCTAGCGATAATAACTGCATTATATGCGTAATAATGCATGTTATAGTGATAATATCGGGAGTAATAAGTATAATTATTACAGTCCTAGCGATAATACTAGTAAAATATGGCTAAGAGTGCCTGTTATATTGATAATAATAAAAGTAATAAGTATATTTATTATACTTCTGTCGATAATAACTGCATTATATGGGTAATAATGCATGGTATATTGATAATAATATAAGTAATAAGTATAATTATTACAATTTTAGCGATAATAACTCCATTATATGGATAATAATGCATGTTATATTGATAATAATAAAAGTAAGAAGTATATTTATTATACTTCTGTCGATAATAACTGCATTATATGGGTAATAATGCACGTTATATTGCTAATAATATAAGTAATAAGTATAATTATTACAGTTCTAGCGATAATAACTGCATTATATGCGTAATAATGCATGTTATATTGATAATATCGGGAGTAATAAGTGTAATTATTACAGTTCCAGCGATAATAACTGCATTATATGGGTAATAATGGATGTTATATTGACAATATCGGGAGTAATAAGTATATTTATTATAGTTCTATCAATAATAACTGCATAATATGGGTAATAATGCATGTTATATTGATAATAATAAAAGTAATAGGTATAAATATTAAAGTTCTAGCGATAAAAACTGCATTATATGGGTAATAATGCATGTTATATTGATAATAATATAAGTAATAAGTATAATTATTACAGTTCTAGCGATAATAACTGCATAATATGGGTAATAATGCACGTTATATTGCTAAAAATATAAGTAATAAGTATAACTGTTGCAGTTCTAGCGATAATAACTGCATTATATGGGTAATAATGCATGTAATATTGATAATATCGGGAGTAATACGTATAATTATTATAGTTCTAGCGATAATAATAGTAAAATATGGCTAATAGTGCATGTTATATTAATAATAGTAAAAGTAATAAGTATATTTATTATAGTTCTATCGATAATAACTGCATTATATGGGTAATAATGCATGTTATATTGATAATAATATAAGTAATAAGTATAATTATTATAGTTCTAGCAATAATACTAGTAAAATATGGCTAATAGTGCATGTTATATTGATAATAATAAAAGTAATAAGTATATTTATTATAGTTCTATCGATAATAACTTCATGGTATGGGTAATAATGCATGTTATATTGATGATAATAAAAGTACTAAGTATATTTATTACAGTCCTAGCGATTATAACTGCATAGCATTGCATAGCAATAATGCATGTTATATTGATAATAATTTAAGTAATAAGTATAATTATTACAGCTCTAGCGATAATAACTGTATCATATGGGTAACAACGCATGTTATATTGGTAATATTGGGAATAATAACTATAATTATTACAGCTCCAGCGATAGGAACTGCATTATATGGGTAATAATGGATGTTATATTCATAATATCGGAAGTAATAAGTATAATTATTACAGCTCTAGCGATAATAACTGCATTATATGGGTAATAATGGATGTTATATTGATGATATCGGGAGTAATAAGTACAACTATTATACTTCTAGCGATAATAATAGTAAAATATGGCTAATAGTGCATGTTATATTGATAATAATAAAAGTAATAAGTATATTTATTACTGTTCTAGCTATAATAACTGCATTATATGCGTAATAATGCATATTATATTGATAATATCGGGAGTAATAAGTATAATTATTACAGTTCTAGCGGTAATAACTGCATTATATGGGTAATAATGGATGTTAAATTGATAATAATATAAGTAATAAGTATAATTATTACAGTTCTAGCGACAATAACTCCATTATATGGGTAATAATGCATGTTATAATGACAATAATATAAGTAATAAGTATAATTAATACAGTTCTAGCAATAATAACTGCATTATATGCGTAATAATGCATATTATATTGATAATATCGGGAGTAATAAGTATAATTATTACAGTTCTAGCGATAATACTAGTAAAATATGGCTAAGAGTGCCTGTTATATTGATAATAATAAAAGTAATAAGTATAATTATTAATTAATACAGTTCTAGCAATAATAACTGCATTATATGCGTAATAATGCATATTATATTGATAATATCGGGAGTAATAAGTATAATTATTACAGTTCTAGCGATAATACTAGTAAAATATGGCTAAGAGTGCCTGTTATATTGATAATAATAAAAGTAATAAGTATATTTATTATACTTCTGTCGATAATAATTGCATTATATGGCTAAGAGTGCCTGTTATATTGATAATAATAAAAGTAATAAGTATATTTATTATACTTCTGTCGATAATAATTGCATTATATGGGTAATAATGCATGTTATATTGATAATAATATAAGTAATAAGTATATTTATTACAGTTCTATCGATTATAACTGCATAATATGGGTAATAATGCATGTTATATTGATGATAATAAAAGTAATACGTATATTTATTATAGTTCAATCGATAATAACTGCATAATATGGGTAATAATGCATGTTATATTGATAATAATATAAGTAATAAGTATAATTATTACAGTTCTAGCGATAATAACTGCATTATATGGCTAATAATGCACGTTATATTGCTAATAATATAAGTAATAAGTATATTTATTACAGTTCTATCGATTATAACTGCATAATATGGGTAATAATGCATGTTATATTGATGATAATAAAAGTAATACGTATATTTATTATAGTTCAATCGATAATAACTGCATAATATGGGTAATAATGCATGTTATATTGATAATAATAAAAGTAATAAGTATATTTATTATACTTCTGTCGATAATAACTGCTTTATATGGGTAATAATGCATGTTATATTGATAATAATATAAGTAATAAGTATAATTATTACAGTTCTAGCGATAATAACTCCATAATATGGGTAATAATGCACGTTATATTGATAATAATATAAGTAATAGGTATAAATATTACAGTTCTAGCGATAATAACTGCATTATATGGGTAATAATGCATGTTACATTGATAATATCGGGAGTAATTAGTATAATTATTATAGTTCTAGCGATAATAAAAGTAAAATATGGCTAATACTGCATGTTATACTGATAATAATAAAAGTAATAAGTATATTTATTATACTTCTGTCGATAATAACTGCATTATATGTGTAATAATGCATGTTATATTGATAATATCGGGAGTAATAAGTATAATTATTATAGTTCTAGCGAGAATAATAGTAAAATATGGCTAATAGTGCATGTTATATTGATAATAATAAAAGTAGTAAGTATATTTATTACAGTTCTATCGATAATAACTGCATAATATGGGTAATAATGCATGTTATATTGATGATAATAAAAGTAATTCGCATATTTATTATACTTCTAGCTATAATAACTGCATAATATGGGTAATAATGCAAGTTATATTGATAATAATATAAGTAATAAGTATAATTATTACAGTTCTAGCGATAATACTAGTAAAACATGCCTAAGAGTGCCAGTTATATTGATAATAATAAAAGTAAGAAGTATATTTATTATACTTCTGTCGATAATAACTGCATTATATGGGTAATAATGCACGTTATATTGCTAATAATATAAGTAATAAGTATAATTATTACAGTTCTAGCGATAATAACTGCATTATATGGGTAATACTGGATGTTGTATTGATAATATCGGGAGTAATAAGTATAATTATTACAGTTCTAGCGATAATAACTGCATTATATGCGTAATAATGCATGTTATATTGATAATATCGGGAGTAATAAGTGTAATTATTACAGTTCCAGCGATAATAACTGCATTATATGGGTAATAATGGATGTTATATTGATAATATCGGGAGTAATAAGTATATTTATTATAGTTCTATCAATAATAACTGCATAATATGGGTAATAATGCATGTTATATTGATAATAATAAAAGTAATAGGTATAAATATTAAAGTTCTAGCGATAAAAACTGCATTATATGGGTAATAATGCATGTTATATTGATAACATCCGGAGTAATTAGTATAATTATTATAGTCCTAGCGAGAATAATAGTAAAATATGGCTAATAGTGCATGTTACATTGATAATAATAAAAGTACTAAGTATATTTATTACAGTTCTATCGATTATAACTGCATAATATGGGTAATAATGCATGTTATGTTGATGATAATAAAAGTAATACGTATATTTGTTATACTTCTAGCGATAATAACTGCATAATATGGGTAATAATGCATGTTATATTGATAATAATATAAGTAATAAGTATAATTATTACAGTTCTAGCGATAATAACTGCATAATATGGGTAATAATGCACGTTATATTGCTAATAATATAAGTAATAAGTATAACTGTTGCAGTTCTAGCGATAATAACTGCATTATATGGGTAATAATGCATGTTATATTGATAATATCGGGAGTAATACGTATAATTATTATAGTTCTAGCGATAATAATAGTAAAATATGGCTAATAGTGCATGTTATATTAATAATAGTAAAAGTAATAAGTATATTTATTATAGTTCTATCGATAATAACTGCATTTATGGGTAATAATGCATGTTATATTGATAATAATATAAGTAATAAGTATAATTATTATAGTTCTAGCGATAATACTAGTAAAATATGGCTAATAGTGCATGTTATATTGATAATAATAAAAGTAATAAGTATATTTATTACAGTTCTAGCTATAATAACTGCATTATATGCGTAATAATGCATATTATATTGATAATATCGGGAGTAATAAGTATAATTATTAGAGTTCTAGCGATAATAACTGCATTATATGGGTAATAATGGATGTTATATTGATAATATCGGAAGTAATAAGTATAATTATTACAGTTCTAGCGACAATAACTCCATTATATGGGTAATAATGCATGTTATAATGACAATAATATAAGTAATAAGTATAATTATTACAGTTCTAGCAATAATAACTGCATTATATGCGTAATAATGCATATTATATTGATAATATCGGGAGTAATAAGTATAATTATTACAGTTCTAGCGATAATACTAGTAAAATATGGCTAAGAGTGCCTGTTATATTGATAATAATAAAAGTAATAAGTATATTTATTATACTTCTGTCGATAATAATTGCATTATATGGGTAATAATGCATGTTATATTGATAATAATATAAGTAATAAGTATATTTATTACAGTTCTATCGATTATAACTGCATAATATGGGTAATAATGCATGTTATATTGATGATAATAAAAGTAATACGTATATTTATTATAGTTCAATCGATAATAACTGCATAATATGGGTAATAATGCATGTTATATTGATGATAATAAAAGTACTAAGTATATTTATTACAGTCCTAGCGATTATAACTGCATAGCATTGCATAGCAATAATGCATGTTATATTGATAATAATTTAAGTAATAAGTATAATTATTACAGCTCTAGCGATAATAACTGTATTATATGGGTAATAATGCATGTTATATTGGTAATATTGGGAATAATAACTCTAATTATTACAGCTCCAGCGATAGGAACTGCATTATATGGGTAATAATGGATGTTATATTGATAATATCGGAAGTAATAAGTATAATTATTACAGTTCTAGCGATAATAACTGCATTATATGGGTAATAATGGATGTTATATTGATAATATCGGGAGTAATAAGTACAACTATTATACTTCTAGCGATAATAATAGTAAAATATGGCTAATAGTGCATGTTATATTGATAATAATAAAAGTAATAAGTATATTTATTACAGTTCTAGCTATAATAACTGCATTATATGCGTAATAATGCATATTATATTGATAATATCGGGAGTAATAAGTATAATTATTACAGTTCTAGCGGTAATAACTGCATTATATGGGTAATAATGGATGTTAAATTGATAATAATATAAGTAATAAGTATAATTATTACAGTTCTAGCGATAATACTAGTAAAATATGGCTAAGAGTGCCTGTTATATTGATAATAATAAAAGTAATAAGTATATTTATTATACTTCTGTCGATAATAATTGCATTATATGGGTAATAATGCATGTTATATTGATAATAATATAAGTAATAAGTATATTTATTACAGTTCTATCGATTATAACTGCATAATATGGGTAATAATGCATGTTATATTGATGATAATAAAAGTAATACGTATATTTATTATAGTTCAAACGATAATAACTGCATAATATGGGTAATAATGCATGTTATATTGATAATAATATAAGTAATAAATATAATTATTACAGTTCTAGCGATAATAACTGCATTATATGGCTAATAATGCACGTTATATTGCTAATAATATAAGTAATAAGTATATTTATTACAGTTCTATCGATAATAACTGCATAATATGGGTAATAATGCATTTTATATTGATGATAATAAAAGTAATACGTATATTTATTATAGTTCTATCGATAATAACTGCATAATATGGGTAATAATGCATGTTATATTGATGATAATAAAAGTAATACGTATATTTATTATAGTTCTAGCGATAATAACTCCATAATATGGGTAATAATGCACGTTATATTGATAATAATATAAGCAATAAGTATAATTATTACAGTTCTAGCGATAATACTAGTAAAATATGGCTAAGAGTGCCTGTTATATTGATAATAATAAAAGTAATAAGTATAATTATTAATTAATACAGTTCTAGCAATAATAACTGCATTATATGCGTAATAATGCATATTATATTGATAATATCGGGAGTAATAAGTATAATTATTACAGTTCTAGCGATAATACTAGTAAAATATGGCTAAGAGTGCCTGTTATATTGATAATAATAAAAGTAATAAGTATATTTATTATACTTCTGTCGATAATAATTGCATTATATGGCTAAGAGAGCCTGTTATATTGATAATAATAAAAGTAATAAGTATATTTATTATACTTCTGTCGATAATAATTGCATTATATGGGTAATAATGCATGTTATATTGATAATAATATAAGTAATAAGTATATTTATTACAGTTCTATCGATTATAACTGCATAATATGGGTAATAATGCATGTTATATTGATGATAATAAAAGTAATACGTATATTTATTATAGTTCAATCGATAATAACTGCATAATATGGGTAATAATGCATGTTATATTGATAATAATATAAGTAATAAGTATAATTGTTACAGTTCTAGCGATAATAACTGCATTATATGGCTAATAATGCACGTTATATTGCTAATAATATAAGTAATAAGTATATTTATTACAGTTCTATCGATTATAACTGCATAATATGGGTAATAATGCATGTTATATTGATGATAATAAAAGTAATACGTATATTTATTATAGTTCAATCGATAATAACTGCATAATATGGGTAATAATGCATGTTATATTGATAATAATAAAAGTAATAAGTATATTTATTATACTTCTGTCGATAATAACTGCTTTATATGGGTAATAATGCATGTTATATTGATAATAATATAAGTAATAAGTATAATTATTACAGTTCTAGCGATAATAACTCCATAATATGGGTAATAATGCACGTTATATTGATAATAATATAAGTAATAGGTATAAATATTACAGTTCTAGCGATAATAACTGCATTATATGGGTAATAATGCATGTTACATTGATAATATCGGGAGTAATTAGTATAATTATTATAGTTCTAGCGATAATAAAAGTAAAATATGGCTAATACTGCATGTTATACTGATAATAATAAAAGTAATAAGTATATTTATTATACTTCTGTCGATAATAACTGCATTATATGTGTAATAATGCATGTTATATTGATAATATCGGGAGTAATAAGTATAATTATTATAGTTCTAGCGAGAATAATAGTAAAATATGGCTAATAGTGCATGTTATATTGATAATAATAAAAGTAGTAAGTATATTTATTACAGTTCTATCGATAATAACTGCATAATATGGGTAATAATGCATGTTATATTGATGATAATAAAAGTAATTCGCATATTTATTATACTTCTAGCTATAATAACTGCATAATATGGGTAATAATGCAAGTTATATTGATAATAATATAAGTAATAAGTATAATTATTACAGTTCTAGCGATAATACTAGTAAAACATGCCTAAGAGTGCCAGTTATATTGATAATAATAAAAGTAAGAAGTATATTTATTATACTTCTGTCGATAATAACTGCATTATATGGGTAATAATGCACGTTATATTGCTAATAATATAAGTAATAAGTATAATTATTACAGTTCTAGCGATAATAACTGCATTATATGGGTAATACTGGATGTTGTATTGATAATATCGGGAGTAATAAGTATAATTATTACAGTTCTAGCGATAATAACTGCATTATATGCGTAATAATGCATGTTATATTGATAATATCGGGAGTAATAAGTGTAATTATTACAGTTCCAGCGATAATAACTGCATTATATGGGTAATAATGGATGTTATATTGATAATATCGGGAGTAATAAGTATATTTATTATAGTTCTATCAATAATAACTGCATAATATGGGTAATAATGCATGTTATATTGATAATAATAAAAGTAATAGGTATAAATATTAAAGTTCTAGCGATAAAAACTGCATTATATGGGTAATAATGCATGTTATATTGATAACATCCGGAGTAATTAGTATAATTATTATAGTCCTAGCGAGAATAATAGTAAAATATGGCTAATAGTGCATGTTACATTGATAATAATAAAAGTACTAAGTATATTTATTACAGTTCTATCGATTATAACTGCATAATATGGGTAATAATGCATGTTATGTTGATGATAATAAAAGTAATACGTATATTTGTTATACTTCTAGCGATAATAACTGCATAATATGGGTAATAATGCATGTTATATTGATAATAATATAAGTAATAAGTATAATTATTACAGTTCTAGCGATAATAACTGCATAATATGGGTAATAATGCACGTTATATTGCTAATAATATAAGTAATAAGTATAACTGTTGCAGTTCTAGCGATAATAACTGCATTATATGGGTAATAATGCATGTTATATTGATAATATCGGGAGTAATACGTATAATTATTATAGTTCTAGCGATAATAATAGTAAAATATGGCTAATAGTGCATGTTATATTAATAATAGTAAAAGTAATAAGTATATTTATTATAGTTCTATCGATAATAACTGCATTTATGGGTAATAATGCATGTTATATTGATAATAATATAAGTAATAAGTATAATTATTATAGTTCTAGCGATAATACTAGTAAAATATGGCTAATAGTGCATGTTATATTGATAATAATAAAAGTAATAAGTATATTTATTACAGTTCTAGCTATAATAACTGCATTATATGCGTAATAATGCATATTATATTGATAATATCGGGAGTAATAAGTATAATTATTACAGTTCTAGCGGTAATAACTGCATTATATGGGTAATAATGGATGTTAAATTGATAATAATATAAGTAATAAGTATAATTATTACAGTTCTAGCGACAATAACTCCATTATATGGGTAATAATGCATGTTATAATGACAATAATATAAGTAATAAGTATAATTATTACAGTTCTAGCAATAATAACTGCATTATATGCGTAATAATGCATATTATATTGATAATATCGGGAGTAATAAGTATAATTATTACAGTTCTAGCGATAATACTAGTAAAATATGGCTAAGAGTGCCTGTTATATTGATAATAATAAAAGTAATAAGTATATTTATTATACTTCTGTCGATAATAATTGCATTATATGGGTAATAATGCATGTTATATTGATAATAATATAAGTAATAAGTATATTTATTACAGTTCTATCGATTATAACTGCATAATATGGGTAATAATGCATGTTATATTGATGATAATAAAAGTAATACGTATATTTATTATAGTTCAATCGATAATAACTGCATAATATGGGTAATAATGCATGTTATATTGATGATAATAAAAGTACTAAGTATATTTATTACAGTCCTAGCGATAATAACTGCATAATATGGGTAATAATGCATTTTATATTGATGATAATAAAAGTAATACGTATATTTATTATAGTTCTATCGATAATAACTGCATAATATGGGTAATAATGCATGTTATATTGATGATAATAAAAGTAATACGTATATTTATTATAGTTCTAGCGATAATAACTCCATAATATGGGTAATAATGCACGTTATATTGATAATAATATAAGCAATAAGTATAATTATTACAGTTCTAGCGATAATACTAGTAAAATATGGCTAAGAGTGCCTGTTATATTGATAATAATAAAAGTAATAAGTATAATTATTAATTAATACAGTTCTAGCAATAATAACTGCATTATATGCGTAATAATGCATATTATATTGATAATATCGGGAGTAATAAGTATAATTATTACAGTTCTAGCGATAATACTAGTAAAATATGGCTAAGAGTGCCTGTTATATTGATAATAATAAAAGTAATAAGTATATTTATTATACTTCTGTCGATAATAATTGCATTATATGGCTAAGAGAGCCTGTTATATTGATAATAATAAAAGTAATAAGTATATTTATTATACTTCTGTCGATAATAATTGCATTATATGGGTAATAATGCATGTTATATTGATAATAATATAAGTAATAAGTATATTTATTACAGTTCTATCGATTATAACTGCATAATATGGGTAATAATGCATGTTATATTGATGATAATAAAAGTAATACGTATATTTATTATAGTTCAATCGATAATAACTGCATAATATGGGTAATAATGCATGTTATATTGATAATAATATAAGTAATAAGTATAATTGTTACAGTTCTAGCGATAATAACTGCATTATATGGCTAATAATGCACGTTATATTGCTAATAATATAAGTAATAAGTATATTTATTACAGTTCTATCGATTATAACTGCATAATATGGGTAATAATGCATGTTATATTGATGATAATAAAAGTAATACGTATATTTATTATAGTTCAATCGATAATAACTGCATAATATGGGTAATAATGCATGTTATATTGATAATAATAAAAGTAATAAGTATATTTATTATACTTCTGTCGATAATAACTGCTTTATATGGGTAATAATGCATGTTATATTGATAATAATATAAGTAATAAGTATAATTATTACAGTTCTAGCGATAATAACTCCATAATATGGGTAATAATGCACGTTATATTGATAATAATATAAGTAATAGGTATAAATATTACAGTTCTAGCGATAATAACTGCATTATATGGGTAATAATGCATGTTACATTGATAATATCGGGAGTAATTAGTATAATTATTATAGTTCTAGCGATAATAAAAGTAAAATATGGCTAATACTGCATGTTATACTGATAATAATAAAAGTAATAAGTATATTTATTATACTTCTGTCGATAATAACTGCATTATATGTGTAATAATGCATGTTATATTGATAATATCGGGAGTAATAAGTATAATTATTATAGTTCTAGCGAGAATAATAGTAAAATATGGCTAATAGTGCATGTTATATTGATAATAATAAAAGTAGTAAGTATATTTATTACAGTTCTATCGATAATAACTGCATAATATGGGTAATAATGCATGTTATATTGATGATAATAAAAGTAATTCGCATATTTATTATACTTCTAGCTATAATAACTGCATAATATGGGTAATAATGCAAGTTATATTGATAATAATATAAGTAATAAGTATAATTATTACAGTTCTAGCGATAATACTAGTAAAACATGCCTAAGAGTGCCAGTTATATTGATAATAATAAAAGTAAGAAGTATATTTATTATACTTCTGTCGATAATAACTGCATTATATGGGTAATAATGCACGTTATATTGCTAATAATATAAGTAATAAGTATAATTATTACAGTTCTAGCGATAATAACTGCATTATATGGGTAATACTGGATGTTGTATTGATAATATCGGGAGTAATAAGTATAATTATTACAGTTCTAGCGATAATAACTGCATTATATGCGTAATAATGCATGTTATATTGATAATATCGGGAGTAATAAGTGTAATTATTACAGTTCCAGCGATAATAACTGCATTATATGGGTAATAATGGATGTTATATTGATAATATCGGGAGTAATAAGTATATTTATTATAGTTCTATCAATAATAACTGCATAATATGGGTAATAATGCATGTTATATTGATAATAATAAAAGTAATAGGTATAAATATTAAAGTTCTAGCGATAAAAACTGCATTATATGGGTAATAATGCATGTTATATTGATAACATCCGGAGTAATTAGTATAATTATTATAGTCCTAGCGAGAATAATAGTAAAATATGGCTAATAGTGCATGTTACATTGATAATAATAAAAGTACTAAGTATATTTATTACAGTTCTATCGATTATAACTGCATAATATGGGTAATAATGCATGTTATGTTGATGATAATAAAAGTAATACGTATATTTGTTATACTTCTAGCGATAATAACTGCATAATATGGGTAATAATGCATGTTATATTGATAATAATATAAGTAATAAGTATAATTATTACAGTTCTAGCGATAATAACTGCATAATATGGGTAATAATGCACGTTATATTGCTAATAATATAAGTAATAAGTATAACTGTTGCAGTTCTAGCGATAATAACTGCATTATATGGGTAATAATGCATGTTATATTGATAATATCGGGAGTAATACGTATAATTATTATAGTTCTAGCGATAATAATAGTAAAATATGGCTAATAGTGCATGTTATATTAATAATAGTAAAAGTAATAAGTATATTTATTATAGTTCTATCGATAATAACTGCATTTATGGGTAATAATGCATGTTATATTGATAATAATATAAGTAATAAGTATAATTATTATAGTTCTAGCGATAATACTAGTAAAATATGGCTAATAGTGCATGTTATATTGATAATAATAAAAGTAATAAGTATATTTATTACAGTTCTAGCTATAATAACTGCATTATATGCGTAATAATGCATATTATATTGATAATATCGGGAGTAATAAGTATAATTATTACAGTTCTAGCGGTAATAACTGCATTATATGGGTAATAATGGATGTTAAATTGATAATAATATAAGTAATAAGTATAATTATTACAGTTCTAGCGACAATAACTCCATTATATGGGTAATAATGCATGTTATAATGACAATAATATAAGTAATAAGTATAATTATTACAGTTCTAGCAATAATAACTGCATTATATGCGTAATAATGCATATTATATTGATAATATCGGGAGTAATAAGTATAATTATTACAGTTCTAGCGATAATACTAGTAAAATATGGCTAAGAGTGCCTGTTATATTGATAATAATAAAAGTAATAAGTATATTTATTATACTTCTGTCGATAATAATTGCATTATATGGGTAATAATGCATGTTATATTGATAATAATATAAGTAATAAGTATATTTATTACAGTTCTATCGATTATAACTGCATAATATGGGTAATAATGCATGTTATATTGATGATAATAAAAGTAATACGTATATTTATTATAGTTCAATCGATAATAACTGCATAATATGGGTAATAATGCATGTTATATTGATGATAATAAAAGTACTAAGTATATTTATTACAGTCCTAGCGATTATAACTGCATAGCATTGCATAGCAATAATGCATGTTATATTGATAATAAGTTAAGTAATAAGTATAATTATTACAGCTCTAGCGATAATAACTGTATTATATGGGTAATAATGCATGTTATATTGGTAATATTGGGAATAATAACTATAATTATTACAGCTCCAGCGATAGGAACTGCATTATATGGGTAATAATGGATGTTATATTGATAATATCGGAAGTAATAAGTATAATTATTACAGTTCTAGCGATAATAACTGCATTATATGGGTAATAATGGATGTTATATTGATAATATCGGGAGTAATAAGTACAACTATTATACTTCTAGCGATAATAATAGTAAAATATGGCTAATAGTGCATGTTATATTGATAATAATAAAAGTAATAAGTATATTTATTACAGTTCTAGCTATAATAACTGCATTATATGCGTAATAATGCATATTATATTGATAATATCGGGAGTAATAAGTATAATTATTACAGTTCTAGCGGTAATAACTGCATTATATGGGTAATAATGGATGTTAAATTGATAATAATATAAGTAATAAGTATAATTATTACAGTTCTAGCGATAATACTAGTAAAATATGGCTAAGAGTGCCTGTTATATTGATAATAATAAAAGTAATAAGTATATTTATTATACTTCTGTCGATAATAATTGCATTATATGGGTAATAATGCATGTTATATTGATAATAATATAAGTAATAAGTATATTTATTACAGTTCTATCGATTATAACTGCATAATATGGGTAATAATGCATGTTATATTGATGATAATAAAAGTAATACGTATATTTATTATAGTTCAAACGATAATAACTGCATAATATGGGTAATAATGCATGTTATATTGATAATAATATAAGTAATAAGTATAATTATTACAGTTCTAGCGATAATACTAGTAAAACATGCCTAAGAGTGCCAGTTATATTGATAATAATAAAAGTAAGAAGTATATTTATTATACTTCTGTCGATAATAACTGCATTATATGGGTAATAATGCACGTTATATTGCTAATAATATAAGTAATAAGTATAATTATTACAGTTCTAGCGATAATAACTGCATTATATGGGTAATACTGGATGTTGTATTGATAATATCGGGAGTAATAAGTATAATTATTACAGTTCTAGCGATAATAACTGCATTATATGCGTAATAATGCATGTTATATTGATAATATCGGGAGTAATAAGTGTAATTATTACAGTTCCAGCGATAATAACTGCATTATATGGGTAATAATGGATGTTATATTGATAATATCGGGAGTAATAAGTATATTTATTATAGTTCTATCAATAATAACTGCATAATATGGGTAATAATGCATGTTATATTGATAATAATAAAAGTAATAGGTATAAATATTAAAGTTCTAGCGATAAAAACTGCATTATATGGGTAATAATGCATGTTATATTGATAACATCCGGAGTAATTAGTATAATTATTATAGTCCTAGCGAGAATAATAGTAAAATATGGCTAATAGTGCATGTTACATTGACAATAATAAAAGTACTAAGTATATTTATTACAGTTCTATCGATTATAACTGCATAATATGGGTAATAATGCATGTTATGTTGATGATAATAAAAGTAATACGTATATTTGTTATACTTCTAGCGATAATAACTGCATAATATGGGTAATAATGCATGTTATATTGATAATAATATAAGTAATAAGTATAATTATTACAGTTCTAGCGATAATAACTGCATAATATGGGTAATAATGCACGTTATATTGCTAATAATATAAGTAATAAGTATAACTGTTGCAGTTCTAGCGATAATAACTGCATTATATGGGTAATAATGCATGTTATATTGATAATATCGGGAGTAATACGTATAATTATTATAGTTCTAGCGATAATAATAGTAAAATATGGCTAATAGTGCATGTTATATTAATAATAGTAAAAGTAATAAGTATATTTATTATAGTTCTATCGATAATAACTGCATTTATGGGTAATAATGCATGTTATATTGATAATAATATAAGTAATAAGTATAATTATTATAGTTCTAGCGATAATACTAGTAAAATATGGCTAATAGTGCATGTTATATTGATAATAATAAAAGTAATAAGTATATTTATTACAGTTCTAGCTATAATAACTGCATTATATGCGTAATAATGCATATTATATTGATAATATCGGGAGTAATAAGTATAATTATTACAGTTCTAGCGGTAATAACTGCATTATATGGGTAATAATGGATGTTAAATTGATAATAATATAAGTAATAAGTATAATTATTACAGTTCTAGCGATAATACTAGTAAAATATGGCTAAGAGTGCCTGTTATATTGATAATAATAAAAGTAATAAGTATATTTATTATACTTCTGTCGATAATAATTGCATTATATGGGTAATAATGCATGTTATATTGATAATAATATAAGTAATAAGTATATTTATTACAGTTCTATCGATTATAACTGCATAATATGGGTAATAATGCATGTTATATTGATGATAATAAAAGTAATACGTATATTTATTATAGTTCAAACGATAATAACTGCATAATATGGGTAATAATGCATGTTATATTGATAATAATATAAGTAATAAATATAATTATTACAGTTCTAGCGATAATAACTGCATTATATGGCTAATAATGCACGTTATATTGCTAATAATATAAGTAATAAGTATATTTATTACAGTTCTATCGATAATAACTGCATAATATGGGTAATAATGCATTTTATATTGATGATAATAAAAGTAATACGTATATTTATTATAGTTCTATCGATAATAACTGCATAATATGGGTAATAATGCATGTTATATTGATGATAATAAAAGTAATACGTATATTTATTATAGTTCTAGCGATAATAACTCCATAATATGGGTAATAATGCACGTTATATTGATAATAATATAAGTAATAAGTATAATTATTACAGTTCTAGCGATAATACTAGTAAAATATGGCTAAGAGTGCCTGTTATATTGATAATAATAAAAGTAATAAGTATAATTATTAATTAATACAGTTCTAGCAATAATAACTGCATTATATGCGTAATAATGCATATTATATTGATAATATCGGGAGTAATAAGTATAATTATTACAGTTCTAGCGATAATACTAGTAAAATATGGCTAAGAGTGCCTGTTATATTGATAATAATAAAAGTAATAAGTATATTTATTATACTTCTGTCGATAATAATTGCATTATATGGCTAAGAGTGCCTGTTATATTGATAATAATAAAAGTAATAAGTATATTTATTATACTTCTGTCGATAATAATTGCATTATATGGGTAATAATGCATGTTATATTGATAATAATATAAGTAATAAGTATATTTATTACAGTTCTATCGATTATAACTGCATAATATGGGTAATAATGCATGTTATATTGATGATAATAAAAGTAATACGTATATTTATTATAGTTCAATCGATAATAACTGCATAATATGGGTAATAATGCATGTTATATTGATAATAATATAAGTAATAAGTATAATTATTACAGTTCTAGCGATAATAACTGCATTATATGGCTAATAATGCACGTTATATTGCTAATAATATAAGTAATAAGTATATTTATTACAGTTCTATCGATTATAACTGCATAATATGGGTAATAATGCATGTTATATTGATGATAATAAAAGTAATACGTATATTTATTATAGTTCAATCGATAATAACTGCATAATATGGGTAATAATGCATGTTATATTGATAATAATAAAAGTAATAAGTATATTTATTATACTTCTGTCGATAATAACTGCTTTATATGGGTAATAATGCATGTTATATTGAAAATAATATAAGTAATAAGTATAATTATTACAGTTCTAGCGATAATAACTCCATAATATGGGTAATAATGCACGTTATATTGATAATAATATAAGTAATAGGTATAAATATTACAGTTCTAGCGATAATAACTGCATTATATGGGTAATAATGCATGTTACATTGATAATATCGGGAGTAATTAGTATAATTATTATAGTTCTAGCGATAATAAAAGTAAAATATGGCTAATACTGCATGTTATACTGATAATAATAAAAGTAATAAGTATATTTATTATACTTCTGTCGATAATAACTGCATTATATGTGTAATAATGCATGTTATATTGATAATATCGGGAGTAATAAGTATAATTATTATAGTTCTAGCGAGAATAATAGTAAAATATGGCTAATAGTGCATGTTATATTGATAATAATAAAAGTAGTAAGTATATTTATTACAGTTCTATCGATAATAACTGCATAATATGGGTAATAATGCATGTTATATTGATGATAATAAAAGTAATTCGCATATTTATTATACTTCTAGCTATAATAACTGCATAATATGGGTAATAATGCAAGTTATATTGATAATAATATAAGTAATAAGTATAATTATTACAGTTCTAGCGATAATACTAGTAAAACATGCCTAAGAGTGCCAGTTATATTGATAATAATAAAAGTAAGAAGTATATTTATTATACTTCTGTCGATAATAACTGCATTATATGGGTAATAATGCACGTTATATTGCTAATAATATAAGTAATAAGTATAATTATTACAGTTCTAGCGATAATAACTGCATTATATGGGTAATACTGGATGTTGTATTGATAATATCGGGAGTAATAAGTATAATTATTACAGTTCTAGCGATAATAACTGCATTATATGCGTAATAATGCATGTTATATTGATAATATCGGGAGTAATAAGTGTAATTATTACAGTTCCAGCGATAATAACTGCATTATATGGGTAATAATGGATGTTATATTGATAATATCGGGAGTAATAAGTATATTTATTATAGTTCTATCAATAATAACTGCATAATATGGGTAATAATGCATGTTATATTGATAATAATAAAAGTAATAGGTATAAATATTAAAGTTCTAGCGATAAAAACTGCATTATATGGGTAATAATGCATGTTATATTGATAACATCCGGAGTAATTAGTATAATTATTATAGTCCTAGCGAGAATAATAGTAAAATATGGCTAATAGTGCATGTTACATTGATAATAATAAAAGTACTAAGTATATTTATTACAGTTCTATCGATTATAACTGCATAATATGGGTAATAATGCATGTTATGTTGATGATAATAAAAGTAATACGTATATTTGTTATACTTCTAGCGATAATAACTGCATAATATGGGTAATAATGCATGTTATATTGATAATAATATAAGTAATAAGTATAATTATTACAGTTCTAGCGATAATAACTGCATAATATGGGTAATAATGCACGTTATATTGCTAATAATATAAGTAATAAGTGTAACTGTTGCAGTTCTAGCGATAATAACTGCATTATATGGGTAATAATGCATGTTATATTGATAATATCGGGAGTAATACGTATAATTATTATAGTTCTAGCGATAATAATAGTAAAATATGGCTAATAGTGCATGTTATATTAATAATAGTAAAAGTAATAAGTATATTTATTATAGTTCTATCGATAATAACTGCATTTATGGGTAATAATGCATGTTATATTGATAATAATATAAGTAATAAGTATAATTATTATAGTTCTAGCGATAATACTAGTAAAATATGGCTAATAGTGCATGTTATATTGATAATAATAAAAGTAATAAGTATATTTATTACAGTTCTAGCTATAATAACTGCATTATATGCGTAATAATGCATATTATATTGATAATATCGGGAGTAATAAGTATAATTATTACAGTTCTAGCGGTAATAACTGCATTATATGGGTAATAATGGATGTTAAATTGATAATAATATAAGTAATAAGTATAATTATTACAGTTCTAGCGACAATAACTCCATTATATGGGTAATAATGCATGTTATAATGACAATAATATAAGTAATAAGTATAATTATTACAGTTCTAGCAATAATAACTGCATTATATGCGTAATAATGCATATTATATTGATAATATCGGGAGTAATAAGTATAATTATTACAGTTCTAGCGATAATACTAGTAAAATATGGCTAAGAGTGCCTGTTATATTGATAATAATAAAAGTAATAAGTATATTTATTATACTTCTGTCGATAATAATTGCATTATATGGGTAATAATGCATGTTATATTGATAATAATATAAGTAATAAGTATATTTATTACAGTTCTATCGATTATAACTGCATAATATGGGTAATAATGCATGTTATATTGATGATAATAAAAGTAATACGTATATTTATTATAGTTCAATCGATAATAACTGCATAATATGGGTAATAATGCATGTTATATTGATGATAATAAAAGTACTAAGTATATTTATTACAGTCCTAGCGATTATAACTGCATAGCATTGCATAGCAATAATGCATGTTATATTGATAATAATTTAAGTAATAAGTATAATTATTACAGCTCTAGCGATAATAACTGTATTATATGGGTAATAATGCATGTTATATTGGTAATATTGGGAATAATAACTATAATTATTACAGCTCCAGCGATAGGAACTGCATTATATGGGTAATAATGGATGTTATATTGATAATATCGGGAGTAATAAGTACAACTATTATACTTCTAGCGATAATAATAGTAAAATATGGCTAATAGTGCATGTTATATTGATAATAATAAAAGTAATAAGTATATTTATTACAGTTCTAGCTATAATAACTGCATTATATGCGTAATAATGCATATTATATTGATAATATCGGGAGTAATAAGTATAATTATTACAGTTCTAGCGGTAATAACTGCATTATATGGGTAATAATGGATGTTAAATTGATAATAATATAAGTAATAAGTATAATTATTACAGTTCTAGCGATAATACTAGTAAAATATGGCTAAGAGTGCCTGTTATATTGATAATAATAAAAGTAATAAGTATATTTATTATACTTCTGTCGATAATAATTGCATTATATGGGTAATAATGCATGTTATATTGATAATAATATAAGTAATAAGTATATTTATTACAGTTCTATCGATTATAACTGCATAATATGGGTAATAATGCATGTTATATTGATGATAATAAAAGTAATACGTATATTTATTATAGTTCAAACGATAATAACTGCATAATATGGGTAATAATGCATGTTATATTGATAATAATATAAGTAATAAGTATAATTATTACAGTTCTAGCGATAATACTAGTAAAACATGCCTAAGAGTGCCAGTTATATTGATAATAATAAAAGTAAGAAGTATATTTATTATACTTCTGTCGATAATAACTGCATTATATGGGTAATAATGCACGTTATATTGCTAATAATATAAGTAATAAGTATAATTATTACAGTTCTAGCGATAATAACTGCATTATATGGGTAATACTGGATGTTGTATTGATAATATCGGGAGTAATAAGTATAATTATTACAGTTCTAGCGATAATAACTGCATTATATGCGTAATAATGCATGTTATATTGATAATATCGGGAGTAATAAGTGTAATTATTACAGTTCCAGCGATAATAACTGCATTATATGGGTAATAATGGATGTTATATTGATAATATCGGGAGTAATAAGTATATTTATTATAGTTCTATCAATAATAACTGCATAATATGGGTAATAATGCATGTTATATTGATAATAATAAAAGTAATAGGTATAAATATTAAAGTTCTAGCGATAAAAACTGCATTATATGGGTAATAATGCATGTTATATTGATAACATCCGGAGTAATTAGTATAATTATTATAGTCCTAGCGAGAATAATAGTAAAATATGGCTAATAGTGCATGTTACATTGATAATAATAAAAGTACTAAGTATATTTATTACAGTTCTATCGATTATAACTGCATAATATGGGTAATAATGCATGTTATGTTGATGATAATAAAAGTAATACGTATATTTGTTATACTTCTAGCGATAATAACTGCATAATATGGGTAATAATGCATGTTATATTGATAATAATATAAGTAATAAGTATAATTATTACAGTTCTAGCGATAATAACTGCATAATATGGGTAATAATGCACGTTATATTGCTAATAATATAAGTAATAAGTATAACTGTTGCAGTTCTAGCGATAATAACTGCATTATATGGGTAATAATGCATGTTATATTGATAATATCGGGAGTAATACGTATAATTATTATAGTTCTAGCGATAATAATAGTAAAATATGGCTAATAGTGCATGTTATATTAATAATAGTAAAAGTAATAAGTATATTTATTATAGTTCTATCGATAATAACTGCATTTATGGGTAATAATGCATGTTATATTGATAATAATATAAGTAATAAGTATAATTATTATAGTTCTAGCGATAATACTAGTAAAATATGGCTAATAGTGCATGTTATATTGATAATAATAAAAGTAATAAGTATATTTATTACAGTTCTAGCTATAATAACTGCATTATATGCGTAATAATGCATATTATATTGATAATATCGGGAGTAATAAGTATAATTATTACAGTTCTAGCGGTAATAACTGCATTATATGGGTAATAATGGATGTTAAATTGATAATAATATAAGTAATAAGTATAATTATTACAGTTCTAGCGACAATAACTCCATTATATGGGTAATAATGCATGTTATAATGACAATAATATAAGTAATAAGTATAATTATTACAGTTCTAGCAATAATAACTGCATTATATGCGTAATAATGCATATTATATTGATAATATCGGGAGTAATAAGTATAATTATTACAGTTCTAGCGATAATACTAGTAAAATATGGCTAAGAGTGCCTGTTATATTGATAATAATAAAAGTAATAAGTATATTTATTATACTTCTGTCGATAATAATTGCATTATATGGGTAATAATGCATGTTATATTGATAATAATATAAGTAATAAGTATATTTATTACAGTTCTATCGATTATAACTGCATAATATGGGTAATAATGCATGTTATATTGATGATAATAAAAGTAATACGTATATTTATTATAGTTCAATCGATAATAACTGCATAATATGGGTAATAATGCATGTTATATTGATGATAATAAAAGTACTAAGTATATTTATTACAGTCCTAGCGATTATAACTGCATAGCATTGCATAGCAATAATGCATGTTATATTGATAATAATTTAAGTAATAAGTATAATTATTACAGCTCTAGCGATAATAACTGTATTATATGGGTAATAATGCATGTTATATTGGTAATATTGGGAATAATAACTATAATTATTACAGCTCCAGCGATAGGAACTGCATTATATGGGTAATAATGGATGTTATATTGATAATATCGGAAGTAATAAGTATAATTATTACAGTTCTAGCGATAATAACTGCATTATATGGGTAATAATGGATGTTATATTGATAATATCGGGAGTAATAAGTACAACTATTATACTTCTAGCGATAATAATAGTAAAATATGGCTAATAGTGCATGTTATATTGATAATAATAAAAGTAATAAGTATATTTATTACAGTTCTAGCTATAATAACTGCATTATATGCGTAATAATGCATATTATATTGATAATATCGGGAGTAATAAGTATAATTATTACAGTTCTAGCGGTAATAACTGCATTATATGGGTAATAATGGATGTTAAATTGATAATAATATAAGTAATAAGTATAATTATTACAGTTCTAGCGATAATACTAGTAAAATATGGCTAAGAGTGCCTGTTATATTGATAATAATAAAAGTAATAAGTATATTTATTATACTTCTGTCGATAATAATTGCATTATATGGGTAATAATGCATGTTATATTGATAATAATATAAGTAATAAGTATATTTATTACAGTTCTATCGATTATAACTGCATAATATGGGTAATAATGCATGTTATATTGATGATAATAAAAGTAATACGTATATTTATTATAGTTCAAACGATAATAACTGCATAATATGGGTAATAATGCATGTTATATTGATAATAATATAAGTAATAAATATAATTATTACAGTTCTAGCGATAATAACTGCATTATATGGCTAATAATGCACGTTATATTGCTAATAATATAAGTAATAAGTATATTTATTACAGTTCTATCGATAATAACTGCATAATATGGGTAATAATGCATTTTATATTGATGATAATAAAAGTAATACGTATATTTATTATAGTTCTATCGATAATAACTGCATAATATGGGTAATAATGCATGTTATATTGATGATAATAAAAGTAATACGTATATTTATTATAGTTCTAGCGATAATAACTCCATAATATGGGTAATAATGCACGTTATATTGATAATAATATAAGTAATAAGTATAATTATTACAGTTCTAGCGATAATACTAGTAAAATATGGCTAAGAGTGCCTGTTATATTGATAATAATAAAAGTAATAAGTATAATTATTAATTAATACAGTTCTAGCAATAATAACTGCATTATATGCGTAATAATGCATATTATATTGATAATATCGGGAGTAATAAGTATAATTATTACAGTTCTAGCGATAATACTAGTAAAATATGGCTAAGAGTGCCTGTTATATTGATAATAATAAAAGTAATAAGTATATTTATTATACTTCTGTCGATAATAATTGCATTATATGGCTAAGAGTGCCTGTTATATTGATAATAATAAAAGTAATAAGTATATTTATTATACTTCTGTCGATAATAATTGCATTATATGGGTAATAATGCATGTTATATTGATAATAATATAAGTAATAAGTATATTTATTACAGTTCTATCGATTATAACTGCATAATATGGGTAATAATGCATGTTATATTGATGATAATAAAAGTAATACGTATATTTATTATAGTTCAATCGATAATAACTGCATAATATGGGTAATAATGCATGTTATATTGATAATAATATAAGTAATAAGTATAATTATTACAGTTCTAGCGATAATAACTGCATTATATGGCTAATAATGCACGTTATATTGCTAATAATATAAGTAATAAGTATATTTATTACAGTTCTATCGATTATAACTGCATAATATGGGTAATAATGCATGTTATATTGATGATAATAAAAGTAATACGTATATTTATTATAGTTCAATCGATAATAACTGCATAATATGGGTAATAATGCATGTTATATTGATAATAATAAAAGTAATAAGTATATTTATTATACTTCTGTCGATAATAACTGCTTTATATGGGTAATAATGCATGTTATATTGATAATAATATAAGTAATAAGTATAATTATTACAGTTCTAGCGATAATAACTCCATAATATGGGTAATAATGCACGTTATATTGATAATAATATAAGTAATAGGTATAAATATTACAGTTCTAGCGATAATAACTGCATTATATGGGTAATAATGCATGTTACATTGATAATATCGGGAGTAATTAGTATAATTATTATAGTTCTAGCGATAATAAAAGTAAAATATGGCTAATACTGCATGTTATACTGATAATAATAATAGTAATAAGTATATTTATTATACTTCTGTCGATAATAACTGCATTATATGTGTAATAATGCATGTTATATTGATAATATCGGGAGTAATAAGTATAATTATTATAGTTCTAGCGAGACTAATAGTAAAATATGGCTAATAGTGCATGTTATATTGATAATAATAAAAGTAGTAAGTATATTTATTACAGTTCTATCGATAATAACTGCATAATATGGGTAATAATGCATGTTATATTGATGATAATAAAAGTAATTCGCATATTTATTATACTTCTAGCTATAATAACTGCATAATATGGGTAATAATGCAAGTTATATTGATAATAATATAAGTAATAAGTATAATTATTACAGTTCTAGCGATAATACTAGTAAAACATGCCTAAGAGTGCCAGTTATATTGATAATAATAAAAGTAAGAAGTATATTTATTATACTTCTGTCGATAATAACTGCATTATATGGGTAATAATGCACGTTATATTGCTAATAATATAAGTAATAAGTATAATTATTACAGTTCTAGCGATAATAACTGCATTATATGGGTAATACTGGATGTTGTATTGATAATATCGGGAGTAATAAGTATAATTATTACAGTTCTAGCGATAATAACTGCATTATATGCGTAATAATGCATGTTATATTGATAATATCGGGAGTAATAAGTGTAATTATTACAGTTCCAGCGATAATAACTGCATTATATGGGTAATAATGGATGTTATATTGATAATATCGGGAGTAATAAGTATATTTATTATAGTTCTATCAATAATAACTGCATAATATGGGTAATAATGCATGTTATATTGATAATAATAAAAGTAATAGGTATAAATATTAAAGTTCTAGCGATAAAAACTGCATTATATGGGTAATAATGCATGTTATATTGATAACATCCGGAGTAATTAGTATAATTATTATAGTCCTAGCGAGAATAATAGTAAAATATGGCTAATAGTGCATGTTACATTGATAATAATAAAAGTACTAAGTATATTTATTACAGTTCTATCGATTATAACTGCATAATATGGGTAATAATGCATGTTATGTTGATGATAATAAAAGTAATACGTATATTTGTTATACTTCTAGCGATAATAACTGCATAATATGGGTAATAATGCATGTTATATTGATAATAATATAAGTAATAAGTATAATTATTACAGTTCTAGCGATAATAACTGCATAATATGGGTAATAATGCACGTTATATGGCTAATAATATAAGTAATAAGTATAACTGTTGCAGTTCTAGCGATAATAACTGCATTATATGGGTAATAATGCATGTTATATTGATAATATCGGGAGTAATACGTATAATTATTATAGTTCTAGCGATAATAATAGTAAAATATGGCTAATAGTGCATGTTATATTAATAATAGTAAAAGTAATAAGTATATTTATTATAGTTCTATCGATAATAACTGCATTTATGGGTAATAATGCATGTTATATTGATAATAATATAAGTAATAAGTATAATTATTATAGTTCTAGCGATAATACTAGTAAAATATGGCTAATAGTGCATGTTATATTGATAATAATAAAAGTAATAAGTATATTTATTACAGTTCTAGCTATAATAACTGCATTATATGCGTAATAATGCATATTATATTGATAATATCGGGAGTAATAAGTATAATTATTACAGTTCTAGCGGTAATAACTGCATTATATGGGTAATAATGGATGTTAAATTGATAATAATATAAGTAATAAGTATAATTATTACAGTTCTAGCGACAATAACTCCATTATATGGGTAATAATGCATGTTATAATGACAATAATATAAGTAATAAGTATAATTATTACAGTTCTAGCAATAATAACTGCATTATATGCGTAATAATGCATATTATATTGATAATATCGGGAGTAATAAGTATAATTATTACAGTTCTAGCGATAATACTAGTAAAATATGGCTAAGAGTGCCTGTTATATTGATAATAATAAAAGTAATAAGTATATTTATTATACTTCTGTCGATAATAATTGCATTATATGGGTAATAATGCATGTTATATTGATAATAATATAAGTAATAAGTATATTTATTACAGTTCTATCGATTATAACTGCATAATATGGGTAATAATGCATGTTATATTGATGATAATAAAAGTAATACGTATATTTATTATAGTTCAATCGATAATAACTGCATAATATGGGTAATAATGCATGTTATATTGATGATAATAAAAGTACTAAGTATATTTATTACAGTCCTAGCGATTATAACTGCATAGCATTGCATAGCAATAATGCATGTTATATTGATAATAATTTAAGTAATAAGTATAATTATTACAGCTCTAGCGATAATAACTGTATTATATGGGTAATAATGCATGTTATATTGGTAATATTGGGAATAATAACTATAATTATTACAGCTCCAGCGATAGGAACTGCATTATATGGGTAATAATGGATGTTATATTGATAATATCGGAAGTAATAAGTATAATTATTACAGTTCTAGCGATAATAACTGCATTATATGGGTAATAATGGATGTTATATTGATAATATCGGGAGTAATAAGTACAACTATTATACTTCTAGCGATAATAATAGTAAAATATGGCTAATAGTGCATGTTATATTGATAATAATAAAAGTAATAAGTATATTTATTACAGTTCTAGCTATAATAACTGCATTATATGCGTAATAATGCATATTATATTGATAATATCGGGAGTAATAAGTATAATTATTACAGTTCTAGCGGTAATAACTGCATTATATGGGTAATAATGGATGTTAAATTGATAATAATATAAGTAATAAGTATAATTATTACAGTTCTAGCGATAATACTAGTAAAATATGGCTAAGAGTGCCTGTTATATTGATAATAATAAAAGCAATAAGTATATTTATTATACTTCTGTCGATAATAATTGCATTATATGGGTAATAATGCATGTTATATTGATAATAATATAAGTAATAAGTATATTTATTACAGTTCTATCGATTATAACTGCATAATATGGGTAATAATGCATGTTATATTGATGATAATAAAAGTAATACGTATATTTATTATAGTTCAAACGATAATAACTGCATAATATGGGTAATAATGCATGTTATATTGATAATAATATAAGTAATAAATATAATTATTACAGTTCTAGCGATAATAACTGCATTATATGGCTAATAATGCACGTTATATTGCTAATAATATAAGTAATAAGTATATTTATTACAGTTCTATCGATAATAACTGCATAATATGGGTAATAATGCATTTTATATTGATGATAATAAAAGTAATACGTATATTTATTATAGTTCTATCGATAATAACTGCATAATATGGGTAATAATGCATGTTATATTGATGATAATAAAAGTAATACGTATATTTATTATAGTTCTAGCGATAATAACTCCATAATATGGGTAATAATGCACGTTATATTGATAATAATATAAGTAATAAGTATAATTATTACAGTTCTAGCGATAATAACTGCATTATATGGGTAATAATGCATGTTATATTGCTAATAATATAAGTAATAAGTATAATTATTACAGTTCTAGCGATAATAACTGCATTATATGGGTAATAATGCATGTTATATTGCTAATAATATAAGTAATAAGTATAATTATTACAGTTCTAGCGATAATAACTGCATTATATGGGTAATAATGCATGTTATATTGATAATAATATAAGTAATAAATATAATTATTACAGTTCTAGCGATAATAACTGCATTATATGGCTAATAATGCACGTTATATTGCTAATAATATAAGTAATAAGTATATTTATTACAGTTCTATCGATAATAACTGCATAATATGGGTAATAATGCATTTTATATTGATGATAATAAAAGTAATACGTATATTTATTATAGTTCTATCGATAATAACTGCATAATATGGGTAATAATGCATGTTATATTGATGATAATAAAAGTAATACGTATATTTATTATAGTTCTAGCGATAATAACTCCATAATATGGGTAATAATGCACGTTATATTGATAATAATATAAGTAATAAGTATAATTATTACAGTTCTAGCGATAACTGCATAATATGGGTAATACTGCACGTTATATTGATAATAATATAAGTAATAAGTATAATTATTACAGTTCTAGCGATAATAACTGCATTATATGGGTAATAATGCATGTTATATTGGTAACATTGTCAATAATAAGTATAATTATTATAGTTCTAGCGATAATAATAGTAAAATATGGCTAATAGTGCATGTTATATTGATAATAATAAATGTAATAAGTATATTTATTATAGGTCTATCGATAATAACTTCATAATATGGGTAATAATGCATGTTATAATGATGATAATAAAAGTACTAAGTATATTTATTATAGTTCTAGCGATTATAACTGCATAATATGCGTAATAATGCATGTTATATTGATACTAATATAAGTAATAAGTATAATTATTACAGCTCTAGCGATAATAACTGCATTATATGGGTAATAATGTATGTTATATTGGTAATATTGGGAATAATAAGTATAGTTATTATAGTTCTAGCAATAATAAAAGTAAAATATGGCTAATAGTGCATGTTATACTGATAATAATAAAAGTAATAAGTATATTTATTATACTTCTGTCGATAATAACTGCATTATATGGGTAATAATGCATGTTATATTGATAATAATATAAGTAATAAGTATAATTATTACAGTTCTAGCGATAATAACTGCATTATGTGGGTAATAATGCATGTTATATTGATAATTTTGGGAGTAATAAGTATAATTATTACAGCTCCAGCGATAAGAACTGCATTATATGGGTAATAATGAATGTTATATTGGTAATATTGGGAATAATAAGTATAATTATTACAATTCTAGCGATAACACTAGTAAAATATGGCTAAGAGTGCCTGTTATATTGATAATAGTAAAAGTAATAAGTATATTTATTATACTTCTGTCGATAATAACTGCATTATATGAGTAATAGTGCATGTTATATTGATAATATCGGGAGTAATAAGTATAATTATTACAGTCCTAGCGATAATACTAGTAAAAAATGGCTAAGAGTGCCTGTTATATTGATAATAATAAAAGTAATAAGTATATTTATTATACTTCTGTATATAATAACTGCATTATATGGGTAATAATGAATGTTATATTGGTAATATTGGGAATAATAAGTATAGTTATTATAGTTCTAGCAATAATAAAAGTAAAATATGGCTAATAGTGCATGTTATACTGATAATAATAAAAGTAATAAGTATATTTATTATACTTCTGTCGATAATAACTGCATTATATGGGTAATAATGCATGTTATATTGATAATAATATAAGTAATAAGTATAATTATTACAGTTCTAGCGATAATAACTGCATAATATGGGTAATAATGCAAGTTATATTGATAATAATATAAGTAATAAGTATAATTATTACAGTTCTAGCGATAATACTAGTAAAACATGCCTAAGAGTGCCAGTTATATTGATAATAATAAAAGTAAGAAGTATATTTATTATACTTCTGTCGATAATAACTGCATTATATGGGTAATAATGCACGTTATATTGCTAATAATATAAGTAATAAGTATAATTATTACAGTTCTAGCGATAATAACTGCATTATATGGGTAATACTGGATGTTGTATTGATAATATCGGGAGTAATAAGTATAATTATTACAGTTCTAGCGATAATAACTGCATTATATGCGTAATAATGCATGTTATATTGATAATATCGGGAGTAATAAGTGTAATTATTACAGTTCCAGCGATAATAACTGCATTATATGGGTAATAATGGATGTTATATTGATAATATCGGGAGTAATAAGTATATTTATTATAGTTCTATCAATAATAACTGCATAATATGGGTAATAATGCATGTTATATTGATAATAATAAAAGTAATAGGTATAAATATTAAAGTTCTAGCGATAAAAACTGCATTATATGGGTAATAATGCATGTTATATTGATAACATCCGGAGTAATTAGTATAATTATTATAGTCCTAGCGAGAATAATAGTAAAATATGGCTAATAGTGCATGTTACATTGATAATAATAAAAGTACTAAGTATATTTATTACAGTTCTATCGATTATAACTGCATAATATGGGTAATAATGCATGTTATGTTGATGATAATAAAAGTAATACGTATATTTGTTATACTTCTAGCGATAATAACTGCATAATATGGGTAATAATGCATGTTATATTGATAATAATATAAGTAATAAGTATAATTATTACAGTTCTAGCGATAATAACTGCATAATATGGGTAATAATGCACGTTATATGGCTAATAATATAAGTAATAAGTATAACTGTTGCAGTTTTGGCGATAATAACTGCATTATATGGGTAATAATGCATGTTATATTGATAATATCGGGAGTAATACGTATAATTATTATAGTTCTAGCGATAATAATAGTAAAATATGGCTAATAGTGCATGTTATATTAATAATAGTAAAAGTAATAAGTATATTTATTATAGTTCTATCGATAATAACTGCATTTATGGGTAATAATGCATGTTATATTGATAATAATATAAGTAATAAGTATAATTATTATAGTTCTAGCGATAATACTAGTAAAATATGGCTAATAGTGCATGTTATATTGATAATAATAAAAGTAATAAGTATATTTATTACAGTTCTAGCTATAATAACTGCATTATATGCGTAATAATGCATATTATATTGATAATATCGGGAGTAATAAGTATAATTATTACAGTTCTAGCGGTAATAACTGCATTATATGGGTAATAATGGATGTTAAATTGATAATAATATAAGTAATAAGTATAATTATTACAGTTCTAGCGACAATAACTCCATTATATGGGTAATAATGCATGTTATAATGACAATAATATAAGTAATAAGTATAATTATTACAGTTCTAGCAATAATAACTGCATTATATGCGTAATAATGCATATTATATTGATAATATCGGGAGTAATAAGTATAATTATTACAGTTCTAGCGATAATACTAGTAAAATATGGCTAAGAGTGCCTGTTATATTGATAATAATAAAAGTAATAAGTATATTTATTATACTTCTGTCGATAATAATTGCATTATATGGGTAATAATGCATGTTATATTGATAATAATATAAGTAATAAGTATATTTATTACAGTTCTATCGATTATAACTGCATAATATGGGTAATAATGCATGTTATATTGATGATAATAAAAGTAATACGTATATTTATTATAGTTCAATCGATAATAACTGCATAATATGGGTAATAATGCATGTTATATTGATGATAATAAAAGTACTAAGTATATTTATTACAGTCCTAGCGATTATAACTGCATAGCATTGCATAGCAATAATGCATGTTATATTGATAATAATTTAAGTAATAAGTATAATTATTACAGCTCTAGCGATAATAACTGTATTATATGGGTAATAATGCATGTTATATTGGTAATATTGGGAATAATAACTATAATTATTACAGCTCCAGCGATAGGAACTGCATTATATGGGTAATAATGGATGTTATATTGATAATATCGGAAGTAATAAGTATAATTATTACAGTTCTAGCGATAATAACTGCATTATATGGGTAATAATGGATGTTATATTGATAATATCGGGAGTAATAAGTACAACTATTATACTTCTAGCGATAATAATAGTAAAATATGGCTAATAGTGCATGTTATATTGATAATAATAAAAGTAATAAGTATATTTATTACAGTTCTAGCTATAATAACTGCATTATATGCGTAATAATGCATATTATATTGATAATATCGGGAGTAATAAGTATAATTATTACAGTTCTAGCGGTAATAACTGCATTATATGGGTAATAATGGATGTTAAATTGATAATAATATAAGTAATAAGTATAATTATTACAGTTCTAGCGATAATACTAGTAAAATATGGCTAAGAGTGCCTGTTATATTGATAATAATAAAAGTAATAAGTATATTTATTATACTTCTGTCGATAATAATTGCATTATATGGGTAATAATGCATGTTATATTGATAATAATATAAGTAATAAGTATATTTATTACAGTTCTATCGATTATAACTGCATAATATGGGTAATAATGCATGTTATATTGATGATAATAAAAGTAATACGTATATTTATTATAGTTCAAACGATAATAACTGCATAATATGGGTAATAATGCATGTTATATTGATAATAATATAAGTAATAAATATAATTATTACAGTTCTAGCGATAATAACTGCATTATATGGCTAATAATGCACGTTATATTGCTAATAATATAAGTAATAAGTATATTTATTACAGTTCTATCGATAATAACTGCATAATATGGGTAATAATGCATTTTATATTGATGATAATAAAAGTAATACGTATATTTATTATAGTTCTATCGATAATAACTGCATAATATGGGTAATAATGCATGTTATATTGATGATAATAAAAGTAATACGTATATTTATTATAGTTCTAGCGATAATAACTCCATAATATGGGTAATAATGCACGTTATATTGATAATAATATAAGTAATAAGTATAATTATTACAGTTCTAGCGATAATAACTGCATTATATGGGTAATAATGCATGTTATATTGCTAATAATATAAGTAATAAGTATAATTATTACAGTTCTAGCGATAATAACTGCATTATATGGGTAATAATGCATGTTATATTGCTAATAATATAAGTAATAAGTATAATTATTACAGTTCTAGCGATAATAACTGCATTATATGGGTAATAATGCATGTTATATTGATAATAATATAAGTAATAAATATAATTATTACAGTTCTAGCGATAATAACTGCATTATATGGCTAATAATGCACGTTATATTGCTAATAATATAAGTAATAAGTATATTTATTACAGTTCTATCGATAATAACTGCATAATATGGGTAATAATGCATTTTATATTGATGATAATAAAAGTAATACGTATATTTATTATAGTTCTATCGATAATAACGGCATAATATGGGTAATAATGCATGTTATATTGATGATAATAAAAGTAATACGTATATTTATTATAGTTCTAGCGATAATAACTCCATAATATGGGTAATAATGCACGTTATATTGATAATAATATAAGTAATAAGTATAATTATTACAGTTCTAGCGATAACTGCATAATATGGGTAATACTGCACGTTATATTGATAATAATATAAGTAATAAGTATAATTATTACAGTTCTAGCGATAATAACTGCATTATATGGGTAATAATGCATGTTATATTGGTAACATTGTCAATAATAAGTATAATTATTATAGTTCTAGCGATAATAATAGTAAAATATGGCTAATAGTGCATGTTATATTGATAATAATAAATGTAATAAGTATATTTATTATAGGTCTATCGATAATAACTTCATAATATGGGTAATAATGCATGTTATAATGATGATAATAAAAGTACTAAGTATATTTATTATAGTTCTAGCGATTATAACTGCATAATATGCGTAATAATGCATGTTATATTGATACTAATATAAGTAATAAGTATAATTATTACAGCTCTAGCGATAATAACTGCATTATATGGGTAATAATGTATGTTATATTGGTAATATTGGGAATAATAAGTATAGTTATTATAGTTCTAGCAATAATAAAAGTAAAATATGGCTAATAGTGCATGTTATACTGATAATAATAAAAGTAATAAGTATATTTATTATACTTCTGTCGATAATAACTGCATTATATGGGTAATAATGCATGTTATATTGATAATAATATAAGTAATAAGTATAATTATTACAGTTCTAGCGATAATAACTGCATTATGTGGGTAATAATGCATGTTATATTGATAATTTTGGGAGTAATAAGTATAATTATTACAGCTCCAGCGATAAGAACTGCATTATATGGGTAATAATGAATGTTATATTGGTAATATTGGGAATAATAAGTATAATTATTACAATTCTAGCGATAACACTAGTAAAATATGGCTAAGAGTGCCTGTTATATTGATAATAGTAAAAGTAATAAGTATATTTATTATACTTCTGTCGATAATAACTGCATTATATGAGTAATAGTGCATGTTATATTGATAATATCGGGAGTAATAAGTATAATTATTACAGTCCTAGCGATAATACTAGTAAAATATGGCTAAGAGTGCCTGTTATATTGATAATAATAAAAGTAATAAGTATATTTATTATACTTCTGTATATAATAACTGCATTATATGGGTAATAATGAATGTTATATTGGTAATATTGGGAATAATAAGTATAGTTATTATAGTTCTAGCAATAATAAAAGTAAAATATGGCTAATAGTGCATGTTATACTGATAATAATAAAAGTAATAAGTATATTTATTATACTTCTGTCGATAATAACTGCATTATATGGGTAATAATGCATGTTATATTGATAATAATATAAGTAATAAGTATAATTATTACAGTTCTAGCGATAATAACTGCATAATATGGGTAATAATGCATGTTATATTGATAATAATATAAGTAATAAGTATAATTATTACAGTTCTAGCGATAATAACTGCATTATGTGGGTAATAATGCATGTTATATTGATAATATCGGGAGTAATAAGTATAATTATTACAGTTCTAGCGATATTAACTGCATTATATGGGTAATAATGGATGTTATATTGATAATATCGGGAGTAATAAGTATAATTATTACAATTCTAGCGATAACACTAGTAAAATATGGCTAAGAGTGCCTGTTATATTGATAATAGTAAAAGTAATAAGTATATTTATTACACTTCTGTCGATAATAACTGCATTATATGAGTAATAGTGCATGTTATATTGATAATATCGGGAGTAATAAGTATAATTATTACAGTCCTAGCGATAATACCAGTAAAATATGGCTAAGAGTGCCTGTTATATTGATAATAATAAAAGTAATAAGTATATTTATTATACTTCTGTATATAATAACTGCATTATATGGGTAATAATGCATGGTATATTGATAATAACATAAGTAATAAGTATAATTATTACAGTTCTAGCGATAATAACTGCATAATATGGGTAATAATGCACGTTATATTGCTAATAATATAAGTAATAAGTATCATTGTTACAGTTCTAGCGATAATAACTGCATTATATGGGTAATAATGCATGTTATATTGATAATATCGGGAGTAATAAGTATAATTATTATAGTTCTAGCGATAATACTAGTAAAATATGGCTAAGAGTGCCTGTTATATTGATAATAATAAAAGTAATAAGTATATTTATTATACTTCTGTCGATAGTAACTGTATTATATGGGTAATAGTGCATGTTATATTGATAATAGTATAAGTAATAAGTATAATTATTACAGTTCTAGCGATAATAACTGCATAATATGGGTAACAATGCACGTTATATTGCTAATAATATAAGTACTAAGTATAATTATTACAGTTCTAGCGATAATAACTGCATTATATGGGTAATAATCCATGTTATATTGATAATAATATAAGTAATAAGTATAATTATTACAGTTCTAGCGATAATAACTGCATTATATGCGTAATAATGCATGTTATATTGATAATATCGGGAGTAATAAGTATAATTATTACAGCTCCAGCGATAAGAACTGCATTATATGGGTAATAATGGATGTTATATTGATAATATCTTGAGTAATAAGTATAATTATTACAGTCCTAGCGATAATACTAGTAAAATATGGCTAAGAGTGCCTGTTATATTGATAATAATAAAAGTAATAAGTATATTTATTATACTTCTGTCGATACAACTGCATTATATGGGTAATAATGCATGTTATATTGATAATAATATAAGTAATAAGTATAATTACTACAGTTCTAGCGATAATACTAGTAAAATATGGCTAAGAGTGCCTGTTATATTGATAATAATAAAAGTAATAAGTATATTTATTATACTTCTGTCGATAGTAACTGTATTATATGGGTAATAGTGCATGTTATATTGATAATAGTATAAGTAATAAGTATAATTATTACAGTTCTAGCGATAATAACTGCATAATATGGGTAACAATGCACGTTATATTGCTAATAATATAAGTACTAAGTATAATTATTACAGTTCTAGCGATAATAACTGCATTATATGCGTAATAATGCATGTTATATTGATAATATCGGGAGTAATAAGTATAATTATTACAGCTCCAGCGATAAGAACTGCATTATATGGGTAATAATGGATGTTATATTGATAATATCTTGAGTAATAAGTATAATTATTACAGTCCTAGCGATAATACTAGTAAAATATGGCTAAGAGTGCCTGTTATATTGATAAAAATAAAAGTAATAAGTATATTTATTATACTTCTGTCGATACAACTGCATTATATGGGTAATAATGCATGTTATATTGATAATAATATAAGTAATAAGTATAATTACTACAGTTCTAGCGATAATACTAGTAAAATATGGCTAAGAGTGCCTGTTATATTGATAATAATAAAAGTAATAAGTATATTTATTATACTTCTGTCGATAATAACTGCATTATATGGGTAATAGTGCATGTTATATTGATAATAGTATAAGTAATAAGTATAATTATTACAGTTCTAGCGATAATAACTGCATAATATGGGTAACAATGCATGTTATAATGATGATAATAAAAGTACTAAGTATATTTATTATAGTTCTAGCGATTATAACTGCATAATATGGGTAATAATGCATGTTATATTGATGATAATAAAAGTAATACGTATATTTATTATAGTTCAATCGATAATAACTGCATAATATGGGTAATAATGCATGTTATATTGATAAAAATATAAGTAATAAGTATAGTTATTACAGTTCTAGCGATAATAACTGCATTATATGGCTAATAATGCACGTTATATTGCTAATAATATAAGTAATAAGTATATTTATTACAGTTCTATCGATAATAACTGCATAATATGGGTAATAATGCATTTTATATTGATGATAATAAAAGTAATACGTATATTTATTATAGTTCTATCGATAATAACTGCATAATATGGGTAATAATGCATGTTATATTGATGATAATAAAAGTAATACGTATATTTATTATAGTTCTAGCGATAATAACTCCATAATATGGGTAATAATGCACGTTATATTGATAACAATATAAGTAATAAGTATAATTATTACAGTTCTAGCGATAATAACTGCATTATATGGGTAATAGTGCATGTTATATTGATAATAGTATAAGTAATAAGTATAATTATTACAGTTCTAGCGATAATAACTGCATAATATGGGTAACAATGCATGTTATAATGATGATTATAAAAGTACTAAGTATATTTATTATAGTTCTAGCGATTATAACTGCATAATATGCGTAATAATGCATGTTATATTGATAATAATATAAGTAATAAGTATAATTATTACAGCTCTAGCGATAATAACTGCATTATATGGGTAATAATGGATGTTATATTGGTAATATTGGGAATAATAAGTATAGTTATTATAGTTCTAGCAATAATAAAAGTAAAATATGGCTAATAGTGCATGTTATACTGATAATAATAAAAGTAATAAGTATATTTATTATACTTCTGGCGATAATAACTGCATTATATGGGTAATAATGCATGTTATATTGATAATAATATAAGTAATAAGTATAATTATTACAGTTCTAGCGATAATAACTGCATAATATGGGTAATAATGCACGTTATATTGCTAATAATATAAGTAATAAGTATCATTGTTACAGTTCTAGCGATAATAACTGCATTATATGGGTAATAATGCATGTTATATGGATAATATCGGGAGTAATAAGTATAATTATTATAGTTCTAGCGATAATAATAGTAAAATATGGCTAATAGTGCATGTTATATTGATAATAATAAAACCAAATAAGTATATTTATTATAGTTCTAGCTATAATAACTGCATAATATGGGTAATAATGCATGTTATATTGATAATAATATAAGTAATAAGTATAATTATTACAGTTCTAGCGATAATAACTGTATTATGTGGGTAATAATGCATGTTATATTGATAATTTCGGGAGTAATAAGTATAATTATTACAGCTCCAGCGATAAGAACTGCATTATATGGGTAATAATGGATGTTATATTGATAATATCGGAAGCAATAAGTATAATTATTACAGTTCTAGCGATAATAACTGCATTATATGGCTAATAATGCACGTTATATTGCTAATAATATAAGTAATAAGTATATTTATTACAGTTCTATCGATAATAACTGCATAATATGGGTAATAATGCATTTTATATTGATGATAATAAAAGTAATACGTATATTTATTATAGTTCTAGCGATAATAACTCCATAATATGGGTAATAATGCACGTTATATTGATAATAATATAAGTAATAAGTATAATTATTACAGTTCTAGCGATAATAACTGCATTATATGGGTAATAATGCATGTTATATTGCTAATAATATAAGTAATAAGTATAATTATTACAGTTCTAGCGATAATAACTGCATTATATGGGTAATAATGCATGTTATATTGATAATATCGGGAGTAATAAGTATAATTATTACAGTTCTAGCGATAATAACTGAATTATATGGGTAATAATGGATGTTATATTGATAATATCGGGAGTAATAAGTATAATTATTACAGTTCTAGCAATAATAACTGCATAATATGGGTAATAATGCACGTTATATTGATAATAATATAAGTAATTAGTATAATTATTACAGTTCTAGCGATAATAACTGCATAATATGGGTAATACTGCACGTTATATTGATAATAATATAAGTAATAAGTATAATTATTACAGTTCTAGCGATAATAACTGCATTATATGGGTAATAATGCATGTTATATTGGTAATATTGACAATAATAAGTATAATTGTTATAGTTCTAGCGATAATAATAGTAAAATATGGCTAATAGTGCATGTTATATTGATAATAATAAATTTAATAAGTATATTTATTATAGTTCTATCGATAATAACTTCATAATATGGGTAATAATGCATGTTATAATGATGATAATAAAAGTACTAAGTATATTTATTATAGTTCTAGCGATTATAACTGCATAATATGCGTAATAATGCATGTTATATTGATAATAATATAAGTAATAAGTATAACTATTACAGTTCTAGCGATAATAACTGCATTATGTGGGTAATAATGCATGTTATATTGATAATTTTGGGAGTAATAAGTATAATTATTACAGCTCCAGCGATAAGAACTGCATTATATGGGTAATAATGAATGTTATATTGGTAATATTGGGAATAATAAGTATAATTATTACAATTCTAGCGATAACACTAGTAAAATATGGCTAAGAGTGCCTGTTATATTGATAATAGTAAAAGTAATAAGTATATTTATTATACTTCTGTCGATAATAACTGCATTATATGAGTAATAGTGCATGTTATATTGATAATATCGGGAGTAATAAGTATAATTATTACAGTCCTAGCGATAATACTAGTAAAATATGGCTAAGAGTGCCTGTTATATTGATAATAATAAAAGTAATAAGTATATTTATTATACTTCTGTATATAATAACTGCATTATATGGGTAATAATGAATGTTATATTGGTAATATTGGGAATAATAAGTATAGTTATTATAGTTCTAGCAATAATAAAAGTAAAATATGGCTAATAGTGCATGTTATACTGATAATAATAAAAGTAATAAGTATATTTATTATACTTCTGTCGATAATAACTGCATTATATGGGTAATAATGCATGTTATATTGATAATAATATAAGTAATAAGTATAATTATTAGAGTTCTAGCGATAATAACTGCATAATATGGGTAATAATGCATGTTATATTGATAATAATATAAGTAATAAGTATAATTATTACAGTTCTAGCGATAATAACTGCATTATATGGGTAATAATGGATGTTATATTGATAATATCGGGAGTAATAAGTATAATTATTACAATTCTAGCGATAACACTAGTAAAATATGGCTAAGAGTGCCTGTTATATTGATAATAGTAAAAGTAATAAGTATATTTATTATACTTCTGTCGATAATAACTGCATTATATGAGTAATAGTGCATGTTATATTGATAATATCGGGAGTAATAAGTATAATTATTACAGTCCTAGCGATAATACCAGTAAAATATGGCTAAGAGTGCCTGTTATATTGATAATAATAAAAGTAATAAGTATATTTATTATACTTCTGTATATAATAACTGCATTATATGGGTAATAATGCATGGTATATTGATAATAACATAAGTAATAAGTATAATTATTACAGTTCTAGCGATAATAACTGCATAATATGGGTAATAATGCACGTTATATTGCTAATAATATAAGTAATAAGTATCATTGTTACAGTTCTAGCGATAATAACTGCATTATATGGGTAATAATCCATGTTATATTGATAATAATATAAGTAATAAGTATAATTATTACAGTTCTAGCGATAATAACTGCATTATATGCGTAATAATGCATGTTATATTGATAATATCGGGAGTAATAAGTATAATTATTACAGCTCCAGCGATAAGAACTGCATTATATGGGTAATAATGGATGTTATATTGATAATATCTTGAGTAATAAGTATAATTATTACAGTCCTAGCGATAATACTAGTAAAATATGGCTAAGAGTGCCTGTTATATTGATAATAATAAAAGTAATAAGTATATTTATTATACTTCTGTCGATACAACTGCATTATATGGGTAATAATGCATGTTATATTGATAATAATATAAGTAATAAGTATAATTACTACAGTTCTAGCGATAATACTAGTAAAATATGGCTAAGAGTGCCTGTTATATTGATAATAATAAAAGTAATAAGTATATTTATTATACTTCTGTCGATAGTAACTGTATTATATGGGTAATAGTGCATGTTATATTGATAATAGTATAAGTAATAAGTATAATTATTACAGTTCTAACGATAATAACTGCATAATATGGGTAACAATGCACGTTATATTGCTAATAATATAAGTACTAAGTATAATTATTACAGTTCTAGCGATAATAACTGCATTATATGCGTAATAATGCATGTTATATTGATAATATCGGGAGTAATAAGTATAATTATTACAGCTCCAGCGATAAGAACTGCATTATATGGGTAATAATGGATGTTATATTGATAATATCTTGAGTAATAAGTATAATTATTACAGTCCTAGCGATAATACTAGTAAAATATGGCTAAGAGTGCCTGTTATATTGATAATAATAAAAGTAATAAGTATATTTATTATACTTCTGTCGATACAACTGCATTATATGAGTAATAATGCATGTTATATTGATAATAATATAAGTAATAAGTATAATTACTACAGTTCTAGCGATAATACTAGTAAAATATGGCTAACAGTGCCTGTTATATTGATAATAATAAAAGTAATAAGTATATTTATTATACTTCTGTCGATAATAACTGCATTATATGGGTAATAGTGCATGTTATATTGATAACAGTATAAGTAATAAGTATAATTATTACAGTTCTAGCGATAATAACTGCATAATATGGGTAACAATGCATGTTATAATGATGATAATAAAAGTACTAAGTATATTTATTATAGTTCTAGCGATTATAACTGCATAATATGGGTAATAATGCATGTTATATTGATGATAATAAAAGTAATACGTATATTTATTATAGTTCTATCGATAATAACTGCATAATATGGGTAATAATGCATGTTATATTGATGATAATAAAAGTAATACGTATATTTATTATAGTTCTAGCGATAATAACTCCATAATATGGGTAATAATGCACGTTATATTGATAATAATATAAGTAATAAGTATAATTATTACAGTTCTAGCGATAATAACTGCATTATATGGGTAATAATGCATGTTATATTGCTAATAATATAAGTAATAAGTATAATTATTACAGTTCTAGCGATAATAACTGCATTATATGGGTAATAATGCATGTTATATTGATAATATCGGGAGTAATAAGTATAATTATTACAGTTCTAGCGATAATAACTGCGTTATATGGGTAATAATGGATGTTATATTGATAATATCGGGAGTAATAAGTATAATTATTACAGTTCTAGCAATAATAACTGCATAATATGGGTAATAATGCACGTTATATTGCTAATAATATAAGTAATTAGTATAATTATTACAGTTCTAGCGATAATAACTGCATTATATGCGTAATAATGCATGTTATATTGATAATATTGTCAATAATAAGTATAATTGTTATAGTTCTAGCGATAATAATAGTAAAATATGGCTAATAGTGCATGTTATATTGATAATAATAAATTTAATAAGTATATTTATTATACTTCTGTCGATAATAACTGCATTATATGGGTAATAATGCATGTTATATTGATAATAATATAAGTAATAAGTATAATTATTACAGTTCTAGCGATAATAACTGCATTATATGCGTAATAATGCATGTTATATTGACAATATCGGGAGTAATAAGTATAATTATTACAGTTCCAGCGATAATAACTGCATTATATGGGTAATAATGGATGTTATATTGATAATATCGGGAGTAATAAGTATATTTATTATAGTTCTATCAATAATAACTGCATAATATGCGTAATAACTCATGTTATATTGATAATAATATAAGTAATAGGTATAAATATTACAGTTCGAGCGATAATAACTGCATTATATGGCTAATAATGCATGTTATATTGATAATATCTGGAGTAATTAGTAAAATTATTATAGTCCTAGCGATAATAAAGTAAAATATGGCTAAGAGTGCCTGTTATATTGATAATAATAAAAGTAATAAGTATATTTATTATACTTCTGTCGATAATAACTGCTTTATATGGGTAATAATGCATGTTATATTGATAATAATATAAGTAATAAGTATAATTATTACAGTTCTAGCGATAATAACTCCATAATATGGGTAGTAATGCACGTTATATTGATAATAATATAAGTAATAGGTATAAATATTACAGTTCTAGCGATAATAACTGCATTATATGGGTAATAATGCATGTTACATTGATAATATCGGGAGTAATTAGTATAATTATTATAGTTCTAGCGATAATAAAAGTAAAATATGGCTAATACTGCATGTTATACTGATAATAATAAAAGTAATAAGTATATTTATTATACTTCTGTCGATAATAACTGCATTATATGTGTAATAATGCATGTTATATTGATAATATCGGGAGTAATAAGTATAATTAGTATAGTTCTAGCGAGAATAATAGTAAAATATGGCTAATAGTGCATGTTATATTGATAATAATAAAAGTAGTAAGTATATTTATTATAGTTCTATCGATAATAACTTCATAACATGGGTAATAATGCATGTTATATTGATGATAATAAAAGTACTAAGTATATTTATTACAGTTCTAGCGATTATAACTGCATAGCATTGCATAGCAATAATGCATGTTATATTGATAATAATATAAGTAATAAGTATAATTATTACAGCTCCAGCGATAATAACTGCATTATATGGGTAATAATGCATGTTATATTGGTAATATTGGGAATAATAAGTATAATTATTATAGTTCTAGCGATAATAATAGGAAAATATGACTAATAGGGCATGTTATATTGATAATAATAAAAGTACCAAGTATATTTATTACAGTTCTATCGATTATAACTGCATAATATGGGTAATAATGCATGTTATATTGATGATAATAAAAGTAATACGTATATTCATTATAGTTCTATCGATAATAACTCCATAATATGGGTAATAATGCACGTTATAATGATAATAATATAAGTAATAAGTATAATTATTACAGTTCTAGCGATAATAACTGCATTATATGGGTAATAATGCATGTTATATTGGTAATATTGGGAATAATAAGTATAATTATTATAGTTCTAGCGATAATAATAGGAAAATATGACTAATAGGGCATGTTATATTGATAATAATAAAAGTACCAAGTATATTTATTACAGTTCTATCGATTATAACTGCATAATATGGGTAATAATGCATGTTATATTGATGATAATAAAAGTAATACGTATATTCATTATAGTTCTATCGATAATAACTCCATAATATGGGTAATAATGCACGTTATATTGATAATAATATAAGTAATAAGTATAATTATTACAGTTCTAGCGATAATAACTGCATTATATGGGTAATAATGCATGTTATATTGCTAATAATATAAGTAATAAGTATAATTATTACAGTTCTAGCGATAATAACTGCATTATATGGGTAATAATGCATGTTATATTGATAATATCGGGAGTAATAAGTATAATTATTACAGTTCTAGCGATAATAACTGCGTTATATGGGTAATAATGGATGTTATATTGATAATATCGGGAGTAATAAGTATAATTATTACAGTTCTAGCAATAATAACTGCATAATATGGGTAATAATGCACGTTATATTGCTAATAATATAAGTAATTAGTATAATTATTACAGTTCTAGCGATAATAACTGCATTATATGCGTAATAATGCATGTTATATTGATAATATCGGGAGTAATAAGTATAATTATTACAGTCCTAGCGATAATACTAGTAAAATATGGCTAAGAGTGCCTGTTATATTGATAATAATAACAGTAATAAGTATATTTATTATACTTCTGTCGGTAATATCTGCATTATATGGGTAATAATGCATGGTATATTGATAATAACATAAGTAATAAGTATAATTATTACAGTTCTAGCGATAATAACTGCATAATATGGGTAATACTGCACGTTATATTGATAATAATATAAGTAATAAGTATAATTATTACAGTTCTAGCGATAAAAACTGCATTATATGGGTAATAATGCATGTTATATTGGTAATATTGTCAATAATAAGTATAATTATTATAGTTCTAGCGATAATAATAGTAAAATATTGCTAATAGTGCATGTTATATTGATAATAATAAATGTAATAAGTATATTTATTATAGTTCTATCGATAATAACTTCATAATATGGGTAATAATGCATGTTATAATGATGATAATAAAAGTACTAAGTATATTTATTATAGTTCTGGCGATTATAACTGCATAATATGCGTAATAATGCATGTTATATTGACAATAATATAAGTAATAAGTATAATTATTACAGCTCTAGCGATAATAACTGCATTATATGGGTAATAATGTATGTTATATTGGTAATATTGGGAATAATAAGTATAATTATTGTAGTTCTAGCAATAATAAAAGTAAAATATGGCTAATAGTGCATGTTATACTGATAATAATAAAAGTAATAAGTATATTCATTATACTTCTGTCGATAATAACTGCATTATATGGGTAATAATGCATGTTATATTGATAATAATATAAGTAATAAGTATAATGATTACAGTTCTAGCGATAATAACTGCATAGCATTGCATAGCAATAATGCATGTTATATTGGTAATATTGGGAATAATAAGTATAATTATTATAGTTCTAGCGATAATAATAGGAAAATATGACTAATAGGGCATGTTATATTGATAATAATAAAAGTACCAAGTATATTTATTACAGTTCTATCGATTATAACTGCATAATATGGGTAATAATGCATGTTATATTGATGATAATAAAAGTAATACGTATATTTATTATAGTTCTATCGATAATAACTGCATGATATGGGTAATAATGCATGTTATATTGATGATAATAAAAGTAATACGTATATTTATTATAGTTCTAGCGATAATAACTCCATAATATGGGTAATAATGCACGTTATATTGATAATAATATAAGTAATAAGTATAATTATTACAGTTCTAGCGATAATAACTGCATTATATGGGTAATAATGCATGTTATATTGCTAATAATATAAGTAATAAGTATAATTATTACAGTTCTAGCGATAATAACTGCATTATATGGGTAATAATGCATGTTATATTGATAATATCGGGAGTAATAAGTATAATTATTACAGTTCTAGCGATAATAACTGCGTTATATGGGTAATAATGGATGTTATATTGATAATATCGGGAGTAATAAGTATAATTATTACAGTTCCAGCAATAATAACTGCATAATATGGGTAATAATGCACGTTATATTGCTAATAATATAAGTAATTAGTATAATTATTACAGTTCTAGCGATAATAACTGCATTATATGCGTAATAATGCATGTTATATTGATAATATCGGGAGTAATAGGTATAATTATTACAGTCCTAGCGATAATACTAGTAAAATATGGCTAAGAGTGCCTGTTATATTGATAATAATAACAGTAATAAGTATATTTATTATACTTCTGTCGATAATAACTGCATTATGTGGGTAATAATGCATGTTATATTGATAATATCGGGAGTAATAAGTATAATTATTACAGTCCTAGCGATAATACTAGTAAAATATGGCTAAGAGTGCCTGTTATATTGATAATAATAACAGTAATAAGTATATTTATTATACTTCTGTCGGTAATATCTGCATTATATGGGTAATAATGCATGGTATATTGATAATAACATAAGTAATAAGTATAGTTATTACAGTTCTAGCGATAATAACTGCATAATATGGGTAATACTGCACGTTATATTGATAATAATATAAGTAATAAGTATAATTATTACAGTTCTAGCGATAATAACTGCATTATATGGGTAATAATGCATGTTATATTGGTAATATTGTCAATAATAAGTATAATTATTATAGTTCTAGCGATAATAATAGTAAAATATGGCTAATAGTGCATGTTATATTGATAATAATAAATGTAATAAGTATATTTATTATACTTCTGTCGATAATAACTGCATTATATGGGTAATAATGCATGTTATAATGATGATAATAAAAGTGCTAAGTATATTTATTATAGTTCTGGCGATTATAACTGCATAATATGCGTAATAATGCATGTTATATTGATAATAATATAAGTAATAAGTATAATGATTACAGCTCTAGCGATAATAACTGCATTATATGGGTAATAATGCATGTTATATGGATAATATCGGGAGTAATAAGTATAATTATTATAGTTCTAGCGATAATAATAGTAAAATATGGCTAATAGTGCATGTTATATTGATAATAATAAAACCAAATAAGTATATTTATTATAGTTCTAGCTATAATAACTGCATAATATGGGTAATAATGCATGTTATATTGATAATAATATAAGTAATAAGTATAATTATTACAGTTCTAGCGATAATAACTGCATTATGTGGGTAATAATGCATGTTATATTGATAATATCGGGAGTAATAAGTATAATTATTACAGCTCCAGCGATAAGAACTGCATTATATGGGTAATAATGGATGTTATATTGATAATATCGGAAGCAATAAGTATAATTATTACAGTTCTAGCGATAATACTAGTAAAATATGGCTAAGAGTGCCTGTTATATTGATAATAGTAAAAGTAATAAATATATTTATTATACTTCTGTCGATAATAACTGCATTCTATGAGTAATAGTGCATGCTATATTGATAATAATATAAGTAATAAGTATAATTATTATACTTCTGTCGATAATAACTGCATAATATGGGTAATAATGCACGTTATATTGATAATAATATAAGTAATAAGTATAATTATTACAGTTCTAGCGATAATAACTGCATTATATGGCTAATAATGCACGTTATATTGCTAATAATATAAGTAATAAGTATATTTATTACAGTTCTATCGATAATAACTGCATAATATGGGTAATAATGCATTTTATATTGATGATAATAAAAGTAATACGTATATTTATTATAGTTCTATCGATAATAACTGCATTATATGGGTAATAATGGATGTTATATTGATAATATCGGGAGTAATAAGTATAATTATTACAGTTCTAGCGATAATAACTGCATTATATGGGTAATAATGGATGTTATATTGATAATATCGGGAGTAATAAGTATAATTATTACAGTTCTAGCAATAATAACTGCATAATATGGGTAATAATGCATGTTATATTGATAATAATAAAAGTAATAAGTATATTTATTATACTTCGGTCGATAATAACTGCATTATATGGGTAATAATGCATGTTATATTGATAATAATATAAGTAATAAGTATAATTATTACAGTTCTAGCGATAATAACTGCATTATATGCGTAATAATGCATGTTATATTGATAATATCGGGAGTAATAAGTATAATTATTACAGCTCCAGCGATAAGAACTGCATTATATGGGTAATAATGGATGTTATATTGATAATATCTTGAGTAATAAGTATAATTATTACAGTCCTAGCGATAATACTAGTAAAATATGGCTAAGAGTGCCTGTTATATTGATAATAATAAAAGTAATAAGTATATTTATTATACTTCTGTCGATATAACTGCATTATATGGGTAATAATGCATGTTATATTGATAATAATATAAGTAATAAGTATAATTACTACAGTTCCAGCGATAATAACTCCATTATATGTGTAATAATGCATGTTATAATGGCAATAATATAAGTAATAAGTATAATTATTACAGTTCTAGCGATAATAACTACATTATATGCGTAATAATGCATGTTATATTGATAGTATCGGGAGTAATAAGTATAATTATTGCAGCTCCAGCGATAAGAACTGCTTTATATGGGTAATAATGGATGTTATATTGATAATATCTTGAGTAATAAGTACAATTATTACAGTCCTAGCGATAATACTAGTAAAATATGGCTAAGAGTGCCTGTTATATTGATAATAATAAAAGTAATAAGTATATTTATTATACTTCTGTCGATAATAACTGCATTATATGGGTAATAGTGCATGTTATATTGATAATAGTATAAGTAATAAGTATAATTATTACAGTTCTAGCGATAATAACTGCATAATATGGGTAACAATGCATGTTATAATGATGATAATAAAAGTACTAAGTATATTTATTATAGTTCTAGCGATAATAACTGCATAATATGGGTAATAATGCACGTTATATTGCTAATAATATAAGTAATAAGTATCATTGTTACAGTTCTAGCGATAATAACTGCATTATATGGGTAATAATGCATGTTATATTGATAATATAGGGAGTAATAGGTATAATTATTATAGTTCTAGCGATAATAATAGTAAAATATGGCTAATAGTGCATCTTATATTGATAATAATAAAAGTAATAAGTATATTTATTATAGTTCTATCGATAATAACTTCATAATATGGGTAATAATGCATGTTATATTGATGATAATAAAAGTACTAAGTATATTTATTACAGTTCTAGCGATTATAACTGCATAGCATTGCATAGCAATAATGCATGTTATATTGATAATAATATAAGTAATAAGTATAATTATTACAGCTCTAGCGATAATAACTGCATTATATGGGTAATAATGAATGTTATATTGGTAATATTGGGAATAATAAGTATAGTTATTATAGTTCTAGCAATAATAAAAGTAAAATATGGCTAATAGTGCATGTTATACTGATAATAATAAAAGTAATAAGTATATTTATTATACTTCTGTCGATAGTAACTGCATTATATGGGTAATAATGTATGTTATATTGATAATAATATAAGTAATAAGTATAATTATTACAGTTCTAGCGATAATAACTGCATAATATGGGTAATAATGCACGTTATATTGCTAATAATATAAGTAATAAGTATAATTATTACAGTTCTAGCGACAATAACTCCATTATATGGGTAATAATGCATGTTATAATGACAATAATATAAGTAATAAGTATAATTATTACAGTTCTAGCAATAATAACTGCATAATATGGGTAATAATGCACGTTATATTGCTAATAATATAAGTAATAAGTATAATTATTACAGTTCTAGCGATAATAACTGCATTATGTGGGTAGTAATGCATGTTATATTGATAATATCGGGAGTAGTAAGTATAATTATTACAGTTCTATCGATAATAACTGCATAATATGGGTAATAATGCATGTTATATTGATAACAATATAAGTAATAAGTATAATTATTACAGTTCTAGCGATAATAACTGCATTATATGGGTAATAATGCATGTTATATTGATAATAATATAAGTAATAAGTATAATTACTACAGTTCTATCAATAATGACTGCATAATATGGGTAATAATGCACGTTATATTGCTAATAATATAAGTAATAAGTATAATTATTACAGTTCTAGCGATAATAATTGAATTGTATGGGTAATAATGCATATTATGTTGATAATATCGGGAGTAATAAGTATAATTATTACAGTTCTAGGGATAATAATAGTAAAATATGGCTAATAGTGCATGTTATATTGATAATAATAAAAGTAATAAGTATATTTATTGTAGTTCTATCGATAATAACTGCATAATATCGGTAATAATGCATGTTATATTGATGATAATAAAAGTACTAAGTATATTTATTATAGTTCTAGCGGTTATAACTGCATAATATACGTAATAGTGCATGTTATATTGATAATAATATAAGTAAAAAGTATAATTATTACAGTCCTAGCGATAATAATTGAATTATATGGGTAATAATGCATGTTATATTGATAATATCGGGAGTAATAAGTATAATTATTACAGTTCTAGGGATAATAATAGTAAAATATGGCTAATAGTGCATGTTATTATGATAATAACAAAAGTAATAAGTATATTTATTGTAGTTCTATCGATAATAACTGCATAATATGGGTAATAATGCATGTTATATTGATGATAATAAAAGTACTAAGTATATTTATTATAGTTGTAGCGATTATAACTGCATAATATGCGTAATAGTGCATGTTATATTGATAATAATATAAGTAATACGTATATTTATTATAGTTCTAGCTATAATAACTGCATAATATGGATAATAATGCACGTTATATTGCTAATAATATAAGTAATAAGTATAATTATTACAGTTCTAGCGAATAATAACTGTATTATATGGGTAATAATGCACGTTATATTGCTAATAATATAAGTAGTAAGTATAATTACTACAGTTGTAGCGATAATAACTGCATTATATGGGTAGTAATGCATGTTATATTGATAATATCGGGATTAGTAAGTATATTTATTACAGTTCTAGCGATAATAACTGCATAATATGGGTAATAATGCATGTTATATTGATAATTATATAAGTAATAAGTATTATTATTACAGTTCTATCAATAATAACTGCATAATATGGCTAATAGTGCATGTTATACTGATAATAATAAAAGTAATAAGTATATTTATTATACTTCTGTCGATAATAACTGCATTATATGGGTAATAATACATGTTATATTGATAATAATATAAGTAATAAGTATAATTATTACAGTTCTAGCGATAATAACTGCATAATATGGGTAATAATGCACGTTATATTGCTAATAATATAAGTAATAAGTATCATTGTTACAGTTCTAGCGATAATAACTGCATTATATGGGTAATAATGCATGTTATATGGATAATATCGGGAGTAATAAGTATAATTATTATAGTTCTAGCGATAATAATAGTAAAATATGGCTAATAGTGCATGTTATATTGATAATAATAAAACCAAATAAGTATATTTATTATAGTTCTAGCTATAATAACTGCATAATATGGGTAATAATGCATGTTATATTGATAATAATATAAGTAATAAGTATAATTATTACAGTTCTAGCGATAATAACTGCATTATGTGGGTAATAATGCATGTTATATTGATAATATCGGGAGTAATAAGTATAATTATTACAGCTCCAGCGATAAGAACTGCATTATATGGGTAATAATGGATGTTATATTGATAATATCGGAAGCAATAAGTATAATTATTACAGTTCTAGCGATAATACTAGTAAAATATGGCTAAGAGTGCCTGTTATATTGATAATAGTAAAAGTAATAAATATATTTATTATACTTCTGTCGATAATAACTGCATTCTATGAGTAATAGTGCATGCCATATTGATAATAATATAAGTAATAAGTATAATTATTATACTTCTGTCGATAATAACTGCATAATATGGGTAATAATGCACGTTATATTGATAATAATATAAGTAATAAGTATAATTATTACAGTTCTAGCGATAATAACTGCATTATATGGCTAATAATGCACGTTATATTGCTAATAATATAAGTAATAAGTATATTTATTACAGTTCTATCGATAATAACTGCATAATATGGGTAATAATGCATTTTATATTGATGATAATAAAAGTAATACGTATATTTATTATAGTTCTATCGATAATAACTGCATTATATGGGTAATAATGGATGTTATATTGATAATATCGGGAGTAATAAGTATAATTATTACGGTTCTAGCGATAATAACTGCATTATATGGGTAATAATGGATGTTATATTGATAATATCGGGAGTAATAAGTATAATTATTACAGTTCTAGCAATAATAACTGCATAATATGGGTAATAATGCATGTTATATTGATAATAATAAAAGTAATAAGTATATTTATTATACTTCGGTCGATAATAACTGCATTATATGGGTAATAATGCATGTTATATTGATAATAATATAAGTAATAAGTATAATTATTACAGTTCTAGCGATAATAACTGCATTATATGCGTAATAATGCATGTTATATTGATAATATCGGGAGTAATAAGTATAATTATTACAGCTCCAGCGATAAGAACTGCATTATATGGGTAATAATGGATGTTATATTGATAATATCTTGAGTAATAAGTATAATTATTACAGTCCTAGCGATAATACTAGTAAAATATGGCTAAGAGTGCCTGTTATATTGATAATAATAAAAGTAATAAGTATATTTATTATACTTCTGTCGATATAACTGCATTATATGGGTAATAATGCATGTTATATTGATAATAATATAAGTTATAAGTATAATTACTACAGTTCCAGCGATAATAACTCCATTATATGTGTAATAATGCATGTTATAATGGCAATAATATAAGTAATAAGTATAATTATTACAGTTCTAGCGATAATAACTACATTATATGCGTAATAATGCATGTTATATTGATAGTATCGGGAGTAATAAGTATAATTATTGCAGCTCCAGCGATAAGAACTGCTTTATATGGGTAATAATGGATGTTATATTGATAATATCTTGAGTAATAAGTACAATTATTACAGTCCTAGCGATAATACTAGTAAAATATGGCTAAGAGTGCCTGTTATATTGATAATAATAAAAGTAATAAGTATATTTATTATACTTCTGTCGATAATAACTGCATTATATGGGTAATAGTGCATGTTATATTGATAATAGTATAAGTAATAAGTATAATTATTACAGTTCTAGCGATAATAACTGCATAATATGGGTAACAATGCATGTTATAATGATGATAATAAAAGTACTAAGTATATTTATTATAGTTCTAGCGATAATAACTGCATAATATGGGTAATAATGCACGTTATATTGCTAATAATATAAGTAATAAGTATCATTGTTACAGTTCTAGCGATAATAACTGCATTATATGGGTAATAATGCATGTTATAATGACAATAATATAAGTAATAAGTATAATTATTACAGTTCTAGCAATAATAACTGCATAATATGGGTAATAATGCACGTTATATTGCTAATAATATAAGTAATAAGTATAATTATTACAGTTCTAGCGATAATAACTGCATTATGTGGGTAGTAATGCATGTTATATTGATAATATCGGGAGTAGTAAGTATAATTATTACAGTTCTATCGATAATAACTGCATAATATGGGTAATAATGCATGTTATATTGATAATAATATAAGTAATAAGTATAATTATTACAGCTCTAGCGATAATAACTGCATTATATGGGTAATAATGAATGTTATATTGGTAATATTGGGAATAATAAGTATAGTTATTATAGTTCTAGCAATAATAAAAGTAAAATATGGCTAATAGTGCATGTTATACTGATAATAATAAAAGTAATAAGTATATTTATTATACTTCTGTCGATAGTAACTGCATTATATGGGTAATAATGTATGTTATATTGATAATAATATAAGTAATAAGTATAATTATTACAGTTCTAGCGATAATAACTGCATAATATGGGTAATAATGCACGTTATATTGCTAATAATATAAGTAATAAGTATAATTATTACAGTTCTAGCGACAATAACTCCATTATATGGGTAATAATGCATTATGACAATAATATAAGTAATAAGTATAATTATTACAGTTCTAGCAATAATAACTGCATAATATGGGTAATAATGCACGTTATATTGCTAATAATATAAGTAATAAGTATAATTATTACAGTTCTAGCGATAATAACTGCATTATATGGGTAATAATGGATGTTATATTGATAATATCGGGAGTAATAAGTATAATTATTACAGTTCTAGCGATAATAACTGCATTATATGCGTAATAATGCATGTTATATTGATAATATCGGGAGTAATAAGTATAATTATTACAGCTCCAGCGATAAGAACTGCATTATATGGGTAATAATGGATGTTATATTGATAATATCTTGAGTAATAAGTATAATTATTACAGTCCTAGCGATAATACTAGTAAAATATGGCTAAGAGTGCCTGTTATATTGATAATAATAAAAGTAATAAGTATATTTATTATACTTCTGTCGATATAACTGCATTATATGGGTAATAATGCATGTTATATTGATAATAATATAAGTAATAAGTATAATTACTACAGTTCCAGCGATAATAACTCCATTATATGTGTAATAATGCATGTTATAATGGCAATAATATAAGTAATAAGTATAATTATTACAGTTCTAGCGATAATAACTACATTATATGCGTAATAATGCATGTTATATTGATAGTATCGGGAGTAATAAGTATAATTATTGCAGCTCCAGCGATAAGAACTGCTTTATATGGGTAATAATGGATGTTATATTGATAATATCTTGAGTAATAAGTACAATTATTACAGTCCTAGCGATAATACTAGTAAAATATGGCTAAGAGTGCCTGTTATATTGATAATAATAAAAGTAATAAGTATATTTATTATACTTCTGTCGATAATAACTGCATTATATGGGTAATAGTGCATGTTATATTGATAATAGTATAAGTAATAAGTATAATTATTACAGTTCTAGCGATAATAACTGCATAATATGGGTAACAATGCATGTTATAATGATGATAATAAAAGTACTAAGTATATTTATTATAGTTCTAGCGATAATAACTGCATAATATGGGTAATAATGCACGTTATATTGCTAATAATATAAGTAATAAGTATCATTGTTACAGTTCTAGCGATAATAACTGCATTATATGGGTAATAATGCATGTTATAATGACAATAATATAAGTAATAAGTATAATTATTACAGTTCTAGCAATAATAACTGCATAATATGGGTAATAATGCATGTTATATTGATAATAATAAAAGTAATAAGTATATTTATTATACTTCGGTCGATAATAACTGCATTATATGGGTAATAATGCATGTTATATTGATAATAATATAAGTAATAAGTATAATTATTACAGTTCTAGCGATAATAACTGCATTATATGCGTAATAATGCATGTTATATTGATAATATCGGGAGTAATAAGTATAATTATTACAGCTCCAGCGATAAGAACTGCATTATATGGGTAATAATGGATGTTATATTGATAATATCTTGAGTAATAAGTATAATTATTACAGTCCTAGCGATAATACTAGTAAAATATGGCTAAGAGTGCCTGTTATATTGATAATAATAAAAGTAATAAGTATATTTATTATACTTCTGTCGATATAACTGCATTATATGGGTAATAATGCATGTTATATTGATAATAATATAAGTAATAAGTATAATTACTACAGTTCCAGCGATAATAACTCCATTATATGTGTAATAATGCATGTTATAATGGCAATAATATAAGTAATAAGTATAATTATTACAGTTCTAGCGATAATAACTACATTATATGCGTAATAATGCATGTTATATTGATGGTATCGGGAGTAATAAGTATAATTATTGCAGCTCCAGCGATAAGAACTGCTTTATATGGGTAATAATGGATGTTATATTGATAATATCTTGAGTAATAAGTACAATTATTACAGTCCTAGCGATAATACTAGTAAAATATGGCTAAGAGTGCCTGTTATATTGATAATAATAAAAGTAATAAGTATATTTATTATACTTCTGTCGATAATAACTGCATTATATGGGTAATAGTGCATGTTATATTGATAATAGTATAAGTAATAAGTATAATTATTACAGTTCTAGCGATAATAACTGCATAATATGGGTAACAATGCATGTTATAATGATGATAATAAAAGTACTAAGTATATTTATTATAGTTCTAGCGATAATAACTGCATAATATGGGTAATAATGCACGTTATATTGCTAATAATATAAGTAATAAGTATCATTGTTACAGTTCTAGCGATAATAACTGCATTATATGGGTAATAATGCATGTTATAATGACAATAATATAAGTAATAAGTATAATTATTACAGTTCTAGCAATAATAACTGCATAATATGGGTAATAATGCACGTTATATTGCTAATAATATAAGTAATAAGTATAATTATTACAGTTCTAGCGATAATAACTGCATTATGTGGGTAGTAATGCATGTTATATTGATAATATCGGGAGTAGTAAGTATAATTATTACAGTTCTATCGATAATAACTGCATAATATGGGTAATAATGCATGTTATATTGATAATAATATAAGTAATAAGTATAATTATTACAGCTCTAGCGATAATAACTGCATTATATGGGTAATAATGAATGTTATATTGGTAATATTGGGAATAATAAGTATAGTTATTATAGTTCTAGCAATAATAAAAGTAAAATATGGCTAATAGTGCATGTTATACTGATAATAATAAAAGTAATAAGTATATTTATTATACTTCTGTCGATAGTAACTGCATTATATGGGTAATAATGTATGTTATATTGATAATAATATAAGTAATAAGTATAATTATTACAGTTCTAGCGATAATAACTGCATAATATGGGTAATAATGCACGTTATATTGCTAATAATATAAGTAATAAGTATAATTATTACAGTTCTAGCGACAATAACTCCATTATATGGGTAATAATGCATTATGACAATAATATAAGTAATAAGTATAATTATTACAGTTCTAGCAATAATAACTGCATAATATGGGTAATAATGCACGTTATATTGCTAATAATATAAGTAATAAGTATAATTATTACAGTTCTAGCGATAATAACTGCATTATATGGGTAATAATGGATGTTATATTGATAATATCGGGAGTAATAAGTATAATTATTACAGTTCTAGCAATAATAACTGCATAATATGGGTAATAATGCACGTTATATTGCTAATAATATAAGTAATAAGTATAATTATTACAGTTCTAGCGATAATAACTGCATTATGTGGGTAGTAATGCATGTTATATTGATAATATCGGGAGTAGTAAGTATAATTATTACAGTTCTATCGATAATAACTGCATAATATGGGTAATAATGCATGTTATATTGATAACAATATAAGTAATAAGTATAATTATTACAGTTCTAGCGATAATAACTGCATTATATGGGTAATAATGCATGTTATATTGATAATAATATAAGTAATAAGTATAATTACTACAGTTCTATCAATAATGACTGCATAATATGGGTAATAATGCACGTTATATTGCTAATAATATAAGTAATAAGTATAATTATTACAGTTCTAGCGATAATAATTGAATTGTATGGGTAATAATGCATGTTATATTGATAATATCGGGAGTAATAAGTATAATTATTACAGTTCTAGGGATAATAATAGTAAAATATGGCTAATAGTGCATGTTATTATGATAATAACAAAAGTAATAAGTATATTTATTGTAGTTCTATCGATAATAACTGCATAATATGGGTAATAATGCATGTTATATTGATAATATCGGGAGTAATAAGTATAATTATTACAGTTCTAGGGATAATAATAGTAAAATATGGCTAATAGTGCATGTTATTATGATAATAACAAAAGTAATAAGTATATTTATTGTAGTTCTATCGATAATAACTGCATAATATGGGTAATAATGCATGTTATATTGATGATAATAAAAGTACTAAGTATATTTATTATAGTTGTAGCGATTATAACTGCATAATATGCGTAATAGTGCATGTTATATTGATAATAATATAAGTAATACGTATATTTATTATAGTTCTAGCTATAATAACTGCATAATATGGATAATAATGCACGTTATATTGCTAATAATATAAGTAATAAGTATAATTATTACAGTTCTAGCGAATAATAACTGTATTATATGGGTAATAATGCACGTTATATTGCTAATAATATAAGTAGTAAGTATAATTACTACAGTTGTAGCGATAATAACTGCATTATATGGGTAGTAATGCATGTTATATTGATAATATCGGGATTAGTAAGTATATTTATTACAGTTCTAGCGATAATAACTGCATAATATGGGTAATAATGCATGTTATATTGATAATTATATAAGTAATAAGTATCATTATTACAGTTCTATCAATAATAACTGCATAATATGGCTAATAGTGCATGTTATACTGATAATAATAAAAGTAATAAGTATATTTATTATACTTCTGTCGATAATAACTGCATTATATGGGTAATAATGCATGTTATATTGATAATAATATAAGTAATAAGTATAATTATTACAGTTCTAGCGATAATAACTGCATAATATGGGTAATAATGCACGTTATATTGCTAATAATATAAGTAATAAGTATCATTGTTACAGTTCTAGCGATAATAACTGCATTATATGGGTAATAATGCATGTTATATGGATAATATCGGGAGTAATAAGTATAATTATTATAGTTCTAGCGATAATAATAGTAAAATATGGCTAATAGTGCATGTTATATTGATAATAATAAAACCAAATAAGTATATTTATTATAGTTCTAGCTATAATAACTGCATAATATGGGTAATAATGCATGTTATATTGATAATAATATAAGTAATAAGTATAATTATTACAGTTCTAGCGATAATAACTGCATTATGTGGGTAATAATGCATGTTATATTGATAATATCGGGAGTAATAAGTATAATTATTACAGCTCCAGCGATAAGAACTGCATTATATGGGTAATAATGGATGTTATATTGATAATATCGGAAGCAATAAGTATAATTATTACAGTTCTAGCGATAATACTAGTAAAATATGGCTAAGAGTGCCTGTTATATTGATAATAGTAAAAGTAATAAATATATTTATTATACTTCTGTCGATAATAACTGCATTCTATGAGTAATAGTGCATGCTATATTGATAATAATATAAGTAATAAGTATAATTATTATACTTCTGTCGATAATAACTGCATAATATGGGTAATAATGCACGTTATATTGATAATAATATAAGTAATAAGTATAATTATTACAGTTCTAGCGATAATAACTGCATTATATGGCTAATAATGCACGTTATATTGCTAATAATATAAGTAATAAGTATATTTATTACAGTTCTATCGATAATAACTGCATAATATGGGTAATAATGCATTTTATATTGATGATAATAAAAGTAATACGTATATTTATTATAGTTCTATCGATAATAACTGCATTATATGGGTAATAATGGATGTTATATTGATAATATCGGGAGTAATAAGTATAATTATTACAGTTCTAGCGATATTAACTGCATTATATGGGTAATAATGGATGTTATATTGATAATATCGGGAGTAATAAGTATAATTATTACAGTTCTAGCAATAATAACTGCATAATATGGGTAATAATGCATGTTATATTGATAATAATAAAAGTAATAAGTATATTTATTATACTTCGGTCGATAATAACTGCATTATATGGGTAATAATGCATGTTATATTGATAATAATATAAGTAATAAGTATAATTATTACAGTTCTAGCGATAATAACTGCATTATATGCGTAATAATGCATGTTATATTGATAATATCGGGAGTAATAAGTATAATTATTACAGCTCCAGCGATAAGAACTGCATTATATGGGTAATAATGGATGTTATATTGATAATATCTTGAGTAATAAGTATAATTATTACAGTCCTAGCGATAATACTAGTAAAATATGGCTAAGAGTGCCTGTTATATTGATAATAATAAAAGTAATAAGTATATTTATTATACTTCTGTCGATATAACTGCATTATATGGGTAATAATGCATGTTATATTGATAATAATATAAGTAATAAGTATAATTACTACAGTTCCAGCGATAATAACTCCATTATATGTGTAATAATGCATGTTATATTGATAATAGTATAAGTAATAAGTATAATTATTACAGTTCTAGCGATAGTAACTGCATAATATGGGTAACAATGCATGTTATAATGATGATAATAAAAGTACTAAGTATATTTATTATAGTTCTAGCGATAATAACTGCATAATATGGGTAATAATGCACGTTATATTGCTAATAATATAAGTAATAAGTATCATTGTTACAGTTCTAGCGATAATAACTGCATTATATGGGTAATAATGCATGTTATAATGACAATAATATAAGTAATAAGTATAATTATTACAGTTCTAGCAATAATAACTGCATAATATGGGTAATAATGCACGTTATATTGCTAATAATATAAGTAATAAGTATAATTATTACAGTTCTAGCGATAATAACTGCATTATGTGGGTAGTAATGCATGTTATATTGATAATATCGGGAGTAGTAAGTATAATTATTACAGTTCTATCGATAATAACTGCATAATATGGGTAATAATGCATGTTATATTGATAATAATATAAGTAATAAGTATAATTATTACAGCTCTAGCGATAATAACTGCATTATATGGGTAATAATGAATGTTATATTGGTAATATTGGGAATAATAAGTATAGTTATTATAGTTCTAGCAATAATAAAAGTAAAATATGGCTAATAGTGCATGTTATACTGATAATAATAAAAGTAATAAGTATATTTATTATACTTCTGTCGATAGTAACTGCATTATATGGGTAATAATGTATGTTATATTGATAATAATATAAGTAATAAGTATAATTATTACAGTTCTAGCGATAATAACTGCATAATATGGGTAATAATGCACGTTATATTGCTAATAATATAAGTAATAAGTATAATTATTACAGTTCTAGCGACAATAACTCCATTATATGGGTAATAATGCATGTTATAATGACAATAATATAAGTAATAAGTATAATTATTACAGTTCTAGCAATAATAACTGCATAATATGGGTAATAATGCACGTTATATTGCTAATAATATAAGTAATAAGTATAATTATTACAGTTCTAGCGATAATAACTGCATTATGTGGGTAGTAATGCATGTTATATTGATAATATCGGGAGTAGTAAGTATAATTATTACAGTTCTATCGATAATAACTGCATAATATGGGTAATAATGCATGTTATATTGATAACAATATAAGTAATAAGTATAATTATTACAGTTCTAGCGATAATAACTGCATTATATGGGTAATAATGCATGTTATATTGATAATAATATAAGTAATAAGTATAATTACTACAGTTCTATCAATAATGACTGCATAATATGGGTAATAATGCACGTTATATTGCTAATAATATAAGTAATAAGTATAATTATTACAGTTCTAGCGATAATAATTGAATTGTATGGGTAATAATGCATATTATGTTGATAATATCGGGAGTAATAAGTATAATTATTACAGTTCTAGGGATAATAATAGTAAAATATGGCTAATAGTGCATGTTATATTGATAATAATAAAAGTAATAAGTATATTTATTGTAGTTCTATCGATAATAACTGCATAATATGGGTAATAATGCATGTTATATTGATGATAATAAAAGTACTAAGTATATTTATTATAGTTCTAGCGATTATAACTGCATAATATACGTAATAGTGCATGTTATATTGATAATAATATAAGTAAAAAGTATAATTATTACAGTCCTAGCGATAATAATTGAATTATATGGGTAATAATGCATGTTATATTGATAATATCGGGAGTAATAAGTATAATTATTACAGTTCTAGGGATAATAATAGTAAAATATGGCTAATAGTGCATGTTATTATGATAATAACAAAAGTAATAAGTATATTTATTGTAGTTCTATCGATAATAACTGCATAATATGGGTAATAATGCATGTTATATTGATGATAATAAAAGTACTAAGTATATTTATTATAGTTGTAGCGATTATAACTGCATAATATGCGTAATAGTGCATGTTATATTGATAATAATATAAGTAATACGTATATTTATTATAGTTCTAGCTATAATAACTGCATAATATGGATAATAATGCACGTTATATTGCTAATAATATAAGTAATAAGTATAATTATTACAGTTCTAGCGAATAATAACTGTATTATATGGGTAATAATGCACGTTATATTGCTAATAATATAAGTAGTAAGTATAATTACTACAGTTGTAGCGATAATAACTGCATTATATGGGTAGTAATGCATGTTATATTGATAATATCGGGATTAGTAAGTATATTTATTACAGTTCTAGCGATAATAACTGCATAATATGGGTAATAATGCATGTTATATTGATAATTATATAAGTAATAAGTATTATTATTACAGTTCTATCAATAATAACTGCATAATATGGGTAATAATGCATGTTATATTGATGATAATAAAAGTAATACGTATATTTATTATAGTTCTAGCTATAATAACTGCATAATATGGATAATAATGCACGTTATATTGCTAATAATATAAGTAATAAGTATAATTATTACAGTTCTAGCGAATAATAACTGTATTATATGGGTAATAATGCACGTTATATTGCTAATAATATAAGTAGTAAGTATAATTACTACAGTTGTAGCGATAATAACTGCATTATATGGGTAGTAATGCATGTTATATTGATAATATCGGAAGTAATAAGTATATTTATTATAGTCCTAGCGATAATAACTGCATAATATAGGTAATAATGCATGTTATGTTGATAATAATAAAAGTAATAAATATAATTATTACAGTTCTAGCGATAATAACTGCATTATATGGGTAATAATGGATGTTATATTGATAATATCGGGAGGAATAAGTATAATTATTATAGTGCTAGCGATAATAATAGTAAAATATGGCTAATAGTGTATGTTATATCGATAATAATAAAAATATAAAGTATATTTATTATAGTTCTATCGATAATAACTGCATAATATGGGTAATAATGCATGTTATATTGATGATAATAAAAGTAATAAGTATATTTATTATAGTTCTAGCGATAATAACTGCATAATATACGGTAATAATGCGTGTTATAGTGATAATAATATAAGTAATAAGTATAGTTATTACAGTTCT